>JAOTOL010001653.1:17500-617500 GCA_034440575.1 Imbricaverruca yamaguchii | reverse complement strand
TACAGGTCGATGTTTGCACACAGCGCCCCAAGCCTAATGCTAAATTTCACGGCGTTTTTCGGGGGCGCATCTGCGGTAGCTAGGGCGGCGCACGCACGCGCATTATTAATCAGTTCTAAAATTGGTTAGTATTATGACGCTGCAACCCTGGTAACTGAGGTACATTCACCAGGTGAGTGGCAGGTTCAGAATCTAGGAGTCTTCACAGGGATTGGTTATCTCTCCACGCTGACACGCCCACGCCATTCATGTGGGCGTTCGCGTAGGAAGGAGGACGGCCTCACTTAGGTATTTTTTAGTAGAGCATATTTGTTACTTCGAATATCTAGACATAAAATCGGCCTAGATCCATTTACCTTTTATTTTCACACAACTGAACGTGAGACTAATCGCAAATCGACATGTAGTTGTTCAAAGCATGGGGCTTATATACTGATAATTTTTTGTCATTATCGAAATTATGTTTTTGCTCCAACTACAGCGTGCGTCTGGGTGGCGTAAAGCAACGTGGAACCTTTCCCTTAGTTCGTGGGAACAAAACAAATTAACAAGTTAAGAACAAAATGTATGATGTTTGGAAACTATGAGTTGGTGCTACGCATTTCCCGATGAAATTTTTCAACAGTGAGAACGCTTACGCTCTCGCCAGTGTGTAGCGGTGTGTTTATTTCTTGCTACACAAAACTGTGCGTTATCTTGTGCCACCTCAACACACCGTCTCAAATCGCGTATTTATCGGACTCGTTGTGTGGCTCGGATGTCATTGCTGACGCCATACCCAATCATGCTGCAGTTCTGTGACTCACATCGAACATGGAATGCTGAAAAGCCTAGCAATAACTCGAGATTTTCGTCATTTTGCGTAACATTTATCCTCGAATTCTTATGCGACGGACACTAATCTGCTTCGATATTGTGGCCAGAATATTTTTTTTAAAATCTTCTGTCGCTGAAGTCCTCTCATTATGTACCACCTTTGAGCAACCACAAGCAAATGTCATGGACATTTATACGCATTACCACGAAGTTGAGGATCATTCCCCTGGCTTAAAGTTAGGACATATTGCCACAATTATGTGATGGAGCCCTGTACCTGCCACACATTTGGATACCTGGCACAATTACTCATCACAGTGCTCACCCACACATCCGTGGATGGGGGGGGGGGGGGCTGCACCTGCCACACATTTAGATGCCTGGCACCGGTACATTTAGACATCAGATGCCTAATGGACCTACAGCCCGGTAGTGTACATTTAGCACCCGCCCAACCAAACACTTGACAATGTGGTAGCAGCATTGCAGGTAGTCAGACATGAAACACAAAGACATGAAACACGCCATACACGAGTAGCCAGACATGAAACACGTCATACACGAGTAGCCGGACATGAGACACGTCATACACGAGTAACACGTATCAGACATTTGGCGTACGTGTAACCAGACAGCATGCTCCTAAAGCACGTGTAACCAGACATCATACACCTGAAGCACGTGTAACCAGACATCATACACCTGAAGCACGTGTAACCAGACATCATACGCATGCAGCACGTGTAACCAGACATCATACACCTGAAGCACGTGTAACCAGACATCATACGCATGAAGCACGTGTAACCAGGCAGCATGCGCCTGAAGCACGTGTAATCGGACATCATACACCCGAAGCACGTGTAACCAGACATCATACAGCTGAAGCACGTGAACCAGACATCATACACCTGACACGTGCAACCAGACATCATACGCCTGAAGTACGTGTAACCAGACATCATACACCTGAAGCACGTGTAACCAGACATCATACGCATGAAACATGTGTAACCAGACATCATACACCTGAAGCACGTGTAACCAGACATCATACACCTGAAGCACGTGTAACCAGACATCGTACACCTGAAGCACGTGCAATTTGACCGACACCCTGACGCGTGACACCTGACGTCTAGCAAAACAGCCGACACGGCCGCCTCGCCGCCAGGCTGGTGATCAGGAGTCCAGCTGTCGGAACAGCGAGATGGGGCACTGGCTGTAGGCGGCTCGGCAGTCGCGACCGGACGTGCCGAACCGCTCGGCCTCACGGTACTGGTCCAGCTCGTCCGGCGTACCGTCCACCGTGTGGCTGGGTCTGTAACGGCCGTCACAGTGTGACCAGAGCGTCACAACGGCCGTCACAGCGTCACCAGAGCGTCACAACGGCCGTCACAGTGTCACCAGAGCGTCACAACGGCCGTCACAGTGTCACCGGAGCGTCACAGCGGCGGTCACAGTGTCACCAGAGCGTCACAACAGCGTCACCAGAGCCGTCACAGCGGCGTCACTGGGTCACCGTAACGCGTCACACGCACAGCGTCACAGCGTCACCGAGCGTCACAGCGAGGGTCACAGTGTCACCAGAGCGTCACAGCGGCGGTCACAGTGTCACCATGGAATCTTGAAAATTGCGCCCGTTCTGAGGGACTCGAATGCACCGTCTTCAACAAATAGTGTTTGGGCATTCCCCAACACTCTCCTTGCATCTGTTTTTGAAGAGAAAGCAGTTGTGGTTCCCAAGCAGCAAAAGCTTCCCATCGCGGGATGAAGTTCGATCCCCTGCCTGCAGTAGTGCAGTTACACAGCCAGTCTCCTGTTCTCGTTAGCGCCTCAACTTGACGATAAGGATAACCCTTTCATTCACAACTCTAAACTCTGCAAGAATTATGGTGGAAATCTGAAGAAAACCTGTGGAGAAATGCTCAAGTTCCCTCAAACGAGTAAAAATTACTCTTCCAATCCGGCATTGAATGTTACAAACCTAGAGTTGCGGATTGCGCTTCCACGAACAATGAGAGATGATGGGCAGGTCGGGCACATACACACTGTTGAGGATAGCGCGAGCGCTCACATGAGTGCAATGTTGAGCAGCTCGCCCACCAGTCCGTCGAGGAGCAGGGGGCTGTGCGTGATCTCACAGATGGTCTTGAGCAGGCACGCCTCCCCCTCCAGGCCGAGTCTGACGACAGAGCACGCCACAGATAACGCCGCGGATATAGAGACACCACCCGCCCGGCAGACTGGCTCAAGAGCAGAGCACCAGGCCGAGTCTGCCAGCAGTGCACACCACAGATAACGCCGCAGAGACACCACCTTCAACCTCAAAGCAGTCTGCCATCACACCACAGATAACGCCGCAGAGACACCACCTGACCGGCAGATTGGCCAAAGAGCAGAGCACTAAGCCGGTCTGTCAACAGAGAACACCACAGATAACGCTGCAGAGACACCACCCGCCCGGCAGACAGGCTTCGGGGTGGAGCACAAACCAAACCACATGTCAGCCGGGGCGTAGTTTTATGAAAGTGATTGGGATGATTTCAGATATCCCAAGGTATACAGTACGTGAATGGAGACCTGGAAAAACCGGTGCTGAGGCGAGAACCGTATTTCTTTTCTCTCGATTGAGCATAGCTTACAGTGGCAGTCGCCGTAGTAATGGTGGTGAACGTACCAGCCCAGTGAGCATAACATGACATCGCAGTCAAAGTGCTAATAATTAAGAGAGTCCAGATATATGTACGCTATACACGGAACACGTGAGCAAGAAAATAATAAATGTTCGTAATCTCTGGACATACTTGCAAAGTGAACTGTTGGTCCAATGGCTGTGATAGCACACTTCAAAAACATTTAGATGGCTGAAATGTTTATTTTTATTTGGGTGGCTTAAAACAAAGCTGGGTGGCTTGAACTATTCAAAACGCATACACCACGACATCCCCGCATGCCAGGGTCCACAGACTCGGAGGTTGAGAGGCAGGCAGGCAGACCTAGAGACACGTATTTTATTGCGCGGGTGTATTTTCTGTTGGTTCATGCACATTGCACACCCAAGTCGACTCTCAAGACACCGTCAATTGAGGCCGTAACTTGCTCCCGCACCTCAGACTAAACCTTGCGCGTGCAGTTAATTTGCCAGCTCTGGCCAATGCCGTCCCACTTCTCATTTCCAGTTTTGACGTTGGACCAAAATCAACATGAAACAACAATAATGCAGCGTCGAAGGTCGCTAAATTCACCATTTTGGAAACATATCTTGCCTCAGGAGCAGTTTGGAACCGCGCCGAGCCTGGTGGATATGACTGATCCCGACCACGTCGTGCCTGGTGGACATTATTGGTATCGACCGCGCCATGCTTGGTGGATATTATTGGTATCGACCGCGCCATGCTTGGTGGACATTATTGGTATCGACCGCGCCATGCTTGGTGGACATTATTGGTATGGACCGCGCCATGCCTGGTGGACATTATTGGTATCGACCGTGTCATGCTTGGTGGATATTATTGGTATCGAACGCTCGGTCGGCGACCGACACTCTGTCGGTGGGGGGCACATGGGTAATGGCCAGTCAGCTGGTGCGTGCCAGGAATAAGGTTCAAAGCTGTCGATACAACGATATAATGGTACCCGGGAAAACCCATTTACAGCGGAATTCCACCGTTTGAAAGTGTTCTCATATGAATTATGTTAAAGCGGTACTAATCTATAATTACAACCTATTTCACTACTTGCATATAGCCGGTACTGAGGCAGAAGCGTTTCTAGTGCAAAGCAGCAGGCCATTTTGATTTAAGAATTGCAACAAACCCATTGTAAGCTCGCAATGCCAAGAAAGAGCACATTAACTCACCTCCTAAAGACGCTGACCAGGCCTTTGTACACGGCTGTCTTGTCCCGCACCATGCGCTTTTGTCTGTGCACGGCGTACCAGCCATCGGAGTCGAAGCTGTTGTAGGAGTCATCGTACTGTCTTCTCTTTCCATCTGTCTGGATCCCTCCTGTGTCCTTCGCATGCGGAAAATGGTACAAGAACTCCGTCTCCACCCGAAAGTCCAATTCTGAAACAAAACGGTGCAAGAAATCCATCTCCATGTCTAAGTCTGGCCCTGAAACAAAACAGTAGAATAACTCCGTCTGGACCCTAATGTGTAATTCTGCAACAAAACGATAGAACCACGTCTCCACCCTAATGTCTAACTCTGAAACAAAACTGTACAATAACTCCATATACACCTCAAAGCACAAGTTGATGATTGCTGTTTTAGTGTTTCCATTTACAGTTCATCGACTTCACCACACACTAAACTAGTACGATGTTTTAGCTCTCAGTTGAGCTTCCAGGTCTGCTGATAAATACAAAAATAGCTGTACGCCGGTACATAGTTCCCACTAGTATCTCTGTTTCCTTGCATGCTATAGTCTGCATTATTCATATAAGAAGCAAGATAATAAATTGTATTACGTGCAAACAATATAAATATTTATTCAGAGCACTAGGGAAATAGCATAAGACATACAAAGTTCCCAGAATGTTAGCATGCATTCAGCCTATCAACATAGCCGTTACAACGCATAGTTTTGGTTACATTATCTGTGAAAGGTGGAATGCGAGGACAATGCCTTGGCCCTGCGCTCAATAGCAGAACATGCGGCATCTGCATCCCGAGCTCTCTGTCGCCTAACAGGGGAAGCGTCCCACCTTCACCTGTCCATGGTAGCAATGTGTCACCTTCACCTGTCCATGGCAACAATGTGTCACCTTCACCTGACCATGGCAACAATGCCTCACCTTCACCTGTCCATGGCAACAATCTGCCACCTTCACTTGTCCATGGCAACAATATCACAGCATCGGTTGCTGATAGCAGCAGCGTTTGGTGTCTCACACTCAACTGTTGGCAATAGCAGTGTCCCAACTTCGCTCGTTGATAGAAGCAGCGTCCCATCTTCACCTGTTTGTAGCAGCAACTTCTCACCGTCACCTGTTGGCAGCAGCAGCGTCTCACCCTCACCCGTTTATGGCAGCAGCGTCTCACCCTCACCCATCAATGGCAGCAGCGTCTCACCCTCACCCATCAATGGCGGCAGCGTCTCACCCTCACCCGTTAATGGCAGCAGCGTCTCACCCTCACCCGTTAATGGCGGCAGCGTCTCACCCTCACCCGTTAATGGCGGCAGCGTCTCACCTTCACCCGTTAATGGCAGCAGCGTCTCACCCTCACCCGTTAATGGCAGCAGCGTCTCACCTTCACCCGTTAATGGCGGCAGCGGCTCACCCTCACCCCCCGTTAATGGCGGCAGCGTCTCACCTTCGTTGTTGTCGCCCTCGTACAGCAGCCAACCGAATTTGGGAATAACGCCGATGACGGCGCCGGGCGGGATAGCAACGGCGATTTGGCGGCGCTTCCTCTGGCCCCTCTCCTCTCCTGTCGAATTGGCGGTCCCTGACGTGCTGACACCTCCTGTCGAGCTAGCTCTTGACGTGTTGACGCCTCCTGTCGAGCTAGCTCTTGACGTGTTGACGCCTCCTGTCGAGCTAGCTCCTGACGTGTTGACGCCTCCTGTCGAGCTAGCTCCTTGACGTGTTGACGCCTCTTGACGTTACGCCTCCTGTCGAGCTAGCTCTTGACGTGTTGGCACCTCCTGTCGAGCTAGCTCTTGACGTGTTGACGCCTCCTGTCGAGCTAGCTCTTGACGTGTTGACGCCTCCTGTCGAGCTAGCTCTTGACGTGTTGACGCCTCCTGTCGAGCTAGCTCTTGACGTGCTGACCTCTCCTGTCGAGTTGGCGGCCCCTGACGTGCTGACGATCCCGGTTCTGAACGAGCCGCCTGCCGTTGGCCAGCGGCTGCCGCTGACCCATCCGGTGGCCATCGACCACCTGTAATTGGTCGCGTCGCTTCAGATCTGGAGTGCAATTGCGCCGTTCAAGGAGCCGATACTGGGATGGGATATAATCTTGACCTCTGTCGACATAAGTAAATTGACACAAGCGTAGCGCAGTTGCGTGACCGGAAGTGGTCCTCGGGGCATCCGTCTATAATCCGCTTAACAAATGGAATTGTGTTTTTGCCATGCTATTATATTTATTGTATTCCATTCGTTTCTCCACGGCCCTTCTCAGTGCTGTGGAAAACGATTTCTTTTTCAGGAAACCTCACGAGATGCAGGGATACAGGGAACTTTCCTAGCCACTTTCTGTCAAGAGACGAATGCACGCACTCACGCACGCACGCACGCATGCACGCACGCACGCACATACAAACGGATAAGGAGAAAAACCTAGGGGACTGCTCAGGGTGGCGAGGTACACCCGGAGACTTAACAGGGTGCAGAGGCACACCTAGGGGACTTAACAGGGTGGAGAACTATTCACAGGGGACTGCATAGGGTGGAGAGGTATACCCGTGGACAGGACACTGTGTGGAGGTATTCACAGGAATTAGTGCACAATGGAGAGAGATGCATGCAGAGTACAGCGCATCGTGGATAGATCCACGCAGGGTATAGCACATGGTGGAGTGGTACACCCAGGGACAGGGGTGTCGTTTGATGAAAATGATGGCGATGGGTCAAATGTCCAAATGTGGGCTTCATGTATTGCGCCCCAACCCACCCAATAATTTTCAGAAATCAACACCCGTGGCAATGATTGCGATTCAATGCCTTACATGAGAACGGCTCCGCGTGGAGCACCCGAACCTAATTTAGCTGTTCTGTTTTGAATATCCATCACGGCCGGATTCGTCGACAAAACTAAGGCGTCATATTCCAGTTGAACAGCGCCGACTTGAGCCGGGTGCTGGGCCCGACCCACGACCGGGTCCACCCACCTGAGGTCGTCCTTGACGAGGCCGGAGACGGCCAGCACGGCCACGGCCAGCGCCGCCGTGGCAGCGGCCGCCACCTCTCTGGCGGACACCATCTCGCTGCCGACTGGTGCGGCTCGCGCAGCTGCGTCGCCGCGCAGCTCGTGGCAGCAGCCGGCGCCCGCGGCGCTGCGGGGGCAGCGCTGCCCGCAACACGACCGCTCCGACCCGCCGCCACACCGCCAGGCCGGTCGGTTTCACCTGTTGACCTGCGAGGGGCGCCGGCGACCGGGCGGCGGCGAAACAGCTCGGCGCGTGCTGAACGCCGAGCACGCTCGATCGCGCCGCTCATGGGACCATTCGCCGCGTCGTCTCGCGACGCCGACGTGGCCGCACTGCCGGCTGCACGCCTTCGTCTCGGGGCTGTCGGATTTGACGCGCCGACACTGGCAGGCGGCCGTGGCGGATTCACATCCGTATATGACGCCAGTTCGTCGACACCTGCACGTGACCTGGATCCAAATGGTTTTAGATGTGTGTGCACCATTCAAGCCTTCAAGTATCATCGATGATCTTGGCGCTCCAACATCTGCACGCGATTTCCGCGATCCACAGTCTGCATGTGAATTTATATTTCGGTATAGGTATCTAGCTGAGTAGGTCGCTCTTGTGCGACAGAAGGACATTTGCGTGACGGCTGTCATATGTATTTATTTCGTATTCCGAAGGCTGTCATATGTGTCACTCCAGCCAGACGCCGGCTCTTCCAACTTCTATGGACGGTTATAACTGCGCTGCGACAGCGTTGGCGAGCTTCCGCTGCAGGGTGCACTGGCGCAAGTCTAGCGACAATCGTCTGCTAGCGATGTATGCACAAATGTTTGGGGGAATGTGTGGAACTCGATTCAGCCTACCGTTTGGTCTTCTGGCCTATTTTACGCGAAATCTTGTAAAGTACTATGGATGGCGAGTTGATAGATTTGTGCTCTTCTGCATTCAGCCAGGAGGAAGAGCAAAATAATCAACGTTGGCTCTGATAGTCCGTTCCACAATTAAACCCTGAATCAGGGATGTCACTGTGCATACTTTTGGGATGGCCAAGCCATCCCAACTTTCTGTTCAGCCACCAAATAAGGGTCCGAGCCAGCTGATAGGTTTTGAAAAAGAAAATAAGAAGCATTAGTGCATCAGTGCACCTTGTAATCATATCCATATATATGAACAGTCATTCCTTTCTTGCCTGCGTGATGCCGACGCAGTGTGTTTATATCTGGCATATCATACTTAACAACCCTTTAGCTGCTTGTGTTTTGCTATCATTACTGGGCCCCTGCTAACATTAGCACGGCGACTGCGAATGACAAGAGCTGCATCCAATCGAAATAATAATTCTTGAACTGTTTCCAACAGCCAGACATGAAGAGCTAACACATACGATCAAGTTGATCAAGCTGATCATACGATCAAGTTGTATACACAATTAGGGACGTTGCGGAGCAATGCGGACGATCATGCTTGTACATGCTTTGTATTGAAAACAACATAGATCGAACAAAATAGCAGAATGCTACCATTGTTTGGTATTCCGAGTCAGAAGATCCTGTCCACCCGCAATAGTCTAGTCAAGCTGTATTTGTGAGTGGAAACCCATCTATATGTGGTTCATTTGCAATTTGTCCTATCTGTCACACTTACATAAGTTGTACCGCTAGCCATGATGATTAAAATTGATGCACCATTCAGTAGATGGCTTCAGCCCTGACAGGTCACTCACACCGCATGCTCTGCCACCAAATAGTTCGTTCGCTCGGCTTGGTTTATCTAAATTCGTCAGTATTTTTTGTCTACAAATGGGGTGGCACCCGTCACCACTTTCTTTTCTACAATCAATTTCGAGTGGGGTGACGCCAGTCAACGCCCTCCATATATTTCGCCGTCACATTTTTCCCCTGTCGTTTTCTTCGTGTTTCTGTAAATTATGTTATGTCGGGTGTTTTCCCCGCGACGAGGAAAAACTCAAAACGGATTTCGACCGTAGCTCACCACCAGTCTCCGAATCCGAACTTTCCACCTTTGACTATACAGGACGACCATCGCAGCGACCCCGGACTTTGCCCTTCCGCCCCTTTTGCCACTTGATATAATAGTTGCTGACCCGCCCTGGACTATTCTTTTGGATGACGTCATGGAAGCCCTTTGTGCCTCACCGACCCCTGCTCGTCCTAAGACCACGACCACGTCTCACGATCCCGACCAGATCAGCATTCTTCAAGGCGCTAATCTATCCTCGAATCAGACCATGCCCTTTCAACCTGACCCAATCCAATCCACAGAACTCTACCTGGTGAAACCTACCGAGGGAACCGTTCCATTCCGTCGTGTCAACGTTTTCTGGCCAAACAAACAGCTCCTCGGCAT
Organism: Imbricaverruca yamaguchii; assembly: GCA_034440575.1. Classification (NCBI taxonomy): domain Eukaryota; kingdom Metazoa; phylum Arthropoda; class Thecostraca; family Neoverrucidae; genus Imbricaverruca; species Imbricaverruca yamaguchii. The sequence goes on along the minus strand of JAOTOL010001653.1, from coordinate 607,447 downwards.
CTGCTCCTTAATCAATCCTGACATTGAATCCCCTGCCAACGGAACCCTAGTCATCAAACCCAATCCAGAGCCCATACCAAAGCACTCCTTCGCACCAACGCATTTTGTGGTAAATCAGTCGCAATCACTACCACTTCAACCCTGATACCACCAAGTGCACCATTTTCGCGCTGGAGTTCCTCTTCGTGTCTGAGGCAATTATTAAGGCGGAATTCAGGCCGGAGGAGGTGAGCCACGTTCATCACATCACTTCCCTTGACAACGGCCAGATACGTGATACCAATCTCTAATCATTGTCTTCAACTCTGCCACTCTTCCAAACACCCTTCTCGCCGGCTACTTTCGTAACCAAGTCCACGTCTTGAATCAAAATCCACTTCGATGATGTAATTGCCAGCGCTTCGACCATGGCAGCAAAACATGCCGCCAACCAGCCCGATGCCCCGACTGCGGCGAACCACCCTATCCTCACTCAATCTGTTCCAAACCAGCCTACTGCCTTAACTGCTATATATCCGACCACATCCGATGTTTGTCTAGTTTGGCGAAAGGAGAAGGAGGTTTGTGCTGTCAAGAGGAGAAGGCCACCGCCCTTCCAACAAGACATACGCACAGGTAGGTAGACGGGCCATACCACTACTCCCACCCCTCGTGTCAACACTACTTCCACTTCCACAAAAAACTGACATTATTCCCAGCCTATCACCATCCAAAAAATCAAACCACTGACCATACCGACACAGACAACCCGGGCTCCAGCCACCCAGACCAATACAAATATAATCAAATACAAATATAATCAAATACAAATATAATCAATACAAATATAATCAAATACAAATAATAAAAAAATCAAAATCAAATACAAATATAATCGAATCCAAATATAAACAAATATTAAATACAAACATAATGAAATACATAACAAATAAAATATAATCGACTTTAAATATGAGTCAATATATGTTTCACCGCGGAAGATCATCAATTTCTGCGCGCTTCGTACGTCGAGAACGGTCTATGGTCCGTGGCATTTTTTGGTCCAGGATTTTCCATAAAGAAAATTACGGCTGCTTCCCTGATCACCACGGCTGCATAGTCTAAAAAGGCTCGACTTGGTCCGAGAGGTCGCTGCAATACTCCAATGGGACCAAATCCCAGCCTTTCGAGCTCCATCCTTCAGTAATGCTTAGGCAATGAAAAATGTTGCTCCAATGGAGGGGTGGAGGTCATGAGTGGGAGGTCACAGACCCCTCAGTTAGAATGTCCGATGAGATTCTGTTGATCATCATCGGCACAGCCTTGCGCAATATATGGGAATGCTTATGCTTTTCGGAGCTCACATACCAACATACCTAGACACCTTTCATCGGAACCAAATTAGTTAGAACTGCCCAGGAAGTGCATCACCTGCACCATAAGCATTGGACTTGCAACTACCAGTATGCAAGCATCCATCATAATCATTTCATTTCACTATTTTCCAAAAATAAATGTGGTGCTTATAATCTTTCATGTAGCATTTCAACTGCAGGTGCCTGAAAATGTGCATAAACAATGAAATGAAAATTGTGTTACCCAAAAATGTTGTCTCCGTTACTGCGCTGTGCAACTATTACAATATAAAATACGTGCATTTCACAAAACGTCGTTGCCGCAATTTCATGATCCTGGACTGCAAACGGGTATGCATTTCATAATATCGAAGATGCCTTCGATTTCATTTTTCAAGCCTCTAGTTCCGAAAGGTTAGTGCTTGAGAACAATACACACTGTACGATGTATTTACATGCATTTGCAAATATCTGCCTTTGATTTCAACCAAAGCTGTGTGCGAATTCGCTTATAGGGCTTGATAACTTTGTATATTTCACAGTCGGGTATGGTCAACAACATGCACGGAGAATCAGAGCAGTAACCACACGTTTCAAACAGTGGACTACATGCATAACAAAGCAAACGTGGAGCGACAAATGCCACACAGATTGTACAGATCATACAGGCGCGCAAATCAACATGAAGCACGCCCACAACTCATGCCATGAAATCTAACCGCGGTACACAGCAGACACATTTGTGCAGCGCTCGTTATGTTCTATGCCTGACACTCTAGGCACGCTTGCGCAGCGCTAGTGGTGTTCTATGCCTGACACTCTAGGCACGTTTGCGCAGCGCTAGTTGTATTCTATGCCTGACACTCTAGGCACGTTTGCGCAGCGCTAGTTGTCTACGCTTGACACTTGCACGTTTGGCAGCGCTAGTATTTCTATGCAACACTAGGCAGCGCGCAGCGCTAGTTGTATCATATGCCTGACACTCTAGGCACGTTTGCGCAGAGCTAGTTGTGTTCTATGCCTGACGCTCTAGGCACGTTTGTGCAGCGCTAGTTATGTTCTATGCCTGACACTCTAGGCACGTTTGCGCAGAGCTAGTTATGTTCTATGCCTGACACTCTGGGCACGGTTACGCAGCGCTAGTGGTGTTCTAAACCTGACACTCTAGGCAAGTTTGCGCAACGCTAATTGTGTTCTATGCCTGACAGTCCAGTGTTTGCACAACATAGTAAATTTGAGCGCCCCAGTATCTCAATCTCAACCTATAATCACAAACTTACTCTTGCCGGATTAGTCCTGCTTATTTAATCGCTTATTATAATCACGAAATCGAAACACGAAGAATGGTGTGGGAGTCGACATTACTTCTGGACAGCGCGTGGAACATTTTGCGCATTTTGTACGGAGCGGAACGACGTGGACACCAGCAACATATCGCATTCCTCGGTGTCTAGGCCTGCTCTTTTGCGCTGCTACATTCGTCTCACCATGCTGCCAGTGATTGGGAGTTGTTGGGGCGGCACCAGACGACTAGCAGCATTGCGTCAGAGCTTCTGTCACGCCAGTCACACGCTGACTGAGGCCGCTGTCACCGGACCTCGAGACAACTGTCCGGTACGGCCAGTCCCAGGACCGAGCGTCCCGAACACGTGCCACCAGCACGACCGATCCTCTTCATCAGGTGACGTGGAGTCGGTCTACCTCGCCCTGGGCTCTCGTCTGGACTCCTGACTGGACTTCTGACTAGACTTCTGCTTGGACTCCCGTCTTGTCTCCCGTCTGGGTTTCTCGTCGGACTCACTGGCGTCCACCAGCGTGAAGATGGAAACGGGGCAGGAGGGGAAGATGGCGGCGCAGTTGCCGTACTTGCGGCCGTAGTACTCGGCCTGGTAGTACTGCTTCAGTTCCTGCCGCCGTCCCACGCCGTAGGATGCGCTGAAATGAGACAGAGGGCTAACGCCTTGCTGAACAACTTGTGGAACTACCAATACTCTGACTCTAATACCAATACTCAAAGTATTACTTCCGAACTTCCAAAGCATTAAAAAATATCCTTCTTTTGCTTCTTTAAGAGTAAACATGGTCAATAAAAAAAACGTGAAAACGCAAAACCAGATCCAGTCCCCATCCATCCGCTCTGTATTCACCTTTAGTGAGCGAATATGTTCTGAACATCCGAATCGTCACGCAATAGCTTTAAAGTCATGCTAAGTTCTACGACAGTGCCACATTTCAATTCAAGATATCAGATGAAAGAAGATGACCTTACATAATTGAGAACACTTGCCAAATATGTCTGTCAACAACGCTTACTAGAGCCTCTCTTGTGTAATACTTGCTTTTGAAACTCTAAGACGTTCCAAAGTCTCCCGTAATTGCTCATAATTGCTGGGTTTGGTGACGAACTGCCCGGTACTTTCGAAGATGCAGACAGCAGATGTGAAGGATGTTGAGATCCAACATATGTGTGGAACGTTTCCCAAATATGCCTAAAAAAACGCACCTCTGTAGCCGCCCTTGACCAACGCAAGCGCACCAAATTTGGCACACTATGTCAGGTGGCCGCTATGTGGGGAAATGAACCTCAAGAAAAGTTACCATGTTCAGGATGATATCCCCAAGAGTGAAAGCAATTTTGATCAAACTCGTCAGAAAACCGCAGAATTTCGGTAACAATCCAAGTGTCTGCCGTACGTAAAGACGCACGGGCGGCTAGTGAAATAAATTGGAACAAGTTAGCGATATTGCACCCTTCCCGCACGAGGGGCCTGATACTCCCCCTCCTCCCACCGGCTCCCGCAACGAGGGCTGAGAGCCGTGAAGCCCAGTCGGTTCCGCCGCCACTGCGGTGGAAATATGAGCAGTCATGGATCCGCATACGTACTGCCCAGGGTGAAGTCAAAGTGGCTTGTAAAGAGAAAGCTAATTGTGACGCCAATAATACATACCACTGATATCATCTTGAGTGAAATAGCGACAGTCCGTCATTTTAACCTGAGATGACCCTTGTAGGTGACAAGTGTGAAGGTAGCTTCGCGGAACATTGATGTGTTCGGCGTATCAAGATGTACCACTGAGATAATTTTGAGCAAAATCGTGATAGTTGACCACCGAATCCGAATCTGAATCCGAATATGAACTGTTTTGACGCACACATGAAACTCTAGAATGCTATGGATGTGATCCAGTGAAACATGTAAATACCAAACAATATTTATGTTCTACGATGCGAGGATGTTTCTATAATCTGTTTCTATAGGATGTATCTACGTATCGCTTCCCATCCAAATTTCCAAATTCGGACAGTGCTTAAGGAGGACAAAGAAAAAAGAAATGTTGAATTTCAGCTAACAATACATATTTGTACCAAAATGCTTACCACGGACATTTTTAGTTGACGTGAAAGCAATTGACCTCACTTCTAAGACCGTCCCAAATCATCTGCCTAAACACAAGCAGGGAGGCAGGTTATAATTGCTCGGCAGTATGTCCTGATGACGTATGTGGATAACTCCCGTGCGGCACGGCACTCACGACAGCAGATACCCGAGGAAGTCCCCGAGCAGACCGTCGTCGTGGTCGGGAGTTTGACCCACTTCGCAGATGGCGCGCTTGGTGCACGCTTTTCCGTCCAGACCGAACCTGGAGAATAGCGAAGCTGTCACATGCTGTCTGCAGGCTCAGCTCAGTATGACACGCACTCGCCGTCTGATACACGCCCGCCGTCTGACACATACTCGCCGTCTGACACACACTCGCTGTCTGACACACATCCACCGTCTGACACACACTCACCGTCTGACACACGCTCGCCATCTGACACACACCCACCGTCTGATACCCACCCACCGTCTGACACACACCCACCGTCTGACACACACCCGCCGTCTGACACACACTCGCTGTCTGACATACACCCCCGCCGTCTGACACACACCCACCGTCTGACACACGCTCGCCGTCTGACACACACCCACCGTCTGACACATACCCACCGTCTGACACACGCCCACCGTCTGACACACACCCGCCGTCTGACACATACCACCGTCTGACACACGCCGCCGTCTGACACACACTCGCCGTCTGACATACACCCGCCGTCTGACACACATCCACAACCCGTCTGACACACGCTCGCCGTCTGACATATACATGCCGTCTGACACACGCTCGCCATCTGACATATACATGCCGTCTGACACACACCCGCCGTCTGCCACACACCCGCCGTCTGACACACACTCGCCGTCTGACACACACTCGCCGTCAGGCTGACCATGGAGAGGCGGGTGTCGTACAGCTGGTGTCGGACCCGACTGCATTCACGCTTTATGACCTCCCGACATCTACGCGTCCCTCCCGACATACGGCGCTTGCTACGAACACGACTGAATCACGGAACGCATCGATCTGCGATAAGGCATTAGTAGTCAACACCGCTCATTTTTAATGGTTCGCTTTCCGTCACCCCCACATTCCAGCCAGTCGTTTGTTTCGCGCCCACAACAGCACCGCAGTGACTGACCGAGTGAACACGGTCTCCAGGCCCGAATAGATGGCCTGCTTGTCGTACAGCAGGCGTGAGATGCGGTCGAGACCACTCTTGCCGGAGCTGGCGGAGGTCGGGAAGTTGTAGTCAATCTCGACGTCCACGCTGACCACCAGCTCTGCGGTACGGAGCAGGTTGTGAACAGGCAGTCCACACTTACACGCTAACCACGTACGTTCCGGTACCACGCTCAACCACGCTCTGCAGTACGGAGCGTGGACCACGCTAACCACAGCCTAGTTTTTGTTTGCTGGTGACAGCGACCAAGCTCGGGTAGGGCGTGGACAGGCTGACCATCAGCTCTGTGGTACGGAGCGTGGACCACGCTAACCACATCTCTAAGGTACGTAGCGTGGACCACGCTAACCACCAGCTCCGCGGTACGGAGCGTGGACCACGCTAACCACCAGTTCTGTGGTACGGAGCGTGGACCAGGCTGACCATCAGCTCTGTGGTACGGAGCGTGGACCAGCTAACCACAGCTCTTGGTTGTTATGGCCTGTGGTATAGCGCCCATAACCACAGCTCTGCGGTACGGAGCGTGAACCAAGGCTGACCACCAGCTCTGGGGTATGGAGCGTGGACCAGGCTGACCATCAGCTCTGTGGTACGGAGTGTGGACAGGCTGACCATCAGCTTACGGAGCGTGAACCAGGCTGACCACCAGCTCTGCGGTACGGAGCGTGGACCAGGCTGACCATCAGCTCTGTAGTACGGAGCGTGGACCAGGCTGACCACCAGCTCTGCGGTACGGAGCGTGGACCAGGCTGACCATCAGCTCTGTAGTACGGAGCGTGGACCACACTAACCACCAGTTCTGCGGTACGGAGCGTGAACCAGGCTGACCACCAGCTCTGCGGTACGGAGCGTGGACCAGGCTGATCATCAGCTCTGCAGTACGGAGCGTGGACCAGGCTGACCACCAGCTCTGCGGTACGGAGCGTGGAGCAGGCTGATGATCAGCTCTGCGGTACGGAGCACCACAGCTAACACCAGCTCTGCGGTACGGAGCGTGAACCAGGCTGACCACCAGCTCTGTGGTACGGAGCGTGGACCAGGCTGAGCCACGCTGATCATCAGCTCTGCGGTACGGAGTGTGGACCACGCTGATCATCAGCTCTGTGGTACGGAGCGTGCAGTGGGCAGGCGGTCGTCAAGTCTCGCGACAGGCAGTCTTGGGACACGATCGCACCGTAACCAAGATTACCATCAGCCCCGGGACACAGAGTTCATGCTAATCAGCATTGCCATCAGCCCTGGAGCACAGCGCGTGACAAGCAGCCTTCCCATCAATCTTGGGACACAGCTCATGGTCAGCAGCCTTTCATCAGCTCCGAGACAATCGCAAGAGGGACACTAACCCTAGGACCCGCCCCTGTATGCAAACTATGGTCGTTAATGCATGGTGCATCAAATAATGAAGCCCTACAAACGTATGCCATCGGCGATATAATTACTTGCTATCGTATGCAACGAAGACACCAGACAAGCCAGACAATCCGAGAACCATAGCAAATTTATTATCGGCGTTGTACCGCACCTGTCTGAATTATGTGGGATGAGTGAAGGAAATACTGACAGTGTTAGGCTTTTTACACTCATCTTCCACGCCGAACTCAGAGAATTGATCCAGAAGTCGAAGATGCTGGATGGAATCCATACACCCATACCGCGTCATGATGCAACACGCGCCACCATGGACTGCTAAAAGCCGAAGTCCCTCCTTTTCTGGCCGACGCTGCGGTTCGTGCCACACACACGGCTGCTGCGTAGCAAGCGGTGGTGCATTCACACCAACACCATTCTCTATCACACGATAGGTTCATCCCGGCGTATCGTGCTTCCCCCCCCCGGTGAAATGATCAGTGCGCCGAGTCTGTCGCGGGCGCGCTGCCGCCCGGCGGGTCGCTCACTGCTCACTCGATGACGTGTTGCCCAACGTGATGCTATTAGACGCGCAGCGTGCCCGGCATGTGCGGCTCCAGTTCCACTCGGCCGCCACCCTGGCTCGGACCGATGCACGCCGCCAGGCGCGGCGCAGAGAATGTCGACGAACGCACGCTCGCTTCCGTGTCACCTGCTGACGCGACTGTCGCCGCTGGCGACGATCCAGCGAGACACTTGTTCCGGTCGTGCCGACGGCGCCTCTTGGCGTGCTGGTGCGTAATTGTGGCCTGCTAAAGGATATGGCCGAGTGGTATTTGGTGACCATTTGCATTGGCTGACCGTCCGCTGGCGCCGTTTGTACGTCAGCCGGTGCGGTGTCAGTGTCAGTGTCAGTGACACGTGGACACGGTAAGTCAGCTCTTGTTGCGGCCCTCGCCTTACATGGACGCACGCTGTAGATATTGATATTGATTGGCAATTACGACTGTTTTGCGCCGTAGCTATGCCTGGATAACCATGACAGTATTGCGCTCTAGCTTTGCCTGGATAATCATGACAGTACTGCGCTGTGGCTCTGCCTGGATAATCACGACAGTACTGAGCTGCATCTCTGCCTGGATAATCATGACAGTACTGCGCTGTAGCTCTGCCTGATATCATCGTGACAGTACTATGCTGCTATCCCGCAGATCATCTACGGCCATGGCCGGCTTGATATCCAGGACCGTAAGCGCCGGAAGCCCTCCATGCACTGATGGCGGGCAAATGGTAACTTCTGCACCGGCATCTGGTAGCTCTTGGGAATCTCAAAAGCAGTGTATCCATTGTGGGATCGAATTTCAACTGAACATGTATAGTTCACGAGGAAGCATATTTCCATCGAAGAACATTGATATTTCTTGCCAACTCGGTTAATTTAGCTCGCAAATTGCTTGCCCCAGTTAACCTAGCTCCTCCTATGTATTAATGGGATTCACTTCCTTTATTTTCATTCTTACATCCAGTTAACTTTTTCACCTCAAGTATTATCATAGCAACTTGTCAATATCGCTACCTTCAGCTTGAAAGTTATTTTAACGAACTTGACGAGAACTGCGATTTGCGGTTATGCAATGGCGTCGGCCATTGCATTTTTATTATTATTATTTGGGTCAAGTTGGTATTACAAATAACTTGGCAGTCAGGCTGGGGATCCTAGCAACTGAATATCCTGCATAGATATAGGTATACCTAGGCAGGAATATCCTGCATATGCATAGATATTCAGATGCCAGGACACCCAACCGACTGCGAAGATATTTGTGACTCAAATAGTACATACCCTAGGTGCATGCAACTCGAGGATCTTTGCTCTGATTTATCTGTTTTGCCGATCTGATTTGTTTGATTTGTCAATGCATTGCGTATATATCCTTCGCTGCAAATCACTTAAGATTACTTCACGAAAGTGCTGGCGCCTTGCCTCTCCACCTTCGGCATCAGACTAAGCGACCTTGAGGAAATTTATCTGCTCCACAAGTTTGCGTATGGGTTGAGTCAGCTGATCAATTCGCAAAGCTGGATATGCGATCGTTCGTTGATTGATCTGTTTGCTTCAGTAATAAATAAAAAACAACACATACTCACTCCTGCCAGACAAATTAAAAAGCATGGTTGAGGCCATGTTGGCATTACTGAGTTTTGATCACCGTATGCGTCACGAATGTCAGTGCCAGGAAGAACCAATTCACTGTGCAATTCAGTCGTGGGTGCAGAATGTAGTATCGTGTGTATTGAGCAGAGTACTCTGTTCACCAGATGGTGTTGCAACTACAGTATGGCTGAAACGCCAAATTTAGCTTCCGCAACAGCAGCCTTCCCTGACACATTTTACCGTCTCGCCCCTGATGCGTTAACAGCGTATGGCGTGAGGCAACACCAATTATATACCTTACAGCAGCAGCTTTCATCTAGATACTCCACTGATGGAATTCAGTTCACAACGAAGCAATATGTCGACAATTTTTAGAACAATAATGGTTGCTCACTCGAAGTTACTTTGTTCGTGCCGTAAGTGATAAATACAAACGTAAACTGTACGACATGTGGGATAAAGTCACCAGAGAAGTTCACTTGAGGGCATGCATGTTCTCATGCATACCTTTAATGGAACATTTTCCCCCTCATTGCTGGATTTCACTCCTATAATTTCAATTTTTTAAACATTGGATCCTATGGAGTGTGTCCCCTATACAGCATTAGCCAATTAATTTGCTACATGTATTTCCCATTCTTTGCCCACAGCCATTTTCAGAAAACAATACCCCAGGTTGAGGCAATTTTCAGCGATATCAAAATTGTTCGTCAATTGACCTTTGAGCTTAATCAACACTGTAGCTCGTGCATATATCAATGCAAAACTATACAACTTGTAAGCTTGGTCGAACGCACCAACAAGCATAATTCTGGTATTTATTAGGGAGATAAGTGGTAGTTCATTGACTGCCTTGAACTATTGATATGATTGATCCTAAGGTATCTTAATTATCAAATCATATGAATATATTTATTCCTATTTGATGATAAACTGATGATGGGATATTATATGATTTTCTTTATATATTACTAAGGGAACAAAGTTGCAGCATTCGCTGTCTCGATAAGCGTAGAGCCATTTTGACGACATTGTGTTTTTTTTTCTGCATGCTTAATAATTTCTGGAGATTCACAGCGGCAGTTTTCGGACGCATTTTTATCGGGAGTTATTAACCTTTAGCCGTTCATGAATTCAGTCGAATGCTTGCATGCCAAATTTTCGAAGCTTGAACATAGTTGAACATCTAAGTATCGAAGTCCCGTTGCAACTCATATATATATATATATATATATATATATATATATATATATATATATATATATATATATATACATATATATATATATATATATATATATATATATATATATATATATATATATATACATATATATAATATATATATAGATATAATAATAATATAATATTATATATATGTATACATATACATATACATATAGATAGAAAACCGTATTCATTGAAATCTATGGCATCAATATTTTTCAAGCTATGCGGTTTAAATAGATTTGATGACTGGAAAGCCAACGACTATAGTGCATCAGAACATGGCCATGACGGTGCAAAGTCCATGTGCAATGTCCCTGAATCACGGAAGCATTCCTATAATTGCCCCAATTGACATGCACTGGACCTGGACGGTTATATCTGCGTGCAATGAATGAATCGTGGCCATACACTGCACGCAGTATAACACGATAAAATGATACCGGTTATCTCTAACCTGGCTATCAAATTGTATATTTCCGCACAAGTCTCAGAGTATGAACGCAGTTTATATTTTAATGGAATACAACTAAGTAATACGGATTTCGCACGACCCTGGATGTGGACTATAATTATTATATGTCATTGGGAAGGAACTCTGAATGTTGATTGAAATACGCAACTCGAACTGTCAAGAGCTCAAGGAATGCAGGAAATAACGGCGCTTGTTGTCGCCTTCTGTTCATCCAGAATGGCAACATCTTTCATTACAATTTTTGTACGTCTGGTCTATACTCGTGAGTTGGGAATTTCAGAAGTGCAACCTTCTTAACCCGTCCCGTCTCGGGGGGTCTTCAACTGCCCTCCCCTGAGGTTTTTCGCGGATAATGAACGAACGGAAATTTGACATACCTTTCCAACATCAATTTGGCATGCCGTGCTAAAATTTTGAGTTCAGGTCATCTAGGGTCAACGAGATAGTCAAGGTCAAGTGAGGTCACCTACAAAAAAATTAAACCAGCCGTCACGCTTTAACGGATACAGATATTTTAATGAAACGTTCAGCGTTTGCTCATCTTTAGGGATGCAACAAAACGTACGGAGGAATTTTTCATTTTTCCCCCGTTTTTTACTACATATAAATTTTGCATATTAGCCTATTGCAGTTCAAATAGATATTCTGGCTAAAGGAAGCATTTTTTATTGGGGCAAGTTGACTTCCAACAACGTTTTTTTATCTGCTCTACCTATTAGGGAAGGAAAATTAAAGAAAACTTAAAAACTCAAAATTTTGAAATTTAAAAAAAATAAAATATATATTTTTTTGGGAGGCCGAACAATTTTATGGCCCTGGTCGATTTTACTGTCCTTTTCAGATTACAAATAATTATTTCCTCAAATATCCCACAAAATGAACTCCCAGAGCCAAAAACATGATGTAAGTCGTGAAAAGTTGTGAAAATCTAGCCACCTAGTGACGTCACTTTTTGGGAAAAATAATTTTAGGGGCTGGATCCGGACCCTACTCGTTTCTTTGGCTTTCGTGCGACGCTTAGTTTGTATTTTAGAGAGGGTTTACTTCCCCCCCCCCGAGACAGGGTGTGAGGATTTGATCGGAAAGACGGCGCGGGTCAAAGAAACAATTAAATTTATGATGGAACATAACTTCCGTCTAATGGTTTTGTAATCCTCTTCTTACAGCGATCAGGTGCCAGCCGTTGACCTCCATTAGCCTCAATAAGTATGAACAGAAAGCGCAACAGGAGTGAAACGCCCAACCAAGTTTTGAACACTGCATCATCTCAATTATGGGTGAAATGAGGAATGTGTTTCTTTTCTCTTTCAGGTGCGCTTTAGGGTCGCAAGATAAGATGCACTCGAGATGTAGCACGTGCTAGCTTTCGTATGCTTGGGTGCGACGTGTTTGCACAGGCGATTTTCCGGCACACTTTCTGCTGAAGTGGCTGACACAACAAACCCGCGACGTCCACCACTGGAATCGCCCACCTCCTTCAGACACTCCACCCACTTACGTAACCCGTAGCTTCTTAGTATTCCGACCTCACACAGTCATTGCAATCCGTCCACGCCAAGTACTCACGCTCGCCGTTCGAGTTCTTGAAGACGGTGTAGTCGAAGCGCGGAACGATGCCGACAGTCAGCCCGTTCGGGATGACCAGCTGCCGCTTCACTCGAGCCGACTGGGTCAGCGAGCTGTTGAGCGCCGGCTCCGGTGTGCTGAACAGCCGACCGAACGCGTCGCTCTCGAACAGCGGCAGCGGGTTGAACGCGCCGCGCCTGCCGCCGGCCCGGCGGCCTCCCTGTCGTCTGGCGGCGCCGACACTGCGCGTGCACAGGGTCGCCACGATGCAGTACACCGTGGCCAGCAGGAGGCCGAGTCTGAGCATGGCGAGTGTCGCGCCGGCAGGTCACCGAGAGGTCACCGAGAGGTCACCGAGAGGCGACACACCCACGCCGGTGTAGGTCCGACAGCCGGCAGACGGCAGAGCGGCGAGTGCGCGTCCCGGTCGCCGACAGCAGGCCCGCCGGCGCGACTAGTGGCGCAACGGCGACGAAAGTGAAGCGCGGCACTGTTCTGCCGGTAGGCGGTCGCCGACACGCTGACGGTCTGTCGGCGTCACGGTGCCGGCCGGCCGGCACGTGGCCTGCGCTCCAGTTGGCGGCCGCTCGCGACGTCCGTGACGAGACCGAGTCACGACGGGATGATCCCGGGATCGAGTCACGGCGAGATGACCTCCGGGGCCGAGTTACGAGATGGATGATCTCCGGAATCCAGTCACAACGAGATGATCTCCGAGACCGAGTCACGACGAGATCTCCGGTATCGAGTCACGAGATGCTCTCCGGGATCGAGTCACGACGAGATGATCCTGGAACGAGTCACGACGAGATGATCCCCGGGACCGAGTCACGAGATGGTCTCGACTGGCTAACCGTAGACGCGTCGGCACGTGTGCAACACGCACCGCCACGTGGCTCGGAGGGAAATCACCAGACCACGCGACGAACAGACTGCGAGCGCGACGCACGACACGTCGCGAGTAGACGAGAGAAAAAGGACATACTCGTGGCACGGCAAGCACGCGGTGGGGTACCACGAGATGCTCCGATCCCAGCACGTGGCAGCACGTGGTGAGAAGGTGTGAGAACACGTCACGGTTTGGGTATGGGGACACGCTGCGGACGGAACAGCGAAGTCTCACACCACCGACACGACTGGCCGTCAACTGCCGCCGAAGCTGCGCCGCCCCTGGGTGGTCCACTGACTCGAGACGCAACTCGCTCCCGGCACAATCCTGCCAATCATCCTCACAGCGAGCACCTCTCTATTTGCGAACGGGGCGGCCGGATTCGCAAGGCAAACGCTGCGTGTGACTCCTCGGCGAAGGCGACCGGCACGTCGCTCGTCCGCGCGTCTAGTGGTTTCCATGGCAGCGGACCGCACGAGAGCCGACGTGACGTCAGACCGTGTGGTCGGCAGACACGCAGAGAGACAGGGCGGGCCGCACGTGCTGCGGTGAGCCAGCCCGGCCGACGTTCACTCACAGCATCACTCGTGCTCGTCGGCTGTGATTGGGCACGTTTTGCCGCCGCAGGCCATGTGACTGTGCATGATGGATGCTCTGGTCGGTCGGTGGCTCACAGCTGTACCGGCTCAATTGTGGCCGCACAGTGCCACTGACATACTGATGAACAACATCGTACTGGGTCAAGTGTGGGCGTACAGCGCCACTGGCATACTGATGAACAGCATCGTACTGGGTCAAGTGTGGGCGTACAGCGCCACTGACATACTGATGCACAACATCGTACTGGGTCAAGTGTGGGCGTACAGCGCCACTGGCATACTGATGCACAGCATCGTACTGGGTCAAGTGTGGGCGTACAGCGCCACTGGCATACTGATGCATAACATCGTTCTGGGTCATGCTTGGCCGCTAGCGTGTCCCACTTTTAAAAAAATGAGTTTTCCGAGCAAGTTCAACCCAGGCTATTCCGGTTCAATGATGACCTTAGCCGAAGGTGTTGCATTTGTTGTGAAATTTGTTGGGTGATTTTAATCTTCGAGCAGCTGATGAAGTTATCGCCTCAAAGTCCCTTCAGGCATAGTGGTTACCATTGACCCAGAAACATTACGTGCCGTTAGTGCTTCGTTTGTTTGTTTGTTCGTTTGTTTGTAAATGAGTTAGAGTGATGAAACAAAAAATGTCGCACTGTTCATCGTCTGTTCTATCGTCTGATATACCGGTCTAACCCAATCATCACTGGGGAAGCTACTACAGCCCCTATCTATCATAAACTATATTGCCTCAGCTGAACTAAGCAAGCGAGGCCAATGTGACTGTGGAACCGTTTCCTTACATCAATTTAGGAAACATAATGTTAAAATTGAACGATAACTTTGCCATCTAGTGTCCCAAAAATTGAAACAGTGTTCGGCACTTAGCAAGATACACGCAGAAAATTCAGAATATTGCGTGACCTCACATGACCTAAGGTGACTTGTGACCAAATTGGATAGATGATGATAACACAACTAACGTATATAACCCCTTCCTGACTCAACTTTGACTTTTTGCGCAGAAGTTAAGACAATTTCTATTTGTTGGACATTGACCTAATCTTCCCACACTGTGACCTTCAGCGGCCACCAATGAAGGTCATCGTTCCTGGCAACGTAAATAGTATTTGACGTATACGTCAATCCACGTCAAATCGCACAAGAAATTCCCCGACCCCCTCCGATTTTGATGAAAATTGGTACACCTGTAGTACCAAGTAAAAGAACACATCACGCCAACTTTTAGCCCAGAGTGACCTCTGGGGTCAGATCTAGAGGTCATCCTAGGTCACGATTTTTTACCGACTTGACATCAATAAATTGCACATATCTCGTGTGTTATTTAACTTAGCGGAATGAAATTGGTGTCAAAGTGTGCAGAAGCCCTGGGCCATTCAGAAATATGGCAAAAGTTGCACGTGACCTCCCCGTGACCTTTGACCTAACCAGGTCAAAGTATACAAATATATTTTTATATATGTTTGCCTGCCCCTAATTCGACGAAACGGTGCTATATTAATGGTCGTGATATTATCTAAGAACCTGCAAAAAGAAAGGCGGAGACTTGAAAACTTTTGAGATATCGGCCTTCGAGTATTGTCATAGGACCAAATGCATGCATGTCCCGAGGCTATTTACCATATTATCGATGATAACTCTGGTTACCTTCGTCCGATTATCGTCAAATTTGTTGCGCAAGTCATCGGTGGCAAACTGAACTATTTTCCAGATTTTCAGGTTGACATGACCTCACATGAACTAACATGACCTTGGGAAGTTTGTATTGCCTAAATACATGCAATATTGCAACTTACGTGAATATTCATGGCCATGATATGATTCATGATAACCGAGAAATCGATAACATTGAGTACCGAAAGTGGACTAATACTGATAGGTCCACCTTTAGAGGTGGTTACGCAAACTTCTGAAGATTTTGTGCGATCATTTTGCGAGCAGCTGGAAATACTTGTAAAGCATGATTTTGTCGCCCGTGCCCAAGGCAATTATCTGAAAGGCCTAAAGGAAACACTAGCTCCTGCAGAGGTAAGTGTTATTGGAGATTTTTCCGAAAACTACGCTATGGTTACACAGGATGAAGTACAGTCCCATCACTGGAACAAACTGCAGGTGACAATCCATCCGTTTGTGGCTTATTGGCGAAACAACGCAGGGGACCTCAAACATTTTTCTTACTCTGCCATTTCCGACCGCCTGACGCATGATACTGTGGCTGTCCACCTGTTTCAAGGAAAACTCATTGAGCGCCTGGAAGCAGAATTAGGCCAGCGCCCCAAGAAGATATTTTATTTTTCAGATGGGGCTGCCTCGCAATACAAAAATTGTAAGAATTTCCTAAATTTGGCAGAGCATTCCGTCGACTTTGGAATAGACGCCGAGTGGCATTTCTTCGCAACCGCTCACGGAAAGGGACCGTGTGAATTGGTGGGACGTTGAAAAGGTTAGCTAAAAAGGGAAGTCTGCAAGGAACTCTGATTGAGATCCCGGACCAGTTTTATCAGTTTGTAAAAAACCATGCCACCGGCACGTGCGTGGAGTATTTTCCCAAAACCGAGTGGGTCAAAGAAACTAAAGCGTTGAATGACAGATTCGCAGCTGCTCGCACAATACCGGGAACAAGGAATGTCCATCGTGTTACTCCGTCTCCACGTAATGGTATGGTGGTTGTGAGATGGTTTTCCGGCAGCGAACGGGCCGTGAGGTACGTGGCGAAAAAGGTTGGTAGTTCTTCGTGAATATACGGTACTGCTGTTCAACTTGTTTTATGGTCGCGGCTATTTGCATATCAGAAACATTTACTGGCCCTCCCGATAAAATGTTAGTACGAAACGCACGCGAGCTGAAACAATATATTCAGGCTATAAAAACCGAGGAAACATATTTTTTGCGAATAACTTTTGCCAAAATAAAGATAGAAATATAATTTTGTTACAATTCTATTTTCCTCGTCAGGCCGCGTTGATTGATGTATCACATGACTTAGCTAGCTGAACATTTGATCCTGACCCCAGTTTACCTCCAGGTCACCCTAAACCGAGGTCAAGTGATGACCTAGCTTGATCATATTATACATCATGATTAACCAGAGGATCTCCGATGGCATTACAATCATTTCTCTATCTTGATTCTATATAAAGTTATTGACGAATGTGTGACATAACCTCATAGTGACCTCACGTGACCTTGCAGAGGACACTTGTTCAAAATAAAACTTGGCTCGTTTGGAGTAGCCTAACCTAAAACTAGGTAATATAGCCTGTACGAGCCAAATTCAGCGTTTTTTGTTCAGGAAAATATTTTTGTTTCCCTGTTGGCTTGTAATGGAGAGGTCACTGCCAGGTCATGTGAGGTCAGGTCAACTTGAAAATATGTCAAATAGTTCAGCTTGCCACCGATGATTTGCCCGCCAAATTTGACGATAATCGGACCAAGGAAACCAGAGTTATCATCGATGATATGGTAAATAGCATCGGGGCATGCTTCGATTTGGTCCTATGACAATACCTACTCAAAGGCCGATATCTCAAAAAGTTTTAGAGTCTCCGCCTTTCTTTTTGCACGCTCTTAGATAATATCAGGACCATTAATTCAGCCACGTTTAGTCGAATTAGGGTAGGCAAACATATAGAAAAATGCACTTTTATACTTTGACCTCGTTAGGTCAAGGGTCACGGAGAGGTCACGTGCAACTTTTGCCATATTTCTGAATGGCCAAGGGTTTCTGCGCACTTTAACACCAATGTCGTTCCGCTAAGTTAATTAACATCTAATATATATGCATTTGATTGTTGTCAAGTCGGTAAAAATAGGCGACCTAGGATGACCACTAAATCTGGCCCCAGAGGTCACCCAGGGCTGAAAGTTGGCGTGTGAGGTTCGTTCACTTGGCACTATAGGTGTATCAATTTTCATAAAAATCGGAGGGGGTCGGGTTCAAAATAGCCAATTCTTGTGCGATTTGACGTTTGTCATAAATAACAATGGCAGATGTCGCCACGGGAAGATCGCAGAAAATGCGGTTCATGGAGCAAAGCGACAAATGTTGTCATGGTTCGGACCTTCTTTTTGGTCTCTTGGTTCATCTCGAGCTGTTCTGAGAGCATCGCCATCTTCAGGATATACAAGGCGTCTGACATATACCTCTCGTGTCTCGTGTATTGCACCTAGTCAGCAAAACTTTATCCCACCAGGTATGTCACCGCCTTGACTCAGATCATGGAATGGCGCAGGAAAGCTTTCGGTCATACCAAAGAGAGCTGCACGAACTTGCAACCGTTTGTAGAAACATTGCATTTAGTGGTGCATTGAGTGATCGAGAACGTCGCGCCGTGTTGAGTCTCAATGTGTTCAAACAACTGACGGTGAAAGAAGATATATTTCATCCAGAGCAGTTTTGAAGGCACGCCTTATGAAAGCCACGGTAACGCTATTCTTATTCCGCGGCGGGCATTCACTCAGTGCATGTATGCATTCCCACAATCCGTCTTTTCCAATATTCCGATGACTTAAATTGGCCATCGGTTGCATCTGCATTGACATCCAAAAAGGGTAATATTCGATCGTTGCTAAGTTTGCTCGTACATCTCAATACTTATCTCTGTTCAAACCGTTTCTCTAGTTCTTTCAGATGGGTTTCGTTCGTGACATCGACGGAAATGTCGTCCACATACCGGCGGTGCATGTCCGAGTTGCCATCATCGTGCTGGAGAACGTCAATCTATAGACTGCAATCTATAAATGAGCAAATAGGGGTCCAAGCGGGGGCCCCATTGCTACCCCTTCAACCTGACAGCATAGCAGTCCGCCTGGTCATCGAAACCGGCACCTCTGTTGTGCACGCCCGGAGCATCTTCTCGAGAATGGAACGGTCCGGTTGTCCGATTGCAAGAGTGGCATGGATGGGTTGGTGTCCACCCGACATCAGCCCTGTTCTGGTCTAGAATGGTCGATATCGCCTCTTCCACTGGCACGTTCGTGAGGAGACTTTCAGCATCAAGTGACGCTGGCACACCAACAGGCCTCTTTGACGTCAGGTCAGCGCAGTCGGTTGTGTATTTGGAACAGTGTCCAGTTGGGGAATATGGAGCCAAAAGGCCATTGAGACGTCGTTTGGCTATTTGGTACGTTTGGGTCGGAGCTCGGGACACGATGGGACGGAGAAGATCGTCGCTCTTATGCATCTTGACATTACCACGCGCATGGCCGGGAGCATATTCGCCGCTTGTTTTCAACAAATGCACGCTATCGATAACGACATTCGCGGCCACGGTGAGTCGGCTAATTATGAATTTCAACTGACGTGTTTTGACACTTGCAATCCTCCCGAACATGATTTATCACTTAGCATCTTCACCATTTTGTCCTCATGCGCAGTTGCATCTACGATCACAAACGCCGAAGACTTCTCAGCCCGCTCAATAACGATATTAACATTGTTGCGCAGCTCCTTGGCTGAGCCTCTGAAGTTCTTGTATACTATTTTGCTAGCATGGTTACCTCTTGGTTTTGTACTTTCGCCGATAGGACAATATTTAAGTTCTGAGCTGACTTGGACAACATCGTCGTTTCCAAGTATTGTGATATATTGAAAAGCAATTCTAGCTCTGCTTCTTTTGCATCTCGTATGTGTGTGTGTGTGTGTGTGTGTGTGTGTGTGTGTGTGCGTGCGTGTGTGTGCGTGTGTGTGTGCTCGTGTCCATTATTTGAAGACGGCAAGATTTCTTTAGGTATATTATCGTACAATATATGCTTAGATAATCACAATTCCCAATCTCAACATTTCAATCACAGACATATCTGCATCTCCGATTTGGCAGTATGGAATCCAATATCCCCGTAATGCAAGGGGCTACGCGAACGCATTCATGCATGTTAAGGAACACGAAGTGCACATGTTTCTGTGAGTGGTGTAAGCCAATTATCTACATAGCCATATTGGAAAGAATTGTGTGAGTACTATTCTAGCCCACATATTGATCTGGAGTTGAAGCGTGCTCTAAAAATTGGGTTATTTGAGATACAAAATGAGACCTACGCAAGGCAGTGCACAAATTTTCCCGATTTATCAGCACCTCTACATACTTTATGTGAACTACTGGAACAAGAGGTGCGCCATGCAGCCGTGAGAGGAACTACAGATTGGGCGTAAATGATGGGACACCGACCCACGCCACTAGCACATTAATTGTTTGGAGGATTCCATTACAAATGTACGGTCGGTGGACGTCCAAGGCGAAGGCAGTGCCATGGCAATGTGATGGTGACACATAAAAACCATCACGATATTCATGATCGAAAATCCATGAATTGTTTAAGGAAACACGAAAACCCATGTAGGTATTCTACACTGGAGAGCGAAAAGTTCGTCTGAAATATATTCGTTCTTAGTGACATGATTTTGAACCCGTGGTAGCGAAGTTGGCCCAGTATTGTACACGTATTTACAACTAGCTGTGCACACTGCACATCATGAAACATCCAGGCACAGTAATCCAAGGTAGGATAGTATACTAAAAGGGGTGAAGAGGCCAATATGCACAGATCCGAACGCGATGAGAACTACCACGTCGCTCTGTCAATGTGACTAGAGTATAGCTCTGGCACGTGAAATCTCAGACGACATACACCTACCCCAGCTCTGTGAACGCCATGACACTACTGGACAGGCATCGCCCACCGCTCTGTGAATATTAGGCCACCACTGGACATGCACTGACCACCGCTTTGTGAACGCAATGACACTACTGGACAGGCATCGCCCACCGCTCTGTAAACACCATTACACTACTGGACAGGCATCGCCCACCGCTCTGTGAACACCACGACACTACTGAACAGGCATCGCCCATCGTTCTGTGAATACTAGGCCACCACTGGACATGCACTGAACACCGCTTTGTGAACGCCAGGGCACCATTGGACATGCACCGACTATTGATCTGAGGACACCAGGGCACCGCTGGCCATATTCCGACCATCGCTTTGTGAACACAGTGATCACCACTGGCTTGGTCGACTAGCGTGCTGCCGTACCACTGTAGGCGATGGACGACAACGACCTCAGAAGCCTGGCTTACAAGGCAGCACCATGGAGGCCACACATCCCAGCTGGTCTCGCCTCAGCTGATCGAGACGTGTTTCACGTGCCAACCGTGCTGACATTGCGAGTTCGTACGGGACACGAGTCACACCTGGTCATTGGTGAACGGGAAACGTGTAAGAGGCGAGCACCGACCTCACGCCAGTCATGCCATATTTCAACACACCACAGTCCGCCATTGACTTCGAGGTGGACTGACCACACCTGTGCGGTCGACAAGAGTGGCCGAGAATGAGCTCTGGCCGCAGCCAAGCGTGCACCTGCCGCCAGGAGAGGCGGTCCGGCGGATCGGACGGAGCGGACGGAGCGCTACCTCATGGTCCCGCCCGGGCTGCAGCAGCCGCCGAAACGGCAGATAGTCTCACACGGCGTGGACAGCGGCGCCCGGCATGCACCCGACGTGGTTCGGTCGTCACGTCACGTCACGGCGACGCCCGGCATGCACCCGGCGTGGTTCGGCTGTCACGTCACGTCACGGCGACGCCCGGCATGCACCCGGCGTGGTTCGGTTGTCACGTCACGTCACGACACTCGGTGTGGTTCGGTTGTCACGTCACGTCACGGCGGCGCTCGGCATGCACCCGACGTGGTTCGGTTGTCACGTCACGTCACGGCGACGCCCGGCATGCACCCGGCGTGGTTCGGTTGTCACGTCACGTCACGGCGACGCCCGGCATGCACCCGGCGTGGTTCGGTCGTCACGTCACGTCACGGCGGCTCGCTGCCGTCCCGCGGCGGGCTGACGGCCGCCTCGTCACACCTGGGCGACAGCTGGTGCTGGTGGCGATCGATGCTGCCGGCTCTGCCGACGACCGCCGGACTCACTCTGGGCCCTGCCACCCTGAGCCCTGGCACTGACTGGTGTACGGCACCAGTCAGTGGTGCACACCAGCCGCCGTCGCCACCGACGAGCTGGCGATCGCGCGCCTCGCCTCGCCCACTGTCTGCGCTGTCACGGACACGGACACACAGGCGAGGGGTAGCAGATAATTGTTTCCGCAGCCGGAACTGGCGGCACGGCCGACATTTCCCAGCGGCAGCCTGACTCGCAGCTTGTGTGACTAATGATTCAAGTCTTGTGCCGGCACGTACAAACACACTGCGCTTGCAGCAGGCACGGCTCTGTGTTCGAGTGAACCTCTTCCGATTCAGGCAGCTCTCACGTCTGACACCTCCATGGACGGTCGTGAGACATGGCCAGACTGCACGATAACGATACCGGTCACTGGGGCATGTCTCCGACCCGCCAGATCCAGCGGCTGGGCTTCACCGTCCGCGGGAGTGGTGCCGGTGTCCTCTGTCGTCTGTCCTCTCGGGCCCGGCAGGAGAGCCAGTGTCCTCCCGACGGACGTCAGTCCTCGCGGGCCCGGCAGGAGAGCCAGTGTCCTCGGACGTCAGTCCTCGCGGGCCCGGCAGGAGAGCCAGTGTCCTCTCGGCGGATGTCGGTCCTCGCGGGCCCGCAGGAGAGCCAGTGTCCTCTCGGCGGATGTCGGTCCTCGCGGGCCCGCAGGAGAGCCAGTGTCCTCTCGGCGGATGTCGGTCCTCGCGGGCCCGCAGGAGAGCCAGTGTCCTCTCGGCGGACGTTAGTCCTCGCGGGCCCGGCAGGAGAGCCAGTGTCCTCAGACGTCAGTCCTCGCGGGCCCGGCAGGAGAGCCAGTGTCCTCGGACGTCAGTCCTCGCGGGCCCGGCAGGAGAGCCAGTGTCCTCGGACGTCAGTCCTCGCGGGCCCGGCAGGAGAGCCAGTGTCCTCCCGGCGGACGTCAGTCCTCGTGGGCTCGGTAGCCGGATTTCCACACCTCTGCCAGCACCACGGCGCAGTGGAACCGGTGGAAGATGGCCAGCGGCAAGGTCAGCCGCAGAATGACGGCCCAGTGCAAGCGGCCGTAGAAGTTGAGCTGTGGCACACAGACGGCACGGGGTGGAGTCAGTGCTGCCAGCACCAGCTTGGCTGGTATTCCGACTTATTTCAGGGTTGTGGGGCATACCGGCACGTCAGGGCATGTATACTGGCTGAGTTAGTTACTTGGGTTTTAGGGCGCCTCCACCAAATTTGTCATCATTTTGCGCTGAACGCTGGCTGAAATTTCAGGGATGCCCTCATGCTTCAAAACTTAATTACTAGAGGAATGGTGGTATTCATAGCCGGGCATACACGCGTAGCATTTTCTAAGGCATATTGGTAGTCTGGATGTATGGTTTGCTTCTTTCAAAGTATTCTACTTCTTGGTGCTGCTTTTAGACTCGTAGATCAATATTTTAAAGATCGGATGAAAGAACTTGATCAGGACATTGTAGCCGAAATTTACCACCTTAATTTGGCCCCGATCGTTGGATGTTTCGGAGATGCATGTGGAATGCTGAGCCGAAGACAGCTCAGTATCAGAGCATAGATCGGGCCACACGCAGCGGCACGTCGGCACAACAAACGGCTGCGACACGTGCGCACAACAAACGGCTGCGACACGTCCGCACAACAAACGGCTGCGATACGTCGGCACAACAAACGGCTGCGACACAACAAACGGGTGCGACACTTCAGCACAACAAACAGCTGAGACACAGCAAACGACTGCGACACTTCAGTACAACAAACGGCTGCGACACGTCAGCACAACAAACGGCTGCGACACGTCCGTACAACAAACGGCTGCGACACGTCCGCACAGCAAACGGCTGCGACACAACAAACGGGTGCGACACTTCAGCACAACAAACAGCTGAGACACAGCAAACGACTGCGACACTTCAGCACAACAAATGGCTGCGAAACGCCAGCATAACAAACGGCTGCGACAGGTCAGTACAACAAACGGCTGCGACACGTCGGCACACCAAACGGCTGCGACACAACAAACGGCTGCGACACGTCCGCATAACACACGACTGCGACACATCGGCACAACAAACGGCTGCGACACGACAACACAGCAAACAGCTGCGACACGTCCGCACAACATACGACTGCGATAGCGGCACAACAAACGACTGCGACACTTCGGCACAACAAACGGCTGCGACACGGCAACACAGCAAACGGCTGCGACACGTCAGCACAACTCGGCTGACTCACCTGCACCGGATTGGCGTCCACCTTCTCGATTTCGAACGTGTAGACGACCCAGAGCGCGAGGTTGCACATCAGCATAAAAGTAACCACCTGCCGCCCGGGCTTAGTTCGGTCGTGCTCCGCCAGGTGGATCGACCGTTTCGATACATCTGATATGTAAACCAGCTGTACCAGAAC
Organism: Imbricaverruca yamaguchii; assembly: GCA_034440575.1. Lineage (NCBI taxonomy): Eukaryota > Metazoa > Arthropoda > Thecostraca > Neoverrucidae > Imbricaverruca > Imbricaverruca yamaguchii. The sequence continues at coordinate 582,927 of JAOTOL010001653.1, read as the reverse complement.
CTGGGGAGGTGCGATGACACGATGACGAGAGAAAGAGAGAGAGAGAGAGAGAGAGAGAGAGAGAGAGAGAGAGAGAGAGAGAGAGAGAGAGAGAGAGAGGAGAGAGGGGGATGTGGAGGTGGATGTGGAGATGGAGGAGAAGTTTGAGTTGGATATGGAGGTGGAGGTAGAGGTGGAGGTAGATATGGAGGTGGAGGTAAAAGGAAACAGATAGAGATGGAGGTGTAAGTAGAGGTGAAGGTGGAGATGAAGGTGGAGATGGAGGTGGACGTATAGGAAGAGAGATAGAGATGGAGGTGGAGGTGGAGGTGTAGGTGGAGGTGGAGGCAGAGGGAGCGAGAGACAGAGGTGGACCCAATACTACTTCAGTGCGAAGTGGACGACACACCTCGCTGAGAGGGTTTCATGACAAATGGCCCCATAAGTTAGGAATCATGCTAACGGGGACGCTCTGTCAGTAACTGGCGACATGTTCAAAAGTCGGGCAAAATTGCTTCGGCAAAATCGAAAATGTCACATCGAATGGAATAGAACTAACCGCGCAGAACAATGTTGCTACTGTGAGGACTATAATCCCATCAAACCGCAGCAACCATTATGACAGGAGCTCAAGCACCAACCAGGCTAGGTTTGCATGGAGTGCACCGCTCGTCAGGGCTGACCTGGACAATGACCAGAAACGAGGTGACCAACACCAAGATGTTGGCCACCTCCAGCAGCGGAGACAGCGCGGCAGCTATCAGGCAGAACATGGAGTACAGGAGCAGGCCGAACCCGGAGACGCGCAACAACATGGTATCCAGGTCTGCCGGCCTGTCGAAGGCGAACTTCAGCCGCCTGCTCCTGGAAACAACGCACGCCAACGTGACATCGGCACTTGCTTAGGAAGAGATACTTAGCGTGGTGGAGCACACAAAACACACTTAACCCGCGCCGTCATTCCGGTCAGATCCTCCCACCCCGTCTCGGGGGGGGGCGGTTGAAGACCCCCCTCTAAAATATAAACTAAGCATCGCACTAAAACGAAAGAGGTGTCATCGGAAAGCGCTCGACGAGTAGGGTCCGGGTCCACCCCCCAAACAAATTTTCCCACAAAAGTGACGTCACCAAAGGGGCTAAATTTTCACGACTTACATTATATTTTTTATTCTGGGGGGTTCATTTTGGGGGATATATGAAAAAACAAAATGTATTTGGAATGAGAAAAGGACAACGAAATCGACCAGGGGTATAATTGTTTTGGCTCGCCAAAAATAAAAGTTTTTTTTTTTGAAATTTCAAAATTTTGAATTTTCAAGTTTTCTTTCATTTTCCTTTTCCAATCTGTAGAGCAGACCGAGAAATATTGTTTGAAGTCAACTTGCACTAATATAAAATGCTTACTTTAGTCAGAATCCTGTGTTTGAACTGCAATATGGCAAATACGCAAAATTTATATGTAGTCAAAAACGAAACAAAATGAAAAATTCAACTCGTATGTTTTGTTGCATCCGTAAAGATAAGCAAACGCTGAAAGTTTCATTAAAATATCTGCATCCGGTAAAGCGTGACGACTGGTTGAACTTTTTTGGAGGTGACCTCCCTTGACCTCGACTAACTCGTTGACCCTAGATGACCTGACCTAAAATTTTTAGATAGGCATGTAAAATTGATGTGGGAAAAGGTATGCCAAATCTGGGCACGCTGCCTCGCGCCGTTCGTCCGCTATCCGCGAAAAACCTGAGGGGGGGCGGTTGAAGACCCCCCCTCCGAGACGGGACGGGTTAATAGAGAAGTTTGACACCATTGGGCAGGTGCAAACCTAACCTAACCTAACCTAACGTAACCTACTAAACATGAAGTTTGTCTACGACGCCATGCTTTTGACGTTTCGAGACGTATGGCAGGAAGCGAAATTATGGATCAAGTACTGCATCACTACTGATTTCTAATATTCCGCTACTTCCAGGTGGAGTTTTACTGATACCTCAATGTTGCGCAGACTCTTTCTGAATAGTCATCAACTCTCCCATGATTTCTGGAATTGCAGCGTAACACTACCGATTACTTGTATTCCGCTACTTCCAGGTAGAGTTTTACTGGTACATCAATGTTGCGCAGGCTCTTTCTGAATAGACATCAACTCTCCCATGAATCACTGGCGTGAAGAGCACATGGGAGCCTGCAGCGTAACACAGGCTGTATCGGAATAGGCATCGGCTCATCCACGTCCTACTGACAATCACTGGCGTGAAGAGCACATGGGAGCCTGCAGCGTAACACAGGCTGTATCGGAATAGGCATCGGCTCATCCACAGCCCACTGACCGCCACTGGCGTGCGGAACACATGGGAGCCTGAAGTGTATGACAGCTTAATCCCCAGCTAATTTCACCCAACGACTCATAGTTCTTCAACCACGATCCAGCAGGATGAAAGACACCCTCTCGACCGGGGGAGGGAGCAGGAGACGACCGGCGGCGGCCCCTACCTGACAAGGGGACGAGTAGCCTAGGGGTAAGTTGCTCGTCTCACAATCGAAAGGTTGTGAGTTCGAGTCTCACCTATCGCTACTCTTTGCCCGCGACCAATCAGCGTGAGAGATTGGCGACGCTACATTACTCAACGGTCGATGTGTCGTAAAACCAGTAACCAACCAACCCCTACCTGACAAAGCCGACCAGCGAGCCGATCACCATCAGGCAGAGGACGCACGAGTGAGGGGTGTCCGACAGAAAGATGGCCAGCTGCCGATGCTGCTCCCGGTGCACCAGCACGAAGAACAGCACCAGGCAGACGATGGTGACCGCCAGCACCAGCAGGCCGCAGAACAGACCCTTGGAGGCGCCGACGCAGTCCACCTGGGGCAGGAACAGGGTCGGCTCGACCATGGCGCGCGTCGTTGTCGAGACACGTTTATCTATTCCTATGCGATTCAGCTGCAACTATCGTTTGTCTTCGTGGTCGGACAAGACTCCACGACTGAGCCGCCGGCTTATCACGGTATTGTCGGTATTCCCACAGTTGCATCCTTTGTCCTCTTACGTCTTTTGGAGATGGTTCGCAGTGCAACAATGTTCATCTTTATTCACGTAGTGTTCAGCCCATTGACCTGGTGCATACCGCTGAGTCTGGACAATGAGCGGCACAGTGAGCTACTGCAGTGTGCTGCAGTGTGCTGCAGTAGCGTGCTGCAGTGGTGTGCTGCAGGACGTGCTGTACAGTTTGACAGTTTAAAGTAGGAACATTGCAAAATAAATTGGTGGTTTTCAACGACAGATGGCAGCAGGACAGCGCCATGAGTACGTGCCTGCGCCGGCTGTGGTTCCCATATTCGCTGAGGTAAAAAGGAACTAACAGCAAGGAAGAGGAGTTCGGGTTTAATGTCCGTGGAGTGCTGACTTTTCAAAGAACCCAGACTATCCATCGACAAAGCAGTCTAATTATCGATAAAAGCTCACCCAAATCATAGTTGTTACGAATTACGAAGCTGGCGTTGTCGAAGAAATACAAATAGCGTTCCAATGGGCTACAGTAGTGTGATGCAGGAAGTTTTGTATTTCAGGAAGAAGTCAGTCGTATTGTCGGTCGCTCATCCGTCCGTTAGTTCGTCTGTCTGTCTGTCTGTCTGTCTGTCTGTCTGTCTGTCTGTCTGTCTGTCTGTCTGTCTGTCTGTCTTTGGCTCGACACTCACCTTGTTTTGAACTTTCCTGGAGGAGATGCTGACGTGGTCAGGGGTGATGTCGTTTTCCATGTAGTGCTGGCAGCGGCCTATGTTCTTCCACACGACGTACAGTATGGTGGCTCCGATGAGCGAGAACTCGACGATGAGAGGGAAGAGGTACGGGGACGAGCTGCTGACAATGTTGCCCATGATGTTGCTTCTGTTACAGCTGAGGTTGGAGCTGGTCTCCAGACGCTTCACTGGATATAGACAGAAGGTGTCATGATCTGTCAGTGACTGCAAATAAGAGGTGTCATCTGTTAGTGACTACAGAGAGCGACTGCCACCGACAGGGGGGGGGGGCAGTGAGGCAGCCCCTCGTCACAGGGAGGGGTCCACGGACACTGGTCACAGGGAGGTGTGCCACGCCGTCCAACACCGCTGGTCCAAATGGAGGGGAAGTGTTACGACATTCAACGTTCGTCCCCAGGGAGGGGAAACGCCACGCTAACCAACACTAGGCACAGGGAAGGGGGAAGTGTCACGCTACCCCACCACTGGTCACAGATGAGGGGAAGCGTCACGCCACCCAACACTGGTCACAAGGAAGGGGAAGCATCACGCTACCCAGCACTGGTCACAAGAAGGAGGTGCCACGAACACTGGTCTCTGCTCTGTATCAAATATCACGCTTATGATTAATTGAGATTTGTCCTTATAACGATACAGCTCTTTTAAACCAAATTTGTAAGGGAAATTCCCCTGCAAGTTCTCGGATCCTACTGAACCGATTTCAAAGCGTAGTGGTTTACGCAAATTCTACTCGTCTAATACACCTTTCCGGGATGCAGAAGTTTCAGAATTGAAGTTTGCAATGATGCAATCAGAAGGCAGAAAAGAGCAGTGTGCAACTAACCAAGGATCATGAAGTCTTCCATTTTGTCGTCGCCGGTAGAGGCGCTGTAGTCGATGAACACCTTGAGACTCTCTCGCACTAACGTGCGGATCCAGACGCAGATGTTGGCTCCCACTATGTGCATCAGACCAAACCACGCCACCACCTTGCACTTATGGATGCTGAGCTGGAAACAACAACAAACAATATGGAATGAGTCATGAAGTCACGATGGATATATATATATATATATATATATATATATATATATATATATATATATATATATAAAGTGAATTCGACCGACATTGCAAGAAAAATGAAGAAGTTTGAGACGTTCTTACACCGCGCGAAACGTGGCAACATACGAATCACAGCTTTACGCCATTATTGGGCTTGCCTGAACTCATCGCCTGGTAAGACGTATGCGAGATAAAAGTCCAGGAACGTCGATGTTGTGCAACGCTGGCGCATACAGCAAGCGTTCACAAACGTTAGCTGTGTACATTATGGCTCGAAGAGTGCCACATTTATAATCGTCATGTCAATCCGACCATGACACCAATGGCTTACCCGCGGGTTCATGAAAATGAAATACATCTGCATGAAGGTGAAGACGGTCTGTAGACAAGGGTTTACGGCCAGTATTACCCTCCAGCAGGGCGACTTGCGCGGCAGCTCGAAGAAGGTGCCCAACTCAAGTCCGTTATAGACCATGGTGCCGAGACCGAACGCTGAGGAAGAACACAGCAGTTGGTAGGTGTGGCTGGTTAACGTCCGAGGTACAGCATGAGCGCCATTGACAGAACTAGTCGAAAAAAAAAGTGAAGAGTTCTGCCCATTGGTCATAGCGTCATATATTGGAGCGTTGGACGTACATGGGCTCCATTAAGTGCCCATGGCAGTGCACCAGGACACCCAATGCGAAATGGCACCAATGTCCTGCACGAGCTGACCCACCAGCTGGAAGTAGCATCACACATCAGAGCGGTTGATTTTCTCCCGAAACGTATGTACTGGTGACATTGTTCACGTCAGCAAGCAAGTTTGGGATTCCCACGCGGTAGCCGTTTGTCACGACTTTGTCACTACTTCGCTCTTTGGCATGTGTGGTGCAGTTGGGCTCCTACTGAGAAGCCCTGGTGTCCTTGTGGCTCATGATAGCCGGTGGAGCCTTGTTTGGACGGCGGCTAGTCGGGGCTGTTGGTATTGCCATTGTATTACTGGACTTATAATTCGCAGCTAATCTTGGCGTCACGATAACTTGGGCGGGTTTGATCGAACCGCACTATCCTTTACATCATGATGTTTCTGTTGTTGGTAGAGCATGTGAATGCTACGGGTGGTCGTGAGGTAAAATATAGTTACAGCCTCTGATATGTTTATCTTCGTTTTTAGCATGAGCGGAAAGCAAGTGTATTCTTCACAGTTATGCTGCACACATTCTCATGAAATTTCAACACCAGTCATACCCCAGGTAAGTGCCACCTATCGCAATTATGTATGTATATTTGTTTGATCTCCAGTTTGCCATTAAATGTTCGACGTCATCAACAGATGTACCATTGGCATAAATGGGCTCCGTTACTAACAGCCTCCCCAAAAATGAGCACTTATGACTTCCAGAGTAAACAGCTTCCAACACTGAAAGGACAGCATCGCTTGGTTCAAAGCTGCTCTCTTCTCCTCAAAGTCGGTACACATCGGAGACTGCTTGGCGTTTCACGAAAAATCGATACAAATTCTAGTTTAACGTAAACACACACACACACACACACACACACACACACAACACACACACGCACACACACACACACGCACAAACACACACACTACACACACACACACACACACACACACACACACACACACACACACACACACACACACACACACACACACACACATGACGCTACACATCACGATGTGCTGTTCAATTTAGCCGCAGTGTGAAGCAACGCTTCGGACCAATGTATAACGCTCGGAAAACGACCATTTTCTAAACGGAAATATTAACAACTTTAATCACTATCTATGACAATCGCTGATGAGACAAACGGACGGATTTATTTCTCTTATTCAAACTACACTTGATTGTGTTTCATTCTTCGACGATGTATGTGCCAACTTGGTGCGACGGATTGAAGCTCTTAGTATCGTCACGGAACGGGTGTGGTGGTCACGAGACGGGTGTGGTCGTCACGGGTGTGGTCGTCACGGGACGGGTGTGGTCGTCACGGGACGGGTGTGGTCGTCACGGGACGGGTGTGGTCGTCACGGGACGGGTGTGGTCGTCACGGGACGGGTGTGGTCGTCACGGACAGGTGTAATCGTCACGGCATGGGTGTGGTCGTCACGGGACGGGGTGGTCGTCACGAGAAGGTGTAATCGTCACGAGAGGGTGTGGTCGTCGGGACGGGTGTGGTCGTCACGGGACGGGTGTGGTGTCACGGATGGTCGTCACGGGACGGGTGTGGTCGTCACGGACGGGTGTGGTCGTCACGAGACGGGTGTGGTCGTCACGGGACGGGTGTCACAGGTGTGGTAGGGGTCGTCACGGGACGGGTGTGGTCGTCACGGGACGGGTGTGGTGTCACGGACGGGTGTGGTCGTCACGGGTGTGGTCGTCACGGGACGGGTGTGGTCGTCACGGGACGGGTGTGGTCGTCACGGGACGGGTGTGGTCGTCACGGGACGGGTGTGGTCGTCACGGGACGGGTGTGGTCGTCACGGGACGGGTGTGGTCGTCACGGGACGGGTGTGGTCGTCACGGGACGGGTGTGGTCGTCACGGGACGGGTGTGGTCGTCACGGGTGTGGTCGTCACGGGACGGGTGTGGTCGTCACGGGACGGGTGTGATCGTCACGGGACAGGTGTGGTCGTCACGGGACGGGTGTGGTCGTCACGGGACGGGTGTGGTCGTCACGGGACGGGTGTGGTCGTCACGGGACGGGTGTGGTCGTCACGGGACGGGTGTGGTCGTCACGGGACGGGTGTGGTCGTCACGGGTGTGGTCGTCACGGGACGGGTGTAGTCGTCACGGGACGGGTGTGGTCGTCACGGGACGGGTGTGGTCGTCACGGGACGGGTGTGATCGTCACGGGTGTGGTCGCACGGACGGGTGTGGTCGTCACGGGACGGGTGTGGTCGTCACGGGACGGGTGTGATCGTCACCGGTGTGGTCGTCACGGACGGGTGTGGTCGTCACGGGACGGGTGTGGTCGTCACGGAACGGGTGTGGTCGTCACGGGTGTGGTCGTCACGGGTGTGGTGACGGGTGTGGTCGTCACGGGACGGGTGTGGTCGTCACAGGACGGGTGTGGTCGCACGGGTGTGGTCGTCACGGACGGGTGTGGTCGTCACGGGACGGGTGTGGTCGTCATGGACAGGTGTGGTCGTCACGGGACGGGTGTGGTCGTCACGGGTGTGGTCGTCACGGGTGTGGTCGTCACGGGTGTGGTCGTCAGGGACGGGTGTGGTCGTCACGGGACGGGTGTGGTCGTCACGGGACAGTTGTGATCGTCACGGGACGGGTGTGGTCGTCACGGGACGGGTGTGGTCGTCACGGGTGTGGTCGTCACGGGACGGGTGTAGTCGTCACGGGACGGGTGAGGTCGTCACGGGACGGATGTGGTCGTCACGGGACGGGTGAGGTCGTCACGGGACGGGTGTGGTCGTCGGGGACGGGGTGGTCGTCACGGGACGGGTGGGTCGTCACGGGACGGGTGTGATCGTCACGGGACGGGTGTGGTCGTCACGGGACGGGTGTGATCGTCACGGGGTGGTGTCACGGGACGGGTGGATCGTCACGGGACGGGTGTGGTCGTCACGGGACGGGTGTGGTCGTCACGGGACGGGTGTGATCGTCACGGGACGGGTGTGGTCGTCACGGGACGGGTGTGGTCGTCACGGGTGTGGTCGTCACGGACGGGTGGGTCGTCACGGGACGGGTGTGGTCGTCACGGGGGCACGGGGTGGTCGTCACGGGTGGTCGTCACGGACGGGTGTGGTCGTCACGGGACGGGTGTAGTCGTCACGGATCGGGTGTGGTTGTCACGGGTGGCTTGCGCACTAATCCAGTGGTCCATGTGTCCGTGACGAAGCCAGCCTGCTCAGTCACTCCAAACGTCCGCGTCTCCAGCAGCTCCGCTGCCGCAGGAGAATTCGCTCCCAGCGCAACCGTTCTTAGAGCTGGTCACTTGTCACAACCGCATGCTCCCACCGCGACCTCGAGCGCTCTGTTTCCACGGAATCGCAACTGCTTCGTGACTTGCATAGAACCTTCCAAGTTCGAAATATGACCATTACGAAGTGTGTTTCCTTCGCTCCATTCTGCTTCATATTCTTCAATTGTCCTGTTCGATTTATCCGTGTTGAAAACCTTGCTGTCGATTCTAGGGGTCTAAAAGCGGTTCCAAGTTACTTCGTGACGATCATCCTGCAGGAATTTTCATTTAGGCACGCTGATGGTGTCCGATTTGTTAATTGGATGGTTCACGACGCACTTTCTGCACATTCACGGCTAATGGCGCCGCCCACACTGTTTCGCCGGTGGGCCGCGGGATTGGGAAATGTCCTGAACGGCGCTAGTGTCGAACCTGGGACCTTTGGTACCCATAGCCCGACACCTTAACCACTCGGCCATACCCGCCCCCTGATGGTGTCCGAGTGGGTGAAATAATTCATTTGTGCGTCGTGAGAAACAGGTTATGGGAGGCATGTGAAATGGCAAACACGTTATGACAAGCACGTTATGGCAAACACGTTATGGCAATCATGTGAAATAGCACACAAGTCATGACAAAAACGTCGTGGCAAACATGCCAATTGACAAACGCATCATGGCAAACACATCATGGCAAACACGTCAAATGACAAACGCATCTCCAAACCTTCATGTTGGTTTCCACGGCTGAAACGGCTACTACACACGGAACTATGTCATGCAATATTGACCATCGACTAACCAAAGCTCTCATCTGGCCATCGCGGAATACATGGGAATACAAAACTAAATCGATTGGCAAAAGACGGACCGATATTTCCACTTCCTCCCATCTGTTCACATCGACTTGCTGACTCATATTCCCCATTACCTTCAGCGGTCGGTTCTGCAGAGACAGTTGGAACAATCAACCCACTCTCACCTCATTCGCATTTAGCGAAATCTGCAACCCCGGCAAGCGGTGCAACAGAAATGCCCATTGTTTGAAATCGTTCTGGCGCGACCAAGATAAAGCCACAAACACACATGGCACATCGTCATGGTACCACCCGCTGGTGGCAATGTTGTCTGCGATGATCGTCACGTCACACGTACTATCGAACGCTTTCTTGTCTTGCTGTGTGCGGCTTGCTCCTCGCCGATTGCCCTCACTAGTTGCGGCCCGCAAGAGTATTCCACTTAATTTTGTTCAACCTGCTTGGTAGCAAACATGCATATCTCTCGAATTCCTTTTCATCTACTTAAATGCTTCAAAGTTTATTCGCATCACCCTAATTTAGATTCCTGAGTTTCTATCTGGGAACACCTGTGTGAATCGCGTGCATAAGATTTTCAATCGAAAAACAATGTTCCCTCCGCTTTACCCCTATCGTTTCAGATTTGTCTTCTGTGTCATATGTTCGTCACAAATACCATTGAAGGCGGTAACCTGGCCTTTGTTCCGCTTCCAGGAAGACTGGCACGGACCAGGCCGAGGGTGACCAAAGTGGGAGGCCATCGCACGCCGGCAAATCTACAGCATTGTACTGTTGTCGTTACCGGCTCATGCTGATGCTGATTGGCAGTCAGCCATCAGTAGCCAGGCAACAGGCTGACTGGCAGTAAGCCAATTACAACCAAAATAAATAGAGAGAGAAAGAGAGAGAGAACGAGAAAGAGAGATGGAGGCAGAGAGAGGGAGGGAGAGTGAGAGAGAGAGAACGAAGAGAGAGAGAGAGAGAGAGAGAGAGAGAGGGAGAGAGAGGGAGAGAGAGGGAGAGAGAGAGAGAGAGAGAGAGAGCGAGAGAGAGGGAGTGAGAACGAGAGAGAGGAAGAGAGATAGAGATAGAGAGAGAGGGAGAGAGAGTAAGAGAGAGGGAGAGAGGGAGAGAGAGAGGGAGAGAGAGAGGGAGAGAGAGAGAGAGAGAGAGGGAGAGAGAGGAGAGAGGGAGAGAGAGAGGGAGAGAGAGGGGAGAGAGTGTGAGAGAGAAAATGCGGCGTCACTGTTTTCTTTTAATGCGCTTAGTTGAAAGTATAATTGAATGCCGTCCAGGCACAGCGTAATCGTCGCTCGTGCACCCCATTGTTTCCACCTTCCTCAGGGGAGGGGGAGTTGCGACTTTTGAAACACCTTACTAGTTTTTCAAAACTAGGGTGCGAACGACATTAAAAAGATGGTCGCATCGTATGTGACGTGATCTTCCTGCTGACACTGGATTTGATATTTCTATTCACCTGTTCACATCATAGACTAGGCAAACGTAAATATTTTATCTCGTAAATATGGATACGTTTCACGTGTAAACATTTTATATGCAAAAAAAGTACCAGAAATGAACTTGAGATCAATAACCTAGTCCTTCTCATGACCTTGAAATTCTAACGATGCACGACTTGTGCCATTATGCACGACTATATAGGTCAAACGTCTAATGACCTCGTTGAACCTCGTTTAGAAACTTTTGAAATGGTACCGAATACACAAAGTAATTGCACCCAGGACATAATTACCGATAAATTAAGCTTTAGCTTAATAATTGACCACGGAATGACTCATGAGGGAAAAAAAACATTTCAGATCACGTTAGACCAATGACCTCAAATGACTTGCGACAGGACCCACTCTTGTGACGTCGATGTCAGTGATTGCACTCCTGTGATATCGAGGTCAACTGCCATAACTCGTTTCCTCCCGTGTCGTCGAGGTCAGCTATCTGACATAACATGTTCACTTCTGTGACGAGATCAGCTACCTAACATAATACGTTCACTCCTGCGACGTCGAGGCTAGTTACCTGATATAAAATTTCCCTCCTGTGACATCGAGGTCAGTGACCTAACATGACATCTTCACACTTTCACCACAGGGTGGCACATGACGCTTCACCATGCCAGGCTGCGGCGCACAAAAAAAAACAAGCTCGGGGAGAATTAGGGGTGCATCAATTCCCCGGAACCGAGTCAGAAGGTGAGGGTTGGAAGTTGCACGAAAAACGCTTGATTTGCGCTAAAATTGATGCTCTAACGCTAAATGACATTAAAAGCTTTCCGCGGAGTTTCAACGCAAGCTTGTGCAATACAATATTATGCGGTAGGATGCCATACATGGAATCAGAGAAGAGATAGCTCGGTATACTAGATGAGGCATATGTATGCAAGGTGCGCCAATTCTCGCTTGACTAGTTTTACTCTCTGTAAATGTAGGTAGCATATTAGCATATTGCGTAAGGAATATGTATTACCGCGCCCCTCGCGCTTACTCTCCCTCTCCCTCTCCCTATCTATATCCCACTTCTATCCCCTCTTCATCTCTCTATCTTTATCCCACTTCTATCCCCTCTTCCTCTCCCTCACCCTCTCCCTCTCCCTCTCCCTTTCCCTCTTCCTCTCCATGTCCCTTTCCCTCTCCCCCTCCCTTTCACTCTCCGTCCCTTTCTCCCTCTCCCTCTCTCTCCCTCTCCCTCCTCCCTCTCCCTCTCCCTTTCCCTCTCCCTCTCCCTCTGCCCATGCCTCTGCCTCTTCCTCTGCCTCTGCCTCTGCCTCTGCCTCTTCACTTTCCTCTTCCTCTGCATCTGCCTCTGCCTCTGTCTCTACCTCCGCCTCTGCCTTTTCCTCTGCCTCTGCCCCTCTCCCTCTCCCTTTCGTTTCCAATTCACATTCCCATTCAGTTTCCATTTTCCGTTCTCGTTCTCGTTCTCGTTCCCGTTCCCGTTCCCGTTCCCGTTCCCGTTCCCGTTTCCGTTTCCCGTTCCCGTTCCCGTTCCCGTTCCCGTTCCCGTTCCCGTTCCCGTTCCCGTTCCCGTTCCCGTTCCCGTTCCCGTTCCCGTTCCCGTTCCCGTTCCCGTTCCCGTTCCCGTTCCCGTTCCCGTTCCCGTTCCCGTTCCCGTTCCCTTTTTTCTTCCCTTTCCCTTTCCCTTTCCATTTTCCCTGTCCTTTCCATTTCCCTCTCCATTCCCTCTGCCTCTGCCTCTCCATCTCCTTCTCCCTCTCCCTCTCTATCTTCCTTTCCCTTCTCTCTCCATCTCTCTCTCCTTATCTCCCCCTCTCTCTTCCTCTCTCTTCATTATTCTCTAATCCATAGCTGGCTCTGCGGGAAAGCCAATAATAGCTAATAATATCAAGAAGTGCTCGCCATTCGTACTGTGCTTGAAAAAAGGAGGAAAACCGTATGCTCACTATACCCGTATGGTCACAACAGGAAAGCCTTCCGTGCTGAACTCATCGCGACAGAGCACACTTCGTTGAGCCTGCTGCACTAAGCAAACGCATAGCGAACCTAACCGGAACAAAATAATCCCATTTGCTTCATCTTTTCAAGTCGTTTCAATTAGGTTAAGTTCGGATTGCTGTCAGCGCCAATCACGATAGTCAGTTCCCAATATGTGCCGGCCTAATTCGAAACCCGTCAGCGGTCATTCACCTGAATGATTCGATGTGACTTGACTTGATTACTTCAGATAATCTATAGGATAAATTTGAACGGCTAGTCTGACAGCTGGCAGGATCCACATGACAACGGCAACGGCGCCAGGCCAGTCGCACCATATGGCCACCAAATCGAGGTTGATGCTACCGACCAATGGCGCCAATGGCCAGTCACACTACATGGGCACTAAGCTGATGCTGATGCTACCGACCGATGGCGCCGATGCGGACGAAAAATCCGCCGTGACCGTGCTGACTGTGGCCGGTCTTAGTCGGTCTGGACCGGCGCAGTCTGGACTGTTGGGCGAGATGTACCTGGGGGCCGCTCTTGTTGACGCTCACCTCCACAGGTGATGGGATGCTCTGTGGACGACCGGAAACCAGTCGGTGACGCAACACATGTCAGGTATCCGCCGGTAGAAGCTCAGCACATGTCAGGTATCCGCCGGCAGTAGCGCAGCACATGTCAGGTATCCACCGGCAGTAGCGCAGCACATGTCAGGTATCCACCGGCAGTAGCACAACACAGGTCATCTAGTATGCAACGGCAGGAACGCAGCCAAGGGGACAAAGGGACCCAAGTCGTAACAGAAGGACGTCAACTTGGTGCGCTTCGCGGCCCAAAATTTCGATTTCCTTGTCCGCTGACGACCAGTAACAACTAGTGCCCCCCACCCCCACCCGAGAGGTGGTAGGGTCTAAATAATTGCATCGGTATTCATACAAATTGCACCGGGGTCAGAAAATTCGAGCCGCTACCATAAAATTGCCGTTTGGCCTCTCAAAATTCCGGTCGGGTGCCTCAAGCAAAGGCAGCGTTGCCTGGAAACCTCGCGCCAGGGTGTCCCCAAATGTGCGCTTAGACCCCAAAAGTCGCGTCGGAGCCCCACAAAATTTGCATAGAGGGCCGAAAATAAACAGCGGGCTCAGACAAATCGCACAAGAGTCAGTCGTGCTGGTGATCTAGAAAATCGAGCCGAGGTCATACAATTCCCATCGTGACCCCAACTAAGTACAGCAGAATCCTAAGCACCCGTGTCAGAGCTCACGAAGCACTCCTGACTCCCAATACAATCGCGTCGGATGTAACAAAAACTTGACGTCGGGACCAAACAAATTCAGGGACGAGTAGCCTAGGGGTAAGTTGCTCCTCTCACAATCGAAAGGTTGTGGGTTCGAGTCCCACCTGTCGCTATTCTTCGCCCACGACCAATCGGCGTGAGAGATTGGCGACGCTACATGACTCAACGGTGGATGTGTCGTAAAATGAATAACCAACCAACCAACCAAACAAATTCGCATCGTGGGCCCGAAAAAAAATCGCAGGGCCTCACAGACTCGCGCTGGAGCTCGAAAATAACTTTGGGGTACAACAAATCGCGAAGTGATCACAAATTTACTTGGGGCTCACACAAAAATTCGTGTCGGTAGCCCCAAATCAATAAAGCGTGCCTCGGAAACTCGCATGGACAAAAGTGAAATCAAGCTGGGGCACCAAGTACCCCAAAAAAAAAAAAAAAAAAAAAAAAAAAGAGTTCTCCCATTGGTCATAGCGTCATATATATCAGAACCGATAAAATACAAGCTGGCACCCAAAAATTAACCAAGGATCACCGGGCTCGGACAAACGTTCCGAAAAACTAAACTTCGTTTCATAGGCCTCAAAATCATGTAGGGATCCGAAAACAAAAATGCTTGCTCGTAAAAAAGAGGATGCGGAGCCCAAAAATATCGCGTAGGAGCTCTAGAAGATCAGTCCGGGGCTCTAAAGTAAAAATATAGACACAACTTTGAAAAGAAGATGACAGGGAATTAAAATCCAGTGTGTTACAAACGATGGCGGTATGATTGGGATATTAGGTTATCACCTAATATCATCCATGTGGATAACCTAATATCCACAGGGATATTAGGCTATCACTAGTTGATTTGATAAAAAGGTGGTCCATCTGAAAAAAGCTTATGATCGAAAAAATGAAACCTTTATAAATGAGAGTAAGTGGGTCCCCCTTTGCGAATCATATGTACGCCACCGAGGAGCATCAAGTATCGTGCTAAGGTCTGTCTAATACACTGGACCTCCAAAAAGCCGTGCCGAGGGAGCCTAAGGTCTGTTGGAGGCCCATAAATCGTGTTCGTGGTAGATTAAGAGCGCACCAAGGCCCTCAAAATCTGCTCCAACTCACATAAAAAGTTGACTTTTGGACTCCAACCCGCTCTAGGGATCCCAACGCACTGCATGAGCCTTCAACACGCCTTTAGTGGCCTCACGACAACCCTTATGTTACCTGGTATGCTATAAAACAGCATCATCTTGCATTATAGTCCCTGATGCCTTAGCAGCACAGTGCGCTTCATGAGGCTGCAACACACCTTTATTAGGCCTGACAAGTCATTAGGTGCCTCAAAACGACTTACGGCAACGCCATAGGGACTCCACGCTTTAGAGGAAATCACGCCTTGGGCCACCAACAAACGGCCCTCGGTGCGGGCCCTCGGTACGCCAGCGGCCCTGATGTCCAGATCAATAGAACGCTTTGATCAACGCAACGCTTCCGTGCGGTTTAATCATGAGGCTTTGCCCGTTTTTTCTCTCGTGTTCTGCGTGTGTCTGGGCGCTCCAGTGTGCTTTAGGGGTCGGCGGGCTTTCATGGGGTCCTAGCGCAAATTGTCACTGGCCCCCAGTGTAAAAGCAGCCCAATTTCGGCGGCCGAAGGTCACCACGATAAGCCCTTTGACGTGGTTACTAACTGGTGTACTTAGACTGGGCAATTGGGTCTGCATCACCCCAGGATTTGCTTCAAGGGGTAGAGGAAAGAGCAAAACAGGCTCGGATGGGGCGCGACCAATCTCTATTCTTACGTCAGCGGATTTTGACTACTGTTTTTGTCCAAAGGGAAGCATTTGTAGACAATTAGTGGATACAATTATATGTGCATAAGATATAATTATATAACATAGTATCAGTTATAATATTATACTCATGTAATATGAAATACAATGGAATAGAAATAACGATATTATAATTTTCCTGTCGAGGGACCCATTGTATGCTCCCTTGTACACTCACCTAGCGTATTTGGGCTTCCGATGCGATTTTCTCCTGGGCCCCGGCGCGAATTGTGGAATTGGCGCCATTGTTTGTGGCCCCGGCGTCATTTTTTTTCTTAGCATTGCTATTCATGAGCACTTCACCATTATGTCAAGACCGGGGTGCGGTTTTCGGGACCACTGTGCGTTTTTTTCGGACTCTGACTGACCTTTCAGTTTGTGTCTGGAGATCACAAGAGGGCACTATTTTTTTTGCGGGGGGGAGAGTTGGCTCTTCAATCCCCTTAGTTACGCCACGAGTGTGTGTGTGTGTGGGGTGGTGTGTGGGAGAGAGCGGAACTGCCCATAATCTAGCAATGTTGCTTAAAATTCAGCACTTCGCAGATTTATAATTTCCGAAATCATGAGGCGAGTGACGAGACAAGGTACGTTGCGGAAAAGGAAAACAACGGCCGGACCAAATACAGCACCAGGACATGCCAACACCCGGGTATAACAGCACCCGAATATAACAGCACCCGAATATAACAGCACCCGAATATAACAGCGATTCGGGGTGAATGGTGTATGCACTGACGTAGCTAAATCAGCTAATCACAGCGCTGACCTTTCCGCAGCAACAACAGCCACTGTCCAGTGCGCTGTCTCCGGAGGAGGAGGAGCCCTCGTGAAGCAGGTACACGAACACGTACAGCAGGAACAAGATGCTGCCGCCATACAGGTACGTGAAGTACACCTGCAGCGCAGTCAGAGGGGTCAGATGTGTTCTGATAGGCGGAGTCAGAGGTTAGATGGGCTCTGATAGGTGCAGTCAGAAGGTCGATAGGCTCTGATAGACGGAGTCAGAGAGGTCAGATGGGCCCTGCCAGGTGTAGCAAGAGAGGTCAGATGTACTCCGGTAAGTGCAGTCAGAGAGGCCGATGGGCTATGATATGCACATCCTGTGCTCAGTTGGTCTCTAATATCTCTCCAGCAATCCATCAAGTCTCATTAAATCAAATTCGATGAAGTCCGTATCTCTCGGGAAACAACTGGTCCCTCCAGCTTGGAGGGGACCAACAAATTGGTTGTCCCTTCTGGAATTTTCGTGGGCAAGGTCGCCGTGCTCCACCTTCTATACTTACTAACGACACAGCGTAACAGTTCTGCGACACTGACATCATTGCTGTCAGACATAATCACAGGGTTTACAAATAGCAACAGGCACAGGCACATGTGTTGAATTCTGATGCGTAGCTATGTCGAAGCGAATCGAATTGCTTCTAGTGCTGAATGGACTATTTCCCGGCGCCAGTGGTTTCCAAACTAACCGCCTCCGCGCGATCAGTGTTCGGTGGTTTTTCCAACAGACACGTCAGCATGCCGCCTGCCTGTTAACCATCACGAACTCCCCCAGTCCATGGCTAGCAGGTCGCTGCGATGAAAATCTGGGAGAAGGAGAGAGAGAGAGGGGAGAGAGAGAGAGATATTGAGCAATACCGAAATGAGGTCGTCCTGGATAGTGCAGTTGACAATGGTCATACATTCTGATCTTGTGACCCGAGATATACACCCGATGGAGTTCAAATTCTTGACATAGGTATGCGTATTCAAGAAATACAGTCCATCAGTGCGTACTCCATAATGCGACAGAGCCTGTTCATAGATATCGAGAAGGAGGGAAACGTGGTGGTATTTTGAAAAGCTATTCTGAGAAAAAAACATAAAAGGAAGTCACGGATAGCAAACAACATTCATACGACTTTTCCAAGCTGAGGATGTTTCCATGACTGTGAAGGTGCCAACGACAACCGAGGGAGCAGTTGGGTATCAACACGTTGAACTCCTTTAACACGCGCCCTGGAGGGCCTCTGAGAATTACGCGCACTGGAGGGGAAGGGGCGGATTCCGCCCCCTCAAGATCTCGGGTCCTATTAAGGTTAGAGCAACGAAATTCGCAGGGTGGATGGGCACGCTAGTGACCTCTATTGCGTACGAATTTCATTACCTTTGATCAATATCATCAAGGTCAAATGAGGTCAAAATAGAATTTTAAAAATCTGGTTTTGCGTGGCTTGGCTTTTCATTGTTATGGATCGCTCTGATTGTGTTTACATGCCGCCAGAAAATTGGCATTAATGAAGTTTTGGACATTTCTAATGGTGCAATACAGATGCCAAATCCGCCATTTGACCTCAGGTCACCCAAATGGGAGCACTTTATAAGGTCACTAACTGCTCTACCCACTTTAACGTGGCTGTCCACCTGACTACTCCGTTGGGCGGCTCGGCACAACCGGCTTCGCAAAGAAAGGAGTGAAACACATGAATAAAGTATGGAAAAACTTAGGCACACAATGACAAACAGTAGATTTCGGAATGCATAGGAAGTAACATGCAAAGTGGCATCAATCGCATGACAGTCATTTGCATTTATGACAACATGTTGACCAAGTTTGATTCCATTAGCCTGTCATGAACTTGGCCTGACTTGACCTCGGCGACCTAATTTGACCTTTAATTTATATAGCATAACAATATGCATCAAACAAGTCGCTAGTGCTGTCAAGAACACTTTCCTTTTTCCAATATACTGGAAGCACATCAGTGCCGATTTTTGTGGTCTGGCGCTGCGAGTCATTTTTACTTTAAAGGCCGCTAACTTGAAAAGTATCGGCCGATTTTCATTTGTCTTGCTTTAAGCAATGCGCCGGTCATTTCTAAGCAGGTACGAAAAAAGTCGTGTATATTAGCCGGTACAATATGGCGTTATGTACGAAAAATCGGAGGGGTGGGCGGATTTCGCCATCCCCCTCCATGACGTGTGTTAACCTGTCATGAACGTGACTTGGTCTTGACCTCGATGACCTGACATGACTTTGAAGCAATATGGCATAACAATATACATCAAACAAGTCGCTAGTTTTGCCAAGAACACTTCCTTTTTGCCAATATACGGGAAGCGCATCAGCGCCGATATTTGTGGTCTGGCGGTGAAAAAATGTTCTGACTTTAACGACCCATAACGCGAAAAAAAAATTCGGTCGATTTTCATTTTTCTTACTTTAAACAGCGCACCGGTCATTTTTAAGCAGGTGCACAAACAATGGCGTATATCGGCCGGTAAAATCTGGAGTTATCTACGAAAAACCGGAGGGTGGGCGGATTTCGCCCCCCCCTCCAGGGCGCGTGTTAAACAATACTGACACTATTTTTCGTCAAACCCTGCACTGATTTTCAGACGACTCGTCAGTTGGAATATCGTCGGACCGTCGGGACAGTCGGTCGTAGAAATACAGTCGTTCGTAGAAATATAGCCGGCCGTAGAAATACAGTCGGTCGTAGAAATACAGTCGGTCGTAGAAATATAGCCGGCCGTAGAAATACAGTCGGTCGTAGAAATATAGCCGGCCGTAGAAATACAGTCGGTCGTAGAAATGCAGTAGGTCGTAGAAATACAGTAGGTCGTAGAAATACAGTCGGTCGTAGAAATATAGCCGGCCGTAGAAATACAGTCGGTCGTAGAAATACAGTAGGTCGTAGAAATACAGTCGGTCGTAGAAACATAGCCGGCCGTAGAAATACAGTCGGTCGTAGAAATACAGTCGGTCGTAGAAATATAGTCGGTCGTAGAAATACAGTCGGTCGTAGAAATACAGTCGGTCGTAGAAATACAGTCGGTCGTAGGAACATAGTCAGTCGTAGAAATACAGTCGGTGGTAGAAATACCTCGTAGAAATACAGCGGCACGCGGCTGGTGACGATCTCTGACGTCAGGAAGGCGATGCAAACCACCACCAGCAGCTTGGCGTACACCACCGACAGGATACGGAGGCATGTAGTCCTGAAACACCACAACCACGTCACTGCGACGCGCCAGGAAATTCGTCTCGAGGGCTTGAGCTATCGATGCGTGTGATTTGATTGCAGGCTGTTTTGGGGCCTAGACTGGCTGACGGGTTGGATCGTCCTTGGATAGTTAACACGCGCACATGATGGTCTGTCCCAAATGATGGTCTGCACCACAATGCGAACTGACCGGAGAGGTGGATTCCGCTCTCTTTGATCTCGGAAACTACTGAAGCTTGAAACAAAAATTTGGAGGGCAGGTTAAGGCCATAGTGAACTGTCTGTAGTATACATGTTGCGATCCTAAGGCAATGTCTTCAGGGTCAAGTGAGGTTGCATGAATCAAATGTTGATTACTTTGTGTCTGATATCTTCCATGGGTCATGTATGGCCAATGGAAGATGTATCTTCAGACATGGAATAACGAAGCTAGGATTCAGAGTGCGGAAATATACATGCATAGCCTGAAGTATGATACAGCAGTTTGAAATAATGCTACGTAGGTCTTGAAGCCATCACATTGAGTGGAAGAAATAGGAAATATCATGCGACGAGATTGTCGGAAACGGGTCAGGTACACTTGAGCGTATCACTGCACCGTATGCACTATTGACTGCGGATTAAAACCAACGAAGTGTAATATATTGTACATAAATATATGAGAAATAGGATAAGCTACTTCGTTTTAAATCGGTCGGTGCATGCTTTACATCCAATCAAGTATTATTCAGTCATTCAATCCATTCAGTTCTCCAGTAAGCGCAAACTGAAATAAAATTCGCAATGTCGTCGCGAGCGGGTGGTGGTGTTGCCAAACGTGGTGCAGTCCAGTGGGTGGTGGTGTTGC
This sequence comes from Imbricaverruca yamaguchii, assembly GCA_034440575.1. Classification (NCBI taxonomy): domain Eukaryota; kingdom Metazoa; phylum Arthropoda; class Thecostraca; family Neoverrucidae; genus Imbricaverruca; species Imbricaverruca yamaguchii. Next base: position 562,036 of record JAOTOL010001653.1, on the reverse strand, counting down.
CAGACGTGGTGCAGTCCAGTGGGTGGTGGTGTTGCCAAACGTGGTGTAGTCCAGTGCCGTCAAAGTTAACCCACGTGGAAAAACACGTATTTTCGAGCGTTCGACCATGCGCAATAAACCTAACGACGCCGTAGAACTTGAACACTCGCACCGCTCAGGACATTACCCAATCCTGCTGCCATCGGCGAAGCGGTGTGGAAGGCGCTATTAGCCGTGAATGTGCGTGAAGTGCGTCGTGAACAACTCAATAAACAAGCAGACGTCGTAGAGCGGTCGACTCGCGGCTGAGCGGAACTCGGCCCTGGCTCCGTTCCACCCACGGCCTTCACACATTCACCCACAGCCTATACACCACAACTCACACATCCACCCACGGCCTTCACACATTCACCCACAGGTCGACTTCACACACTCACAGTTCCAATGTGCATAAACTAAGCTCGAACAGCATTTTGCATGCGACGTGCTTATCAATCTGCAACAAAGCCACACGATTGCATTGCAATATCCATGCTCATTTATGAGATACCTTCGAAGAACAGGAAGGGTGGACGGATTCCGACCTCACCCTCGGTGCCATGGTAAGAGATTGGCGTACCAAATTATATCTGCCCTGTTCCGTGAAAATCAATATTAATTTCTTAGTACGGCATAACTTTCTACCCAACCCAGTGTGGGGATGTCATTTCAACTCTCTCTCTCACTCTCTCTCTCTCTCTCTCTCTCTCTCTCTCTCTCTCTCTCTCTCTCTCTCTCTCTCTCTCTCTCTCTCTCTCTCTCTCTCTCTCCTTTTCTCTCTCTCTTTCTCTCTCACACTTTGGTTCTGAGCTATATAGAGATGCGGCAAACGACACGAGGCATGTCTCGGTCCTTGAACCTCAGAATGGCGATATCGAGACAGGACGGCAATTCCATTGAACAGCCCACTGTAGTTGACACTGGAGCGAGCTGTCACAGCCAATCAACAGAGTGGTGAAGCCACTCTGAATCAGAGAGTGGTCGACAGGCTAAGCTGACAACAGAGTCGGTGGCCGGCAGGTCTGTGGCGCCCGGTGACGTGACATGACGGCCACGCAATTAGCAAACTGACAGAGTGGAAGCGTCGGTAGCCGTGAGCGGACAATGTGGTGCAGTTGAAGATGTGCCACGTGATGCCAGGGGCAGGAGAGAGGTCAGGAGCAGGTGATGGGGTCAGGGGAGGAGGTCAGGAGCAGGGGAAGGGGCCAGGGACAGGGGAGGGGTTAGAGACAAGGGAGGGGTCAAGGACAGGGAGAGGAAATTTACATACCAACATTATGGGCTTGTGTCCCAATATGGGAAGGTGGCGCCCTTCTGGCCGGGAATGGCGCCTATTCAAGAAGGCTCGAATGCTCTTAGAATAGCGATATTTTAACTGATAATGCGAATATAAGGTATGCTTCGGGCTCTCCATGACCAAAGCCTCAAAGGGTGTTTTACACTTTTATCTCAGCATGCGACATCGGAAGTTAGAAAGGTGCTCTCAAGAGCCCCCAGCCCCTCCATTCCAGTGAAGTGGATTTGCTGGCCGGCTCGGCGATGGACAACATGCTTTCAATTCGTCTTCACATACAAACTGGCATTCTCTTATTCTCATACTTTTCTACGAGGTCGAAGGAAACCCTCCATGAAGACGAGAGCCACACCACAATTGCTGCGCAATTGGCATAATTGTATATGAATTCGCAACATATGACACGTAACCAAATATAAATATTCAGGAATACCATGGAAAAAAACTACTGAAGGAACCAAATTCTACAAGCTTTCAATCATTTATTGTTTTCTGTGGGTGCACACTAACCAAAATTATGCCCCAGACTGCAATCAAATGCATGGTTTGTCGCAGCCTTCAATTCTCTTCAAATTCGTGCTGACTTAGAAGCATGAATTTAAAAGCACACATGTCTGCATGTGTGCTTTGTGTTCGTGTTTACGTGAACAGCCATTGTTTGAATAATATGTGCTGTCGTTTTTGTGCATTGGCGCTACCATTCATTTCACATCGTTAGCTATAACTATGCATTATGCGGCTATCACTAGCCAGCTACCTGTCGGCAAAATTCCTGTCGGTGCCATTTCAATAATACCATGTGTCGGTGGCCCGGCAAAGAAGAAAAAAGAAAGAAAAAGTGGAATTTCGATGCGATGCATCCACGGGCCATGCCCATGTCGAATCAATTCATATCGTCCTGCCCTTGGACAGCTGGCTGACTAAAAGTCCCAACGATCCCTATTGTAGCACGGTATCAACCGCTTTGGCTGCCGCCCGAAGAGGTTGTCAACATTTTAAAACGGCAACAAAATGTGAATAAAACATGAATGACGAAGATGCACGAAAAATGCGAATGGCGTCGTCGGAACGCAAACAAGAATGAGAACACGAAGCAATCACTGTTCATAATCGAAATGGCTGCATTTCTGCCACCAGCAGTCGGCAACAGACCAGGGGGCCATGTACCCGGGCCAAGTCGTCAGGCCAGCTGTGCATCGGCGGTGCACACTCACCTGCCGCTGACCTCGGCGTCAACCCCGGCTCTGACCCGCAGGCAGACTACACTGGCGTGCATTACCGGCGGCGACTCGGCACGCCCGACCGGACACAAAGGGGCCGCGGGGCCTACCGACTCCGCCTCCAGGTCAACCAAGTCCGGCGGATCGGCGCGGAGGTCAGCCGCCGGGTCAGCCGTCGGAGCCGTCGGGCTCGGGGTCGGGGTCAGCTCCGGGTCGGAGGCGTCGCTGTCGATGTACTGTACGCCGGCGGGATTCATGGCCGTCGGGCAACAGGTCGTCCGCGGCGCCGACGGCTCGACGTGCCGCCTCACCACCGTGACGGACTCGACTGCTCCGTGGTGGCGATCCGACGCGGCTGCCATTGTCTACTGAACGTCGGCACGCACACGTCTGACGGTCGCCGCACCACTGTACCGGACACGGTCGCGCTCTGTGTTGGCCGCCGCCGCTGTCCGATGTTCCGCCGCTTCGCCACTATCAACCCGATGTCGACACGTGCGTCTTCGGTGGTCGCATCACCACCGTACCGGACACGGCCCCGCTCCGTGCTGGCCGCCGCCACTGTCCGACGAGCCGCCGCTCCCCCACGCCACCTTCTGTCTGATGCCGGCACGTGCGCCTCTGACCGCTGCCCGCGTAGATTGATCCCGCGAGGAGCGAGCGCGCGCATCGTCTTGGCAGCGCGTACTGTCGGCAGCGCACCGGCGGCAAATCGATACTCACTGTCGCGCTGGCAGCGCGCCACAGTGTCACCGGCTCAGCTGCGACACAGTCGCACCGTGTCAGCTGTGACACAGTCGCACCGTGTCAGCAGTCACACCATGTCAACTGGGACAGTCACACCGTGTCAGCTGGGACACGGTCACACCGTGTCAGGGGACACAGTCACATGTCACTGTGACACAGTCACACCGTGTCAGCTGGGACACAGTCACACCGTGTCAGCTGTGACACAGTCACACCGTGTCAGCCGGGACACAGTCACACCGTGTCAGCTGGGACAGTCACACCGGCTCAGCTGTGACACAGTCGCACCGTGTCAAGCTGTGACGCTGTCACACCGTGTCAGGAGGGACACAGTCACACCGTGTCAGCTGTGACACAGTCACACCGTGTCAGCTGTGACACAGTCGCACCGTGTCAACTGGGACAGTCACACCGCGTCAGCTGGGACGCAGTCACATCGTGTCAGCTGGGACACAGTCACACCGTGTCAGCTATGACACAGTCACACCGTGTCAGCAGGGACACAGTCACACCGTGTCAGCTGGGACACAGTCACACCGTGTCAGCTGGGACACAGTCACACCGTGTCAGCTGGGACACAGTCACACCGTGTCAGCTGGGACACAGTCACACCGTGTCAGCTGGGACACAGTCACACCGTGTCAGCTGGGACACAGTCACACCGTGTCAGCTGGGACACAGTCACACCGTGTCAGCTGGGACACAGTCACACCGTGTCAGCTGGACACAGTCACACCGTGTCACTGGAACGTCACACCGTGTCAGCTGGGACAGTCACACCGTGTTAACTGGGACACGGTCACACCGTGTCAGCTGAGATACAGTCACACCGTGTCAGCTGGGACAAGTCACACCGTGTCAGCTGGACACAGTCACACCGTGTCAGCTGAGACACAGTCACACCGTGTCAGCTGGGACACAGTCACACCGTGTCAGCTGAGATACAGTCACACCGTGTCAGCTGGGACACACACCGTGTCAAAGACGTGAGGTCACACCGTGTCAGCTAAAAGTCACACCTGTCAAACAGCCGTGTCAGCTGGGACACAGTCACACCGTGTCAGCTGGGACACAGTCACACCGTGTCAGCTGGGACACAGTCACACCGTGTCAGCTGGGACACAGTCACACCGTGTCAGCTGGGACACAGTCACACCGTGTCAGCTGGGACACAGTCACACCGTGTCAGCTGGGACACAGTCACACCGTGTCAGCTGTGACACAGTCACACCGTGTCAGCTGGGACACAGTCACACCGTGTCAGCTGTGGGACACAGTCACACCGTGTCAGCTGGGACACAGTCACACCGTGTCAGCTGTGACACAGTCACACCGTGTCAGCTGTGTCACGGTCACACCGTGTCAGCTGTGACACAGTCACACCGTGTCAGCTGTGTCAGCTGGGACACAGTCACACCGTGTCAGCTGGGACACAGTCACACCGTGTCAGCTGGGACACAGTCACACCGTGTCAGGTGGGGCACAGTCACACCGTGTCAGCTGGGACACGCTCACACGTGTCAGCTGGGACACAGTCACACCGTGTCAGCTGGGACACAGTCACACCGTGTCAGCTGGGACACAGTCACACCGTGTCAGCTGGGACACAGTCACACCGTGTCAGGAGGGACACAGTCACACCGTGTCAGCTGGGACACAGTCGCACCGTGTCAACTGGGACAGTCACACCGTGTCAGCTGTGACACAGTCACACCGTGTCAGAGACACAGTCACACCGTGTCAGCTGGGACACCACCGTGTCAGCTGGACACGTCACACCGTGTCAGCTGGGACACAGTCACACCGTGTCAGCTGGGACACAGTCACACCGTGTCAGCTGGGACACAGTCACACCGTGTCAGCTGGGACACGGTCACACCGTCATGGACCATAATCATACATCACAGCCGCAGGCCTTGCTACACTAACCCCAGCAGAGCGTCAGATACGTCAGTGACTTCTACAGAGTGGCGCACCTCACATTGACTTCGTCAGGGTGTCAATCACGCCACCACGACCTGGTCAGGACGTCAGATGCACTTCACTGACCTCATGAATACGTCAAACACACCGCACTGCTTTTGATTTTGGGCATTGTGAACGCAATTTTTTTTAGCGATTGCGTATTATGAGCATTCGTGGCTTCTGGCGGTCGGGAACATGTTTTACCGATTCGGCACTGTAAGCATTATTGCGAGCAATTTCGCAGCCAGGATTTTCCTAATGGGAGGCGGGGACGCCAACCCCACCCCTTGATGTGAAGAAGCAAACAAAACTTCCCGTGCGCGAAGTGCGTGATTAATCTAGGGCTTTGTGTGGTGAAAATCTTAAAATTAATCATTTCAGCTTGCGTAATTTTGCTTGCTAATAGGTGCGGGGGAGCTCCCTCCGCTCTGGCTGCGGTTCTGTTTGTGAGCAGCATTTCAGTAAGTATACAAGTTAGCATAAGCGATTCAATTTCAAATTATAGCTGCGTAAACTGTACCCAAAATACTGAAAATATTCAGACGCGTGTGCTGTTCCCATCCTTCCGCAAAGATTTGTCGGAGATGCCTCGCATTATTTAATCGTGGTGCCGCCTCTGACATGGCTTTGAAGTTAATATTTTGGTGCATGGTAGAGAAAAGAAAGTTTCAACAATTTTCCGAGTTTCACACTCCTATCACGAAGGGTTAGAGAACGGCAGACGACAAACTCACAGGAGGTAGAATGCACCCACTACACCAATAGGCTTAGAATAGCACACAAAAGTCCTGGAATTATTGGCCAGGGTCGTTCGTGTACTCTCTCCCTCCCCTCTCCGGCTGCCTACTGTGCAGATAATTAGCAAATTTAATTAATTTGAGATGAGTGAATGAGGAGCAATGTGGCGGAGAATATAATAAATTGGGTGAATGCCTTGCATTTGCTACAGCTATCGTTGCAATTTAAACATCCCACAGTTGTCCGGTCATGTCATACCAGACGAAAAGCTATAATTTTAATGAATCATTCTCTGTCGCTGCAGGCGCGCAACAGTGGCGCCATCTTGGCATGTCGCAGTCAATTTACCACAGGTGGCAGCACCTGTTGAGCTAATCTGACTCCGGAATGCCAGGCATTGTCGTCTCTTCCAACAGCCCCCGGCACTCACGAACTTCACGTCAGAGCTGGAGCACGACTCCAAATGGTTCGACATCGGTAGCCCAAAGTCTGTCTAGCTTTGTGTGCGCCACTGGCGGCTGCAGAGGGCCGGCCCGAGTCGCTGTGTGTCCCGTGTAGCACGCCAATCCGATAAGCCACCCCGCCACGCAGTGCCGGGAGCGGGCGCGAATGGTGCGGTACGCGTTACATCATTAATACGTCGCATTCCAGCACAGGGCCATTGACACTCGTTCATTTAACCAAAAGATTTAACAGCGGGTCTTCTGAAGTCCCATTTAGGTTTTTTTTTGCTCGCCTCTTCTTGTCGTGTTCTGATATAGCCCTGAAACCTCGTGACTTTCCCGAAATATTTCTTGCACGTATTATGCAGCACAAATATTTTTATTATTATTTTGGACTGATCAGAGGCGGCTCCAGATAAATATTCTGTGCAGGATGTCAGACCAATCTTTGCAGTTTGCTGTGTTCAAAGCCACCCTGATCAGCTATTCGATATGTTCATAAGTACTAGGTTCTAGCCAATGCCATTGATGCAGAACGCATGCATGTTCCACATTTACGTGAAGACCTATGCACATAATTGGCAGAGGCGAGTCCAGCGTAAGGAATTGGGAGGTTTGCGGTGGTTCTCAGTAGGGTAATGAAGCAAACCCTGTCACACCATGATATCATTGATGATTTCTTAGGAATTCATATCAAGAATGAATATAGCACATTTTCGGCATAGACAGATGAAGTTCGGCTTTGGAGGGAATACATCTATGCTATGTATAGATGCATTCAAGAACAGGATATGATTGATAGTAATTAGAAGCCAGCCTGGCTGTACCTTTGGTTTCGGAACCCATACAATTGTATGCATGTTTTATACATCGACTGTGCACAAGATGTTGGGGCAGATGTGGGTCTAGAGTGAACAAAATGTTAGCTACACCATTTTGCGTGCCTGGTATCGCCCGTGATATATGACTTTTTCATCGATAGTGGAATATTGTATATAGCATTACCAAAATGCTCCTTTTTTTCGTACAAATTGAGTTTATTACAAAACTACATCTTTCTGGCCCAAAGTGTTTCCTCAAATTTCGATTACCCTGAATACGCCTGACATTTTTAAGTTCATCTTAGTTAGTCCACAATCAAAAGCAATATTGAGGTGTAGTGGATCGGCAGTAGTTGGACATCAAGTTAGCGCTAATTCTAAAAGTTATCATAAAGCAAAAATTGGCATTCTATCTCCCGTTTTCGCTTCCTGCATCCGTCGTCCTCAAATTTGAGAGTTGTGTTTTCATACAAATCCAACTCAAGATACAAAGAGACGGTGACCGGTGGACACATGTGCGACTAAGATTAAATGAGAAGAAATCCTGATCGCTGCTGGACTCCAGTGCGTCGCTGATATGTTCCAACCATCGTAAAATCAACTACATCACGGTCAATCTTCAACCTGTTATCCACGAGCCTTGTGCCAGCAGTTTCGAGGCTCACCTCTGCTTTGAGGAAAGAGCAGCCCACTTTGATTTGAGGCAAGAACAGTCTCTGGGGCGACTACAATGGTTGAACTGCGTGTCGTCAGCGTGCATAGCAACATTGTACTCAGTGACATGAGATGGAGAGTGGTTATTTGAATAACAAAAGGAGGGCTGGTCCCAGCAGCGAGAGCCGAACCACCCCTGAGTCACCGACACACAGCTAGGATCACCCTGAGCGCACCAAGAACGCCCGCTGATCCAATCTTCGAACCAATGCGAGTTTATGCCGCACCAGCCAAGTTTTTCGATCCTCTCCGCCTCAGTGGAGTGTCCGTGTTGCCTATAACTGCACATAATGCCACGCTAAACAAAAGCGGTTCATAAATTGGTTACATGCTGCACCCTTGGCCCCCTTGGCAAGAGCTGGCAACCTTGATAGGTGTGTTGATATTCGGATCGAGTTCACAGCCAGACTTGTGAAGCGGCACGACATTGGCAATCTTCCAGGCAGTAGACAACAAACCTGTCACTCGTGACTCATTGACAACCTTCAGCAGGTGAGGCCCACTGACTGGGAATGTCGTACGTATCAATACGTATCGTACGATGGTGACACCATTTTCGTCAATGGCTTTAGAGCTGAACATATGGTGCTCGCCATCAGATAGCTCTGGCAGTGTCGCTGGTTGCGCGCGAAAAGCACCACCAACCACACAGCGAGGACGTGGGACGAAGGGCGAATCGTCAGCCCTGCCTTCGTTAGATGACGTACCCACTCGAAAGCCCAGTCGCGAAGTGCGTGACGAGTAGGTCAGCCCAAAGACTAAGATTTATCGCGACGTGATATTGATGCGGAGCTTTAAAAAAAAGATACAAGCAAAACTGTGGTGTCTTTTTTTCTCTCTCTCCCTCACGCAAAACTCTCGCTGAAATTCCTCCCACGTTTGCCAAGGAGAGTGCTAGAGAGATCAAAAGAACGTTGAGCGACGACCACGATCCATCCCAAGTTCAAACGCCGATAGCGACCCCACCTTGGCCCGAGAAGCCGCACCGACCGAGCCAGTGACTCGTGCCACGCCCGAAGACAGCCGACTTCCGACCGACCTCTGACCTGAGAAACCAAGTTCGCGACCCCGCCCAGGGTCAAGCGCTGAGAGCGACGCCGTCTCGGCGGGAGAAGCCGGGCCGACCGATCCAGCGATCCACCGATCCAGCGACATTGTCACGCTCGAAGACTGCCCAGCCAGCCTGCCACTAGCCACCTGTAACGATGTTACCCACACCAGCCCGTCTACGGTTACTCTTCCGATCTCCGCTCTGCCTTCAACTCCTGGTCTACTAGTCACGATGTACCCTGCCTCTAGATCGCTGCTCCTTACAGAACCGCCGCCATATACCAGGAAAACTCAAGTTGGTTCCTCCCCTCCCTCCCACCCGGCCTACCCCCCAACAACCCAGCCCCTCTCATTCTACTACCTTCTGTACAATCTTCTCCATACTTTACTTAGTGCTCTCCTCAAGAACTAACTTTGTTATTTCCTTACATTTTCTTGAACTATTCTGTCCCGCATTTCTACACTATATGACTTTCTTCATGCCCAGTATTTCCATCCGCTGAGTTCGTGCGCTGTGTCAAAGTATCATTCGCTCCCAACTAAGCCTCTTACGACCCACACCAACACACCGCTGACGCACATCACAACATGGGCACCGACACAAGCACACCCACCGACGAATGAGCCCTTCGCCACCAGGGTGACTGGGAGTTCATCGGCTCCCTTGGCCCATGGGCGGTGGACGAGGTGACCATCAGCTGCACAGGAGCGCACCCACACACACGACAAATTATATCGGGGCGCTCCTGATTCAAGTCTAACGACAACACGGATGCACGCATTCTGCCAACAATTGAACACAGCAAAACACACCCATCACCATCATGTCAGTCGCACACACCTCAGCACATCATCAGGCACGATCCACGCACGTGAGCTGGCCTAGATGACGGAGGAGGACCTGGCTCTCCAGTTTGTGAGCCGGGGAACCACCGCATTCTACAGGACCCCGCCCACCACACAAGCAAGCAAACATCTACTCATGCTGATTTTCAAAACATGTACGCCGCCCACACACATCAAAGCCAAATACACTTGGTAAACAGTCACATCGAGAGCACCCCTCCCACGGCGTTGTCAATTCTGTCAGCGCTATGGCCACCCGATGGGAGGGGGGGGGGTGTGATGACACGACACCAACACGTGGCGCTTGTGCCGCCACGCACCACACAGACACGTGCATCAGAGACGCACGACGCTGCGTCGAGATTGAGTGGTGGAGACCACGCCTTCTGGGACAGGGCCAGCTCTCGGTAGGAAGCGGAGAGAGAAATGATCCGTATCGTCCACCTCGAAGGCTGGGCCCCGCCCGGGCGAGGTCTGGGTCAACGACCAGCACCCAGCATAGCCCACAAGTAGCAAAGAGCCGTATGCACCGACGCCTTGAATTCACGTAGGAGCACACGGCTCAACCATCACTGCACACACAGTACAGCTGCACAGCACAAACAAAACAGCCCACGCACGAAACATGATGGTCACACCTCTCAACACAGAACATCACTCAACACCACGCAACACAACTCGCACCGGAACACTTCAACGACACCCACACCATCGACCTCACACACCCCACTAGAGCAACACCCGACCCGTCACGACACAACACTTCCAAACGCCCAACACAGGCGCCACCCCCACTACCACAGCGTGCAACACGCAAACCATCACCACGCCACCCCCACACTGCATGCAAGAAGGAACTCCAGCAACCATGCCCGCCATACACAAATACCAACAACTCATTTCTGACCCATCACAGATTCTGAGCTCTCAGACAATAACTATAGCACCTCAGAGAGCGACTTATCCGCCCCCAGTGCACCCACAACCCGCGGCCCTACAAAGCGAACAACAACTCCGTCTACACATCAAACCATCGACTCGTGCCAACACCTATCGACATTGAACGATATCCACTCTCAAGCAACTCCTTCACTCTCTCTCTCTCTCACACACACACACACCCACACTTTCTCTCTTTCCCTCTCTATCGCCCCCTCACTCTCTCTCTTTCTATCTCTCTTTCTATCTCTCTTTCTTTCTCTCTCTCCCGGTCTCTCTCTCTCCCTACTCTGCCCTTGTGGTAAATAGAAGGCATGGAACAAAGAAACAGCAAAAAGTGAAAGAAGTAGCACTCATAATGCAGCAAAAGCGCACAAAAACAAGAAAAGCAACACAAGTAATAGGAAAACATTCAAACAAAGAAGAAATACAACAAAAACAAACTACAACAAACACAATGAAGCAGAAAAGTTCCAATGGGCAGTGCAGTATGTTCGTGGAGTGTTAGACTGTGAATACGATGACGCCCAGTCTATGCCTAGCCCCCATCCCACCCCCACTTAGCCACCATCAGGACCATAACATCTGCTGAACTCATCAAGGCCTGCTCATCTCTGCCAAGTATTCTTCACATATTTCAGCTCTTGCATTTCTTTGCTACCAGCTCTGACCATCTCTTCAAGTCTCTCAACAACAAGCATCTGGAGCAACATATTACCGTACTGGTAGCAAGCTGTTCAAGCTGAACAGTACCAACAACAAAAGCAATGCTCAGAGATATTAGCACTCGTACTTCCGGCGGTCCGCGCCAACTTCGCATGTCCGGGGGGCAGATGTCTGCCCCCCTAAGATCTCTAGAACTATGCTAGCTAGCGACAAACGGAAAACGGCGGTGGATAGCTGGTGACGGGCTCTATCGAAAGTGTTTCGATAAATTTTTTTTCGCTCAGGTCAACATTCAGGTCACTGGGGCATCATAGGTCAAATTCGACCAGATCAGGTACGACTCAGATATTGACGCATATCCCAGGACCTGTAGCAGATAGAAACAAATGGCGAACGTTATTCGACAGTCCTTGAAATGCGCTACCGACAATAAGCGGTGTAATTTAAGGTCAGGCAAACCGAAACTCAGGTCAAGGTCATGAATCGTGACCTCAGGTCAAGGCCTTGGGAGGTCATGTAGGATATCAATCGACACGTCGTGACGATATAAGCACAATGACGGTAATTTCAGCCTTCTAGCTCAATGCAATGTGATGTAATGCGCATAAATGTGTAGTGATTTCAGGTGACCTCAGAGACCTTGGTGAGGTCACTGAGCAAAAATGTCAGCGGTAACATTGACCATAGCTTCCATATGCATGCCACAACCGTTGTGAGATCATTCGGAGGGCAAATGTGTAACTAGGAAACATTTGTATATTTTACCATAGCCCTATAATGGGGAAGCCATGGCAGCGACCTGACCTAAGGTCAATGCTACGAAAAAACCGATATACATATTATGGTCCCTGATGTGATCATGACATGCTATATGTTTGAAATCAATCGCCCAATTATTGTGGAAGTTATGCCATCTAGAACTTCGAGTGTAGTTGGGTCACTTCGCCAGACCTGGTGACCTGACCTGAGATGACCCAGGATTACAAATGTATGAGGATATGCGAAAAAGACCAATGAACAGCTATGCGAGGTTTGGCCTTGCTAATCCTATTTGTTTGGCGGCAAATGAGGAAAAACCGGAGGGGGCAGATATCTGCCCCCCCCCCGAACGTGCACGCGCACGTCTGGGGAGGGACAGATATCAAACCCCTACGGTGTTCCATAATTTTTCGCCATACTAATCGGGTTAGCATGACCAAATCTCGCATGGCTACTCATTAGTCTTTTCGGCATATCCTCAGAAATGTTTGACCCTCGGTCATCTCAAGTTAGGTCACCAGGTCAGGCGAAGTGACCCAACATCCCTCGAAGTTCTAGGTAGCATCACTTCCACGGTAATTGGGCGATTTATTTCAAACTTATAACGCATCATGATCTCATCAGAGACTATATGTATCGTTTTATTTCGTAGCATTGACTTGAGGTCAGGTCGCGGACATGACTTCCTCATTATAGGCATATGGCAAAATATACCAATGATTCCTGGTTACATATTTGCTCTCGGGATGACCTTACAACGGTTATGGCGTGCAGTTGGAAGCTATTCCAAATGATACCGCTGACATTTTTGCTCAGTGACCTCACCAAGGTCATCTGAGCTCACCTGAGATCACTAGTACATTTTGACGCATTATATTGCACTGCAGTGAGCTAGAAGACTGACATTACAGTCATTGTGCTTGTATCGCCAAGGCGTGTAGATTGACATATTGCATGACCTCCCTAGGCTACCTCATGACCTTGACATGAGGTCATAGTTTTTGAGTAAAAGGTATTCCTGTTTGGTTGCGTAATTGGCCTCGATTGTCCTTTGTAAATATCATGCGCTTTGAGGTCGTTTATGAATATGCGAGTCAATCATTTACTTTATGACCTCTGTAAGGTCATCTTAGGTCATCGCACATAACTGCAAATTATTTCTCACAGTATTGGACTGGAGTGATCAAACCAACGCCAATCGGTTTGTCCCCTCAATGCGCCAAAAATAGGTGTCCAATTATCCTAGGTCACTTAGCACCCTCGATCTAAGGTAAAATACCTAGCATTTGACCTGGTCAGGTCAGATGAAGTAAAAAATGGTAAATTGTCCAACACTTTTACATAGCTACGTAATTTTGTCTTGCATTGAAATCGTTAGGCGGGAATGCCATGACTGACTACATAATAAATGAAATACATATGGGCAAATTTTGCTACAGAGCTAGTTGGTCCCCATGTCAAGAGATCGGACATATTTCCAGCGCGTTGCCAGCGTGGGGAGCGCGCGTACTTTGTTGGCGGGCGCCACACGATAATCAGCGCCACGCGGTAGCTTTACGGCTTTGTTTGCGGTGTCGCGTTTGAAACCGCCGCCGCGTCGCGCCACCGCCGCGGAGATTGGTGATCCGAGCGTGTGAACAAAATGGTTCTGAGCGTGTTATCTACAGTTTAATAGCACACAGAGTGACGAGTTATCCGGGAAGCCTGGAGTGTTGTTCTATATGAGCATTGAACACAGATATATCGTTTGTTGTAATGGAATGCGTCGTTCCCGTACCTATCCACCCGGTCGATAAAGACTCGGTCTTGAATATCGTGCCTTTCTAGTATGTCTCTTGCGAATCGTCTCGGAATATTCGGAAATGTATCGGTGCTGGACGTGGCGCATATATCGCACACATTTGTGCGACCATTTTCACTAACGAAGCTGTGTATTATTTTCACCCTCAGTAAATTATATAGCGAACATCAATGTGGTATAAAACCAAATGTTATGCAAAATTCTAACACCAGCGAAATCCTCTCGTTGAAACGTTTTTAATGACATGCGACATGACCTATCTGGGCCAGAAAACAGTCTTGGCATCGGGTCAACCGAGGTCAAGGTCAAATATTGACCTGACCATTAAATGTCATCGGAAAGGTCTTTCGTCATATAAAGCAAAATCAGCTTCCTATCGCCTTGCTGTAAAAAAATAGTTTGTACCGGAAAATAACAATACATTTTATCCAAGCTCGGTGACCTCTGGTGACCTATCTGGTGACATGACCTTAAATCACACAGTGTATCGTCGATAGCACATTTCAAAGACTGTCGAATAGGATTCGCCGTTTATTTAAAACTATTTGTTACAAGTCCTTATATATGTGTCAATAGCTAAGGTCCCACCCGATCTTGATCCAATTTGACCCAGTGACCTAAATGTTGACCTGAACGAAAAATGACCGAAGTACTTTCGATAGAGCTTGTGTCATCAGCTATCAAATGCAGTTTTCTGTTTATCGCTACCTAGCACAGTTCTGGAGATCTTAGTGGGTGGGGGCAGACATCTGTCCCTCCACCGGACCGGCGAAGTTGGCGCGGACCACCGGACGTGCAAGTGCTAAGTTTGCACAAGTTTCATCTGGTTCCGACACACGATAGTTATCACGTGCTTCCGTCGCTGGTTTGTCACCATAAACAATGCTCAAGAGATGGCGTCCACGCATCGCGCTTCACAGTTCATCTTTGTCCGTATGCCATGGAGCTGACGGACGCTTTGACCGAATTGTTATCAACAGGATATGTGGGTCAGTAGTCGGCTTCCAAACGCTTAACCATGCATGACACCTGTCTCCAACGTCGATCGAGTCTAGCACATAGCTCCAGTCAGCCAAAAAAGATCAAGACACGGCCAATCAGATGCGTACAAGGGGCGGGGGTAGATCAGAGAGTAATCTCTGCTGGTGGCGTTTCTCATGCGACATTTTCAATTGAGCAATCACCATGTGGTGCTAGCCTACACCGCATGGGGTGACTATGGCGGCAGTAGTATACAACCTGAAGCGGGAACGATGGCACGGTCGACCATGACACTGTTTTTCCGTTCCCACCGACCGAGACGTTTGGTCTGTTACAACGTGGATCATGTTCAGAGCGTCTAGTATTTGGATGTACCTGCCATTCCAGGTTTATCTAGCTGCAAAACATCGATGTTCAGACCACCTAGTATGCACACTGCCTTTCCCATGCAAAGCAATCGCTCGAGCTGATCATCTCGACCGTCCATGACTGGAGCCAGCCTGGCTGCAGGCTGCAAAAGTAGAAATGTTCGGCGCGCTTCGCTCTCCGAAAGCGGTCTCAATTCAATAGCATTGCTTTTCTTGGTGGGCACCTCCATAAGACATTTATGGCCGCGCACCTGATAGCATGATCTGAAATATGGTACAGCCGGTTCAAAGAATGTTATGCAGGTCTTAACGTCATCGTTTGGTAAATACAGAAACTACGGTGGCGGAACGTCGACGGGCCGGCCACCGGCCGTCCTTTTCAAAGGTTTCAACAAAGAAAGAAATAGCCTGAATGACTGAATAATAATATTTGTACATCAAGCATTTGTCTACGTATTACAACAACAAAAATGTGTTATTGCCCATATGATACTTCCAATATATTGTATGTTCCTCGCCAGTCTGTAATCAATTATGTTTATGATCCAGTGATGATGCGTGCACCTAGAATACTTCGGAAATATGGAGTAATATTTCCGATTCTTCTACATACGGTGATTTCGCTTTTACCCTCCAATTCGCTGTTCAATATGCAGCAAAATCACATAATTTCATTGCAATATCTCTGCTCATGTATGAGACATCTTGGAAAAAGGAAGGACGGGCGTATTCCACCCACTCTCCGGTACGCGGGTTCAAAAGTGCCGATGAACACTGTCCTTCGCCTGGCATCAATTAACATAATTCTTCTAATATTTCGACCGCGTCCCATCTCCCTCATTTTGGACATGTGCTTGGGGAAGCTGAGAATAACGCCGAGTAGAGGATTCCTGTTGCGATATTTCTATTGTGATACCTCCAGCAGAAAAGCAGCTACGCATTCGGACGGAAGCTGTAGATGCACTTACTTGGGGTTTTTCGGTTGCAAGTCGTTAGCCGTGTTGGCATGGGCTTCCTCGGAGCTCATCTGCAACAAACGGATGCCCATAGCTTGACTGATCCGAACACATAAACACAATCGTTAGTCGCTGTCTGCGGTAAGTCGGCCTGCAGTTCGCCCGTCGTGGTGACGACAGGACACATGACGGGCAACATTCTCCGCTGGCAGGTGTTTGGCCCCAGCAGCTGGTAACCGGCCAGAATTAGGCTGGCAAGGAGCGACACAGTGGTCCCTGGACCTGAATCGCGCAGCCTGAACCGTCCTAGCAATTATCGCCTGAAATGTCCTAGCAATTATCAAGCAACCGTGTTGTACCCAACCGGTCAAATTGTCACACTAATCGACGTATGGGAGCATGTAGGCATCGCGACTTCGAACTCACTCACCCCCAAACCTATTCTCAGGCAAGCGCTACCATTACCCCGATATACACTGCTTCGGTGGGCGTGCGCCCAATAAGTAATCGTTCGAAAATGCCACCAGATGAGATGAAAAACTGATTCCAAAATATGTGTCATCGTTTTCGGATTTCAAATGACACCATTTGAGGCTGTCACATTTATCTAAAGAGGACATGCATGAAAAGAAGACGAACGCCGTGGAATTCCATCCATTGATTCCGATATATGAAGATATAAATGGCGTGATTTGGCCATCAGATCAGAGGCTCTAACAAGGGGGGGAGGCGTGGTCCCAGGCTCTCCTTGGCAATTAAAGATACACTAGATGAAACACAAAATTGAGATGTTCAAAATGCAAACTAAAAAAATATTGGAGCGCCATGCGCGCCGATGGCGGTTTCTGTTTCATCTCATTGTTTTGGGCCAGCCCCCTTAAAAAAAAAAATCATCGCTGCGCCCGAGCATCAGGTCGTTTATCTTTTAAATATATGCACCGCATATACGTTTACATACATACATGCATGCATATATGCATATATGCACATATGCATGCATACATGCATGCATACATACATGCATGCATATATGTATACATGCATATGTGCATGCATGCATGTGTGACTGTGTGCATATATACATGCATACACCTGATATCACCTATATATGCTGGTGGCTCGACCTGATGTCTCTGACATGATATGGGTACCTCACTCACAACCAATGTCATGATACTTTTAGGTGGTGTAAGACTACGTGAAATGGCTCATTAGAGCAAAGGTGCATCGTTACTGTGCAATGTATCCTTCCTTGCTTGAGCCTCATGACGCGTCGCAACAACTTTATCGGCAGGAAAAATGCATCTGCTGAGTATGGAGTATGGTGTCTCGACCGACCGTACACTGACGTGACGTGACTCAGTGATGTGACGCGATGCAATGATGTGACGTGACACCTTGGCGTGACGTGACACAATTAAATGACGTGACACAATGATGAGACGTGATGCAGTGATGTGAAGTGATGCAATGATTTGACGTGACACAAGGACATGAGGTGACTGAATGACTTGGTATGACACACGGATGCGACGTGCCACACTGAGGTGGCGTGACACAATCCTTGACGTGACACAACAGCGTGACGTGACACAGTGATGTGACGCCACACAATGACGTGACGTGGCTCAGTGATATGACGTGACACAAGGAGGAGACGTGACGCGATGACGTGGTGTGATACAATGCCGTGATGTGGCTGAGTGGAACGGCGTGATACCATGAGGTGGCGTGAGTCAATGATGAGGCGGCATGACACAATGACGTGTCGTGACATAATGACCTGACGTGACTCAATGAAGAAACATAACGCCATCACGTGATGTGGCGACGTGGCACAATGACGTGAAGTGACATGATGACGTAGGCGTTCAATTATGTTACTCACGTGGTAATATGCGCTCTTTCATTTGTGAGCAATTTGCATTTCATATTTTAAGTTGCCCTGACGCTGTACTGCGGAGAACAATTCAACTGGTATTATATTATACAATTTTCCTTCAGTGTGGTATCCTAATGTCAAGAACAGGTCAAAAGAATGCCGGACTTACTTTTTTGTGGAGAATTTGACGAGCCTTCACAGGCATAGTTAATTATGAATGCGTTCATCGAAACAAACAATTCATTCTGAAGAAGTTGCCATTTCCAGTCCTAGTTAACATGTATGTTTGGTCAATATGTCCTATTGGCCAATCGTCCACACTACACCGCCTACGCTATTAATGCAAAAGCTAGGGGGAATATGGTAACTTGTTTACTTTTGGACATATTTTGGCTCTATAGCAAGAAAATTGTATTTCCTGTAATATTATCTATTTGATTTTGGCACCAGTTCGCGCCCAAGCCACAATTGGGCACATCTGCCACAAGGACGGGAGTGGGCGCACTCACGATCAGCTATGAAGTAGTGAAATAAAAAGGAAGGAAAAGAGAAAAGATTACTTTCAGCCGACCTGACCTGTAGTCTATCCCGAGCATGCGATCTATGAGAACATCAGCGCTAGGCTTTAAAGTCCCCCAATAGCCTTGGCCGGCCGGACGAAAGCAATACTATGCATGGAGTTCATGCATTCATTGCGCATCACGAAAACATACTTGCAGATGCGGGGCTTATAGCATACCGGGTCAGCATCCCTTTCCAGCCGGCCCACTTGGCAGGGTCGAATGACGCAAACGGTAAACAGATCGTCGGCCTCCAGACAGGGAGGCTGCTATTGCCGTTAGGCTGCTCCATCAGACAAGTCAATTGCAATGTTGTTATGCTGTTCCGTCAGACAGGGCGGCTGCAGTACTATTGCGATAGCGTACCATAACATCCACAGGTCATAGCCTCCACAGTTCATAACCTCCACAGATGCAACATACCAAAACGGTCGTAACCTCCACAGGTACCAACCTTCACAAATTCAAGAACTCCATAATTTCCTAGAGGTATCACTTCAGCTAGCTGGCGCTGGGTAGCAGCACGGTCTAGGTATTATCGCAACGACTGTGGAACTAATGAGATTGAACGTTGGAGTACAGCAACCTAACCTAACCTAACTTAACATAACATGACACCTAGATCGTGCTGCTACCTAACAACAGCTTGGTGAAGTTACACATCCCGGAAATCATAAAGTTATTGAATTTGTGGAGGTCGTGAGCTGTGTAGGTTATTTCCGCTTCGGAGTTGCAGAGGTTGTGACCTGCGGAGGCTATGATCGCTTCGGAGTTGTAGAGGTTGTAGGCTGTGGATGTTATGACCTATAGAGGCTATGGCCTATGGAGGTTATGGACTGGGAAGGTTATGACCGCTTCGGATATGTTGAATTTGTGGAGGTTATGAATTGTGGCGGCTATGACCTGTGGACACACTTCCGTTATTACGCTGCGTCCTTAGTCAGCAGCAGTTAGCGTTATTACGCTTAGTCAGTCAGTGTTGTTACGCTGCATCGTCAGACAGGGCGGCCGCAGTGTTGCTACGCTGTTCCGTCAGACAGGGCGGCCGCAGTGTTGCTACCCTGTTCCGTCAGACTGCAGCGGATGCAGTGGTGCTACGCTGCATCGTCAGGGCAGTGTTGCTACGCTGTTCCGTCAGACGGTAGCGGATGCAGTGGTGTTACGCTGCGTCGTCAGACAGGGCGGATGCAGTGTTGTTACCCTGTTCCGTCAGACTGCAGCGGATGCAGTGGTGCTACGCTGCATCGTCAGACAGGGCGGCTGCGGTGTTGTTAGGCTGTTCCGTCAGACGGTAGCGGATGCAGTGGTGTTACACTGCATCGTCAGACAGGGCGGCCGCAGTGTTGCTACGCTGTTCCGTCAGACGGTAACGGGTGCAGTGGTGCTACGCTGCGTCGTCAGACAGGGCGGCCGCAGTGTTACTACGCTGTTCCGTCAGACGAGGGCGGCTGCAGTGTGTGCTACGCTGTTCCGTCAGACTGTAGCGGGTGCAGTGGTGCTACGCTGCGTCGTCAGACAGGGCGGATGCAGTGTTGTTACGCTGTTCCGTCAGACGGTAGCGGGTGCAGTGTTGTTACGCTGTTCCGTCAGACTGTAGCGGGTGCAGTGGTGCTACGCTGCGTCGTCAGACAGGGCGGATGCAGTGTTGCTACGCTGCGTCGTCAGTGCCCGCCAGCCACCGAGCTGGGCGGGAAGCTGGCTCATGTCAGCCGACAGATCAGTGGATCAACTGATCCAGCTCTAACAGCGGTACATTTCAAGCTTTGCTTGCGTGCCAACCCGTGATATCCGGCTCGACTCTGACAGCTCAGGCTTCGCCATTACAATTCACACTGAGATAAATCTAAAGGTGCAGCCAAGGGATGGGCACAGAGGGCTCGTGCTCCTCCTTCAGTACCAAAGGGGGTACGAAAGGCCCTCTTGCCACGACCATGTTTTTTCTAGCACCTGTGCACCATCAGTTCAGACGGTCAGACTCATTCCGACGGCAGATGTGCCTGCCGGTGAGCTCAGGTCCTCCTGTCGGCAGCTGGAACCTCTTCAGCGGCGCGGTTCCTTCGCACAGTCTCTGCCGGAAAAGGATCCTTCGGCTTCGGGACACCGGAAGTGCCCAGTTCTGAAAATAGGTGGTCTGAACCACTTGGAGACCAAGAAGTTCAGACAAGCCGACCAGAGGAGTTAGCGAGTCGCCGAATTATCGGTATGTCAGTGGTTTGGGCCTACTTCAGGATTGGGAGTCCACATGTCGCGGGGCTCCACCCGAGGCAGTGTGATCTTCGGTGCCTTTTTTACATTTATTAATCTGCGTTCCTTTTGTGTTCGCCCTCCTGAGTCCGAAATTCCGCCATGTCTTGTGGTTCGCAACTATTGCACAATCCTGGACCTCGGGTTTCCATTTTAGGGGTCCTCATCCAGTTTGAGGCCCTTCAAAGTTATGTTGCCCTTCCTTCGCATGACGGTGGCTGCGGCACTGGGCAAGGCCACCATCTTTTTTTTAACGTAGGGGAAGAAGATTCCTCACACGAAATAAATTCGCCCAAACGATATCGTTAAAAAAATGAATCACAAATGAACCAAGCCACAGAAGTGATCTACTCCGATGACCTGACGATGACTTACCGTGAGTTGGCTGGTTGCTGGTGACATTGAACTGCTCCCCGGCCCGCCAGCACAATGGCCATGTCCCGGCCCGCGCCACCGCCGGTCATTGCCACCTCGCGCCGGTTTCCAGCCGACAGACCGCAGTTCACGCTGACTCAGCTACTCGTGTGTCGCCGGCAATTTCACTGGTTGGCCCGGACGGCAGAGGAGGTGGGTGCGGTACCTGCCGGCAATTTCACTCGTTGACCAGACGGCAAAGGAGGCGGGTGCAGTACCTTGCCGGCAATTTGACTCGTTGACCAGACGGCAGAGGAGGCGGGTGCGGTACCTCGCCGGCAATTTGACCCGTTGACCAGACGGCAGAGGAGGCCGGTGCAGTACCTCGCCGGCAATTTGATCCGTTGACCAGACGGCAGAGGCACGCCCGGTGCGGTGCCCCGCCGTCCCTCAGCTGGCGGGTGTGACGAGGTGTCGCCGTCGAACCGACACGCCAGCCCGTGCCGACGAGCACACAGAACTGTGGGCGGCGCCGAGCGGCGACTTTCACCGAGCAGGCGAACCGGGACGGCGCCGATTCTGCACTGGCATTACCTTGTAGCCCATTCACAATGAAAAAGAAGATATTTGCATCAGCACGTGGGCGAGGCCCTTCGCATGCAGCCAGTGGCATGCCTGGGATTTGTGTCAAGGACGAGAGGCAGGAGCAAGGGGATTTGGAGGGGGCGTGCCCAATTCCATTTTTGAAGTATGACGGGATTTCGACCATTATTTGTTTGTTTTTTTTGCAAAGTGGTCTGGCTTAATTTTTAGGATTATTAGTGACATATTTTATCTTGTGCATGGGTCAAGCCTTCCACCATATCTTCTAAGTCTTCGGATTTCAATCACCTCCACCTGTCCAAATGTTTTTTTTCCTGTATCCATTGAGAAATCAACTCACATTACTCAACTTCCACGAATTACTTTCGAATGAAAAAGTCAGATTTCACGCATTTCAGTCCACAACACCTGGTCGCCACCACATCAAAGTTCATGTACGTGCATACCCGATTTGTACATTCGTCGCATTCGCCACATTTCGTGCGTTTCTGCCCTTTCTGCCATTTCCGCAAGACCCTTTACGTTTTTGCTAACTGCTGCAATGTGGTGGTCTTGTGCAATATTTTAGGTCTTGGAATGCTTTTTCTGATGGTTCGCTGTGACAATTCGATGAATTCAATTCAAGTATTATTTCTCTGCTTTGTGCATCGTCTGATAAAAAGACATTCAGCTTCTTCTCTGAGCTTTGATGCACCAGATAATTATCTTTAGATGTCCGATATCATACCGAACTGAATGTGGTTGATTCCATGTGCTTGTTTGGCCCCATTGGAAATTCGCTTCGTCTACCCTTACGTTTTGCGCTCCAGTTTTTGGCATCTCAGCGCGTTTTTTTTTCTGGGGTGGGAGGGGGGGGTCTCGGCATCTTTCCGGGCATCATGGCCTTTTTTTGTCGACAACTACGTGTTTAAGAGGCCTGAGTGTTTTCGAGGGTCCCGAGGTGTTTATTTAGACCCCCGATACGTTTTTTTTAAGTACCATGCTCCTTTGCAAGTTCCGCTGTTTTTAGGCTCAATGCCGCCTTGGTAACCTCGGTGTTCTTTGAGGGTCTCCAGTGTATTGTAATGGGTTTCCGTTGTGTCGCTATGGGTCGTACCCAATACAAATGTGGATATTGGCCGGAAAAAGTAGAAGAAATAAAACAGTACTCTTGGTAGTATCGAACACCTCACCTCTCCGGCACTGGACATAGGTATGTCGCAGAACGTGCAAAAGATCCATACCTTATAGCTTCGTTCTTGAGCAGAAATACTCCATGCGTTATCACTACTACACTGCGTTGTTATATTGCGTAATCACTACTGGAGTGTTTAAGATGATATGCTGGTAATGCCAGCATTAAACAAATATGTGGGATGTCAAATGCAAATATTTTCACCGTCAACATCCCATGTGTTTTCACGCCATGCTGTCAACAACGTATCTTGCTATGCTGAATACTCAAGGTTAAGCCAATAAATTTGGATCAAAGAAGTAAACGCAGAGCCGTTGTTGGGTAATGTGTTCAGTCACAATCTTTGTTTGCACAGAATGATGCATCCACTTGGGGACGTGTGCCAGTGGCTTACTACAGGCTTTGGATTAGTACAAGCTTCAACACGAAAATGAATGATCTTCCACATCATGTGCGCCGAAAGTGCAGTAGAAGAGGCAAAGCATGTTCAGTTTTGAGACGATGCATACGAAGCCTGCTTATACTGCGCAATACGAGTTATTATTCGTAGTGCACCCATATTAGGGCGTCTCAACACCCCCACTGCTGTTCAAAAAGTATCCGCTAGAGTTTTGTTGGTCGATATTTCTGTTTCGGTTCCGTGTAGTCAATTTTCTACCCTGCCGCATATTTTCAAGCTCGGTCGCTTTTTTACTGACCCCGTGCGCCTTGGAGTCCATTTGCAAGTAATTAAGATCCCGGTGTGCTTTCAGGGCCCTGCAGTGCTTATTTCATACCCAAACGTCATTTTCTTAGACCCCGACGGAACGTTTTGGACTCAGAGCGATTGTTTTAGAGCTTCGGTGTGATTTTCCTCTGGGACACCGTGTGACTTTTTGGGCCAAGGAACGTGCTCCCATTGTCTGACGCAAGTATTATGGGCCCGATGCGATTTCCGTGACCTGTTCTGAAATTTTCTGAGCCTGGGTCGCTTCTCCGGGTCCCAGCGTGATTTTTATAAGCTGAATGTTGTTTTTGGGATCTCGTCGCGATATTTTTGGACTCAGTGCGATTTTTGGCGGAGTCTCAGCGCATTGTCTCGAGATCCTACGCGATTGTGTAGGCCTCGGCCGCGTGTTTGTAACTTCAGAGCGATTTTTTCCGGTACGGTTTGGATCCTCACTATATTTTCTTTCTGGCCAAGCCTTCACTTTAGTCCGGTCATGGTGCGATTTATTGGGACCCTGTTGCGATATGTGGGGTCCCAGTATGACTGCTCGAGGAACCGGTGCAGTTTGCCGGAGGCCCAGCGCTTCTTTGGGGACCCCGGTTCTCACCCGACGGCGGGGGAATTTCCTCTGTTGCACTTTCTTCGATATGTCATTGTCTAAAGGCTAACCGTCCGAGATTTGGATTAAAAAGATGGTATTGAATCTCATCACTTCGACAGGAACAATTGACAATTGCTTCATAATCGACTGCCCTTGCATTGGGAACCATCTTTTTCTAACTTACCGCTTCTACTACTATCATTAATGACGTCATTCTTCACCGCGCCTATTTTTTGTTTGGCAACAGTTTCGACTTCT
The DNA here is from genome assembly GCA_034440575.1 of Imbricaverruca yamaguchii. Lineage (NCBI taxonomy): Eukaryota > Metazoa > Arthropoda > Thecostraca > Neoverrucidae > Imbricaverruca > Imbricaverruca yamaguchii. The sequence continues at coordinate 537,325 of JAOTOL010001653.1, read as the reverse complement.
TAAGCAGCCAGGGTGCTTGAACGGAAAATACCTCATTTGATACCAGTTCCTCTTGCGAAATGCTTCAAAAATGAAATGATTACGCTCAGATTAATAATAAAACAATCCAAGTTATGCCTATAAAATACAATTAATATCGTAAGGGGAAGTGAGTACGCTCTTCTCAAAGGATATTTAAATATATAGGGACTGTGAGCAACCCCGTGCATCTAGATTCTCGGGAATCTTCCATTGGTTCTATTGGTTCTATCACAACATGAACCACTGGAACTGAAGTGGACCTCCCTGACTCCTTTTGATTTTCCGTTCTCAGACCCAGGGGTGAGACCACGGCCCCATCCCCGGCCTGCTCTGGATATTCAGTCATGATGAGAGCTGCAGGAACATTCCAAGATGGTCCAAGTTGGTGCAGAAGTAGAACAGAAAATGCCTCAAGAGCTTAAGAATGCCAGCTTGCCAGCATGCACAATGAAAGCTGCACATGCCCTTAATATCACTGAAAATACTCCATCTAACGGGTGCAAATGGTGCGTGCTTATCTTATGCGGATGAATTTATAGACAATCCTACCTTCATTTGTGCATTCAATTTACGGGTAGCATGCGCCGAAATAAGCCCGTTAAAGGTGAAAAACAATGTGCCTTTCATCTAAAGAACTCACAATCTCTTAGGTTTTCTTTCTGAAATAGATAGCTTCCAATTCAGGCTTCATTGATAGTTACCATACCATTCAACATCCATAACTATAATGCTCAACTTTAAAACACATAGTCCATAACACAATGTATCATTGATCATTTCATACACAGCATATAAACATCGTGGCCAGTCTGCAACGTGAAATAACAAGCAGTCAACAATTTTGACTCGATCACCTGCGGCCCTAATGGCTGGCTGGCACTTGCCAACAGTTGCACACAGCACACAACACGGCTCTGCACTTCTATCGTGTAACGTATGCAGCAACGGCCGACCGAGCGTCGCCGATTGAGCCACTCCCCGTCAGCTATGGATGGGTGATGTAAAAGTTGGCGTCGGCGCGTGACTCTCAGGCGACATGCGACACAGAACACGTTAGCAACACACAGAGGCCGGCCGCGCCGCCAGACAGGGCACAGCTGAAGAGAGGGCACAGCTGAAGAGAGGGCTTGGGGGCCGCGCCGCCAGACAGGGCACAGCTGAAGAGAGGGCTTGGGCGGCCGCGCCGCCAGACAGGGCACAGCTGAAGAGAGGGCTGGGCGCCGCGCCGCCAGACAGAGACAGTGAAGAGAGGGCTTGGGCGGCCGCGCCGCCAGACAGGGCACAGCTGAAGAGAGGGCTTGGGCGGCCGCGCCGCCAGACAGGGCACAGCTGAAGAGAGGGCACAGCTGAAGAGAGGGCTTGGGCGGACGCGCGGTTGGACGGCAGACCGCCGCGGTGGCGAGAGGACAGACGAGACTGCAGAGGGCACGGGCTCCGCCACAGGGGGAGGAGATGGAGGGAATGCATCGCCTCCAACCGTCAGATTGGGGGATTATGTCTCACAATACTCGTCTGGCGTTTGGTCCAATATTTATTAATGATGCGGTACAGATGCTAGACCCGGCATTTGACCTCGGGTCACCTATATAGCAGCACTTTATCAGGTCATTACCTGCTCCAGTTACCGAAACCGAGCCGCCCGCCCGATTGCTCCTTTGGGCGGCTCGGCGCAATCGGCTTCGCAAAAAAAGGTGTGAAGTACATGAATAATGTATGGAGACGCTTAGGTACACAATTACAAATGGTAGTTTTCAGGATGTGTAGGGAGTAACACACAAAGTGGCATCAATCGCATGACAGTCATTTGCATTTATGACAACATTCCAGTTGACCAGGTTTGGTTCCATTAACCTGTCATCAACTTGACCTGACTTGACTTGGGTGACATAACATGACTTTGAAACAATATAGCATAACAATATACATCAAACAAGTCGCTAGTCTTGTCAAGAACACTTCCCTTTTGCCAACATACGGTAAGCGCATCAGCGCCGATTTCTGTGGTCTGGCGCCGAGAAATCGTTTCGACTTTGACGACCTCTAACTCGAAAAATGTTCGGCAGATTTTCGTTTTTGTGCTTAAAACACCGCGCCGGTCATTTCTAAGCAGGTGCACAAATAATGGCGGATATCAGTCGGTAAAATCTGGAGTTATCTACGAAAAACCGGAGGGGTGGGCGGAATTCACCCCCCCTCCATAGCGCGTGATTACCGAGGTGGGTTAAGCTACGTGGCCGCGCCTCCCGCCACAATGCATCCACGTGGCCGCGCCACTTTCTCTAGAAGTCCTGATTCACTAAGGTAAGTCAGATTTACCCACATCAAAAAATATAGCCTTCCTAACTTAACGTAGCACCTACAATAAAACAAATTCACCCTCTACTAACCTGCGTTCAAGCTTTTCCTTACCAGTCTTCCTTCGTCACAAAGCGGAGCAAACACGTCCGGACGCGATGAGAGCACAGCAGCGAGCGCCAGAAGTGCTTGCAACAAACTGATTCATCACTCTGCCTAACCATATCAAATGGAAGTGATGTGCTCACTGGATCGTTTTGACAAAACGACAGGCAACGCTGATGCGGGATCAAACCAGACAGAGAGATTCCACCGCTCACGGCCGCTGTACTCATGACATTCGTTGTTGCAGTGCAACCTCCTGCAACGACAGCCCTCGGCTGCTCGTTAACGACAGACCTCGGCTGCTCGTTAACGACAGACCTCGGCTGCTCGTTAACGACAGACCTCGGCTGCTCGTTAACGACAGACCTCGGCTGCTCGTTAACGACAGACCTCGGCTGCTCGTCAACGACAGACCTCGGCTGCTCGTTAACGACAGACCTCGGCTGCTCGTTAACGACAGACCTCGGCTGCTCGTCAACGACAGACCTCGGCTGCTCGTTAACGACAGACCTCGGCTGCTCGTCAACGACAGACCTCGGCTGCTCGTTAACGACAGACCTCGGCTGCTCGTCAACGACAGACCTCGGCTGCTCGTTAACGACAGACCTCGGCTGCTCGTTAACGACAGACCTCGGCTGCTCGTCAACGACAGACCTCGGCTGCTCGTTAACGACAGACCTCGGCTGCTCGTTAACGACAGACCTCGGCTGCTCGTAAAAAGCTCGGCTCTTAGAAGACCTCGGCTGCTCGTTAACGACAGACCTCGGCTGCTCGTCAACGACAAACCTCAGCTGCTCGTTAACGACAGACCTCAGCTGCTCGTTAACGACAGACCTCGGCTGCTCGTTAACGACAGACCTCGGCTGCTCGTTAACGACAGACCTCGGCTGCTCGTCAACGACAGACCTCGGCTGCTCGTTAACGACAGACCTCGGCTGCTCGTCAACGACAAACCTCAGCTGCTCGTTAACGACAGACCTCAGCTGCTCGTTAACGACAGACCTCGGCTGCTCGTTAACGACAGACCTCGGCTGCTCGTCAACGACAGACCTCGGCTGCTCGTCAACGACAGACCTCAGCTGCTCGTTAACGACAGACCTCGGCTGCTCGTTAACGACAGCTTTAAGTTCGCCGTCCAGATGAAGTCTGCGCCTGCCGTCGCTGCTGCTGAAGAGGAACAACGCCGTCGGCGCCATGTTTACTCTGGAATTAGCCGTCGGACGCGCCGCCGACCTGTGCCAAATGTAAGCCAACACCAGCGCGCCACCGGTCGCGTCGCATGCCAAGACACCGCTGGAGCGCGCCGCTGGAAACGCTGCCACTGTCTGCTGTCGGCGTCTGCGCAGTGGGCCGGCCGACCTCCTGCGTCTGTCGCGACCGCTCGGCGCCACAGTGACTGCTGCGCCGATCGCCGTGGTTTGGTGCAGTCAAGATGGCCGAGAAGACCGACACCCGCGGCGACATCGAGACCAAGGGGCTGCTGGGCACCTACGGCATCATCGTGGGCTTCCTGCTCTTCGTCTACTTCGTGTACAACATCATCTACTGAGCGGCCGCGGCCAGCCAGGCCTGCCGGCCGGGGAACGTCGGGCCAGGGCACGTGTACGTACCCGTCGGCGCTTCCTCCGAGCTGCACCACCAGCAGAGCGCCGGAAGCTCTCTGAGTCTGATGATGAGGTCCGGGCAGGCTTGGGCGCGTCGATTCTTGCGGACAGACGTCAAACAAATACTTCAGACTGATGTCAAAATACTCCAAATGAAAGGCAGGATGAAACGTTGGCACACTCAATAGCCAACTGTATTTACAGCTAAGCACACGCACAGTCGATTACGAAGACTGTAAGTTAGATCAATGCGTGTTTTAACACTCCCTTCGGCAATTTCAGCCCTCTCCCCAAAAGAAATTACATGCTTGTTTTGTGGAATTTCATGCGTGTCAACGGTAGCACATTATGGTCACTGCCACCTCCTTCAAAATAATTCGTGAGATGTGTTGGTAGCGCTGTCTAACTGCTCGTGGTGTCTCAGCGTGATTTGTGTCACGCTCCTCGGGAGTGCTGAGAGAGACTGATGTACCGGTGATGACTGGATGTTGCCTGCACTGATATAAGTTGCACTCTGGTGGACTAACATCCTTTATCATTTGCACATCCTTTGATATCATTATCAACCCGATACATTATGTTTTGCATTTCGCCGATGTAGTATTGGGTTGCATTGCATTTTATAGCATGTCCATCGGCGCACATGCAATTCCATCACAACATTTCTTCATGCAATCATTCAACAACTTATTTCAGTGCATGCTCAACAATAATGCACGAATGATGCCTGATGGTTATACTCAAATGCAAAGCTTGCTTACGCATGCATCGATTAAAAACTGTACCCTGTCCCAGAACACCCATCACAAGTCCTATGTTCGCTGATCACAGCTCTGAATATGCGAACAGTGGCGACATCCAATGCTACGTTGGCCAACATTGACCGTTCAAGGCGAAAGTGTTGCCACCTATCGGCAGACACGTTGGAACTACTGCGGGGCAGATAAAAGTGTGACAAACCTGGCGCGCTACCAAAAACAATTTGGAAACAAGAACGCTAACAAGCCAGGGTGACATGCATGGCAATTTCTAGCAATGAGGTTCCACCCCTATGCAACTCGGTATGGGAAGGGTTACCGAGCAGCACTCAGCTGCGCCCAGGACAGGTGGAGCCGCGCCGTCTGTGTTAGGAGGGCGTCTGGCATGGCTACGTCGGATCACCCGATAAACTTGCACCGTTCACGTGCACGGCAGTTGGCGTTGTTCGGGGCACGATATGCCTTCGTGCAGTCACGTTAGAATACGAGTACATCGATCGGTGACCAGTCCAGTGAGTTGACAACAATGTGGCCTCGGCACCGTGCACCTCTCACCACTCGTGCTGCAAAGTTGATGATTCTCAATCCGATTCAGGAGCTGAGAGGCGGCTCCACTCCAGATAGGGAAGCCAAAGATAATCCAGGGAATAACCTGGACTTTGACTGACTAGGCCGTCGGTGGCAAAGTGTCGTCGGAATCTGGTGAAGGATATGAGTATGCTGCAGCACCGCGCACTGCTGTGAAGACGTGCTCATCCCGGTCCAACATTACGTTTAATGTGATGCCTAATATTTTGATTAAATCATGAGACTTGAAGCAGCTGCCTGAAAGAAATCAACCTGGAAGGTGAATGCTTTTTAACGAACTGCCAGGAAGGATAAAATTAGTTTTTGTCTCTCATATTTTCAGAGTTATTTTTCAATTAGTTGTCCACTAGATTTCAGCTAGATGCCAGAGACTCCTCAAGGCGAATTTTCAGCTAGAAGCTGCCACTATCTCGACGTGAACAGTCCAGAAGATAAGTGCCATCGGCGTGGCAAATCAGCCCACCGCGCTGGAGGAGGCCGGTGATATCGGCAACGGCAAGGCTGAATAAAGTGAGCCCTATGCTGGAGCCATGTGAGCTCCAAATTTGACCGCGTGGACTTCCGAGCCGCCTCGCGTCACACAGGTTCCTACTGAACCAGCGAGATGGAATTCCGTAATATGCTAACTTCCGCAGTAGCACACCGTGGTTGTCATCGATAAATGCTTTGCTTAAATCGAGCGTCGTTACCGACGCTAGCATGCCGCTATTTTAATGATAATTGAGCATGCAATAACGTGCAGGAACAGCGGTGCAATTAGATCCAAACGGTGGCGTGCAGCAAACTTTGGCACCCCATCGACACTAACAGCGCGCGAACCGCTCATGCAACAGTTCGTCAAATGTCGTGTGGAACATGTCGTCCAGTCCGTATCGTCCTACTCATTTCAGCAACTACTACTGCCGATGTTCAGCTGAAAGTAGTGCTTCGCCGCTGACTGTCAATCCTAACGGTGAGCGTGCCAAGAGTAATCCATACTTTTCGTCCAGACGGCTGTACACGTGCTCCGGCGTGTAGCCCCGTTGTAGACCGCCGGGTTCATTACCATACCTGGCAAGAGGCAGGTGTCAGCGTAGAGCAGCCTTATGTGACCAGCGGGGTCGGTGCAGCTAGCAGCGGAGAGGGGTGTTTGAGTGCAGGGTGACCTAATGTAGCCATGGGGTAAGTGCAGCTGGCGTATTGGAGCTGTTCCTGTGCATGGCGTTTTTTAGGGCGATCTTGTGCGATCAATAGGGTCGGCACAACTTGGCAGCTAGGATGAGGGGTTTCTGTGCATATGGCAACCTTGTGTGGCCATCGGGGTCAATACAACTGGCATCTAGGGGGTCTCTGTGTGAATTGCGACCTTGTGTGGTCGTCGGGGTCAGTACAGCTGGCAGTCAGGTGGGGGTCTTTGTGTGTATGGCGGTTTGTGTGGTTGTGAGGGCGACTTGCGTGGTTTTCTTAGTGCTGACATAAATCTATCCATAAAGTACCTGAAGTAAACAGGTGGAATAAAGTGAGCAATGAGGGCGCTCATGACCTCGCAGTCGATGCGCCCCTAAACCCCAATAACCAACCAAAGTGAGCAATAAATCATATATCTTGGTATCATAATTTATGAAAAATGTATATGGCAAGATCATGTACGATACATGGCTTCGCAAACAAACAGAAATATAGGCACAATGGAAAGAGATAAATACTTTATTGTCAGTCGTGAGTTGAAATTTACTTGTACAATGCCTTGATTCTGTCCTCTTTGAATCATTGTGCAGTAACATAGGGAGGTAATGCTATCCAACAAGATTAGGCGGGGTTATTATAACACCAAAAAAGGCATTCAGAATTATAGATAAACAATATTACGCACATCCTGCAAAGGAACTATTTGTGAATTACATCTTGAAGTGCTCTGATATTGTTCAAGAACAGAGCGTATTATTGCTATGCAGATTCCTTCATAAAACTTCTCCATCATGAATATGTTTGAACATTCTTCACCAAGTAACCCTAATATGTAATCAACAAATGCATACCATGTGTCTTGTACCGCGTGCCCGCGTACCTTTTTCATCGAGATGCTATGACCTAAGACATATGCTATGTCATATCATTCATTGCACCAAGAACTTGGAATATCGTTATTTATCCTGAAGGTCCTTTCTTCAATCAAGTACCTACCAACAAGGAAGACATAAAGAAGTGCGTGAGAAATTACGTGATTGATTTATGTCTTGAAAACAAAAATGATGAATCCCAAACACTCGCACGAGATAACAAAGAACAAAGGGATTATATGTAGCTGGGTGCACATATATGTATGTGAAGAACTAACCGATATATATATATATATACATATAATATATTGGTATTATATTATATTATATCGACCATCGAAATTGTGCAGAACTACAACAAATTTAGCTCTTTGATTCGTCCGGACCAACCCATGGAGCCTGCAATGTTTTTTTTTTTAAAGTTCTACCTGCGGATGCACAATTCCTTTGGGGAATCCGGAAAGGAATTCCGGCCATGTGACCAAAAGTGACCGATTTGTCGGCTTATCTGAAGAGTATTCTCATTTTTTGACACAGCCTTGTACATGCATTTTTAACGACATGTGTACCTGGTGGCCCGCAAATGGAAAACATTCTCACTAGTATACCCTGCATAGCATTCCCAATGAGAATCGTGGATATCGTATGAATAATCGTCATTCAACATACAATCGTTATGCTTTTGCTCACTGAGCCAATACACATTTAAGTGCCATGTTTAAAACATTTTTCTTTAGTCATTCCCGGTTAGCTCTCGCAGTTAATAGTTGAAGACTAAACATGTAACATTCACTTGCTTAGTATATTATATAGCATCACTAGAACAAATCATGGAAGAACAAATTTCTTCTTCAATTTAAGATCAGATCGATAGAGTTCAATTGAACTAAAGAGCAAACATTGTTGTAGTTCTCCACAAGTTCAATGCAATGGCTGCTGGGGCTGCTACTAACGACATGCAACATAAACACGTAGCACAGGCGCGTCTGCGGTCATTTCGTATGTTCTTGATTAAGGGCGATTGTTGGATGGCTTCTTGGTAGCATATTGGAGAAAGACAGGAACCAGGCCGGGCAGCGCAAATCCTGAAAGCAGAATGGTAACTACAGAAGATATTCTATGTTGAAGATGGGCCACAGCAGTCGAGTAGCCAGGGTGTTCACGTATGAGGGGGACGGGGTTAACAACGGCACGTAGCAATAGTATGGGGCATATGCCAAAAACAACATGTAAAGCTCAACAAAGATCACACGAAGCATGCCACAGACATAGCTACAAAGAGAGCATAGCACTAACAACGAATTCAACACAAAGCACACAGAAAAGATACGCTTCATATCAGGTGTACCCATCTGTAACCTGCACCTTAATTCACATGGTCCCATGTGAATGCGTCCCATCCCATTTCATGCTTCCCCGAAAGTATGACTTTTTGCTGCAAGGGCGAAAACCGACCCGTCTGGGCCTCTACGAGCCACTTTGCTAAGAGACGAGGCATAATTCCGTAGCATTATTTATCTACGACTACCACGTTCAGTCGGATGGCGGGAGCCATATCGAGGCGTTCCTGGTAATCACCAGCTTTGTGCTTGCCGGACCATCATGTCTGCCCTTTCTGAGGACTAGTTACCTTAAAGAAGTTGGTATTTCTGGCGAACTTTCAGACATGGTCGGGAATTACTCAACCAGGACACTGTGCCTGACAATCGTTTCATGTGCAAAGCCGCGTGCACTAAATTGGACAGCCCTATCCCAAGTTTATTGCATGCATGCCAGATGATCATGCAGGATGCATCCAGCTTGTCTTAGCTGTAGATAATGCTTCGCAAAAAAATACACGCCTGTTTTTGTTCACACATGAAAATAATTACTTCCTTCAACCAAATTCCACAGCTCCAGTTCGAATTCAACATTTCATATGCCCCCAAATGCATGTCTAAGTACCTGAATTTACATGTTCCCGCATCCCTGTCTTCTTGCTTACATCGGCACCTATCTCAAAATGACGTGCGACAGAGCTCTGGGTGCTCCCCAGTCTGGTATTGGCGGTCACCGACAGGCAACAGAGCTCTGGGTGCTCCCCAGTCTGGTATTGGCAGCCACCACCGATAGGCGACAGAGCTCTGTGTGCTCTCCAGACGGGTGTTGAATGTCTCCGGCGAGGCAGGTTCAGGTGAAGTTGTGGTCGATCTGACTGTGTTCGGATGTCGGCGACGACTCTGCGATAGTCCAATGTGGCAGTCTAACGGCGGTGCCAACCGACTGAATTTGACAGTCTAATGGCGGTGCCAACCCACTGAATGTGGAGTCTAACAGCGGTGCCAATCAGCAGAATGTGGCAGTCTAACGGCGGTGCCAACCCACTGAATTTGACACTGCGACGGCGGTGTCAGCCCACTGAATGTGACACTGTGACGGCGGTGTCAGCCCACTGAATGTGACACTGTGACGGCGGTGTCAGCCCACTGAATGTGACACTGTGACGGCGGTGTCAGCCCACTGAATGTGACACTGTGACGGCGGTGTCAGCCCACTGAATGTGACACTGTGACGGCGGTGTCAGCCCACTGAATGTGACACTGTGACGGCGGTGTCAGCCCACTGAATGACACTGTGCCGGCGGTGTCAGCCCACTGAATGACTGTGCCGGCGGTGTCAGCCCACTGAATGTGGCACTGTGACGGCGGGCCCCACTGAATGTGACACTGTGACGGCGGTGTCAGCCCACTGAATGTGACACTGTGCCGGCGGTGTCAGCCCACTGAGTGTGACACCGTGACTACGGTGCCAGCTCGTTCGCTGTCACAGTGGCGAAAGACGCGCCGTCGTCTCGCCGGTCTGTTTGATTTGGCTGCCCAGCCGGTCGGGCTGCGGCACGGTGCTGAAATTAAGCGCAGACGGCCGTCCGTCTTTGTCACGTGCCCGACTCCAGACGGCATGATCAGCGACGAGCCTCACGCCCTGCCCCCACCCCACCCCACCCCTTGCTGAGGTCTGCCGTCATGACCACGCCCTCTGCTGAAGTCTGCAGCCCTCACCACGCCCACTGCTGAGGTTTGCTGTCATGACCACGCCCTCTGCTGAGGTCTGCCGTCATGACCACGCCCTCTGCTGGGGTTTGCCGTCATGACCACGCCCTATGCTGATGTCTGCAGCCCTGACAACGCGCACTGCTGAAGTCTGCCGTCTTACCAATGCTCCCTACTGAAGTCTGCAACTATGACCACGCCCACCCCCGCCCCTGTTGATGTCTGACACCCTGGTCATGCTTCCTTCTGAGGCCTGCCACCCTGATTATGCCTCATTTTGAGGTTCATCACCCCGATAGTGCCTCCTTCTGAGGCCTGCCATCCTAATCACGCTTCCTTCTGAGGTCTGTAATGCAGCACTTATAATGCCTCGTGCTGAAATCCGCCGACCTGAGTACACCCAGTGCTGGTGTCACCTAGAAAACTAACTATTACCCCGTGTGCATGAGCAGCAAACTTCCGAATACGATGCGATTAGGAAAACGTGCGAAAATAGTGCTCTTGTAAATTGGCCTATGCGTTGCAAAACATGCAAAACGTGTAACCCAAATTTAACCTTCAGTAGGTGGAAGTTTGCAATAAGCGCCAATCATGAAGAAATAATGGTACATCTGCAAGAACCATGATATTTCTTGAAGCTATTCTCTGTTAGGTTTTGAGTAAATGTATGGTAATTATGGAACATAAACGTCTTGTTTTAATTATAATTGGAAACCTAGTAATGAAATACAAGAAATCAGACACGCAACAGCTGAAAGCGGCGCTGAGACGTTGCGTTATTAGTGCGTGTCTCAACTGTGAGTCTTACGATGTGGCGGAGTGTTCAACTTGCTGATTTTTTACATCATTTTGGTTTTGTTGATTTATCTCTTGGATTGCGCAGTGGACCTCATTTACGCTGTTTGTTTGATTATTGCACAGCCTAAAACAAGGCCGTCTGGAACAATGCACGATTATATAGTCTGGAACTTATAGCATAGAACATGGTTTGGTCTGGAAACAATGCACAATTCGATTCACGAAGAAGTGCTGATTCGATATGCTGTCATTGATAACATGTGATCGGCTACGTGAATCCTTCGAATTTGCAGATCCCCTATATGTCTGCCCAACAACCTCTAACTACGGGGATCGTTGATGGTGCTTGTGTATGTCTACGCCGTTGCTCGAAGCAGGCGCGTCAGAAGCGCAAAAATGCGTCAAATACTCGGAACTTTCCACCACATTGTGTCGGCCGTCAAATAGCAAAAATCCTATCAGGTGGCTGCCCTGCTCCTGTAAACGGGCGACGCGATCGGAACTTTTGCGAATTGCGAATCGCAAATTTCCGTTTACGGCTGGCCTGCCCATGTAGACGGGGTATATGACCCCATTTGAAGTTTGTCATCCCGCGCATGCCCCCTGCTGAAGTCTGCTATCCTAACCACGCCTCCCGTTGAGGGTGTTGCAGCTAGTCATCATGGGAAAAGATGGGCCCAATGCGTCGCGAAATTCAATGCCATCCAACCTGCTGGAGCCATGGAGACAAACTTCATATCAAGTGAAAGCTTGTGATCAGCCTATAATCGTGAATGATCACTGAGGTACCACTAAGGATGACGTGGAAAGTAGGTTTTGATTCCTGGATCGAATGTGAACAATGCCGCCAGAAACGCGTGGTGCGATTCAAGACGGATCAGTTTGGGCAGAAGCTCAGCACTCAGCAGCAGAACTTGTCCTTCTGTAACTGGAAGGTACAAAGCACCATCTGGTGGAGAACCAACAACCCGGAGTTGGTTTCGTGCGAGTAGTGTGGCATATCCTTCGATGTGGCAAAAGAAAGTCCCAAACTAACTAAACAAACTGAACGAACTGAAAGCATGCTAAGAAAGGGGATTGACGGACTACAACAGAGAGAACACAGCATGTTTCACGAACTCCACATGTCTGCGTTAGATGGGAAAGTGCTATGTACTGTGAAGTCGAAGAAGAATTGGAAGACTTTCCTGGGTCTGGACTGCGATAAGCCCAACCCCCACTGACACTGGCGGAACAACGACCGGCGACAACCGGGCTCGACCTTCCCTGTCGTGAAAAGTGAAGAAACGCCAGCCCGAATAAGTGTGTGTGTGTCTCTGTGTTTGGCCAGCCTGCCACCGTGTGGTGATGTCGGCTGTTTCCGGAGGGCGTTTGTGGTGTCAGTATTTTGGTGCTGTTTGTTAAGGGTGAAAGGGTATGAGGAGTAATGTGGTGCGGATGAGAGGAAGCGAAGAAGATTAGCCCGAATAACAGAATTTGACAGCGGCCTTCTTCGCCGATTTAGTCTAGTTTCACTGCGCAGACGTGAGCAGCTGGACTCTGCACACGTGCTGTCACTGCTGCTGCCAAACGACAAACACGTGCGCCGTGACGCACGACCGGCACAGGATGCAGGCTTCTGTGCACAGACGCCCTATTCGCGGAGCTGATGGCGTCGGTTTCTCACCAGTAACGGTGGGCATGCTGACAGATGAAAGCCAGGAAGCTGTAAATCGGGTTATAAAATCCGCGCTGCAGAGTCACACCCAACAGAGTCGGGATTGCGCACACAAAGATCTGACGAGTGGTGCCTCTACAGCAGGGGCGATTTTCATGGGTTGGCAATGCAAATATTGTTGACCCATGCGTGGAAGCAGTGTGATCTTTAGCATACGTATTTGGAGTGAATATGTGCTCACGTATACCTTGAATCTATTACATACATACCTGGAGAAAATATTATCTTTCAGTAAAAAATATTATCACAACTCATCATTGGGCAGCGTAGGGCAATATTTTGCATTTGTTGATGACATTTTGAACATGATTATTCCATTTAGGCACGAAGTCATCACGATAGAACTAATTCAGACTTTCTGACGTCAGCAATGCAGCCAGCTGACTGAAACATTCGCCTCCCGTGCGTACCGGAGCAAAGGGAGGAGGTGCGATTCAACGGCGACGCAGGGAGTTTCTCGGTGGGGGAGTGGGAGTTAATAGCGGTACCAATTAAGGACCATTTCAATGGCAGCAGGGATCAGTCTGACGGAGGCCCGATTCAAGACAGCTTTATCTATTTTGTGTCTGGAGTGATGAGGTGCCGATGCATAGGTGTCTCTAGAAAGTTTGTATGGGTGGTGGAGGTGTTAATTCAGGTAGTGATTCAGGGATTTTTTTTTCAGAGTGATGAAGGTGCCGATTCAAGAGTGTCACCAGGAAACTGACCTGCGTTTGGGGCGAGGTGTGGAATTTGTGGCTCCATGAAAACTTCTGATGATCCAGGGGCATTTTGAGACCTCTTTGTCACGGATGAGAGAATCTGTTTGGACATTAGCACACATTGACTGTAGTTCAACAGCTATGCCTGCACCTCAGTTTTTTGACAGTTGTGCACTTTGACTGCAGTTCATTGGCTATGCCGGTAAAGAGTGGTTTATCAGTGTAAGACCTTTGGTGAATTGCAATCGTAAATTGTGTATCATGCGATTCATAAGCGTCCATTACCATCTTTCCTGCCTAGCAATTTCCCTAACGGTGTGCACAATATTGAAGTGCATGATGCTGTTTTGCTATTCTGTTATTTGTAACTTGTTCATGTGGAATTCGCTCAGGTAGTTGGAATTTAATCTGGGTGTCACTTAACCACTAGCAGTTCAGGCGCCCTTAAGCCGAAATAAACAAACAGACAAGCAGTTGAAACTTAATCAGCCGGTCTTATTTCTCGCATATGCGATAAGTATGATATTCGGGGTTTATCATGATAAGTTATCTTAAGACATTCGAGTCTTTTCTTATTTATAATAAAATGAGTAAATTCATCTTATTATAAATAAGATAAATTTATATTCGGCTATACAGTAGGTCTTCGGCATGGACTTTTCGTTGCCTACATTTTCAACAAGTGTTGCCAGTGGGTGATTATTTCTGGACCTGCGTGAATAAACACACCAAAATAGCAGGCAGTTCTTCAGCTCTTGTAGGTGGCCTCATGCCAACAATAGCATCTGTCAGGTCTGAGTTAGTTACGAGCCGCACTGCCGTGTTGAGTATGCCACGGAGAATCTTCCATGTTCGTGATCTCCTATTCTTCTAATTCCGAATTATTGATGGAAAACATTTGCAATTGGAACGACGATCCAGGACATTTGTGGAACGGATTTGTTCTTTATTTTCGTTTCCGGGCTTGTGGATTACTTGTATTTGGCATTCCTATTCGTCCCTGTTTGAACTTAATGACTGGAGTTCAACAAATCAAATCTAACACTGTGTTAGCTGTTTAAAAACCAGATAAGTGAGTGTCATCACTACCAGGCCAGTGGCAGTGTCATAACCACCAGATCAGTGGCAGTGTCATTACTACCAGACCAGTGGCAGTGTCATGGTTATCAGCTCAGTGATTATGTCATAAATACCAGATCAGTGGCAGTTTCTTAACTAACAGACCAGTGGCGGTGCCGTGGCCACCAGACCAGTGCCAGTGTCACAGCTAACACAAAAGCGAAGCAGTATTGATCAGGATCTGGATCGTTTCAAGCCGCCGCCCACCTATCGTCCCCGCCATTTCGTCAGCCATGGTGGGTGCGCACGCGGCATTTTTTAGACACCCCTGGCGCAAATCTGTTGCACAGCTGAGACGACCCTGGCGTGCATCTATCCGGCGGAAATCGTCGCTAGCCAGGCGACAGCAGATCTGTCACACTGACAAATTGGCCCCGGTCGGAACAGCTGCAGTGTTGGAGCATCACTCCTGCACAGTTGCACTGTCCGCTCGCCAGCAGGCCTCTCATAAATAATTGGGAGCTGAAAATATTCGCGGAGGAAATGTGTTCTCGTAGTTGCTGGTGCAATGAAATTGGAAAATGTCTAGTGCAAAGCGACCCTGGCGAGTCCAGGAGGAGGAGCGTTTCGCACCTGGAAGCAAAATGTTTAATACATGCACAACACGTGCCTGAATGGAGATGCAGGTTGAGCACGATGTGTGCTATGCAACAGGAAGGGCACATGCTCAAATATAATGGCAGCGATAATAATAGATGGACCTAGGATGCACCCAATGCCACAGGATGTTACAATCGGAGCAGTTTTTTTTCGCCAATACTAGCGATTGTTTAACGTTTGCCCGCTACATTACATTTTGTGCTCATCATCATTTTTCCACCCTTCTCCCAAAGCATGCTTCCCAGGGCGGATAATCCACCGCTGCGAACAAAATGTGCATGCTAGCTTCCATTCGAACATTTTCTCAGTTCATGGTGTGAAACTACAGAGCCCGTAACGACGTGATCGGCCGTCCACAGCACTATACTGACTGACTGCAGACGGTGATAACGGCGCAACACGTCACATACGCTGGATGACGTGTGACATGTTCGCGGGGCAGCAAGGCAATGATAGGGTTGCAAAACGTCACACACACTGAATGACACGCAGCATGTTTGCAAGGCTAGCCAATTGAGAGCAACTGAGCCAACTGAGCTTTAAAGTATAGCTGATGCACTGCAAGATATCGAAATACATGAAGTCTGATAGACGTTGTATCGTTTGGTCATTAATCAGATTATGCCATCGAACAGAATGTGCCATGTTTGACCGTTGTGGTGAAACAGCTTCAGCATTTCTTGTGTTCCTCAGGCCGGGATAGCACGAGCTGTCGCGACACTCATCGTTGACATTGCGTTCGTGCGGTTTCAGCCACCCACCACTTGGCTCAGATGGAGTCCGACTGTCCTCAAACGGGACCTGCGCTCGACCAGCGTGCGCCAAGGGAATTCACTGTACAACCAGCACGTGGCCCGTCGGAGGATGGCCTATGCACAGCACGCGCTGCCGGAGGATAGCCTACGGACAGCACGTGTCCCGTGGGAGGATGGCCTACGTACAGCACGCGCTGCTGGAGGATAGCCTATTGGCAGCGCGGGCGCTCCGGAGGCTAACCTACAGGAAGCGTGGGCGCCACCGAGGCCCGCCTACGCACAGCGGGCGTCGCAGGATGCTGACCCACAGGCAGTGCCTACCCACGGGAGTACTGACCCACAGGCAGTACCCACCCACGGGAGTACTGACCCACAGGCAGTACCCACCCACGGGAGTACTGACCCACGGGCAGTACTAACCTACGAGCGTCGGGGGTTGACTTCCGACAGTCCGCGCCGCCAACGAGGGCTGACGTGTCGGCTCCAGATCGGGTGGGCAGGGGGCGTCGGGCCCGGGTACGGCCGGTGTCGAACGTGGAAGGAGCGGCTGTCGCCAGCCATCGGCCGATGTCGGCCGCGCCCGCCATCGCTCACTCGACCCCTGGCAGCGGCGCGTGTTTTCTGTCGGCAGGGCGAGCGACAGCGCCGCCCGTCAAAACATACACGCCCGCCGTCGATGCCAGCCGATGTTTCGAGGCCGCAAAATCGATTGGAACTGTTTCGACGTCTCGTGGGTGTTGGTAAACATGTTGAGCTGGCCGGATAGATGATAGACACTTCGATGTTTTGTGAGGACGAATGGGCCGAAGTGAATATGTCTGCTATGCTGTCGTTTTTTATCGCATTGTATGAGTGCTGATGCATTGGAGGTTCATAGTACGACATAGCACATTACTTAGTACGAGTTAAGTCAATTCATTCGGCGGACGCTTGCCTGCATAATTGTTTCTGCTGTCTTAAAAACAAGCCATTGGCGTGTCTCGCGCATTTTGTAAATACATCCCGCGAATTAAAAGAGTACTTAAAAACAATGACCGACAAAGTACGTAAGTCATTATGTACCCTTTTATCGAATTCAAATGCCCTTGGCTTCTCCTCTAACCAGAATACCCATCAGGCATGCCCATCTACCCACCAAGTGTACTGTTCCCTGGCACATTAGCATTAATTGCGCGTTTTGTGCGAATGGGTCTCGTTGTTTGGTGTTGCATATGGTAGAAAAGCGGAGGAGGCCAATACACGATCAGTGCCGAACCTGAATTGTTTTCGTGACTTGTGTTTTACGTTTTCAGACATCCATAAGCTTTCTTGAAGGGCGCTCGTCTGCACTCATGTGTCCTGGTCCACGAGCCAGGGGTCCGGGATTCGAGACTCGTGCACCTCTGAAATCGCTCCAACATCCCGGGTGTGGTGGAGGAATCGCACAGGGAAATTACAGGGGCTATCAATCCAGGCCTGACCTGTCAAGGTGTAGGACAGCTGAACGCCAACCAGTATTCAGTCAAAGGGTGGTTGATCAATGCAATGGGCCGCCTGGTGGTAGTGAGGGTAGTAAGGAGTGCGTCACTGAATGCGTTGCAAAATATGGTGTATAAATGCTTCAGGTCTAATAATCTTAGTGTTGAATTGCAAGCTGTGCAATAGGGGATATATACTGAGGTGAATTGGGAACCAACTGGCATTAGGTAGTAGGTATCTTACATTATGGTTATGCATAGGGAATTGTGCTAGCAACAGGTGTACCTCGTGATAGATTCAGAATCAAATCGGGCAAGTGATGCTGAGGAGATTAACCGTGGTAGCACAAGAGGCAGATAATTCATGTTCATGTTTATGTTTATTATAATAATCATTTGTCGGTAACTGCCCAGTTACGGCTGCCCTCACCTACTATACTCAAGTTCATAGCTACACAAAAACACAAGAATGCACACGCGCACACCTGCGTTCCGAAACATAGGTATAATCATTTATATGTATACTATCATTTAATCAATAATCATTTATAGGTAACTGCGATCATAGACGACGCTAGGTCATGCCTGCGTCATGGGCGCAAAATGACCTTAGTAGTCGACGCGCCCTTAAGCCCAAATAATCAATCAATAGGTCATGCCTGCTTCTTTTATTTAAAAAAATTAAATTAGTCCGAGTTGTTGCTGGGGTGGCTTTAGAAACCAGGGTTCTATTGCTAAGAAGAGCTTGTTGCGTGAACCCTGACCCCACCGCCCGATCCACGAATTCCAGTTCAACGGCAGAATTTTGATCGGAAGTTTAACGTGCCGTCAATGGACCGACACGGCCGCCCGGTAGCTCGTCCCCGGCCTTATCGGGCCAGCTGCCAGCTAACACTCCCGGCCGGGGATTAAATGCCAGCGCGCGAAGCGACTCGAAACCTGTGCTGCCAGGACAGGGGAGACCAGTGCAGCCCAGCGCTCTAACCAACTGAGCTACCGGGGCGGCAACTACGCCAAGCTTCAAGACAGAAGCATCCTTCACTCATCGCAAGTGAACGCATCGCATGGCGAATACATGCCTGGAACTCAATCAGTATAAGGACATGAGGATTGAGGTGTGTCAACGGCTGGCGGCCAACGTCCCAGCTGTCGGTGTACGACCGTAAGCACACGGGCCTTGTGCATGTGGGATTAAAAATCACCTTGGCGTGTGTTGCGACCAGGAATTGTAGACTGAAGAAGGACACCAAATGTACACAGTTCAAATGGCAATGGACTACATTATGTATGAAAGTAATGCCAGTCGGTGTGAAATACAAGCCGAAATGAATTGGAATCAGGCTCCTATTCAAGAATTCTGCCAACTTTGGACTCGGAATCGAACTCGCACTCAATCCAGGACTAATCAATGATCCAATCACATTTGAGCAAATTATGTCAAACTTGGTAACCCACTCAAGGAAGCACATCTAACCAACTGACTGAACTGCCTCACTAGCCCGAAGACATTCAGCCTTGGATATATACTTAAATTCGATTTTAAAGTGATCCGACCTGAGTCATTGCTAGGACTCCATTGCATAAAAGATCGATTGAAATACATTAGGACCACACTGGTAAATAATACTAAGCTGTATTGCACTGACTTATGAGATATTTTGGATAACTTTTTTTTGTAAATGCACGTACCCTAGGAATATTCATCAGCTCCGCTATGCAATAACACCCAGTTGTGTTTTTCTTTATCCGCACAACTTCGGCTTTGGCCTCGGCTTGGCTAACTTACTTGAAAACAACTTTGGAACAACAACACGCTACGTACGTGCTGTGACTATCGGTGTTGGTGTGTGTGTACTGCGTCTCGACGTCTGCCGCGCTGATACTGTAAGAAGGCTTACGTTCTTTCACCAAGAAATGTTCGATTTTCCTAGCCAAAGGGTCCACACGATGTCCGGTCAGATCACGGCCACCAGCTCCCGCTATTTCCACGACAAGCTACTGAGAACCGGCCCAGCCGAAGCCAAGCGTCGCGTACCTGCGGCGTCACAGGCGGGGGCGATGGCTCTGGCGCCGTAAACGCGCGAACCAGAGTGCTTAGCGTCGCGATTGCTCTGGAGCTGTTAGCGCGCGAACCAGGGTGCTCAGCCTTGGCTCGTTGGTGCTGAGCACCTCGTTTGGCACGCTCCGCCGCACCGTCGCACACACTCGCGCCGACAACCGCCGGAGGGCAGGTAAGGCCGGCTGCCGACCCTAAGGTCAGAGACACCCGGTGGGAGATTCCAGATCGCCGCCAGCTCGAAAAAAGCAACACCATGATGACCCCAGCCGGCATCGGAAAGGCATGGCCACAGGAGAACTGTGTGTGTGTTTGTGTGTGCTGCTTGGCAGCATGGAGCTTCACCCACCCACCGTCCCAGCCTCGCCAACCTCATCGGCGCCGGCGACTTTCTGCGTAAGGGCGAGGGAAAAAATATAATAAATTATGCGGGATAGAACGTGTCGCGTATGAATGAACATAAATCTGTGAGATGGTTTGTCGTGCATGGATTAAGAAAATTTATAGGTCGTAATGTCACGAGATGAATACAAATATGAATATATTGGATTACTCATATAATATATGTGATGACATCAGCAGGGACAGGTGGCAGTTGTTCGGGAGTGACACACTGGAGCAGTGGAGAAGGACTTTTTGCGAGCAAACATGGAACACAGCTTAGGCTAACTGTCAGCAATGATAGGCACAAATCGGTGCCTAACATCCGTCATGAAGGATCTTCGGATTAAAGCATGCCGTGGAAAATGGCAATCACTCGATCCGAGAGTACGCATGTTGAGAACTGCAGCAGCATGTCTTCCCCTCCGTATCCAGTCAACTCGGCCCTTACACTAACAGAACTAAAACACTAAAATTATAGCCAACCTGCCTGCCGTGGTGAAAAATAGTTTCAAAAGAATCCAAACTTGTGAACAAAGTGAACTCAAGGGATGTATTTCAGCTATGTGTTCAGTGGCGTAACTTTGCTCATGTGACGAACCAAATAGCATTTAGATCAAATAGTGATGGCCGCTTAACCCTCCCTGTCTTTCCGGTCATATCCGCACACCCCGTATCGGAGTTGATACAACCCCCCTCTAATCTCCAAACTAAGCGTCGTAAGAAAGCGAAAGAGGTGTCATCGGAAAGCACCCGACGAGTAGGGCCAACACCAACCCCCAAACATTTTATTTTTTGGCTCTGGGAAGTTAATTTTGAGGAAGATTTGAGAGAAGAAAAAAATTATTTGTAACCAGAAGAGAAATGCGAAATCGACTATGGCCGTAATATATTTGCCCATCCCCAAAAAAAATCATTATTTCTCTCAAAATTTTAAAACTGTGAGCTTTCAATTTTTATTATTATTTTTCCAATGGATAGAGCGCACGGAGAAACGTTGTTCGAAGTCAACTTACTCTCATAAAAAATGCTTACGTCAGCCAGAAGCGTCTATCTTAGCTCTAATGGGAAACCATGCAAAACTAATAAGTAATAAAAAAAACGAGGAAAAATGCTCGAATGCGCTTTGTTTCGTCCCTAAAGATCAGCAAACCCTGAAAGTTTCATTAAAATATATTTCCGTTAAAACGTTATGACAGGTTGAACTTTTATGGAGGCGACCTCCCTTGACCTTGACTAACCCGGTGACCCTAGATGATCTAACCTCAAGATTTTGACACAACATGCCAAATTGACGTGGGAGAAGGTATGCCAGATTTCGGCGCGCTCCCTCGCGCCGTTCTCTCACTATCCGCCGAAAACCTAAGGGGGGGGGGGGGCATATCGACCCCTCCTTCAGACGGCGCGGGTTAAACGCTCGCAGTCAACCTTCGGTGTAAAGCAGCGTAAATCGAGGATAGCGTCAGAAATACGACCCTCCCGGACCGGTGACGATAACACAGTACATTCCCCGGCGACCAGGTGGTCAGGGGAAAGTGTTTACGTCTGCGCGAAATAGCGGTCCGTGCCTCGGGGTCTAAGGGGGATACGTCGTGCCTGCACCTGGCTATGTTGTTGTCGCGTGCCGTTACTTATGTGGCGTGTGTCGAGTTGTACTGCACCTGGCTATGTTGTTGGCGCGTGCTGTGACTTATATGGCGTGTGCCGAGTTGTACTGCACCTGGCTATGTTGTTGGCGCGTGCAGTTACTTATGTGGCGTGTGCCGAGTTGTACTGCACCTGGCTGTGTTGTTGGCGCGTACTGACAGATGTTTTATTTATGGCTCTTTGGTTGGCAACCCCCACCAGTATCCTGTGACTTGTGTGGGGTGAGCGAGGTGCACTGGACCTGGCTTTGTCGTTAGCGTAGATGTTTTCTTCCTGGCCCACTGGTTGGTGATTGGCACCGGCTGGTACGAAGTATTGCCAAGTTGGTGGTATTTCGCAGTCCTGCTTCCTGTGCTGTTATTAAGTACAGTTGTCAGAATGCCTCCGGATTAATCATAAAGGCATCAGCAGTGTATTGACGTTCCTATGCTGGGACGAGTGCTTAGATGTAGGCATCATATTATAAAAAAAATAAATCGCAATCTGAATGTGGCGAGTTGCAGGGCTCTGACCGCTACATTTCCACCTCCGTAGAGGGCCATCCTGAGCGCATGACAACATGCGACATTGCGAGAAAAGAAACAAAATCGTGCATTCAGAGTTTGGTGCGAGACAGTGTCGAAGTTTCTTCTCTCCCATCTATGGCTGATGGGGCCGTGACTATCGGTGTGTGTGTGGCCGATGGGGCCGTGACTATCGTTGTGTGTGGCTGATGGGGCCGTGACTATCGTTGTGTGTGGCTGATGGGGCCGTGACTATCGTTGTGTGTGGCTGATGGGGCCGTGACTATCGTTGTGTGTGGCTGATGGGGCCGTGACTATCGTTGTGTGTGGCTGATGGGGCTGTGACTATCGTTGTGTGTGGCTGATGGGGCCGTGACTATCGTTGTGTGTGGCTGATGGGGTCGTGACTATCGTTGTGCGTGACCGATGGGGTCGTGACTATCGTTGTGTGTGGCTGATGGGGCTGTGACTATCGTTGTGTGTGGCTGATGGGGCCGTGACTATCGTTGTGTGTGGCTGATGGGGCCGTGACTATCGTTGTGTGTGGCTGATGGGGCCGTGACTATCGTTGTGTGTGGCTGATGGGGCCGTGACTATCGTTGTGTGTGGCTGATGGGGCTGTGACTATCGTTGTGTGTGGCTGATGGGGCCGTGACTATCGTTGTGTGTGGCTGATGGGGCCGTGACTATCGTTGTGTGTGGCTGATGGGGCTCTGACTATCGTTGTGTGTGGCTGATGGGGCTGTGACTATAGTCGTGTGCGATTGATGGGGATGCGACTAACTCCGTTATCTTACGAGCCCAGAGGACAATTTATTAACTCAATGTATCAAAAAAGAACACGGGATGGAAGCATGACAAATTTCTTAGCAACGGCGTTAACGATTCAGGTGCTATCTCAACAAAGCAGCCGAAGGGATCAAAATAGTCCCTCGAATTACGACGGCTAACTTGGCCAGTTCCGCCCAGGATTCCCGCATATGTTCAGTGTACGTATATCTACTAATTGAAACAGAAGTGCAGGTAAGTGTGTTTAGGTCCAACCTTCAAACAATTGGATGCTTGACCGTGGCTGATATAGCCATGGCTACAATGGCAGTTCATGTTGTAGTTCAATTCCAAATGCGATACAATCAAAACAGCTTCGGACTCATTATGTTGTATCCGGACATCCCCCAGCAAGGCAAGTTGGAGAAACAGTGGTGGCTTGTTCGTATAGGCTGCTGCATGCGACTGACCAGGTCTGTAAACATAATCTGTATCTTCACCAATTCTTTGCGCCATTAATTTCGATAACGATCTTCGGCGGGAATTTATGCCTTGCACATAGTTTAATCATGAAATAGTCAAATGAAGGGACTGAAACTCCAAATGCTATACAAAGATTTGAACACATTAACGAGAGCACACCGAGCATATTTGAACGGATTACGTGCCGCAGTTGTTACGCTGCATGATGAAATGAAATGGCTAAAATGGGAAGCATTACGAATATTTTAATCCGTGGAGATAGTGGCATGGAACAACGGAACATGTACGTGTTTATGGAAACACTTTTGATATACGTCATGTGGCAGCGATGCAGCTCCCAGTCGCTTTTCACTGATTATGAGAGTCTTGTTATATATTTCCAAGTGACATCAATTTGGATACGCTTCACCCAATCCGACTTCTCTGTGCTGCATAGTATGCGCCAGGATCAGCATGACTCACCTGACTGCATACAGCCTGAACAGGTCAACAGTTCGGTCCGGCGACAACTGCACTGGGAACAATCGAACAATGATTTTTTTTTTTTTGGCGCTGTTCCATTTTTGAGCACCCAATAAGTACCCGAAATAATGATCCAGAACAACGTTTTCCGACAGGTGTGCTTTTAAACCATCTTCCTAACCACCATTATTTTTCATTCACGCATGAGCACCCTTCGCTGTGATTTTACAACCATCTTGTCGGTGCCAAGCACACTAATGGCTCCAAATAGGTCCAAATGATTTCTAGTCGATCCCTAAAATGTCCTGAATAATGCGATTGTGCTAATTTAGCTGCAATGATACAGTTTGAGTATTAATGCAAAGACCCACTGGATGTTCAGCAACTTTAGAAGTCATATTTGCTCCAGGGTTGTTGTTGGCTTACGTTTGGCCAGCCTATCACCATTACGGCGATTTCGGCTGTGTATGCGAGTAGAGATGGAGGGGACTAGTAGCCTAGGGGTAAGCTGCTCGTCTCACAATCGAAAGGTTGTGGGTTCGAGTCTCACCTGTCGCTACTCTTCGCCCGCGACCAATCGGCGTGAGATATTGGCGACGCTACATGACTCAACGGTCGATGTGTCGCAAAACCAATAACCAACCAACAGCGAGTAGAGATGGATTACTTGAGAGCGGTGGCCAGATCTTGATTGGTTGAGTCGAAGTAGTGGTCAGAACGGTGCCGGAGTTGGGTAGGGGCGTAGAGTGGGGAGGGGGGTTCTGGTCGTCGCCATTCTCAATGAGCATTGCAAGAACATATATACGTCAGATAGTCATACCCTATTATGTGCCTTTTTGTTTTGTTTTGTGTTAGGTTAATGAGTTTCCTCATTTCATTGTTTTGACCTATTGATATTTGTTTCTTTGTTCTTTCTCACATCAGCACCAGGGAATGGTGAAAACACATAAACAT
This sequence comes from Imbricaverruca yamaguchii, assembly GCA_034440575.1. Classification (NCBI taxonomy): domain Eukaryota; kingdom Metazoa; phylum Arthropoda; class Thecostraca; family Neoverrucidae; genus Imbricaverruca; species Imbricaverruca yamaguchii. Next base: position 512,485 of record JAOTOL010001653.1, on the reverse strand, counting down.
CCCTGTGGTTGTTTGATTGTTGTTTCTCTTTTTCCCATTTTTTGACGTCAAGTGTAGAGTAGGGAGAGAAAGGCGAAGGGGTCGTTAGGAGGTTGTTCATTATCGGTTGGTGTTGGCAAGAATGGAGTGGTTTGTTGTTGGAAGAAATGGTGTTTGCTTTGTTGGTTGATCGTGTTGTTGGTGCATTGGGTGTGTAAGAGGTGTTGTCTGAAGTGTCGTACCTGTTTAAGTGGTCTGAGAGGTCGGAATCTGTCATTGGTCCATATCGAAATCGTTGGTTTTTGCGTGGTGCGCATGGTAGTCGTGGGAGTTGTTGTGGGCGTGGTGGTGATGGTGGTGCGCGTGTTTCGTGCTGTGGTGTTTTCGTGTTTCGCGCTCAACATGGCCGCAGTGTCGGTTGGTTGGCCATTTGGGCTTACGGGCGCATCGACTACGTTGGTCAAACAGCGCCCACCCAGCCGTGGTGCCTGTGTTGAGCGGGTGGGTGTTTTGCGTAGTGGCTTGTTCTGTTTTGGCTCTTGTGGGGCGTTTTATGGTGTGGGTTGTGCCCATAGTGTCGCGTCTGTCTGAGTTGCGTTCTGTGTGGATTCTAGTGGTCCAGCCGTATACTTCGCGTGTGTTTACGCTGCTTTTGAGGACGGCTTTTGTTGGTTTGTGGGCTGCGCCGACTGGTGGCCGTTGACCCACAACCTTGGCCGCGTCAGGGCCCAGCCCTCGTGTGGACAAGACGAAGCATTTCTTTCTCCTTTGTCCACCGAGGGCAGGCCCCGTCCCGGGAGGCGTGGTCTCTGCCGATGTGTTGTGGGGAGGCACAGTTACCACAAGTTGGTGTCGTATCACGGCACCCCACCTTCCCCCTCGTGTGACCCGTAGCGCTGACGGAGTTGACAGCGTCCAGGGAGGGGTGTTCGTGGTGGGACTTTGTACCTAATGTAGCCGGCTTTAATGTGTGTGGGCGGTTGTCTTGTATTTAATGTCAGTAATATAATGTGTGCGTGTGTGTGTGTGTGTGTGTGATGGGTGCGTGTGTGTGTGTGTTTTTTTTTTTTTTTTTTTTTTTTTTTTTTTTTTTTTTTTTTTTTTTTTTTTTTTTTTTTTTTTTTTTTTTTTGTGTGTGTGTGTGTGTGTGTGTGTGCGTGTGTGTTTTGTTTGTGTGATGGGGCGGGAGCCTGCAGACGGAGGAAATCCCCTGATACACAAATCTGAGGGTCAGGTGCTCCTCCGTCATCTAGGCCAAATCCCTTGCACGTACGGTGCCTTGTAAGGTGCTGCAATGTGTGACTGGCGTTATGTTGACTGGTATGTCCGTGATGAGTTCGATGCGGGGCGGCATGTCTGCGTCTTGGTTGTCGCAGGCCAGGACCAGAAGCGCTCCCGGCCTAATTTGGCGCGCGTGCTGGCGTCGTCTCAGGGCCGCCATGGGGACTTTTGTCGGAAGCTCGTTCCACTTCGCGTATGCGCAGATTTCTCATTCCTGGCTATTCTCTCGCGCCACGTAACGGACGTTTGGAGCGCAGGCGTTGTACGGAGTGTGGGGCAGGGAAAGGTGGGGAGTAGACACCGAGCAGCTGAACAAGAACCAGCGCGACGTTTAAAGCAATATATGCATTGGCCAAAGCAGCGAAGCAGCTCCTCGCGAAAATTTGCTGTTGCGATTGGCTTGCACGTGAAATAGGCGCTCAACGAACTCCTGTGGACCGTGGGTACACTGTATACGAATTTCAAGATGGTTCAGTTGAAGATACGTCAAGCCCAGGAAGCGCTCAAGGGTCCTGAATGTATGTGGCTATTCCCACATGTGTTTGTTACTACCACATCGACTTTCTTACTCTCTGACCCCCCCCCTCCGTTTCTCACCTCCGAATCTTTGTTTTGTTATTCATATAGATATAGCAGCAGGTACAATCGAGAAAGAAAGTTAGTTAATGTACCATGCGGAGTTCTTGGAATGCATTGTAAGATGTGTGTCTCGAATATGTATACACCGAACACTTTTAGATCTGCGTCGTCTTCTAGCTGATGAGTTCCACGACAGAGGGACCAAGGCACTTCACCCCAGGAATTCCGATTTACACTAAAATTTGCGTAAAAACTACATTTGTGCCTTGGACTTTCCTGTGCAAGTTTGGGCGCGATCTCACGAACGGGCCTTGAGTCATAGCCTTAGGCAGTGCTTTTAGGTCAAATAGCATGAGTAGCTTTGAAGTAAATGTAAATCTCATCGACAAGAAACAGAAAGGATAGCATGTTATGCGTCTTTGAGAAGAATGACTACGGACAACTTTCCAAAAATATATACCAAATGCTATATTTGTTCTCGGGACTCCGTGATCTGGTGACATTTTGACATCGAATTAGAAGAAAAGTCCATCGAAATGGATCAATTCGACAGCTAAAAGTAATCCGAACCTGATTTAGCTGCGAAAGGAAAAAATGCGTTCGCCTGATAAATATTCCATCCGGCACCCGTTCTTTCTAACATTCTTGCCGTTTTGAATTATCGGAACGGAAGTATTTTGTGTAAGTTATCTACCTTTGGAAAACAACGTGACATCGAGCAACGGAATAAAATCAGGTGGTAGGAAATGTTGTCGTAACACAAACAATTTACAACATTTAAATGCAAGCTTTTTGTAGTTTCCCTTAATCAACTTCACAACGTTCAAGGTCAACGAGTACCGATAGGTCATCCATATACTTATATATGGCTAACGACGTAATTGTACTTCAGGATAGCTCACATGAATTGAATGCTCTCGAACATGAAAAGAGTGCATCTTTATCGGATGCCATCACCCATTAAATTTGGCGCGGCAGGAAATCCGCCTGGCATGGTCTACAACATCCATTCGGTATGTGTCCCACATGCCACCAGAGTCTCACACTGATGACCTCTGCATGGGGTCTAAAAGACTACCGTGACCCATTAAGCCCGCCATTTGTGACGTCAGCAGCAGTGGCTGCATGACGCAAGCCCGGCGAGCAGTGCTCGGGAGAAGGAGGAATCCGCGTCGCTCTCGAAGAACTGGACACTCATGAGCCAAATAGCGGGCTCGATGGCGAAATTCAGCACAAGCACTGGGTAACCGCGGATCCTGCGCATTGGGAGACGATTCTGAAAGTAGAGAAGAGTACAGCGAAGCCGACTTCGGGCCCCTATTTCGAAATGCATTTGAATCCAATGCATCCTTGGATCCGAGCTGTGAGCGGATCCCAGACATTTTGGTCGGCAACTGCCGGTGCGCTGACATCGGAACTTGACGCCTCGACCGGGTCGCCTGCTGCTACGCCAAGTCAGTCTTCGCCCCCACCGGCGACGACGGCCGGCCGGCAGATGCCGTGTCATTGCGCCATGACACAGTCGGAAGCCATCGCGCCGTGTCACCATTGTGACACCCGTGTCAGTGTCAGGTGGTGCACGACTGGCCCGGGTCAGGTGATCGTCGTAGGGGAGCCGAGGTCAGCTGGGTCGGGTCAGTCGGAGAGGTGAGACGGAGTTGCGTTGCTGAGGCTGGTAAGATGCATCCCTCGGATAGGGTGTGGATGTTGAGGGAGTGGGTGTAAGAACTGTTGAAGCTGTTGCTTAGGCGGTCGCCGTTTGGTTAGCTATCAGCCCGATCAATGCAATGACATTAACTGCTGATGGTTTCGGACAACCTATTGGATTTGCGAACCAGTTGTCCCGGTGCAAGAGAAACCCTAGACCATCGCTGCCGGGAAAGCCGAACTTGATGCAAGAGTTACTCCACGTACTCAGCCAAGAAGAATTTCCAAGAAGAAGAATAGGTGCTGGATAGGTATGCAATATGTTATCCTTTTCTCACACTTCAATGCATTGAGTTTGGCTAGAACGTTTCTTTAAGTGTTTTTGTTTTGTTTTGCATCAGTGTAACTTAGCTTTCCATGCCAATATTTTTTACGTGGCGTAATGCACTAAAGCTGCTCTCGAAGAGATGATGGATCGATGGAAAAATCGCGCCAATTTCATAGTATTTTTTCACTAGGGGTGCATCTCCCTCAATAGCATAACTATGCCCGCCAGTGGTCACCTGAGCCAAGTTTCCCCTCATCCGTCACCCCAGCAAAATACTGTATATACACACATATTGTCCACGTGGGCATAGCTGGACACATTTTCCTGGAGAACATGATCCCCCACTGGCGACACTGATGCTGGAGTTGAACATTCAGGACCTTTAGCGACCCAGAGGGGAGCAGCGGGTTTGGCCAACCTTGCGTTCAGGGGACCCATCCGACCGTTTACTCATCTCCATCATAGGGTAGCGTCACAACATCCATGTCACGTGGTACACAGAGTAATAGACACACCGATAAATGAATGGTGCAAAGAAATAAAATACAGGTATTGTTAAATGATGCGAAAAATATGGCTTGCACACAATACAAAAAGGCATGTCAATACATTACAGTCAACGGGACACGACTGAAGAAATAACTAATCAGGTATGCCACGTTAGGTATGCCAGGTAGGCACGAGGTGAAATTAGCAAAGTCTACCACAACATGGGCAGTTGATTGCCAGGCAGCGTGATGGCGGTTGCCTCGGTTGTTAGGTAATTGGCACTGATTATTGGGGTCAGAAATGTGAATCGGTGTGCTAGCGCCTGAAAAAACTTTTCCATCACGTGTCCGACTGTGCAGTGCCGTGCCTGCACGTGGGGACCCCACGTGAACAGTGTTGGGCGACCCCGCGTCGTCGTTACTCACCATAACGTCGACGTCGACGTCGACGCCCGTCCACGTCGAAATGTCGGCGTTTGACCGGGCCGATGGTGACACGTGGATCACCGCGTGTGACGACCTGATGCTGGACTCGGGCAGTACGGCTCAAGCCACGAGCTTTCGCAAAGCGTTGGCTCAGCTTCCGCCGCAACAATTCCGTCTGGTCAGGCACTTGGTCGTGGTATCGCCGTTGCCAACTGACTACTACGACCAACTAAATGGTTCCTTGCGGAGGAGACGGCAGCTGACACCTGCCGCTAAATTAAAGGAAATCCGATTTACACCAACTAATTAGTACCCGCGAGTGCTACGGCGAATACATGGACGAATTCCATAGTGTGACCGTGGACCTCTTAGAAAGTCACACTAGCTTCGCATGGAATAATGAATTAACTACGCATAGACAATGGTCGGTCGGACGTCTACTGAACAAAGTATGACAAGAGCCATCATGTCATCGATAACAGTTTAATACTACGCGCTTTGTGCATGCGCTATCCTCTTGTCTTTGAAGCGGCTGCGCAATCCTCGCCGTCAGACCTGGCCGCCAGACCGGTGCTTCCTCTGCCTGCCCTTCCACCTGGCCATGGGTGTAACCACGGATTCGAAATTAGGTGGGACAAACTACAGACCCGGTAAGATTGAACAGGATAGAGGAGCCTGGCCCCACCTCCCCTCCCCCACGAAAAAATGAATCCTTGGATTTCAGCCACTCCTTTTCGTTGTCATCTTCAGCCACTCCAATTTAATGCTCAATGTATTTCAAGTTTTCAGATTTACCATTGTTAAAAATGATATTTTTGGGTACAAAAAGAAATCCGCCAAAAATAGCAAGTTCTACTATTTATCACTGCCAATGAACATTTAGCTCATGTCGCATGTGCCTGACACGATTTTTCGATCACCATAGAGCGATGCTATAAGTATGTTAAACGTTGCCCTCTTGTAGCAGGAAAGACACACAATATTTGACGATGGTTCTATGGTAGAAAACATGGACACATTATTCCTTTTCCCATGCTTTCCTGTTTTACGGGAACACATTTCGATGCAATGACAACCAGGCCGGATAAAGGGTGTGGCACTGAGGGCATGTACCTCCACGTGGAAGGTGGCGTCCCTCAGGCCGGGAAAAGGCGTCCCTCCGAAAACTTCCAGTGTACCCGCTAGAATGTTCCATCCGGAAGCCCCTATGAAATAAATAGGCACCCCTTGGAAGGAAAGGCACGCCTTCAAGAGGGGCTGAGTGCAACCCAGCCCTTTTGAACCAATTAGGCGACCGAAGGATTAGCTTGACCTTTGACCTTGAAAAACAATTCGATTGCATATTTGTATGATGCTATATGGCAAGCCACGTCGATTGAAGCCCATTTGATGGAAATTGAAGCGATAGCAACCGAACCTCACGTTCGGCCCATATCGCTTCAATATTGCCATCTAATAAATAAAACCAACCTTTGATCTAGAAGTTTGACCTTGCCATGTACCGATTTGAAATACTGCACGATGGTTCACCACAGGCTTGGTACCAGATTTGGGCGGGTTTGCTTGAAAACGAGAAAAACAATGGGAGGCGACCGAAGAAACCGGCTGGCGTCGAACCTTGGTCGTTAAGTGGGGAAATGTGATGCCTTTGTAGTTCTCTTCAACGAGTTCAGTACAAGCAGAAACATGTGTCGTAATTGATTTGAACAATCATAAACCCGTTGCTGAACGCCGATGCCAATACAAATACGCCTCTGGCGAACTCGTCGCTGAATACTAATACGAATGCGACGTTATCTTGACGTACGTGTTTAAGGCTGCTCATAACTTCCCTCAACAGTTCTGAAGATACCCAAGGACACAATATATGAGCAGGGGAATGCAACTTAAGACGCATAAAGCTTTGCAATAATGACAATTTGTTGCCTAGCGGAGCACAATTTTATATCCAAGCGAAAACAGAAGATGATTAAGGTTCATGTCATTGAAAAATCGCCAGGAAGCATAAATTTCCAACGCTTGCTGATTTGCCATTCGGAAAATTTGTGACGACAGCTAGCTTGTGAAGCCCATTGATTGCCTAGATCGGCTTTCAGTATTTTTGGTGATTATCTTGCATATACAGTTTCCAATTTATAATTATGATTAAGTATAATTTTGCGGCGATGATACTCAGGCAGCTGAGGCTTGGGGGACACGGAAAAATTGAGGGGGACAAATGACCACTTTTCAGATATTGGGGACAAGTCCTCCCCAGCCCCCTCCCCCAGTGGTTACACCCATGCACCTGACCTCCCCACCGTTCCATCGGCGGGTCGCTGGCGACGTCCAGCCCATCCCCCTCAGCTCAGCATATCCGACGGCATCTCCCCTCCATGTCTTGCTGCTGCGCTACCTGGTCGTGACGAATGACAAGCTATGCACTCGTCACCCTCAGGGCGGTCTCGTTGGCAAGTAATGCACCTCGATTGGCAGGCAATGGCAAGCAATCGCAAACGAATGGCAAGCTATGCATCTCGTTGTCTTCATGCCGGCCTCGTCACCCTCACGCCAGCCTCCATCGTGACCCTTATGCTATCATCCCTTGTCACTCTCATGCCAGCCACGTCATGTTCATGGCGGCCTCTTCATACTCATGCCGGCCTCGTCATCATCACGTCGGCCTCGTCATCATCATACCGGCCTCATCAGCCACGTGCCGGTCTCGTCATCCTCATGCCGACCTCATCATATTCATGCCGGCCTCGTCACATTCGTACCGGCCTCGTCATCATCATGCCGGCCTCGTCCTCATCATGCCGGCCTCGTCCTCATCATGTCGGCCTCGTCCTCATCATGCCGGCCTCGTCCTCATCATGCCGGCCTCGTCCTCATCATGTCGGCCTCGTCTTCATGTCGGCCTCGTCTTCATGTCGGCCTCGTCACACACGTGCCGGCCTCACCACCTTCATGCTAGCCTCGTCACCCTCCTGCCGACCTCGCCACCACCGGCGAATGTTATCAATGCTTTCCATATCGTACATCCAATCGCGTATGTGTTCGCCAGGTTGACCAAATACCTAAGCCCGAACGAAACATTATTGATGTAATATTTACTGACCTTAGAAAATGCTGTAGCGCCCCTCATGCAACGGCTCTCCTTGTCCGCAACAAGCACACGTTAGACTGTCGTTTGCCAACCTGTCGCTTGCCACGTTAGACTGACCCGCGCAACCTAACCATCACGCGTGGTGGTTAGGTTGTGTGGGTCAGTCTAACGAAGTATACCCCCTTCTCATGTAACCCCGTAACCACGTCAGGCAGGAGGTTTATTCTTAGCATGCAAACGCACAAGGCAAGAACACAAATTATGCATTTTGTTGGACATATGTGGCCATTAACCTGAACCACTTTCGCAGTTCGCGTTCTTTATTGCGTCGTGCTGCAAGTGTATTCGCGCTAAATGTCGAATGTTCGAAGCTTTGCAGCGTCGCTTCCTTCTGGAGCCCACACGCTTCCGGATGCTGCCCGTGGCCTGGACGGGTGCTCACCAGCCACACACTGAAATATGTCGCACGTATCTGCGACCGTGCCGTGCTGGTGCCAGGTATCAAACCTGGCACCAACACGTGAGGGGTGACGGACCGGTTCGGAGAGTGCCGCCTGGGACAGGCTGGGCCCATGCGCCTGCCGCCTGCGGTGCCGCCTGCCACCATTGGCCAGATGTGGCCGCGGTTTGGCAGCGATTGCGACACCGCCGGCGCTAAGTGATGCCACCTGCCAGCGTCAACAGATGACGTCACCGGATCGGCACTCGACGATTGGCCGCAAATACCGCCACCTTCCGCGGTCCAGAGCGCTGGCCGCGTGCTGGCCACGCCTTCCCTCGTGTCACGTGCCGTGCTGTCATGTGCTTTGTGCTGCATTGGGCGCATCATGTACTACATTGCACACTGCCCCTTGTATTTTGTGTTCCCGCGTTGCCGAGCCGCCCTCTATTATGCACATTTCTCGCATTGCCAATCCATTGTGTTGTGTGCCCCCTCTGGTTGTCAGTCCACTGCGTTGTTCTTCATCTTGTTGCCAGTGCACTGTGTTGTGTGCTTTCTCTCGTTTCTTAATCCACTGTGTTGTGTTCTTCCTGAGTGAGAGTGAGAGTGAGAGTGAGAGTGAGAAAGATGAAATAAGGAAAGAGAGGAAGGAAGAGAGAATGAGAGAGAGAGAGAGAGAGAGAGAGAGAGAGAGAGAGAGATGGAGACAGGGAGAGAGAGAGAGAGAGAAGGGGAGAGAGAGAGAGGGAGAGAGATGTGGTGTGTGGACTATTGCAATGGTGGTTTTTCGTCTCTGAGGGTCAGGACCGTTGAGTGCCCTTGACTTTTGACACATATTTTAAACCAGAATATGTATTGCAGTTCCTCAATCACTTTGGCGTAAAAAAACTTACTTTCAAATTCAGCCTCCTGTACCCAATACGGTACAGTATTCAGCTGACTCGACCAAAACTCAGATCAGTAACATTGACCCTAATTAAAATTCGAAGAAGCAGGTTGTTCGCCTTGATGAAAGAACTGAATGTGGACAACGTATGAGTTTGATGTCGATATGTTGCAACTACTCCGAATGGCGGCATTTTGAATGTTTTTGGAACATCCCTCTTCTGACCCGTCCTATATCAGTGACCCTTGACGACCTTGACCTGAAATGCGCACGATATACGCAAAACAAATGCATGAGAAGCTGCTGAAAGTTTCGCGACTCTGCGTCTACTCATTTGGCTGCTGTTCCGGAAATCCCCAGGGGTGGCTTCTCGAAAACCCCCTTCTGGACCCGGCGAGAATTAACCTTGCCTAAAGCCAGCATTCGGCAAACCAGACTGCAAGAGCCCCGTGACGCTATTAGCATAACATGTGCCTTCAGCAAATCTCACTGTTATGTGAAATTTGAAATTAGAACGAAAACAACGCAGCATTACTTTACAAAGCATGATTCATATCCGTGATAGAACTTTGATTCGCACATTTGTCTATCGGCATGGTCTTTCATCTTTTGCAAACTTGTATGCGAAGTCCTCTTCGCATACAAGTTTGCAGTCACTGACAGCGAAGCGAGGGTGAATCAATGAGGTATGATCGCCTGGTGACGTATCAACTGTTCGAATGTAGAAGCTATACGCAAACATGCATTGAACCATGGTCGTACCGGTGGCTTACTCTCATGTGTGGCCATCCATCTCTTACGAACTCTCTCATACGCAATATTTTCCCCAGCGCATCCGCCTTTCGTTATCGCCAGGTGGGCATTGCAAGTCCAGCTTCCAGCTGTGCAGGGAGAATCAGTGAAGCATGAGCTTAGTAAGTTGTTTTTAAGTGTTATTAAATTGCCATACAAGCCTGACTTGAATATGTGTTTCTCCAAAGCGTCCAACGGCGCGAGGGAGACCTCATTCGCACCCCTCTCCATAAGCGCAGAGAGATGCAAATACAAAACCTCGGAAATCGTGAATATTCTTCCAAAGAAGAGGAGTGGGAATAATCCCGTTGTTTTGAGGATTTAAAGTTTACTGCAAATGCAAAAAAATCGGAGTCGGAAAGAAGCAACGGAGTACCGCTCGTCTACAGAGAAACTACGGAACAATGCCCTTCAACTAAACTTTCGTGTTTCGCAGTAAGTAGCGCACCTGCAGTAATGATTGCAATCCTCATCCCACGGTCAATGATTATGGCAGACGAAGCGAAACTTAGTGAAACATGGTTCCAACTAGGCTATCAGATGTCAAGCGCAAGCGCGGAAACCATCATCGAAGCATGACAATGCAAATTTACCTCCACCATTCCCACAACAAAATTAACAAAACATCAGAAGCGGGCAAATCTCACCTGCTACTGATCCTTTATGCTAAAATATGGCACATGAAAGCACATGTAATATGCCATGTACATATGCCACCTATCCAACCCGCCACACAAAGATGCCGCCCCGAACAAACGTACTTTGGGCAATAACGGCACGCTCATCCAGACACCTGGGGACCAAATCACCACGACGTGCGCCATCTTCCACGCATCACCGGCGGCTGCGCATCACACCCTGCCCGCGGCTAGCCGGCTGCTGCCCGACGTGTTTGTGTTTGCGACGCTCTGCGGCGTTCTCCGCCTATTCAGCCGGCGCGGCCGGCCGTGTAATCGGGCGCTGACGAGCGGCCCGCCAGGGGGCCGGCTGGCACGGCCGTCGGACTGGGGAAAGGTCCGCTCGGCCCGCCCGGCCGCTCAGCAGGCTTGTGTCGACCCCCCGCCCCGCCGGAGTGGTTTGAGTCCAGTGGCGTCGGCCGGCCCTGCTGTGGTGTCGGCCACGCATGGGCAGCGCACTCACAACACCGCTGTGTCCGTGTTCGCCCTTTAAATTCGTATTCGTTCGTTCGCCTTTATTCGTGTCAGCTAGAGAACTAAATACACCCGGCAAGGTGATTTGGCAGACAGTTCTGTTGGGCTTCCAGTTCAGCGTTAGTCGAAAAGCGGTTCTACACGCAGTTTTGGCTTAGGCTGGCAGTCGCAGTGAGGCCAGCGTAGAGGCCTTGAAGGGACGAGACGCAGCGTGTCATACCGGCCCGGAACGGAAGCTTTTGAGACTTAACTAGAGGGAACATCGGCGCGCATCTCTGAGCCTGTCCCATGCACATCTCCGTTGGGTAGAGAACAGAGCGCTACGCGTCAACACTAGATGCGTGAATACCAAAGCTGCAGCGCTCGAGTTTCGTGACATGCGGAACCATAATGCTGAACACATCAAACCAATTTATTTATTTTTTTTGGGGGGGGAAGGGGGGGCCAACTAGAAAGTTATTTACCACCCCAAACAGTTAACCGTCTTGATGGCGGCGACTTGAAGCTGACTACCGGCAGATAGTCCCCGTGACGACCCCAACTGAGCTGGAGAACAGCTGGCTTGACAGACGCACTTGCTGACTGCATTGGTTATCAGCCTGAAATGTTGATGAGTTGTGCAGATATTTGCATAGAAACAGAAGAAGGAAACAAATGCTGGCACACAACGGCGGCGGCATAACAAGATTTAAAGGAAAGGTAGCGCAAGTCCGCAAGGTCAATTTTTCCAGTCCGACCGGCGTGAGGCTAGTGTTGGGTTCTCAGCGTTTAAAGAGGTGGAGAGTTGAACCTCAGCGGCCCATACGTTCCGTCGCCAAGTCCGGCATCTCTCGCCTCTGATTTGGCTAGAGATCGAACTGAAAACTGCTAACAGTTAACTTTAGCTTTAGTTTGGAACATCTTGATAAATTTACAACATTTGTCAATGACTTAATTTTAGCATAGGGAAAATATGAAAAGAGGATTTCACTAAAGGCGATTGGCATGTATGTCAGAAACCGGGATGAAGTGTTCAGTACGATCTGCTCACGTATATCCGAAACTCGCTGATCACTTCACCGCGCCTCTTTTGGCCCCATTGACTGCTGCTTTCGCAGTTTTTCTCCCATTTTTTCATTTTGTGGGGCGACACGATACCATCGCTCTGTGGTTGGTACCCGTGTGATGGTAAGAAGCGCAGGGTGGTGGACTGTATCCAGGGCAATATTTGTAGGTCAAACAAACTCCGTCATAAATAAAACACGAGTAGTCAAGCTTTGATCGAACGGGTGATCGGTATAGCAGGAGCAGCGTGCCAGGTTTGCCCATAGGTCGCAAGAGCGACACATTTCAAACTATTGAAAGCCTTTACACACTTATATCGTAGCGTTTTAAGATGTTGTCGGCATGCCAAACGTGGGTCGAATTCCACCCCCAGAAATCTGACAATCGGTTGCACCGATATCGTCTACCCGTACCGAAGGATGACATAGGCGAACATCACCTGAAAAGCGGACTAGTTCAAGATATCCTCGAAATCCAAACAAGCAAGACCAAAGGGTTTAGAATATATATGACTGCGTTCGCTCGCAACACTCGCTCACTTTCATCAACAGCCAGTGCAAACACGTAAGCTGAATCTGCCTCGGAAGCGTCTGTGGACGAATACCTGCTAAGTATGGCTATATCCGGCAATCTAAATCAAACCAGGACCTTTCTGATCTTCACATTCTAGTGACTTGCTATGGGAATACAAAGGCTGTTGCAAGCCAGGAAGAAGGCACTGAGAATCTGGGGCAATAAATGGGAATGTATCATACAGAAGTGAGAAGTGAGTCATCAGGAAGTTTCACTGTGCATATGTCAAACCACATTTGGAATACTGCATCCAAGCTTGGTCTCCTAGCTATGAAAAGATTGTTGGCTTTTAAAGAGAGTACAAAAGGGCTACAAAAATGGTTAATGGTATAAGCAACCTGGCATATGAGGAAAGATTGAAGAAATTGAATATGTTTTCACTTAGATATAGAAGGCTGAGATAAGATCTCATCGAGGTCTTTAAATTTGTCCATGGTCTGGAGAGGGGATACCTTGGGAAATGTTTGAATTTAACAAAATGATGCAATTAGAGGTCATAAATTCAAAATTAAAGTTAACCACAGCAGAACAAGGTTAAGACAGAATTTCTTCACCAACAGGGTAGTAGAACACGGAACCAGCTTCCAGAAACCATTGTCAGTAGCAGCACATTGAACATCTTTAAAAACAGCATAGACAATCATTATAAGAATGAAGGTCTTTCAGTATTACATGGGGGCTGATTGACAGATTTGGTGGGCAACTGGTTCAGTGTACAGAGTGCAACCAAGAAAGGCCCTTGGCTTATAGTTGCGCTAATCTTTATGTCTTTATGTCTTTATGTCTAAAATATCCTTATCCAGAAAATAATACCACGAATGTGAATTTCTTAATCTGAAAGTACTTAACATCCAACTAAGAAGATATTAGGAACGCCACCGCCATTTGCCGTCTCCCACTGTCGCTCACAAACAGCCAGACTGTAAAGCCAAGATCCACAAATCATGTATGTGACCATATCACATCCTTGCAACCGGCCATATTGCACCCTAAAACCTCAACCCCGTTACCAGTACCAGTGTCCAACAAGTGAGAGTATGCATGGGGTGGAATGAAGCAGCTGTCGGAGCGATGTGCAAGGGATCTCGATTCAAGTCTCATAGCGTTTCTAAACTCAAGTAGCATAACACATGTTGTCGGTATTGAATTGGGTCTCTCGTCACTAATGTCATGGGAAAACCTTCAGATGCAAACTTGCTGCCTATATTATCAATATTATCACAGACGCACACTTACTATATGACTATCAATCTCAGAGCCGTACTGAAGGTGTGAAACTGCATAACTGTCTAGAAAAGAAGTCCGTACACATGGGCGGAATCAAAAACAATGATGGGAGCAAAACCGAGCAAGAACATGCGGGCATCCGCGTTCTCAGCGAACGAAAGGCCGGAATAATAGCGCAGGCAAGTACAGTACAAGACATCATTAGTGCACCACTCTTTGTATGCCTACCTGATTCGCTTATATCACGGAATTAAAATTGTTATTGCGTAGTACATGCACTGCGTATGCAATAATTTGGTGATTCTGTACTATTTTGCGGGTCTCGTAGTGGTTCTAATCCATTTGTGATGCCTATTCGTTTCATATGTTCTATATGTCTTACATGGTAAAATACGCATGAGCCGCCACTCCCCAAGTAGGTACTTGCCTGAGAAATAGGCAATGCAGTCGTTATAGTATAAGTCGCGGATCAAGGAACCAAGTCAAAGAAAAGTATTTAATCACACATGAAGCCAATAATATATCGGAAATTCATGATTCCCCATTATGAAGATTGGGTGTCGGGTGATGGGTCATCCGCCATGTTGTGACCTGAGGACACATACGAGGATATACAAAAAAGTAACCGAAAAAATATCAGCATTTTAACGTCCGCGGGGCGGCGGCCCCGGCTGGGCCGGGGACTGCTGCAAGGAACGGATTCAGGAATTGTCATGGGGCACTTGTTTGGAGGGGCGCCACCGGGAAAGTACTTGGAAGCAGGGGTGACACTGAGGATATATATACCCATGGAAATTGACGCCTCTTCGGCCGGGAATGGACTCCACTCCCTGAAGGCTCAAGTGCATCCCCATAAAATTCTGTAAGTCATAGGCAGCCCTCTCAGAGGATAAGGCGCCCTTTTAGTATGCTTGAGTACATCCCCATCAAATTATTCAGACAAAGGCGTTCCCTGGAAGGAAAAGCTTCAATGTATTTGAGTGAACCCCTTCTATTGTTTCAGCCATTGACGACCTTGGCAGTTAATCGCACCCCTCCTGTAAGGCCTAAGTGCACCCCCTCCTCCACCTCCCATATTTTTCAACTAGAGAGAGAGATCAAGTTCAACTCCAGAGACCAAGTTCCCGTCATGACAATTTCTGGACCCGCTCCTGCCTAGTCGGGTGTCTTCATTCCCAGGGAACCTCTATCTTTAAAAAAAAATCGAGGGGGTCCATGCGAGCACACTGAAGAGGCATCTTTTTCTCTCGGAAGGCGCTTCTGACTGAATCATTATATCGTGGGCTCACTCGAGCCTTCCAGGGTGGGCGCATTTTCCAGTTCGGAGGAGCGGCCACCTTCCATGGGAGGAGGGCATACGCCTCCAGTTCTATTTCCCTGAGAATGCCCCTGACCCCTGCATCTGCAAACCGGAAGCTGGCTCTGTTCAGGATTTCACAGTTTTCTCTTTTCTCCAGATAAACAGACTGTTAGCAGACGCAGACGAATTGTGCGTTTCGGGTGGCTGGAATCCAAGAAGACAGCACCCAATTTGGTTTGCTGATGGTAAGCCCTGCTGTTTCGATCACCAGGAAAGTGCCTTTATTATCCCGGCCCAGATGCCCAGCTTCGTAGCCCTTATTGACGCTGTGAGACGTAGGTTAGCGCAATATCCAGTGGTCCCGGAAGCCCCCAAAATGCCGAGCTGCCTCGCCAGCAGCTCGGAGACCAGAAGTCGCTCAAGCTGCTCCTGCGGATGCCCTCCGAACTGGGTACAGCAGAAGATGACCCACACTTCCAGGAGCTGTTGAAGAGTATTCAACAGCTCCTGTTTTTTCTCCAACGGCTGCCGCAGGCAACTTGAGCAACATCACTACTGCAGTAATAATGACGACAGCATCCTGTCCGAGGAAGCTCGTCTGGGTCAACTGGGCATCGCAGCTGACAGATTCCTGGAAGCCCCGGCTTCAGACCTGGTGTCAGCAGTGGCGGCAGGAGACTCAGCAGCTCAGACGGTGTCAGCCGGCAGTGTTTCAGCACGCTGGCCACACTACAGGGTATCGCGGCGACGTAAACGGTGACGGTCAGTTGCCTGGAAACAGCCCTGAGTGGCAGGTTATCAAAGTGAACGAGCGGACATCACTAGTTCCAGGGCCACCGGCGCGGCCCGAAGCGGGGGTCATCGGCGGGCCATGGGTGCATGGGTGTAGCCACTGGGTGTGTGTGTGGGGGGGGAGATGGGGACATGTCCCCCAATTTTTTTTTCCAAAGTGGCGATTTATCCCCCCAATTTCTATCGTATTCCCCCCGCCCCCACACAAGCCCCAGCAACCTGAGTATGATCGCCGCAAAATTACGCGTTATCATTTATAAAGTGAAAATATATATATGCAAGAGAATCACCGAAAACACTACAGGCCGATCTAGCCAATCAACGAGCTTCATGGGCAATCCGTGGTCACAAAATCTCCGAATGGCAAATCAGCAAACGTTAGAAATGTCTGCTACCGGGCCGTTCTTGAATGACATGAACCTTAACCATCTTGTGTTCTCGATTGGGTGAAAAATTGTGCTTTGCGAGGCAACAAATGTGCATCATTGCTGCGCTTTACACACCTTAATTTATATCCCCTGCGCATAGACTGATATATGTTGAGGATACGTGACTGGGTGTCCTTGGGTAACTTCAAGACCATGGATGGGGGTCATGGACAGCTCTAAGCACGTACGTTAAGCTAACGTTGTATTCGCATTCGTATTCGGCGACGAGTTCGCCAGAGGCGTATTTGTATTGGTATTGGCATTCAGCGACGGGTTTGTGGTCGTTCGAATCAATTACCACAAATGCTTCTGCTTGCACTGAGCACGCTGGAAACAATTGCATTATCACTTGAATGGTCAAGGTCCGACGTAAACCGGTTTCTTCTGTCGCCTCCCGTTTTTTTTCTTCTCAGTTTTCGCTAAAACCTGCCCAAATACAGCCACAGTCGATAACCCGTGATGAACCATTGTATAACATTTCAAACCGGTACATGGCAAGGTTAAGCTTCTAGGTCAAATGTAGCTTGATTTATTATATTGCGATATTAAAGCGATGTCGACCGAACACGAGGTTTGGTTGGCATCGTTTCAATTTCAATGAAATGGGCGTCATTCGATGTGGCTTGTTATGCGGGATCAGAAAGCTAAGCAATCGAATTGCTGTTAAGGGACAAAGGTCGAGCTGATTCTTCGGCCGCCTCATTTCTTTCGTTTTCGCTTCAACCTATCAAAATCTGGTATCAAGCGGTGAACACTCGATCAACATTTCAAACCGGGACATGTTAAGGTCAATGGCTTGATGGAGTTTGTGATGACCTCGCGTGTCATCGCTATGGCTTCAATTTGCAGAAAATGGATGTCATTCGACGGCGCTTGTTGTGCGGTGCCAGAAATTTGATTCGCAATAATCTCGACAGGATAAAATTCAAGCTGATCTCTTCGATCGCCTGTTATTTGTTTGGGGGGGAGGGGAGGAGGGGGAGGGGAGGAGGGGGGAAGGGAGGAGGGGGGAAGGGAGGAGGGGGAGGGGAGGAGGGGGGGAGGGGTCGACAGAGCCTACCCACATTCACTATCAAGCGAAAGCCCATGGTTAACCTTCGAGTAACATTTTAAAACCGGGATATGTCACGGTCAAACCTCAAGGTCAAGGCAATGGCCAGCTTGAATTTTTCGAAGTCGTTGAAGTGACTCGTCTCTATGGTCCAAATTGCACAAAGTGGGTGTCATTCGACACCACTTATGCCTTATTGTACTGCTGCGCAATCGAACTAATTTCAAAGGTCAAAGGTCAAATCGATTTCTTAGGTCGCCTCACACTTTTTTCATTCGCATTAATCTACCCACATCTGGTATCAAGCAATAGCCCGTGATGAACCTCATGTAACATTTCAAACCCGGACATGTCAATGTGAAACCACAAGATCGAAGTTTAGCTTAAATTGCTCGAAGTCATCGCGCATCGTTGCTGTCTTCAATTTTCATCACGTGGGTGTCATTCAACGTGCCGTAAGGTACTCTAGCAAACCGTTCAGAAAATACAGTAATTTGCAAAATCAAAGGTCGAACATATTCCATCGGTCGCCCCGCGCTTCTTCGTTTTCTCGCAAAGCTGCCCATGTTTGGTGTCAAGAGATAGCCCGTGGGCAACCCTCGAGTAACATTTTAACCCGGGACATGTCAGGTCAAGCCTCAATGTCCATGGTTGGTTTTAATTCTTCAAAGTCCTCGCGTTTCGTCCCTATGACTTCAATTTGCATGATATGGGTGTCGTTCAGCGTGGCTTGCCGTACGTTATCAGAATGTTGAGATATCGAAATAATTTCGAAGGCGTCGAGGGCGCGGTGTGTGCACAATGATTGAGTGTAATAGGAATAAGAGGATCAAATCTCTTCTTGCTTGCAGCCGTTGTGATAGCAAGCACTCATACCCTATGTGACTAGGAGCTCTCCCAATAAATCCGGCACAACCCGCTCGAACGGCGCTCTCGTCGCTGTCACTGCCGCATATTAATTTACACATTTACATTGCAACATTGATGTTCTGGACATGCCTTCCACAATGGACGAACGGAAGTTGTGAAATATTCAAGAGAAACCACAAGTAAATGCACACTATTTTATAACCAGCCGGAGTTCATACCACGAGCGAGCAATGTGGTGGATATGTGGTGGATAAGTGGTGGATCCAGGAAATGTCATGGGGGCACTTGTCTGGAGAGGTGTCATTTCTTTGGATCGGCGCCACCGCGAAGGCACCTGAAGGGGCGCCTCTGGCTGAAAGATTCAAGGGGGTTCCACTCGGTCCTTCCCGAAGGGGCGTCTTTCCGTCCAAGGGGGTGCCATTTTCTTTGACATGTGTCTTTGGCTGAAAAATTCGAGCGGATGCACTGGAACCTTTTCAAAGGGGCGCCATTTCTCGGCCGGAGGGACGCCACTTTCCATGTGGGTGGCACATGTCAACGTCATGGGAAAGGTTATTGGGTGTCTATATTTACTACAATAAAATCATCGTCCGATATTTTCTCTTTTTTTGCCTGCCAGAAGAGGGAAACGTTTAGCATACTAACAGAATTGCTCTGTGGTGATTGTGAAATCGGGACCAGCACATAAGACATAAAGCTGGATGTTTAAAGGCCGTGATAAGGAGTTAAATTTGCATATTTTGGAGCAAAAATATAAGCATCTTTGTCTCAAAAATATGATTTTTAACAATGGTGGATTTGAAAGCCAGACGTTGAAAATATAGTGGCTGAAATCCAAGGATTTTGTTCGGGGGAGGGGTGAGGTCCCTGTATCCTGTTCAAACTTACCGCGTCCCTGATTTGTTCCCCCCATTTCGAAACCGTGGTTACGCCCTTGCATCGGTGGGACCATCGGCGGGGCCACCAGTGGGGTGATCGGCTGTCCAGGTCCGATCGCAGTCCACAGTTTTATGCTTTTTCCGCATTCCCATTCTCATGTCCAATTGGGGGATGGGCAAATTAACTATTGGAGTGGCAAAAATTAACATTGGGGAAGGGGAGCACATGCCCCTTCAAAAGCGTACAAAACAACACCAAGCCCTGACAGTTAGGTAATCGGTATTCCGCTTTGACGGCAATGACCTTTTTGACATATGGAGAACGAATTACTTGTGCCACTGAATAATTGGACTTTAGCTGACCCTGGGAAACGACGAGGATCATCCTCTGACAATGAAAGCGAAATCCGTGACCGCGCGAACAGGACGCCTCACACCGACGCGTCGCTGTGTTCATTGACGTGCTTTTCCCGCCATGTTTAGCTTGTATAGAGATGGAATATTCAAATACTTTATGTTTGCTGTTCAAGGGGCCTGTTTGGTAACAGTTTGAGAAGCGACACACACAGATATTAAAATATCAAACCAATTGCGATCAATGCTCAGCCTCGGATTTAAAAGCATGTCAAGGCAAAATTACATAAGCATATTATTGTTATATAACGTTTTTCTACATTTGGCTATCTCACAATTGAACCCATCTTTTGATTTTGTTAACCGTGCGCAATGTTCAAAACAGTTGAAAGTACTTGTCCTGCTCTAATTCAATCGTTCGCCTAGCGCCATTATTGTACCATATAAGCGGCGTTTGTGCTCGCGTAGTGAGTGATGGTTTTATCTTGTGTTGGACGGATTGACGTGTGTTGTGTTTTAATTTGAGACTGGAATTACGATCCATACCAGTGCTATATTTTTAACTGCAAGACATACGCGGAATACGAACACTTCTACCGTGGAGCTGGCAATGCGGAACAGTTGGATTCTTTAAAACGGTGAGGGCTTTGTTTGATCGTAGCAATCATCTTGTCCTCAATACTGCTTTCCACAACGGAAAATACAATGAATGGTCGACGGCCAACTATAAATCCTGAGCCTAGACAGGAACAGATAGCCCGTTATGGTTAAATTGAGCTTGTTTAGAGAAGTGGCATTCCTATAGGAGTGACAATCTGCAGATAGGCTGTAACCAATTTGCTTCATGCAGCCATAGTCATCAATGGTTTCAGCTTGATCAAAGCCATGGAGCCATCTGAGCCTATCTTATGAAGGGATGATCATATGAGCTCAAAAAGAAGATACTGAATCACCCTAATCAATACTGCATATTTCTGTACTCTGAAACTAGGTATACCATGTGTTACCACAGTCAGTCATCAGCATCACATGTAGAGCTAGTTAGGTGCCTACCTACCTAAAGGAAGGTACTGAATGCACTACTATAAGTTGCTATCATATAGGTTGCTTGATGTACTAGTATCTGTCTGAAAGCAAGGAGAGGAAATACTTGTTAAAGCATGGTCAGACAATAAATACCCATCTGGAACATCTGATATTGTCACAGTGGAACTCTGTTTCTGGATGGTGCTTCTTGCCGATAAATTTGAATGTGGCATTCAGGTGTACTGAAGGGCAGACTTCATTCAAGGTACACCTCTGGCCAAAAACCTGAGAGATGCTTTGGGCACTCCCCCAGTGCCCCCTGTAGAATGAATTTAAATGGATGTTGCTGAACTGGAGTCACTGAAATAGTTCATTGGTAGTTTTGTACTGCCCTAACTTATACAGTAATACCTCTCATTTTCTACCAGCATTCAACTTTTGGTATCATTTAACCAAAGTGAGTCATACACCTATCTCACATTGATGGTTTGTGATGCAGTGAAAACATTGTATACATATCCATTTGTGTATTCCAGCAGCCTAATTCCACACCCATCACATTCCATTGCATTTTGAGTGTAAACAATGCTACTATAGGTAGTGCAGATGATTCATTTTATGACCCTAAGTCAATATGTT
This sequence comes from Imbricaverruca yamaguchii, assembly GCA_034440575.1. Taxonomy (NCBI): domain Eukaryota; kingdom Metazoa; phylum Arthropoda; class Thecostraca; family Neoverrucidae; genus Imbricaverruca; species Imbricaverruca yamaguchii. Next base: position 491,216 of record JAOTOL010001653.1, on the reverse strand, counting down.
CAGGATAAAATGAAGTTACAATCAGCCTCCACTCCACACTAGCCACCATTCCCAGGGACCCCCAATTGGTCTGATACTACTTACATATAGTCACTACATACAATAGTACAGATAGTGCACACTGTTACTGTGGTCAATGGGAGAGAGTAAGCATGCTATTTATGGCCAGAGTAAATTGCATGAATTTGTATTTTCATGCAGATAATGATTTTGTGAATAAGGTGTGGAAGGATGTTTCTAAATGTGTTTCTAATCTCACTGCACAACTATGGCAACATAGGTGTAAATTTGCAGCTTTTGGCAGTTTTAAACTTTTAGAGATATTTATGGACATCATGAGATGATGCCACAACTCATTTTCTCTACAATTGCTTACTTTTCAGTCATTGGCAGCTGGGGACAAGTAGTCTAGGGGTAAGTTTCTCATCTCACAATCAAAAGAGTGTGGGTTCGAGTCTCACCTGTCTACTCTTTGCCAGCGACCAATTGGTGTGAGAGATTGGCAACCCTACTTGACTCAACAGTCGATGTGTTGTAAAAACCAGCAACCACCAGTCAGTGGCAGCCAGTCCAGTTGATGTCATAACCATGGTATGAAGAAAATATGCCACTATATTCACTGTATGAGTTTTATGAGTTAATGCCATGAATATTTTGCTTATCTTCGTGGAGTGTTTCAGAATTTGCCATGGGTCCAGGTGGGTTCCTGCAAGCAGTGTTCCCTTGCAGTGACTCATGACAAACATACACTTCTTTCTTTTCTTGTTCTAGGAGATTCATTTCATCACACTCACCAGCATCTGTTCTCTCAAAACCTACAAAACTTAGAACAATTTTGGCACATAACTGCTGTGAATGTTACCAGACTCCACGCCCCTTTTGGGTGTTATTTTCCCTTCCAACTGAAAAGCATATATTAGAAGTATGCATTACAAGTAATCTTAAGCTGCAACTTCCCCATTTTATAAAGAACTCTGAGCTTGCTTCATTGCCACAAAATATGACTTCATTATTTTGTGAGGCACTGGAGCAAGCCTGAATGGGGAAACCATCTTCATTTACTGATGGTTGCTCAATTTGACAGGTCTGCAGACATTACTGCTGTGATTTGAGCAATTTAGACTTGACAACTTGTATATCAATATATAAATAGGGACTCAATAAAATAACTGAACCTAACCTTACTGAGCCTAATACAATGCAACATGATAAGTATAGTAGTGTATAATATAGCCTGACCAAACATAACCAGAATGACCAGAATTTCCACAAACAAATTTCTCTATGATGCCATCAAATCATAACAATATTTTTAGCATTACAGTTGGAGCTAACTGCATCACAAATAACTTCCTGCCTTGATCAAAATTTCCAGTTGCATGTCATTGCAAGCACTCTGTGTCAGGAATGAATGTGGGATTAATCCTGAAACTGATTGTTTTTTTATGTGAAAGCATTGAATCAATTGCTAGAAGCAATGCATTTCTTTGTCACATCTGACATACCAGGCATGGGTAACAATATGCTGTTGGCTATGTTGGCACAGTGTATATTATGATGGAGCAATTATTTTCCAACTAAAAAGTATTCATTCATGAAGAAAATGAGTGGTTGCCTTGTTAATTACACTCATGAGCATATTTTAAAAACATAGCACCAACAATTACCTTTAGCTGCAATAATACCAACCTATGCAGGTACCAGTGTTCAAACCAGCATCCCTGGTTAACTGAGGTGCAATTTTGATGCCAAGACTGGAGTGTCAGAAGGCATACATACATAAAACATCAATGCATGAAAGCTTGAACCTACCAATATAGTAGGCAATATAACAGCCAGAAGGTCCTGTTTATTCCAAATTATGCACTAAAAACTAGTCACACACTGCAACAGTGATAACTTATTACTGAAATTGGTTGTAAATACCACTTTCTAATCAATCAATTAGCATCCACCCCCAAGAAATATAAGCTACCTGCTGCATGGTTCATTCTCACAAAGTCTTCATATCTGCTTTCTAACAGCACCCTGTTCATATGCATCATGTTCATGCTCTTGATAAGGAATGATGATACATGATGTACTCATCATGCATCATATGCAAAGGCATTACCTAGAATGCAATATGGCATACAACACCAGTTTATAGCATACATATTTTTCTTCCTATCACAAATTATTAATCTTAAAATGAATAATGAAGTTACTGTCTATGTGTACCGTCAGCTCAAATTTGAGCCTGAAAGACAAAAACATTATAAATGACACATGCCTTGGGAAATCTTGGCATCCAAGACAAGCACTACCAATGATAAATTATTTGTGAAATAGGATGGAATATACCACTTTCTGAACACTTAATTGACATCCTTCTCCAAAACAGATCGACATCCTGCTTCGTGATGTATGATTATGAAGTCTTCATGCTTATGAATTCTTTGTGTCCCCTTTATAACAGTATCCCATTGATAAGTAGCATGCTCATGATCACGATCCAACTGACATATATGTTTGAAAACAAAACTTTGCAATGTAACTTTGGTTAAAGGAAGTACCTATAATGTGATATGGCATAGAATACCAGTTTATAGCACAAGCATTTATCTCATTATACCAAATATAGCTCTTTCTAAATTATGAATCTCAAAACAAATGATAAACAATCATAACTCACATAAAATAAAGAACCACTGATTACTTATTTATCCTCCAGTACTGCATTCAATACAGCTACAGCAGAAAGAAACCATGTATATAATGTAAATAGACCCACAAGAAGTGTTTCAACTCCATTGACAGATTGAAATTGCTGAAGCACTGATGAATCACAAAGTGAGCCTACAAATCATTTATGCAACTGCAAATATCTACCTGACCACCCATGCCTGCACATAAATATGGAAAACAAACAATTGATGTCATGTGATGATTGGCAAGAATGTAGCACCTCTCAATTTATTTTTTAACTATCATATTCCATCATAGACAAACTATAATATGCTGCATGTGGCTTCTGAAACAGAACATTCAACCTGACCACAATATTTTATGCAGATGATGGTCTAATCCTATCATAGCTATGGGTCAGATGTCTGCAAAAGCATTGACATGTTCACAGAAACAACCTTGGAACATGGACTGAATATAAAAAATCCAGCAAGCAAAGTCCTTATTTACAATGCACCAGATACAGAATGTCTAAGGAAGTGAAATGTGATAGAGGTTGTAGCTACAGTCAAGTGTCTGAGTGTGCTGATAGCAAAAAAGAGAAAAGTATCTGCAGGGACTTCTATAGAGTATTGAAAAAGTGGGCCATCAACAATGACCTGCTGGATAATGTTAAGGTGTTGGCACAGACTCATAATTTGAAATACCTGTCATTTCCAGTTCTTCCAGGTCATTCCAGGCTAGAAAGGCCTAGCATTACCAACATAGCTATCTACAAAAATCATCAAGCTTAACAAGCTAGAACCACTGGGTGCTACATGACCAATGTAGTGCATGCACCATAAAGCCCTAATAACTAACAAGCTAGAACTTGAGCTGCAGATAATAGAAGCCACACATATAGGAGCATACTGCAAGCAATCTCAGTTACAGCCAACCCAGCACTGCAGTATGATGTTTGGTGTGTCCTCAACTGCAGCCAAGATATCAATTGTGCATGTCCATTCATTACACACTACAGGAACAGAATAAACCTGTGAAGAAATTTTCCAAGATCTATGTTCAATACAATGCAATATAGTATGATGCAGTGGATAAGAACTTCAAGCATAGCTAAAACTAGGAATGGGCTATGCAGGGACTGGAATGATTTTGTGTTGTTATAGCCAATATGTTTTTCCATGACCTAACCCAACATGAAAAAAACACGAATTTGGCTTGTGGTCCAATAAAAGTGTGCAGAGTCCTTGCCACTCTTTATGCATAGTATGTGCAAGTTGAATGCAGGGTGTTCCTTGTATCTCGTGTTGTCTTTTGGGTAGACCAGCTAACAAGTTGGTTTCTGACATAATTTATGACAAGGCAAGTCATCACCAAATTACAAAATCAACATGCACTTTTAAACATGTAATTTGCATATTTCACACAAAAGAATGTCTTGTATTTAATTTCCATTACTTAATGCAACACCAGATTTCCTCCTAGTGCCAGGTTCCTAACGTTTTTAGGTACGTGCAAAATCTGCTCTTCAGTGGTGTCCTGCGTGTCCAGGCCAGGTGGTCACTTATAGCGATTATCTCCATTACCAGCACACACCAGGTAATCCACCCAGAAGGTTCAGTCTCCATTATCATCAACATGCACCGAACACGCCATATTTCCGTTGTTCCCTCATCCAAAATAACAAGGTGTTGGCTGCAATTGAACACACATACTTCTTAGAATATATGTCTCCTGAATAGTGGTAGTGGTTTCTGTCAGTCTATCATCTCACGAAAACTGGGCGCTGTATGACCGAAGCAGTCGATGCGCCCCTAAGCCCAAATAACCAACAAACCATCTCGCGAAAACACCGTCATCTCTGCTTGGTACTTATCATGGTTAGGCTTTGATGGTATCCCTCTGCAACAGTTCCTTGACATTGTAAAGGTTTTGTGGATATCAGAATCACTTCAAGGTGTGACTCGCTGATATTGGATCTCTTGCCTCAAGGTCTCTAGCTTTGGTGATTTCGCCATAACAAGCACCTTCAGTTCTTGGCATGTGTAACAGGTCCATCATGTTCTCATTTCACAAGCAATATCAACAAATTCATTGGCCCAAGCCTTTTTATGTTCTCTCAACCTTTTTCTTCTTCTCTTTCTGCCTATAGACCCAAGCTACATGTATGTTGTCCATGGTGTTTTAACATGGTCATGATTCAACTCTCAATCTCGTCCACATACATGTCCCTGTGCGTAACATCGTATTTTATCATCTGCCCTGAACAGCCTATTAAAATGTTGAGCTGGCTGGGCTGTAAGGTAGCGAAACGTGAAGTATCTCCACGTGCCCAGGTTGTTTGCTGGCAAGATCTTCCATTGATGTGCAGTTGAATATAGAGTTTAGTTGGTCGTGCTGCATTTATCTCTACTCCATCACTATAACAGTCCTTGCCTCACATAAACAATATTCCACATGCCACCCTTGGCTCATTTTGATTGGGATACATGCTGTAGCTAGTTGATATTAATTCCTGCAAGCGATATATAAAACAATTCTTTGATTTACTCATGCTTCAGTGATGCATACCAACTCCAGCTTTTCAGATAACATTAGTATGAAGTTCCTGAAGTTTGTTTTTGGCGATGCTGGTATGTATATAAACACATAACTTGTTATTCCTTTCCTACCAAGGAGAACTTTCCACTTTATTAATTGATTCCGGCTCCATGACATGCCTTGATTTCCATGCACATTGATCATTCTGGTGTGCAACTTGACGTCATCACGCGTGATCCGTCGCGCCTTGCTCCCTGACCGATGTCCCAACTGCCTAAGTACATGCTAGCACATGAGAAGAATTTGCAGCATGCTTTCAATGGCCGGTGCACCATATGCATCGTTCTTGGAAAATAAAAATATTCATTGAAATGCAGCGTTACTGTTGTTTACTAGCGAGTCTACTCCCGTGTGCATATAACAGAAATTAAAGCTGAGATGAGCCAACTACCTTGACCTTTTCAGAGGAGGTTGCTTTTAAAATCTCCATTGCATATATATACATATATATATATATATATATATATATATATATATATATATATATATATATATATATATTCTATATATATATTCTGCACGCTGTAATTCCCTCTGAAAATGAAACCATACCTTCCTCTGTCTTCCTTTGTCAATGCATGCCTATTCTGTTGCGTTGTTTTCACTATTGTTCAGCATGTTGCAAAGGTTGTGTGGTTGTGCTTCTGTTTAGGCTAACACATCACGAGAGATAAGCTTATTTGTATTTACTGCGTGTCCTCTTGGTGTCGTAATATGCCTCTGACGAAGCACGTACCGACAAGTGTGTGCTTGACGCGCGCGTGCGCCGTTCTGTCGCCAGACCTGCCCCAGCTTGGCCACCATGACCTCGATCGTGCAGAAGATCGACTTCGCGATGTTGAGTGACGAGGAGCCGGACAACGGCTGCGAGCTGAGTCTGACGTCGGTGTCGTCCGGCTGCGACACGGACGACTTCCACAAGCTGTCGCCGGCGCCGTCGCCGCGCGTCGGCCCCTTCCAGACGCCGGCCATGACGTCGAGTCCGCGGCGCGGCTCGCGCGCGCCGCCGCCGACCGGACAGACGCCGGCCCTGCCGCGCACCGCCAGCCGGGTGGTGCGCGACCGGCTCAGCTCCAGCTCGCCGTCGCCGCCCTACAAGCGCATCAAAGGCAAGCTGGTCTCTCGTGACCGCCCGGGCCGGGGAGTCGCGGCCGGGTGTTGTGCTGCGCTGCCGGCAGGGCCCGGCCCAGCGCCACCCAACTCCACAGCCAGGCTGAACAAATCCCGTCAGGCAGCTCTGAACCCGACTCTACCTGACACACCCGGTCCAGGGAAAGCAGTCCAGTCCAGGGAAACCAGGCTGGAACAAACCAGGACCGGAATGGCCAGATATTGAGCCTACCGGTTTACTATCTTTGCACTTTGTATGAGGGATAGGCAGCTTAAAAATTGGGGAAAATAAAAGCACCAATAAGGTATGCTCCCAAAAGGAAAATGGCATCGCATATGAAAAAAAGCGAATTGATGTGGATAGGGAAGAATGAAGAAATTATTGTAATTGATTTACCAGGGGCGAAAAGTGACATTGACGACCCCCTCCCCTCCTGTCTTGCACTGCCCGTGCTGCATCACTCTGCCTTTTTATCAACACGCGTTCAGGCTACCGACCTCACTCCACATGTTCAAGCTTCGCTCCATTTCGTTGCACCCTAACTGCGCAAACTCGTTTCCAAGTACTGCCTCATCACTTAAAGATCTTTCCTGCTCTGCACATCACCACCGGCCTTGAAACACACAGTTAACCACCCACCAACTCGTCAGCCTTCACCAACGCATTACTTACACGCACATTACGAACCCAGGAATCGGCCGATATCACCATCTGGTGTAAGGCTGGCCAAACCTCGTCCTCCACTACCCCACGTGGTGTGTGCTACTGTGCATTTTGCGGTCATGCTGATAACTTTACTAGCCATGCATGTCACTTTTTTTCTTCTCGAAAATGTGTGATATCACACTGCTTTCTCCCATCATAACTACTGGTCAATGACTGCCCACTCACCACCCACCAGTGACTGCTTCCCCACCACTGTCCAGTGACTGCTCCCCCACCACTGTCCAGTGACTGCTCCCCCACCACCCACCAGTGACTGTTCCCTCACCACCGACCAGTGACTGCTCCCTCACCACTGTCCAGTGACTGCTCCCCCACCACTGACCAGTGACTGCTCCCTCACCACTGACCAGTGGGTGCTCCCCACCACTGTCCAGTGCTGCCCCCCACCACCCAGCAGTGACTGTTCCCTCACCACCGACCAGTGGGTGCTCCCTCACCACTGTCCAGTGGGTGCTCCCTCACCACCCACCAGCGACTGCTCCCCCACCACCCACCAGTGACTGTTCCCTCACCACCGACCAGTGGGTGCTCCCTCACCACTGTCCAGTGACTGCTCCCCCACCACCCACCAGTGGGTGCTCCCTCACCACCGACCAGTGGGTGCTCCCTCACCACTGTCCAGTGACTGCTCCCCCACCACCCACCAGTGACTGCTCCCTCACCACTGTCCAGTGGGTGCTCCCTCACCACTGTCCAGTGACTGCTCCCCCACCACCCACCAGTGGGTGCTCCCTCACCACCGACCAGTGGGTGCTCCCTCACCACCGACCAGTGGGTGCTCCCTCACCACTGTCCAGTGGGTGCTCCCTCACCACTGTCCAGTGACTGCTCCCCCACCACCCACCAGTGACTGCTCCCTCACCACCGACCAGTGGGTGCTCCCTCACCACTGTCCAGTGACTGCTCCCTCACCACTGTCCAGTGGGTGCTCCCTCACCACCGACCAGTGGGTGCTCCCTCACCACCGACCAGTGGGTGCTCCCTCACCACTGTCCAGTGACTGCTCCCTCACCACTGTCCAGTGGGTGCTCCCTCACCACTGTCCAGTGACTGCTCCCCCACCACCCACCAGTGACTGCTCCCTCACCACTGACCAGTGGCTGCTCCCCCACCACTGACCGGTGACTGCTCCCTCACCACTGTCCAGTGACTGCTCCCCCACCACTGATCGGTGACTGCTCCCTCACCACTGACCAGTGGGTGCTCCCTCACCACCGACCAGTGGGTGCTCCCTCACCACCGACCAGTGGGTGCTCCTCACCACTGTCCAGTGACTGCTCCCTCACCACTGACCAGTGGGTGCTCCCTCATCACTGACCAGTGGGTGCTCCCTCACCATTGACCGGGTACAGTATCGGCAGGTCTGCACCTGTGCGACTCGCCGACCACGCCGCGCACCCTGCTGGCCGACTGCATGATGCCGCCGCAGACGCCGCGCGACATCAACTCCAACAGCGTGCTGCGCCTGCGCTCCGACGGCCGCAAGGTGGCCTCGCGCACCCGCTACATGGTGTGCCGCGCGTCGGCAGAGCGCGACGCCGCCAAGCCGGCGGCCAACATCAACCCGTTCACGCCGCGCGGCCGCCTGCTGCACGAGCGCAAGCGGCTGCGCGACAGCTGCAGCACTACCGACGGGTACGTATCGCACAGAACGGCGGGCGGTAGGGACTAGGCACCGAGCGGTCCTTCGCAACTACCGGTTGGTACGGCTTTCCTCAATGTGCAGGGTGTTGTGCTGGTAGTCTGTTCAAGCAGTGTATGCATGCGGAACTCTTGATTGTAATATGGTGAAATTAAATTAAACTGAATAGTGGTGTAAATAAATTGGCATCTTATTTTATTAGGTTCAGAGTCTATACCGAAATCATCATTTTCTATAGAGTATACCGAAATCAGAATAGTTCGTTTTCTAGTATTAATGTTGAGGTATGTACGCAGTTTAGAGTATATGTATGTAAGAGACCACCAATTAATTTTGTAAGTAAATATCGCTATTATTTTGAAGCAAGCTATATCATCGTATCAAACAGAAAATAGCTATGTTCTCGTATTTTACTAGCACATAATTGTACTTTAAATAAGCCCAATATTTAGCTGCACACAGTGTCCCACACATGATGTGATGTATGTATGTATTACGTATTTGTATGTATCACATGATCGTTTACATTCACATTTCGGAATCTGGACACGCTTGACTTCAGTGGAGAACTCAACGGCGATCATGCTAGCATTTGAGTGGTTTGTGCTCCATCGTGTTTGTGGAGTGTGTCTGACGAACTTCACCAACATTCATGAATTAGACTAAGGCGCTGGAAAAAAAAAACTGTTCGTCTGCCGGCTACCCGAGACGCCAGCTGCCTTGACCCGCTGCGGCATGCCGGACGGTGCGCTGCGTGTGACAACACGGTGCGCGTGTGACGTGCACAGGTCGATGCTGTCCATGTCGGGCGACTGCTGGACGGACGACGCCGACTCGGAGGACGGCGTGCCCACCAAGCGGCTGGCGCTGTCCGAGGCCAACGTGTCGCGGCTGGAGAAGGAGTTCATGCTGCAGGAGGAAGTGGGCAGCGGCCAGTTCGGCCAGGTGTTCCGCTGCATCAACCGGCTCGACGGCTGCACGTACGCCATCAAGCGCAGCCGGAAGCCGGTGGCCGGCAGCCCGCACGAGTGAGTGGGCCGGCTGTGACGGCCGGCGCCGCCCGCCGCCTGTCTGGGAGCGTAATGACGAGCACGGTGCGAATGGAAAACGGTTTACTAATAGGGGGGGGGGGTTGTCCGCTACTGTTGTTTGCTTTTTTAATCGTGAGCCAGTCGCATTTTTTCTCACGAGCCTGACAGATGAGGCAGGTTCAGTTAGCTGGAATGGAGAGTGTCCCGCAACCGCATGGAACCATGTGAATGGTCGAGTGGCGTCTATATGGTGCATTGGAGTTCATTGTTGATTCAGAGTTGACATTGAATTGTAGTGTGTTGGATCGACACAGCAGTCTGCTTCGTTGATACTGGCGCATAACACGTACCCTGGTGCTATGCGGACATGCCAATCATCCGAATTACTGCCTTAAAATGTGCATTTTCCCTCAAAATGATGATGAATTGTCTCACAATCGAAATACTTGAAGCTTCTTGTTTCTGCCATTATTGAGCAGCAAGCTCCAGCGCTGGATTCCGTGTTCTCGTACGTGCGTGGGTTTGTATGTATTGGCCCTGTTGGCAACGTCTGACCGCACTTCGCCCCTGCAGACGGAGCGCGCTGAACGAGGTGTACGCTCACGCCGTGCTCGGCAAGCACCAGTTCATCGTGCGCTACTACTCGGCGTGGGCCGAGAAGAACCACATGCTCATCCAGAACGAGTTCTGTTCGCGCGGCAGTCTGGCGGCGCTGCTGGACCGCCACCAGGCGGCCGGCACGCTGATGGCCGAGCAGCAGATCAGACGCATGGTCACGCACGTGGCGCGCGGACTCCGGTGAGCGGCTCCACTCGTCCACGTGTGTGCGTGCGTTCGTGCGTGCGTGCGTGCGTGCGTGCGTGCGTGCGTGCGTGCGTGCGTGCGTGCGTGCGTGCGTGCGTGCGTGCGTGCGTGCGTGCGTGTGTTTGATTGATTGTTTGTTTGTTTGTTTGTTTGTTTGTTTGTTTGATGTCGTGTGTTGCCCATGCGCGTGTGGGAGGACGCGGCAGCGTGCTGCAGCGATGCGTGGTGTATCGGTGCTGCTGCGTTGATTCCGCGTTGGATGCTGCATGTGTCAGCAGAAGGCGCTTGTGGAGTGTCTTAGTCCTAGCAGTCTGTGTGGATACATCAGTCTGACCCAAATTCCACTTGGTCGCCGTTTTAGTTAGACTGACCGACCTGTAGCGGCGACATTCAACATGAGCGCAAAATGGCCGACGCAATCGACGCGCCCTGAAACAAGTCCACCACCACCATTACCCGATGATCCGGAAACATAATTTTTGTATGGTTGAGGGTGGGGAGGAGGAGGGTGATGTCAAAGAGGCCAACTGATGTTCTTTTTAAAATAAAACAAAAGTATGTAAATCTATTGAAGAGAGTTTGGTGCACCCTAAAGCCCAAGTAACAAGCCTATTGGTGACTATTGTAAATTGCGTGGCGATGATACAGGTAAGTGCTGCTGCCAAAAACCATCGCTTGAGACCCCTGGTGGGTCGGGGGTCTGGACCCACTGATTTGGTACCTTGTTATTGCCAGCTTATTTTCCCTATTAGATCAGACAATGTCTAGAAAATATGGACTTGGACCCGCCCCACTGGCTTCATGGGATATTTCTGGTCTTGCCAGAAACCATGAGTGTTTTTAAACATCCAACTTGCTCATAATGCAGAGTAAAAACTACATGCAATTAATGATTTACTTGCAAGCTTGTAAGTAAACGATAAAATTTAGAGCTTGGATTTAATGATGTAAAGGAGAAAAGTGATGTCAATACAATTCACATTAAGTGTCTCCTTTCAAATCTTAGAATTCCAGAACACTGCCACCTCAGCTAACATTCATCTGCACCTGCAGGTGAAGGCTGTGCTCCTGGTGTGCCACCGTACGTTTGGAACTAATGAATCCATTCTGTGTAAGCTTCAGTATGAGAGCGGGCGCTGCTTTATAGTCGCGCGGACACATGATTCTTCCTCGACAGGTGTGTGTGTGTGTGTGTGATTAGGGTTTTATGGCGCATCGACCATAGATCATTTAGCGCCCATTCCTCGACAGGTGTGTGTACCCTCCGAACCTGCATGCAGCGCCGGCCGAGTGCCCCCACCTGACACCTGCGTGTGGCCCTGTCCGGACAGGTACATTCACTCGATGCACCTGTGCCACCTGGACCTGAAGCCGGGCAACATATTCCTCACCGAGAACGAGCTGTTCTCCGGCGGCGACCGACGCGCCGTCTCGCGGCTCGAGGACGACGCCAGTGTCGTCTCCTCCGACGACGGCTTCGACGAGGACCCGGCCGACGAGGAGGACGAGATCATGTTTAAGATCGGTGAGTGGCAGGCGACTCCGGGCCGGGGCTGAACAATGGACTGGTGCTGGGTTTCTTGCATGTAAACATTATCCTCTCCAGGGACGTATCCTTCCATTTTTCTAATTTAGACGTTCGATGGTGCTGTTTGACAATGAACTGCTCTGATAAAATGCCTGAGATACATTGGAAAGTGTAAACTGGGATTTTGATGTTGCAGGTTTGAATAAAAATATCCTTCGTGATGGATTGCCCAATGCTTTTCATCCACGTCCAGTACTGTAAAGCACATACGCAACCCTACTCTGGACCAGTTATATTATGCCACCTGTCCAGGGATGGAAGAGGGCCCAACCCATGGGCGGATGCATGTTTTAGAATCTTGGACTTGGGGATAAGAATGTCACGCATCTAATTTGGGGGATAATTTTGCGACATCAACAAGTTATTGTGCTTCTCAATCAATTTCGGACGTTTTTTAAAATCAAAGGAAGAAGGAAGCCGTTATAACACAGCACGATTCGATATTCAAGGTATAGTCATCAATGGATTGATTTATTATGACATCACTTCAGCATGGCCAAGACCTTTTCCCTGTGTAGCTAGCTGCATAGCTCAGAATCTGGTTTTGAAGCCTGATTCTGACCCAACCTGACCTCTGTCTGTCCTCTTCCTACTATAACGGATATGAATACATTTATATATAATGCTTAGATCATATTGCCTAGTTTACGTAGATCAGACGTTGCTGGGGGATGGGAGATTTGAAAACCCAGCCCCCGTTCGGCGCACATTTCAAAGTTTCAAAAAGCTGCACATTTCATTGTTATCAATAGTGTGATGGCTGAACTTCATGCGACGACGTAATTTTACTTCGGAATATCTGGTTGTCGCTTACATGTATTGAATGCCACCAAGCATGACATGAAGCAGTCTGACCGTATTCGACCGTGATGGCTTCACAAGAGGTGCAATTATGCCTTCTTTCCAGCTATTTAGCGTTGCTTATCTTTAACCAGGAATCCGTACACCGCTTGAGCCGTCAGGATCTGATTCGTGGTGGAACGCATCAGGCTGGCATATGTGGCTCGCTCTGCCACAACCAGTGTTGGATTTTCACTTCTCGGTCTTGGATTCGGAGTGTAAATTTTTTTGGCTTGCCAAAGTATGGAGTGTATAATCTTGAGAAGCACTATGTTATGGGGTGTATAATATCCCAGTTTGCCAAATTATGGGGTGTATGTTGAAGCACCAAGTAACGGAGTATATACATTTTATATATAACGAAGTGTATACATTTTGAAAAATGCAGTGATGTCTCCTGGAATGAAGAATAAAAACCCAGGGGCCTCGGTAGCTTAGATGGTGGAGCGTGGAACTCGAATCTCGCGGCCGGCGGCATTTGCAGAGTCCATCCACGACCAATCGGTGTGATATAGGGTGGTGGCGCTATGCAACCTTGCGGTTGCATGTGTCGTAAAATAATCCGATAATTCTTCTTCCTCAAGAATAAAACGCCTTTAAGTCATTTGTTAGGTTCTTATCATAGTGTCTCACAGACAACCAGATGGGGTTCACCACACATCGTCGTCTGAAGTCATCCACGTTACGTGAATGGACTTATAAGGCAACTTCCTGAGCAATGGTAGAGAAAATGATCACAAAAGTATACTTAATCGATGTCAACTAAGTTTATATATCAATACCTGCCACTCCTAGCATAGGTACCAACACCGCACAACTAATACAAATTCACAACATACCTCGAGAGCAGGACGCTCGTGCACCACTGGGTCTAAAATGGGAGGGTCTAAAATGGTTACTATAAGTCATGGGATATGGGTCTTCGATTTTGGATTTTTTTTTTATTTTTTTTTTTTTTTTTCTTTTTTTTTTATGCACATTTCATTTGTTATCGGTAGCGTGCTGGCTTCACTTCATGCGACGACGTAATTTTACAAATTTTCTTTAAAGCTCTGCTGCTATCGGAATGGAATGACTGGTTGTCTGCCTGAAAGAAAAGATTTTTTTTTTTAAATTTTTTAGTTCCCTACCTACTTACCTATATCAAATATCTTCGCGGTAATTCGAGTTATTGATTTGGATGACACCAAACTAAAAGGTTATTTTGTGTTACAGGATTTTTTTCAGATAATACAAGGAGCAGGAAAAAATAAATTAATTTGCGGGGTTTTTTTGCCAAAAGGGAAAAAAAAAACAAAACTGTTTGTTTTGTTGTTTGGAAAATCTTGTTTTAATTTACCACATTTTTGAAGCGTGAGTTTTTTTTTTTTCAAAATGGGCGCTGCATGACCTCTTAAATATATTTTTTTTTTTTTTTTTTTTTTTTTTTTTTTAAAGTTTTTTTTTTGTTTTTATGAAATTTTTAGGATTTTTTAGGTTTCCCCTCTCCCCTTTCTCTATATAATACTATTATATTTTTAATTTTTTGGTTGTGTTTTTTTAAAGGGGAAATTTTGCATTTTAGGGTTTTTTTTTTTTTGAAATTTTTTTTTCGTGCAATGATTATGAATGTGTTCAGTACTACATGATGTGACCTCACTTTTTTGGCAAGTACCGTTGAAATGCGCCCCAAAAAGTTTGGTTGGAAAAAAAAGTTAAAAAACAACCTAAATGGAAAGAAAATTTTTTAAAAAAAAATTTTATAAAATTTTATAAGCAATTTTTCCTTTAACAAAATAAAAGTAAAATGCCCTGTTCTAACTAACACCAAGCTTATGAAATACAAAAATAATCTAGCATAACTTAGCCAAACCTACTGTATGGCTTCATAGAGGCAAAATGTGTGTAAAGCATGTGTGGAAAGTAATAGTGCCCATGACAATTCCTATGCTGTACTGCAACTTCACCTTTTTGTGGCCAGCTATTTAGCGTTGCTTATTTTGTGGTTGACCAGGATTATCCGAACACCTGCCTGAGCCGTCAGGGATCTGATACGTGGTTGGAACACATCAGGTTTTTTTTTTTTTTTTTTTTTTCTTTCCCCCCACCTCAATTACCAAAAGTTTTTTAATTGTTGTGTTTTTTTGTTTTTTTTATTTATTTTTAAGTGTGTTTATATTTTTTTTTTTTTTTTTTATTTTTTTTTTGTGTGTAAGTTCTTCCAATCTGGCTGGCATCTCATTTTTCGGACTCCTCCTGCCTCCTCTTTTTATTTTTAAATAAAAAAAAAATTTTATTTTTTATTATTTTATTATTTTTTTTTTTTCTATATTTTTCTTTTTTTTTATTTTTTTTTTTTTTTTTTTTTTTTTTTTTTTTTTTTTGCCACAACGCCAACACCATTGAATGCTTCCTTGCCATGCGAGATGACAGGGAAGCTCAACGCACATGAGACAAACAATCCTGCAAATGGTGGCACCCACTTACAAAGGTGTACCTATTCTTGCACTGAGTAGTGTAGCCGCAGCGTAAAATCTCCAGCTAGGTTCGCCGCCGCCCCTGTCCACACCCTGTCCAGCCCACCGAGCGCCGACAGGGTGTCCGGTGCGCCGCTGACGTGTCGGCCGCCCTGCCCCGCAGGCGACTTTGGTCACG
This sequence comes from Imbricaverruca yamaguchii, assembly GCA_034440575.1. Lineage (NCBI taxonomy): Eukaryota > Metazoa > Arthropoda > Thecostraca > Neoverrucidae > Imbricaverruca > Imbricaverruca yamaguchii. The sequence goes on along the minus strand of JAOTOL010001653.1, from coordinate 475,572 downwards.
TGACGTCGCTGGAGGAGCGCCAGGTGGAGGAGGGCGACTGCCGCTACATGCCGCGCGAGATCCTGCTCGAGGACTACTCGAGCCTCACCAAGGCGGACATGTTCGCGCTCGGCCTGACGGCGTACGAGTGCGCCAGCGGCAGTCCGCTGCCCAAGAACGGCGAGCCGTGGCAGGCGCTGCGGGACGGCCTGCTGCCGCCGCTGCCGGCCGCCACCTCGCCGGAGCTGCGCACCATCATACAGGTGCGTGCCGAGCCGCCGTGGCCGTGGAGCTTCGCCGTGTTACGTAGGTACGCCACGACTCTTGATAGCAATGTTGTAGGTTCGAATCTCACGACCGACGGAATTTGCCGAGTCCACCCGCGGCCAGTCGGCGTGAGAGGTTGGCGACGCTGTATGACATAGCGGTTGAATGAGTCGTAAAAGAACCGAAGGCCCGCCAGTTACGTGAAGCTGCGTCGGGTTATGCGGGTGTCCGTCATCCACCATCTCGGGAGGTGCACCGGATTATGCAGGTACTCACTAGAGCTCCATGGAGTTATTGAGGTACCCGCTGCCCACCGCCTCTAGAGCTGCGCCGGATTATACAGGTCGCCATGGAGCTCCGCCAGATTATACTAATGCACTCCTCCCCGCCACATGTGGAACATCGCCGGAACGTACAAGTATTTTTTATCGCGGGAATTTGTATTGCATCCATATGTCACGTCTTATAACAAAGATGTAAAGCTCACGTGGGCACCGAAACAAAAGGACAGCGCTAAGACCCTAGACCGGTCTTTGATTATGATGCATAGCGCCTGGTAACACAGTTTCTCACTTGCCGTAAAGATGGAAGGTGTTCTTACCGAACTGAATGCAGAAACGTTATATGGTAATATATTCTGGTCCAGAATCAGGCCTGAATTTTGTATTTGTAATCCTGGTTGTGGAGAGGAAATGTTTGGTATAATCGAATATGGGGGGGATGTCTTCAAACCCGTGATATCAGCACCTTAGCTTCACTTTCCAGTCAATCTAGAACACTTAATCAAACGGCGGTTCCTCATGAAGTAACATGTCATTTTATTCACCCACAAAAGGGGGAAAATGATGCGATGATTTTCCGGAGAGGATAATATTCCTGTCCAGAGTACATGACCATGTCACGCGACAACATTCAGCTTCGATACAATGAAAGACAAACTGCTTGAACGATATCGAAGTAAAATCGACGATATCGAAGAAAAGCAACACGTATGTTGCTTTTCACCTTGTATCACGATGTTTTTTTTTCAAGGAAGTACTGCTGGTCGTGTGACTCAGTGTTTGTGTACAACGCGGGCGAGTTTCGCTGTGTGCCGGTGATCGCGTCACAACCGCTGAGCCCCTTGTTATCCCCGCAGCTGCTGATCGACCCCGACCCGGCGAGGCGACCCAGCGCCACCGAGCTGCTGGCTCACCCCGGCCTGCTGCCGGCCAGCTGCCGCAGCCGCGCCCAGCTGCGCCGGCAGCTCAACGGCGAGCGGCTGCAGAACCAGCTGCTGCGCTCCCAGCTGGCCGACATCAGCGCGCACGGCTCGCCCGAGTACGGCTCGCCGTCGCGCCTGCTGGGCCGCGGCACCCGGCGCAGCCGCAGCAGCAACTTCTGAGGACCCGCCCCGACAATCAACTAACCGATGCCCCGGCTGCGTCGCAGACCAGCGCCCTCCGACGCCAAAGCTGCGACAGAAACCGGACTTCTGAATCGAGCGCTGCACCTTCGCGGGTCGCAGTTGAACCACGGACTAGAGCTGCAATTTCAGAGACAATGGCTGCACCTCCTGAGACTGGGGCCGTGCCGCCGGCGGAAGTCGTGCGCCCCGAGGCCAGAACTGTGCGTTCGAGACCAGAGCTGCACGTCCTGATGCGCGTCCGTCCGACTGCCGGACGGCGCGGCCGCGCCGCCGTCCACGCGCCACTCGAGCAGCACCTTTTTACATAGCACGTCTCCGTCTCCACTGTTCTGTCGGTGTGCGTGAGCGCTCGTGTCTGCATGAGGGATGGCGTTGAACGTTTCTCGCGAGTGGCACACATGTCGGCTCGACCCGACTGGGCCGCCGACACAGCCGCAGCGCGCCGCACCTGCTAAATGATACCAGTCAGGGTTCAGTCTTTCAGCATGCGTGCCGTTTACAGGGTGTGACTGAGCGTGAGTGAGAGGGACGGGGGACGGTCGGGTGTGTGTGTGTACACTGTACGCTGTAGGTCGAAGGTGCCGCAGCCGCTGTGCCCGGCCGGTCGCCGGGAAGCCTGCGGTCGCCCGCTAGTTTTTAACGAGCCTTTTGTGGCGCCTCTTGAACGGTACACCTAATCATGAATTGTGCAGTCTGCGTCCGCGTGCTGCAAGTGCCTTTAGTGTGGCTGTGACGGCCGCTGGAATGGAGAGAACGAGACCAGCCGACGGTTTGTATTTTATTCGTCTTTATTGAACGTTCCCAATAAAGAAAGCGATCAGCGTCGGTGTGCGGGGAGGCGGGGGCGGCGCTAGCCGGGCGGCCAGCCTAGCTGACGTCCGCCCAGCACGTGCAGGTGCAGGTGGTGCACAGACTGCGCACCGTCCCGGCCGTTGTTGATCACTGAAACGGAAACAAGCACACGTCAACAAAGAATAGCTTATCGCTGTTGCCGGCACCTCTTGCACTGTGCTTGCACTTTAGTGTTAGTAAAGGGGTGTGCCGATTATGAGCTGGACCCGATACCATGATGGAGCGCTCAGTTTCCCCGCGCAGGAAGCGGAACGGAAGGGTTTGCTTCTGTATTGCCTGGTTTGCCACGGACTTTATGCACGATCGCGACTCATGGCACCTTCAACACTTGCTGGTGGGCTGCGAGATTGGGAAATGTCCAGGGCCGTGCGAGTATTGAATCCGTGATCTTGAAATACAAAACTACAAACATTGACCACCCGACCACCCCTGTCAGGGGAAGGAGACAATGAGCGGGCGAGATGGCAATTTCGCGCGTCGATAATCTTTAACAGTACATGCCCCAAACCCTGTAGCCATTTTAAGTTTAAGGACACCAAGCCTGTCAGAAATGAGATGATTGTGGTCCACGTGCATGTGCTGGGGAAAAATTGGTTGGGTGATGAGTTGGGTTCAGAGGTGCATCAACTGCTGATGGCTGTGGCATCCATGTTTTTTTTTTTACATTGCACAGGCCTGCATGCACTTATTTTTAGAATGGATAAATTACATGAAACTTAGACGATATATTCTTGAGAAATTGTATTTTATTTCTTGCTTGTTAGCATTTATTGATCCAGGAAAAACCACAAATGTATTCCTTCACTGGCTTTCGACATGTCCGGTACTCCAATTTGACAATGGCCCAGTGGGTGCCGCTCAGTCCTGGCAGCCGGAGTGGTAATTGGCTGTGGGCTCTCTGGCACCTCTATTTGTGCAGCGCACAACCACCAGCTGCCTGAGCTGACCTCCAGTCCAGTCGCACGTGCCCCTGTACGCCGCCGCTGTTTATACATCACGGCCAGCAGCTGACTGAGCTGCTGCCTCCCAGCCGCACGTACCACACCATGCCACCGTCATTTACTTCTTGTTGCACTTATTGGTTTCTTTTACAACGCATTTGGTCACTTAGCGTCGCCAACCTCTCACTCCGGCTGGTTGTGGGTGGACTCTGTAATCACGGCGGTTGTGGGCTTCGAACCCACGACCTTGCGACCAAGAGGCCAATGTTGCTGAAGGTATCACAGGAGGAAATCCGACATCAGGATCTCAGGGGGTTTCTTCCAACTACCCTCCCTTGGCATAATTGGTTGGTTATTGGGCTTAGGGGCGCATCGGCTGCGTTGGTTATACAGCGCCCTTAACAATGTTAGATGGGACCAATGGTTTTGAACGGTTCAACAGTAGTGAACAAAGTTAGAGAAAACAGGCAAGTCATTCCGATCTTCTAATGATACATGTCAGTGAGGTGTATAAAACGTTCTGAAGTCGACATCTGGAAGAAAGTAAAGAAGCTGTCCCGAAGTTACCGAGTGGTCACCTAGGAGATCGCGAAGTGACAGTGACCGGACGACTCCAGAGGAGTCTGCGATCATCGGCCAGCAGAGGGCACGCAATCAGAACGTGACGCACTGACAGCGGGGCGTGACATCAAGAGGAGTTTGGCCTGTCCTCCACCGAACAGATGGTGGTGTGTTGGGTGAGTGCCCAAGCCGAAGGCGGAAGAGGACGATTTCGTCCTGCCTCGTTCAGCGATAGGACGAGGCCCACTCTCGAAGGCATGGCTTGATCGCTCGTAATTTATTGTCCCGCCAGGCGTTCCAGCTATTCTGCCATTTTTTCAAAATAAAAGGTAATTGAACGGTGATGTACCCCCGCTGTGAGTGGCACAGACCACCGATATTGGGCATGGGCTGCACGTTTCGCAGCAGCATCTGCTGCCCATTTCCTACGATGCCGACATGGCTCGGAATCGAACAGAGACAATAGTCTTCCTAGCTTGAGCCAGTGATGTGAGCCGCCGCAGAACATCCTGTACAATGGCGACAGGTGGGTTCAACTGCTCTAGCGCCTGGGGACAGGTGTATTCAACTGCTCTAGCGCCCACAGACTGCTGAGTGGATCGGTAAAAACGACGCGCGAGGTATCCCGTCCTCCCTCAATATGACCTCGAGTACCTTGATGGCAACCAGCTCCGATGTGAATACCGTTGCATGGGGTGGTAAAGAGAATGATCGCGACATGGAACCAATTACAAATACACTGCCAACACCAGAATCAGTCTTGGATCCGCCTCCATGTGCCGGGACTTAGCCGTGAAAGGAGACCATGTGCTCTAGAGTATGTGACCGACGGTCGTGTGGTGTAGCACGTAATTTCTTCACCGCGGAGAGTGACAGGTCTATTATTGGGTGGGTCACCTGCCATTCCTTTGCATAAGAGTTTGGCACAAAATGCGTCACGGGAACGCGGTTTAATGTGGTTAAAGTACTCACCTACTCTGAAGCCATTCTCGAGTTTCTCTTGCGCGGCGGTCTTCTTTGCAATCAGCATCAAGTGACCGAGCATCTGCGACCAAATATGGTGTCAAGCAGGAATACCAGATGACCGGGCGGCGACAGCCAAATATGGTGTCAGACAGGGGCAGCGGGCGACCTTGACGTCGCCCCCTGCCCGATGAATCGTGAACACCTCAACCTCCAATTGCTTAGCCGTTCAACAACTCTTTGATTACGCCATCAAAATTCCTGATCAGCAATTGGTATAAATAACAATTAGTCTTACTTTCTATCGCTAATTGAGAATAACGCAATGTAAAAGAAGTACAATAAGGTTAGTTGACGGCGTTTTTCGTCATGAGTAAAACACCGATATGTCGAACGGAGGTTATGGTATGCTGCCTTTAACAACCAATGAACCGATGACTAATTGACTGTCTGCAATAATGAACGCCACATTGAGAAAACGTAATTTCTGAAAGATCACCGCAAAAACCATACATCTACGACATTGCAGATGAGATCCATTCAGCAAGAACCTATCAAATCCAGATATATCATGAGTAGCACGCAATGATTTCTGTTGACACACCATCAAACCCTAAATTATTGTACACTAGCACATGACGTCATCAGTAGCGCTGGACGAGCGAGAGTAAGACGGTCTGTGGTTCTCGCACGCCCAACAAAGAGGCTCGGGCATCACACCACGTCAGAGCTCTCGTGGACCACATTCGAGGAGCCCGATTGTGGAAATGGCGTCTGCAACTTCGGCAAATGTGTACTAAAAAGCAATCAAATTTAGTCGAAATTAGCTGCAATTTTGCCGACATTTGGTTTATCTACCGGATATGATGAAGGCATCTCAAGCTAAAGTGCACTAAGTCCAATTAACAAATTCACTTCGTGGGTTTTTCCCTATGAAAAAGGTAGGATACATTTTGCGCAACAAAAAACTGAAGTATTTTACTAGCAGTGTGAGTAGCGAATAGTAAACAGACAAACATAATAAAGTGATGCTACTGCTTGTCTTCAAACATTGTGGAGATGATCAAGACAGATAGACGAGGAATTGCGAAACGGCCAGGCACAATACGCACAGGAAAGCCCACGTTCGATTTGTCCAAACTACATTTTTAAAGCGACTTCCATCAAGTACAGCAGGAACTTGCACTTATGAACTCGCGTGTGCTTATGAAAACGTGCGTTCTGGAAGGGCGGGTAATATTCCATGGTAATAGTGCAGCTTTCTTTAATCCATATATATCGACTTTCTTTCAAATGCGACGCCCTGTGTAGCATGGACATATACGTAGAAACAGGGAGCCTAGGGCGTTTTCCGAACTCCCCACTTTCCCTAGATTCTAGCCATAGACCATATGGCGTTGGTTGAGAAGAAATTGCTTAATATATATCCCTGACCCTCAGTCGCTCCGCTGCACGTGCAGGCCACTTTGGAGCCTATGGCGCTCATACAAGACTGTATGCCACATATGTGCGTTCTACGAGTACACACATCCTTATGGTGAGCTGTAGCCAGGTGTTTGCCACAGGCAAACGTTGGGTGGGGAGGTGCATGGATATAATAGGCTTAAGTAGGTTTCAAAACAATGCTAATATAAAGGTCTTTGGCAGGTGTGAGATGTCGAAACGAATACAGCATGATGTAGACAATCGTCATTAAAACGATGTTAATTATAACAACTTAACTGCTTCATGCTTTATATTTAGTCAATAGCATAGATGTAAGTGAATATGTCTGTTTATTTTGAGATACTTAATATAGGGACGCTTATATTTATGAAAACGATAACAATACATATGCTATGAACTAGTCATCCGTAATAGACGATATCATAGGTGATCTCTTTACCATGAATTGGGTTCGTTCATGTTCATATATCACGAGACGCTCGTGAATTACGATTCGAAATTGCGAACATAAACATGGTACTTATGAATGAGATACCATTAGAAATGAAGCACGAGCACTTCATAAACGCACATCAAGAAGCATGATGTAGATGCTTCCTCGAGGATGTTTATTTGGGGCTCAATAAGTGGTATATTCCATCCTATTTCACGAAGAATGCATCACTGTGCCACGCCGTTTCACGGTGCTATCAAAATAGCTGACCAAGCGGTATCCTGAACTCGGGGAAAACAGGTCAGGTGACGTGACGTCATCAGACGTGATCGGTGCCTGGCTGAACGTCCCTCAAGCAGAGATGGCCTGATCGCCACCGATCAAGATTCATTATACACCTTTAAACAAAACTGCGCACACCTGAGAAAATTATGAGACAAACCTAACTAAACATAACAATTAGAAGACCAGGACAAAGTGAAGTTTGAGTGAAGAAAGTATTGGAGTTTTTGGGTGCATCGACTGGGTCGATCATGCAGCTAAAGCAACTATTTTGTCAAGGGCCGAAACAATTTGTCACGGTTGAGCGGCGCAACGTCGCCGGGCCAAGCCCCTCAGAAGAACTTTGTCGTGCACACACGAGTAGAACCGCTCGGGCTTCGCCCTCGCTCATAATCAATGTTGCTGGCTAAAGCTTAGTTGGTTTGTTGTTATTTAGTTACTAATTAAATCCGAACATAATGGGAATTGCGTGATTTGATGTTGACACAAATGTGTCATGGCGACTATACACACACTGCTCTGGTATGCCTTGTGTGCATGGTATACATGGTAATTTGTGGGAGCCCTTTATTTATTTACATACTGATCGCATGCAGTTCATTTGTCAACTACGCATATTTACTTACAGTTTATACTTTCAGAAAGTATATGTGCCACACCACAATGCAACTTTCAGAAATGGACTGCAGTTAAAATAACCATTGACTTGTCATGGGTTTTCAAGTATACAGATTAACCATACCAGATATGGACTGAATTAGATCCCAAAATACAGTCCTGCATTATGCTCTAGTTTGCACCCACCATTTGATCAGCCTCCTCGGCGTCAGACAGGGCGGCGATTCGCTTCTTGGGGATGACTAGGAAGTGGGTGGGCGCCTGTGCGTTTATGTCGCGAAACGCCAGGCACTGGTCGTCCTCGTAGATGATGTCGGCCGGGATTGACTTGTCGATGATCTTGTCAAAGATGGTGGGCCCCGGCGCAGGTGCGGCCTGCGCCTTCTGCACTTCGTCACCCATGGCGCGACCCACCGACAGTGGCCGCAGCGGCTGCGCAGTCCGTGGACGGCCAGCGTTAATGTCACAGCACGTCTGTCTCGACACATATACCGTCATGGCACCATTCGTCCGAGCAGTACACCAGGACGCCAGCCTCAAACACTGCACTAATTGTTGCCACCTATTGGGCGATGGACATGCACTCCTCTGCACTAGCCATTGTGAGGAATAGGGTTATCATAAGCATACTTCCATTCATCATGCTCGCCGCCCCATTGTTTAAGTCACGTGCATGAGTTGTCAAGACCTACCAAGAAGGCAGTGCTTCCACACTTCAGACTCTGAGCTACGTAGACAGTCTTGCACAAATGGAAAACCAGTCTTGAAATCATATTCCTGAAACATATTACACTTCGATATTTGTGTGAGATTCTGCATACCTATTAATGAGTTTTCTGTCAATGAACAAATTAAGGACAATCTTTAAAAACAAAAGGTAAATATATAGAAAACTCTAGGCCAATTTGTCAGAAAAAGTTAATGGTGCATTCTGACATAATTTGGATACATTCTACATTCAATCATTGGTGAAATAACTTTTCAAGATGCAAAAAATTCAAGATGAAGCATCTCTGTCTCAATAAGTAGTCATTTCACCAAGAAAAAACATTAAACTTATTCAAATAACATTCAAAACACAAAAATCAGGTTTGACCATGCACATACATCGCATTCCCTCTATCCCTAACAAAAGATGGGAAAATTGAAGGGAAAAGGAGGTTTTGGTGGCATAGTATATCATTAAGAATATAAAATAAATTAAAACAATCTAATCAAACTTAACCAAGCCTGACCAACAAGATGAACCCAACATGGCCTGGTCAGCTGAACCAAACTCAACCTGACAATCTAATTTGCTGATGTATCACAAAAACTGATATTTCATTGCCTTATAGCATTAGAGTGTGAAAGGAATCTGCATCATCTACCATGCCAATGCTAAATGACATAATTTTAAATAGTGAATATCTTGCTTATATGTGTCTTCCCAAAGACATCATACAGGAGGAAGTTGTTAGGTAAGCCTCAGTGCCAAGTTGTTACATTTTTATGTGCACTCAGGGGCTTCTATATAAATACCAACAACATGATTACCTGATTGAATATAGTGCAACAGGGAATCTGTTGACTGCATCAAACACCTGATGATATTGAAATATCTGCATGCAATTTGAGTGCTGACATATGAAAGGTATGTAAGGCATATCAGATTTTATCATGAAAACAATATTGCATACAACACCTTTTACATCATGCAGTCTTTATTGTGATCTGATTATGTGCTCATTCCTTGTGTTGATGTACATAATTTATGTGTACCTTTATTAATAATAACCATTAAAATCCCTGATATAAATTGGCAATGTATAACAGAGTACATCACAGGCATTCCCTTTATCTGGAATTTGTCTGCAATATTATATTTATTCATGCATCATGATATATAATGGTGAGCATAGGCACAAATCATGATAATAATAAATGAGACACTGCTAGAAGCAAGGTATGAAGGCTTCATAAACCCATCAAGAAGCTGATGCTGATAATTTTGGGAAGGGATGTTGATTTGGTGATCTGGAAGTGGCATACCCCACCCTATTTCATGAACAATGTATTGCTGAACTTAGCTGTACTCAGGCTGGTAAATCTGTGCTTTAAGAAGTTTTTTTTAAATATGAAATCTTTGAATTTAACCATCCAATTTAATGTTTATTAATGTGCCTGAGATGATGGGGCAATTCATTTTGTGTGAATATATTTTACCATAAATTTAAAATACATAAATACCTAACCCAACCTAACCTAACCTAACATAAAATGCTTTTGAGAAAAAAAATCAAAATTTTGGAGTTTTCCTCAACTTCAAAAACCTTACTGTGCTTTAAGGTGGTAACAAGGCAAGCTTTGACCTAACCTAAGCCAGTTTTGAAGACAAATTCAATGAGTATAGTGTGAAAATACATTTTTGGGAACTTTTATAGATTATTCTGCTTTAAGGTGGTAACAAGAGAAGTTATAAACACATTTACTTCCATAAAGGAAACAAATAGGCTAGGTTTTGTTAGGGTATGTTAGTTTAGGTTTTTAAGTTGGAAAATCTTCCCAAAAAATGTCCAAAAAAAATCAATTTACAGCAAAATTAAGTGGTTCTATCATCTTAGCCACCATCATAAACATGATATCCTGAGGCCAACTTTGCTTTTTTAACAAACAAAAACACCTTTTACTACAAATTTACCCAAGCTTTTACCCACATTTTCCTCTATAAAGCCAACAAATGGATTTGGCTACTGGCCTAACCTAATGATACCTAACCCATTTGTTAATTTTGTGGGGGCAAACATGCTTACAAACTTGCCTTGTTACAACCTAAAGGCACAATAATATTATCGGGGCTTAGCTAGTCCACGAATCATTGTAGTGTGTTCAATTGGGTGCACTGGCATTAGTCTTCTGCACACCAAAAGTACCAACACCAGCCCAATACATTTAGAGCACCACACCAAAGCAGCAAAATATGCCTACTTCGAACATCAGAGCATGCCAGTAAGGCCATACCAATTTTGCACAAACCAACTACTGTGAGCCATCGTCGCCAGTCTGAGACTGAACTGCACGCACCGGAGCGGGTGCTCAACAAGTGAGGCCGATGCGGTGATTGGCGCGGGAACGGGCACCTGGTGTGGACCCTGATAAATGTATCTTGGTGCGGTCCGGCGGATATTCCACCTAGAATTCAAACACAACTTCCAAAACCACACGAAGAAAACAATTGCAAAAACTACAAATATCACACAGGGACCACATTCGTCTCCGTCGATAGCTGCCAAATTTATTTACCACAAAAAATACCCTATTGCCAAATATGGTCCAGTGTCCCATGCACTTTGAAATAGCATGTGACATCCACCATATCTCGAACATGGCCTAACACCTTCCTGACACAGATTTTGATAAAAACAATTTCGTGCAGTTTTATCTGAGGCCCTGCAACGAATCCTGATCATCTGATATCTGAAAGCTCAATCGGAGCAGCGGTTCACGAATTGTTGCCTGCGGCGTTTTTCTGAGTTCGCACTGAAGGTCAAATTTCAGAGTCAATATCTTAGTGTTAGGTATATATAAATTATTAAAACTATGTATCGTTGGAATCGCAGTGAGCCCATCTTTCGATTTCTGAAGTCAGTTTTGATTTGTGTAAATTATGAAAATATGACCCCGTGACCTCGGATAACGTGACGTATGGGGACCCCTAGTAATATGATATTGATATAATTATTTATGTAGAACGAAAGCCTCATCATTTATCTTTCTGATAAAAAACTATGCATATTAAGCGCCTAATACCAGTTTCTGTTAGAAATATTGCCTGTCTTCTGCGAAAAAAAATGCCGCTTGAATAGTTCAGTAGTTTTCCAGTTTTTCGAAAGAGTGCAACACCGTAGTGTGCTACGGATGTGTTTGGCATGTTACGGATGGCAAATTTTGCTAGGCCTCTTCACCCATTTCCATCACTAAACTCACATTTAGACCTGGCTGGGATACGATTAAATGTCAGATGTGCAACATTACATGATGCACATCGGCAAGTACGCATCGGCTCAGAGGACAGTGGACGTTTGGCAGTCGACATCCACGCAGACCCCAGTTGGTACGAAACGGGATAGCGTTATCTGTGAACTTCGATCCCAGTTTACGCTGCCTTGTCATTTATCCCCGCTGTTTATGGGGTTTTCTGTGTCTAGTTACCGACCGGGCTGACTCCAGCGAAGCGATAAGATAAGGGATCCCCTCATGAAACCGTGAGTGTGGAACCGGAATCGTGTGCTCAGTCGATGCCAGGCACAAGGTGAAGAGGTCTGGTTCTTAACCCGCGCCGTCTTTCCGGTGGAATCCTCACACCCCGTCTCGAGGGGGGGGCGGTTGAAGACCCCCTCTAAAATCCAAACTAAGCATCGCAGGAAAACGAAAGAGGTGTCATCAGAAAGCGCTCGACGAGTAGGGTCCGGGTCCACCCCCAAAACAATTTCTCCCCAAAAGTGACGTCACCAGGGGATAGATTTTCACGACTCTTGACGACTTACATTATGTTTTTTACTTTGGGGAGTTCATTTTAGGGGCTATATGAAAAACACAACTTATTTGGAATGAGAAAAGGACAGTGAAATCGACCAGGTGTATAGTTTTTTTGCCTCCCCGATGCTTTTTTAATTTAAGAATTTTGGGTTTTCAAGTTTTCATTAAATTTCCTTTTCCAATGGGTAGAGCACACTGAGAAACGTTGTTGGAAGTCAACTTGTCCAATAATACAAAAATGTCTACTTTAGCCAGAATCCTATACTTGAACTGCAATTCGGCAAATACACAAAATTTATCCGTAGTCAAAACGAAAAGAAACACTGGTACATTTTGTTGCGCCCGTATAGATAAGCAAACACTGAAAGTTTCATTAAATATCTATATCAGTTAAAGCGTGACCACTGGTTGAACTTTTTTTAGAGGTGACCTCACTTGACCTTGAATAACTCGTTGACCCTAGATGACCTGACCTAAAAGTTTTGAATCAGCATGTCAAATTGATTTGGGAAAAGGTATGCCAAATTTGGGCGCGTTGCCGCGCGTCGTTCGTCCGCTATCCGCGAAAAAACCTGAGAGGGGCGGTTGAAAACCCCCCGTGACGGGACGGGTTAACAAAGTGAAACGGTATTGACTTATCCTGGTATTTCGCAAGGCCGGGGCAATGGTATGGCAGTGCTGTTCTGATCCGCATAAGTGCCATAAATCTCATATAACTAAAGGTGTGAGGCCATCATCCGAATAACTGGTCAAACTGGTGAATGACAGTCGAATTCAGAAGGACGTTTTCCTGTGCACGAACTGCAATGGAAGGTTGCTTAAGGATCCTAAAAACATCCCAATGCAAGAGGTGTCGCCGGTTCAGTTAAGTGACTCCAGCAGCCAAATTTCCAGCAGAAATGCGTAAGTCCTGTGTCTGGCGAGAATTGCGCACCCTCGGATGAAACCGACCATGCAACAAACTATCTTGTCGCCGACGTGACCTTACCCATTCTAGGCGTATCGCTGTTGTGGACAAGTGGCCTCTTATATATTTGATGTTCCATTGGCTTCTTATATATATATATATATATATATATATATATATATATATATATATACAATGAATTGCCTGCTTGTGTGCGTTGATTAATAATTGGTGGTCAGATGTTCGAGTGAAAATACATCAACCTCTATACCTCTTTGGTATAGAGTGGTATAGGTATGATGTGAAGCATGTCAGCTCTGTCAAGTTAGTCTTTGTCAGGTCCCAGGAAGTGAAAGAAGCAGCGTCTTATCTCCGACAGTGATTCTCGAGAGCAGTTACGGTGAAAGGCACACAGTGGTTCCACAGATTCTCGCCCTCAGACCTCATGTCCATCGCGGTCCTCCAGTGACCCGGGACGTGTCGTGAAGGTGAGGAAGAAGTGAAGTGCTATGAGAGAACGCTATCCCTCTGGACCGTACATGTGCAATGGTGCATACGCGTGCACCATGCAATGAATAACAAAATCGCTCATTTACCAACATATGTGTGTGCGTGTGTGAGCAGGAAAAAACATTAGGACTACATGCGTAATTGGGTGTCTGCCTATGGTGTGTATGCTATAAATACACGAAATAAACTAGTGTGTCACACTGTCATTGTCCTATAAATTATGCAGATTTTTGGTGGTTGCATAGCATGTATAAAGTGTGACAAGTTCACAGGTCTCAATATGCTTGTGAAATATAGCTCTGCTCAGTGAACTATGCAAGAAATAAGCATGTTTGTGTTTGATTTAATTGCGTTGCCAATCTGATGAGTTGCAGAAACGGCATCTCCTCATTGCTTTGCCAGACTATTTATCCAGAATACAGCGTCAAGCTTTGAGCTCTCTTGCGTTTATTCAGCGAATTTTCGGTCATAGTGTTCATGCCTAGTTTTCTGAAGCGGACACAAACTTATGAAAATGGCAACCATTCATCCCCTATGCGTACTATCTTTAAACGATGTTTGCTGTTGGCTATATCAGCCATGCTTAGTCAAAATATGTCTGCACTGGATATGAGACGCAAGTTACTTAGCAACATATGTAAAATTCCTCGGTACTGTACTTGGCATTGTACGCTTCAGAGGCACCGGCGAGACAAAGCTCACTGAATAGCCAGCCAATTTAGGCGTCTTTTTCACATAGGACACCCAATATTTGTAACAGAAACTGGCATAAGGCTTATAATATACATGGTTTTTATTTTTCATCGGAAAGACAAATGATGAGGCTTTCGTTTTATGTAAATAATTATATCACTATCGTTGTACTAGAGGTCACCACAGGTCACTTTATCCGAGGTCATGTGGTCATATTTTTAAAATGTCCACAAAACCAAAAAACGGACCACAGGAATCGAAAGACGAACTCATTGCGATTCCAACGATTTATAGTTTGTATAATGTATATCTATATTACACTAAGATATCGGCTCTCGAATTTGACCTTCAGTGCGAACATACAAAAACGCCGCAGGCTATTACTCGTGAACCGCTGCTCCGATTGAGCTGAAACGATCAGCAATCCTTTTAGGGCCTCAGATAACTCAGTATACAAATTTTCATCAAAATCTGAGACATGAGGGTGTCAATTTTGAAAATTCATGTTCGTGGACGGCACCAGCAAGGTGTGCAGTGAGAAAGGTTGTTTGTGGTTTAATCATGTCAAATATGAACATTTCTATTGATTTCACGTGAAAGATGTGTTGATGTCGAAAAACAATTGCCCTATGTATACTTTTGAGGGACCAGTGTCCTTCAATGAGAGCCAGTGTCCTTGAACTCAATTTAACATTTAACATGGGACCCTAATCCATTTGGGCTTGTCCATTGCCTTCATGCATTCCTTCCAACAATAATTTTCAGAAATCAACACCTGTGGTTTAACCTCAATGACTGCGAAACAAAGTGCAAGCTAGATGGATAAGACCATGTCTTCTGCGTTTGCGTATTCCACGTCTTTTAACTATCAGCAAATGTCGAGAGCACTTGATTGCCATGGTGTGCCTTGCATTCATACGGCTACAAAAGAAAAAGAAAAAAAGAAAAACATTATAATTACAAGCAAAACAAAATCGAAATCGAGGTGAGGTCCGAACCCCAAGAACAACAACTGTGGCGACGCCCATGGTTGAAATCACTGGGGCCCCACCAATCGCACCAAATGCTCCCAAAACCTATTGGGTCCACCAAAACGTGTCGAGACCACTATACCTCGCACTATGGATCCAAACAGATGGCGCCGAGGCCCACAAAATCGCGTTGGGACAAAAAAAAGTCGCATAGCAGCCTTTGAAAATCACATTGGGGCCAAAAAGATTGCACAGGGGCCCGAAAATTCGCAACTGCCACTCAAAAATACATTTTTACCCGGAATATGGGTACAAATGTAACAAATCGCGTCAATGACCACCAAAAAACGTCGGACAACGGAAAAGGGACATGTGGAGCCACCGAAAAAATCGCACCGGGAGCTCGAAAAATCGTACCGGAGCCCAAACATATCACGCAGGGCCTTGCAAAATAGAACTCTGCTTTCACAAAACACACCGTGACTCGATCGAATCGATTAGGACATCGGGAAATTACAAACATGTCCCGAAATAAAATTATCCGGAGGGTCATTCTACTCTGAAGGGTGCCACCGGTTGCAAAAGAAAACTCGACGAGCAATCGCAGTGGCGTACCAAAGCGGAAAATCCCCCTCCATCCTTAGCAGGATGAGCTGACAAGAATCGTACCGGCGTCCCCCAAAAAATCCGGCTGAAGCCCCAAAATTTCGCATCGACGCCGACCGAATTCGCGTGGAGGACACCGAATAAATATAACGAGTTCAGACAATTCGCGCCGTGGCCAGGCGGAGCCTTTGGACAGGGGGGCATCAAAATGGCACTTAGGTCCCAGCTAAGTATATCGCGTCCCGCGAACTCCCGGCCGGCCCCAAAATATCGCGTTCGGGACAAAAAAAAATCCCGTCGGTAGTCCCAAAATGTATGTCACGGCATCAAAAACTCTACTCGGTTCTTCCAAAAGTTGGAGTCGACGGTTACAAATGTGCACAGCGTTGCCACAAAAATCGCATAGGAACCCGAAAAAGATCAAGCCTCAGCCTTCCAAAGTAAGGAGTGATTGCAAAAAAAGAGAATAATGTCTGAGCCTAAAAGATCATCCTGGCACCAGCACGAGATGTTTCCAAAAAATGTGAGGCCCCGAAAAAAACGTACTGCAGGTCGAAAAATCGCGACGGGATACAAATATATGGCGCCGTGGGAAACAGGTCGCGATTCGGACAATACAAAAAAAAAAATCAGGAGAGTTCCTAAAAATCGCGTCGAGCGCAAAACATCGGTGTCTGGCCCCTAGAACAAGGCGACTGGGCCAGACAAGTCTCGCCGGACCCCGAAAGTCGTACTGGGGCTCCACAAATATTCACCAGAAGTCCCAAATAAACATACTAGGATTACAGGAGCGCAACGGAAGGACGAAAAGGCACCGGGCCCTCCAAAGCGCATCGCATCTCGCAAAAAGTGGCAGGGCGTTCAAACATGCGTCGCATTCCTAAATAAACACAGTTCTAAAAGAACACATGGAAGGCCCTCAAAGCACCCCGGGGCCATGAGACCGCATGAGGGCCTCAAAACAGACTGGGGATCGCAAACAACAACCTGGACCTAAAAAAGAATAAAAAGGCCGGGCACTAAATGAACACATCTCGGTATTCGAAAACGCTCCGGTACATTTACAAATTCATCTGTGCACAAAAACATGGCAAGAGTCGGGGCTTCAGGAATGTCCTGGACCCCTATGAAAAATGGCTGAACCCTTAAAACACATCCGTAGATGAAGAAAAACGGAACGGATCACCCCCAAAAAATGCCTAGCCAGGGCATCGGCTCGGTTGCCTAATTTGCGAGCATTTTTAGCCAAAGAGATGAAGTGCGCCAATGTTGTTAACCACTAGAAAATGTGTCAAGAAGACAGCTAATCATGGAATAAACTTACCGAATTTCCCCAGCGAACCACGATGGGAAGCATACCATCACGTAAAATATGGTGCAAAACTATCTGATACGGTAGCAATTAGCAAATCGTATGAGGCATATCAGAAACCGTAGAATCGCACGAAGTATGGCGAATGCGCCGAATGCGCAAGGTGGGCGTATACGTGCACAAACGTTGGCGTGGTGCCGACCGGGCGTTATGAACTGAAATTGGAAAACTTTGCATTTTAAAGTAATATGTACATGTGCAACTTCTGCAGTCTGAGGTGACTCACCAAGGGATACAAAAAAAAGCAATCGAACAAGGTGGTGGAGTTAGGGCTGAAATCCGGTGACTCAAAGACGATGGTGATAGGCTGGGCTCCCTCCACAGGACAAGTAAGTCGGTCACTAATTATATCATTTAGTAAAATTTAACGGGCCCTCTTGAAAAATAGTGGTCGAAATTCGGTGCCTTAGTAGCGGTTTAGTTTAGTTGCCTTTAGTTTAGTTGGGCACCCTCCAAATCCGCTTGCCCCCTCCCATAACGCAAACCCTAGGTTCGCCACATATAGGGGGACAAGGTTTAGGTTTAGGTTTGCACTGAATGCTGGCTTCCAAAGAACAGGTGAGCTAGATCCGTCGGTGACGTCATATCGTACTGATTAGGTACACACAAAAAATCCCATCTAGTTAAAATTCCTCAGAGGAGGCCCTGGCATGCGCTGTGCCAAGAAGCATGAACTACATAGCGGGCCAGACAGGTTCATTGCGGAAAACAAACCATGCTTCAGCCCACACACGGCAAATTCCGGGGAAAGGTTCATAAAAACCCTTCACGGCGTAAAGAATACACCGGGCGGCCACAATTCCGCACACGGCGCTACCAGGCAATGACGACATAAAACATCTGCAACGTTGTGAATATGACATTCCTTGCACCAGGAGACACCGACTTCCACATAGGAGGAGACTCAATGGGAAGAATGGGTGGGAGGAGGCAATTCCGAGATCAGCAGACGAGGAGATCCGAGGAGGGCTTCTCACTTTGAACCCTCGCCAACACAGAGGAGAGGAGGGAACTGTAGCCTCTCCTAAGGGTGCTAGAGCCTTGCTCTTGAACGCGACGATCGAATACCATGCAATTCATATGAACCTACGTTTCAATATGTCGATATATTTTCTGGCGATTTCCCTATGCACCATGTCAGGTTATGGAGTTATGATATCACTATTGATGCCATGTCTCAACAAAAGCGACAAAACCGTCGATTTACGGATAGAAGTCATTGATAATGATTAATTAATTGGGCCAGCCCGCCTCTATGAAGATGAGTTTTTTTAGCAAACGTTTTTTTAATAATTCGCACCTTCCTTGCACATACGTGATGCCTTGACGAGCATAGTAATTGTGCGAAGGTCAAGATCATGACAGATCAGCCATCCTAATACAAGGCCTTACAAAATTATTACTATGTTTAGAAGATATTCCCTGTTTTGCTGTGACATAATGCACTCGCGATCATGAATCAGCAGCGAACGATAATGCGTGAACTCTCGTCACAAAACATCAAACGTCGGTGACCACAATTCGAGAAAAAAACGTTGTGTGTTGTCTTAGGCTTCATTTTGCACATAGTTTGAATTCAGCATCGAAATTTTCCTCGGGAAAAGCAAAACATAAATCACTAGCTGTCGCATACATTAAAAAAGCTATGTCAGATGTTTTGCCATCTTTATTGTAGTTTGTTTTTCTTAACGAATGTCATATTATCTACACCATGAACAAACAATTTTTCCCACATCACACCGAATACATCTCATCGCATCCAATTTTGGAAAAAAACATGCCATTTGCACCCGCTTTACTCAACAGTCCCATCCCTTCTGAAGTTCCCAGTATGACCACCCATCTTTGTTCCCTTATCCTGCGATACGTAGCCCAATTTTTGGGAAGTGTTCGAGCCCCATTACCCTCAAATCCTCTCATTTGTGACCAACCTGGTTGAAATGGCATGCTACCTACAATTACTTACGCTTGCGCCTGATTCTGGTCAGGTTAGTTTTAATCTTACAATATACAATCCTGCCTCACACTAAATCGCATATAAGACACTCGATGACCTACAACCCATAGTTCTATTGTAAGTACATACTCACCCCGGCCCTGTTGCCTTGTCTTCTCCATGGTAAGTTCCTCTATAAACTATGCAGTTTTCCCACAATGACCTACCCGAGACTGTCCCCATCCCTCACCTGTTTTTTTGTGTGTACCAGGATGTCTGTCGGATTAGTGCCCCTTTGATTGTAAGCAAAACTATTGATATCAAATACTTCCTTTAAGTACTGCGAACGGTCCAAAATGTGTGCTTTTTCTGTTAGACGTTCATCAATTCCTGGAAAGTACCTGGTTAAGTGACGGCCATCGGGATGCCCTGCTTTGCTTTAGTATTGCACTAACATGACTATCAATAAATTGCAAAACCTAGCATTGCCGGAAACTCATCATTTCGCCCCGACCATGTTCTGCATGGAAGTCGGGAAGTTGTACCTTGGCGTCCCGAGAAAAGATGCACCTGAAATGTCTCTGACAGGGAGTGTGATAATCACCTTGGCGTTCCGAGAAAATAGTGCGTCAGGTATATAGACGATATACTTGGAATATGGCTACATGGGAAGGATAGTTTCAAGGAATTTCATAGCATAGCGAATAACATGCGTGAAAAAAAATTCAGTGGACTTAAGACATTCAAGATTACATATATTGTTCTTGGATGTATTGATTGCACTGAGCGTCGCAAAGCTCGATACACACACACACACACACACACACACACACACACACACACACACACACACACACACACACACACACACACACACACACACACACACACACACACACACACACAAAACAACAACACACAACATATATATACACATATATATATATATATATACACAATATATATAAATAAATATATATATATATATATATATATATATATATATATATATATATATATATATATATATATGTATACACATATATGTATATATCCTCAAAACCAACGGATACCAAGGGATATGAACATTTCTCGTCCGACCACCACCTGCATACCATACGGGCCAACCCCTAGCGACTGGCCAAGAGAGTAAGACGCATTGCAACAGGACAACTGACTTTCACCGGCAATTAAGCACTTTGAATGGAAAACGTATTCATATGAATAGATATCTAGACACCAAAGATACCTAGAAATCGAACCTGTCAGGGGGATACAAAAACAAAATTTAGCATGTCGACAAAATCTGTTGTCATGCAGGCGCACTTCCCTTCGGAATACTACCACGCACTACCACTATCGCGTGCTTGATTCGGAATCACAAGGGTGTGCTGTTCCCCTCCACTGTGTTGCCAAAGATGGGAATATACGAAGTGCGGTGACTATTTAAGCGAAAAAACGCAATGAGCCTGCAGTGCACAGTGCCATTTTCGTTCCCCACCATTCAGTGTCAGTGTCTTTGACTATATTAACTTGTACACATCTTGCCATACAGTAAGCAGCATCACCAATTTTGCGTCAGTTTAATTGACATCCAACGGCGGTCAATGACAAACACGTACTATGTACCTTCCCACAAGCTGACCGGCTTACCTTCCCCAGCATGAGATAAATGAAGCGAAGAGCTTTTTTTAACTTAAGCCACATCATTTGTTCCTCACAGAGCACCACGAGCTCACAGGACACAGTGTTCGCATATAACTGAAGTATCACAAGTCTTCACAAAGACAGCAAGCTGGCCGCTAGTTTCTGGTATTTGTACGCTTAATTCTTCTTATTTCAACAGCATCATTAAGAAGACATGCCTTGTTATTGAGACTCCTGTCAGAATAAAATTACGTGCCGCAGTTAATTTATATTGATCATTACGCCATATCTGCTCATCCCACTCTGATGAGCGATATGGCGTAATGATCAATCAAGCGATCTGTCGTAAACACAGCTAGAGTGGTGTAGGGTGGTACTGAATCAAATTCGTATCACACTCAAGGTCATGCCTGACGGCAAGTCGTCGCCATGCCATACGTGACCAATGCATCGAACTAGTAAAAGCGTACTAAAAATATTCGCGTTGGAATGAAGAAGAAGTGGACCTGTCGGATTTGATAAGAATTACGAAAGAGATCAAGTTGATACCATTGATTATTCAATTTATCTGACAAAAACAACCTACATAACCTGACAAAAGTGTTGATCAGGTCGTGACAATTATTCGGATGAGCTGCCAAAAGACCATCAGTAATCAATGCGCCGACTTTGTATCGAATTGTAATTGAAACGGTTGTACGGAAGTAACACGTAATAAATCCATAGGTGCATTATTGTTCAGTTCGTAGGTCTTGTGCTTTTGATCAGCCTCACGCTATGTATGCTGACTAACTTGTTTTTCTTGTCGTTGTAGAATGCTAATTGAAAAATGATCAGTCGCTTGATCACGAGCGGAAGTTGATGAGGCTCGGGTGGTATGACAGCAGAGCTCATGCTTTGCGATCCTGGATTTGGAAATGACAATCGTTTGCCATTCCAAGTTAGAGAAGATGCATTTTTCTTCTGTTTCTGATGTCAAACATTTTGGTACTTGATGTAGAAAACGGGTGCGATGTTCTCTTGAACGAAACCTACACATATACTACTTATAAAGAATCCATAAATATATGAGAATTGTTTCCTGGGGGGTAGAGAAGTAGGTTTGGCTGGGTCAAGCTCAATGAGTTAAAATTATAGCTTTTGTTATATACATTTCCATCAGCTTTACAGTGTGCGATAACTGCTCATGTGTTATTCGCAAAATATAGGTATTAAGTCCGGGCTGGATGCAAAACGTATCTAGCCTAACCAGCTGTCACCTGAACTCAACCTATGGACTCTTTTTGTAGAAGCGATTCTAATTTGTGTTTTGAAAATGAAGAGGAAAATTGTCCGGCTAATGATAGCAATGTGTGACCTGCAAACCTCACTGAACAAGTGTGTTAAGGCCGTGAATTTTGTCTTCCAGGGCAAGCTAAGCTAAGCATCACATTACAAATTTGCTGTAAATATGTTGCCTGTCGACGTGATAGATGACATGACCAGAGCGAACTGGGCGCTGGCTTCATCAACAGCAAAATTAACGGGCCGGGATAGGGCTGGCGACTCATGGATGCGGACATGGGTGGGGTCGGGCCTGCAGATTTCTGACTGTGGGCGGCTGGCGGGAGTACCTCGCTCTGCCAGCGAAGGCCGGCCCCGGAAGTCCCCGAGAACGTGCTGTTCGACTCGGACTGAACTGGGGAGTGTCGTGTCCGAGCCGGAAGCGTGTGTCGACTCTCATCCTGTGTGGGTCACTGCAGCCTGGCGGCGTATCGGGCGCCGGCCCCACCACCAATTCCTTTCCTCCGGTGCCCTCGCTCCTTCCACTGCCTCTACTGACGTGCTCCTTTCAAGCGTCACTGTGTTTTCCTCGTGTTCTCTTGATCTGTCCCGCCCCACATGTCTCACTACAGGGCTTCCCTGGTGCCTACCCCCACACCGCCTGCCTAGTGTGGGGTTTCAGCTTCGACTCCTACTTCATCTGCCTGCAAGACGTCTCAACTTCTACTACCTCTACGCGCCATTCTTCAAGTCACCTCAACTGTCTCACAACTCGCGCCTACAAGACAACTATAATCTTCTTCGCTTCCTCTCATCCGCACCACATTACTCCTCATACCCTTCCACCCTTAACAAACAGCAACAAAGTACTAGCACCATAAACGCCCCTCGGAAACAGCCGACATCACCACACGGTGGCAGGCTGGCCAAATACAGAGACACACACACACTGCCTAGTGTAAGTATTGACTGTGCGCACATAACCGCAGTCTTTCACCGACGCAGCACCATCGCCAGCCTACACAGACGTTCGTCCGACCGAGCCTGCCCTGTGAGCCTGCCCTCGGTGGACGACGGAACAGCAGAGTTCGAAGTGTTCCGCTCAGTCCAGAGCTGATCTCCGACACAGGAGAGGTGTGACTTCCTCCGCAGGGGGGGGCGCTCGACAACACGCACACACCATAACCACCACCGCCCCACTCAACGGCACGGTGGAGTGCCCAGAAATTCCGCACACATGTAAAACTGCTGGAGCATACCACCCCGGGCACCACTCACCCATATTTTTTGTGCTCACAAAATATCTTCGCTCTATCAAATCATGGGGACCACAAACCCGGAAAAAAACACCCTCACCAAACATCTTCACCTCGTCAAAACACGGGCACCACACACCCGGTCCACATTGCACCGGCTCACCACCCACCGCATACTGGCTGCCGGCATAATCGACACCACCAACACACCGCACATACCACCCTGCGCACCAGCCACCCTCCGCGCCCGCTACCCTCCGCACCAGCCACCCTCAACACCAGCCACCCTCCGCACCAGCCACCCTCCTCACCAGCCACCCTCTGCACCAGCCACCCTCGGCACCAGCCACCCTCCTCATCAGCCACCTCCGCACCAGCCACCCTCCGCACCAGCCACCCCAGCCACCCTCCACACCAGCCACCCTCCGCACCAGCCACCCTCCGCACCAACCACCCTCCGCACCAGCCACCCTCCGCACCAGCCACCCTCGCACCAGCCACCCTCCACACCAGCCACCCTCAACACCAGCCACCCTCCGCACCAGCCACCCTCCTCACCAGCCACCCTCCGCACCAGCCACCCTCCGCACCAGCCACCCTCCTCACCAGCCACCCTCCGTACCACGACCCACACCATCCGAGCACACCACGTCACACACAGCATCCCAACACCCAACACCACACGTGGAGACACCACTAGACCCACAAACAAGCGGAAACCACAGCCCATCGCAACACCCATTCTGGAAAATCGTAATCGCATTGGCATCAGCACATTTAGGCACTGCAGGGAAACCGACATTTTCCTCCACTACACACCTCCCCCAACATCGCGAGGAGAGGAGAACTACGACTCAATCTCCGACACCGACACGCCATCCACCACGCAGTCACGCTCCCCGTCCTGACCGGCAGCTCCACCGCCGAGCCGCAGATCGCTATCACCGACACTCAACCATGCTGCGCGAGACGCCGCCACGAGCCAGCACAGCGACCCACCGCCAGCGCGAAACAAACTAACCACGACACCCGAACCAAACCGCGATACTAATGCAGACGGCACTACTGTGGAATGCGAGCTTACTCACAGGATACTGGGAAACATTCGAACCTGTGACACTCTAAACACAACACTCGACATTATGCGTCCCAGAAACACGTTGAAGCAACCGAATCTTATGCTTTCTACGTATGACAATGCGCACTACACTGACGGGCCACCACTAACGCGAGAACGATAATTGCCAGGCCCCGTTCTCCTGACACGCATTCGGTTTGGCAGACTTGATAATTTCTGAGAGCCCGGCGAATCTTGCTGGGCCGATTTGGTGGTGCCCCAATCTGTCGCAGCACAAATGCCGTGTCCTTCATGCCATCAGCACGAGCACTTGTCTCAGCATCGGCACTTTGCCTGGCAGCTTCCACGAGCTGCAGAGGATTGTGCTGTTGAGCATCTCGTGGCTGCCTGACGCTGACAGCGGGCACTGAGCTGATCGTAAATTATAGCCGGTCGTTCTCGCGCTCCCTCCACGGCATCGTCATCAACATTGGTCTCGGCTTCAGCATCACTGAACATCATGGGCACCATCACACAACATCACAGCATCACATGGACACCACACCTCAGCGACACTGAGATCACATCGACTTCCGAAAGATAAGTCACACACCGGCTTCTGAATTTGTCCCGGATTCGCTCACACTTAACTCACTTTCCTCTAAGTTCCCAGCGATCAAGTCGGTCGCCCTTTTCCTGTCCACAATCGGCGACCCACTCTGTAGATGGACCTGATGAGTTTTCTTCGCAGCCAACTGCAAGTTATAATTAATCACATGGTCATAATAGCTGCCACGCCCAAATGCTCTTGCACTGATTAACAAGCCCACTAATTACTCTCTGTCATCGAGCACCTCCATGTTCACTTAACACAAAATCCAACCACACTGACTCGGCCCTAACGTGCGAGGACAGCTCCTCTGCCATGGGAAGCGGTGAGTACGTGACCTCTCCCGACTCAGTCGCCTCGTCTGCCAGTATTTTCTTTTGCATAACAACCGCTGGATCAGGCTACCCGGTCATAACCAAAACCTGTTAGCCGGCACATCGCAGCACAGCGACCTGCAGTGATACAATTGGTCACTGTCGGTGTTGAGGCAGCTATGTGCAGCTGAAACTTGCGCTACATATAGTGAAGCAATCGCTGATTTCTTTGGTACTGGTGTCTGGTTGTGCGCAGAATATATGAAAACAATCAGCAGAGCTTCCTCTCTGTTTCGAGGTGCTCAAGTCGCTCCAGTACGTAAAGATTTGAACGCGAGACCACATGGGTTAACCTATCCTATGTGCTTCAGATCAACACCTGCTAATATTGGACCAGTGGGCCTGGGCCTTCCCAATAATTAGATCCGCCTCCGAAAATAACGCTGCCTTTCGAGGTGCAAATCAGAAAGAAATGCGCGAGGTCCAGCACGTCCATTGGCCGATCGACGACCACACGCTCGCGTGCTGTTTGGGTAGTCACCTGGTCGTTGGAAAATCCCGTCACTCCCTACTAGCAGCCGACGGTGCTAAGCTGAGGAAAGTTCAAACATCTATCCTTCACGTGTGCTTGCTTGCCCGCTCGAGGCGAAGTTAGTATGCCGTGCAATGCAATCGCCAGTTGGGTGTGTGCTTATAATTTATGCTGGACACCCAGGCTAGTAATGCGTTCAGACTCCATATGCCTCGACTGATATGTGGTTCGTAGAGTCCCGATATGCCCATGGCCAAGCAAAGCAAGTCTATGGTGGTTTCTTGTATGGACGTGGGGTTGGGTGGGGTGGAGGTGGGGGCAGTAGACTCCCTACACTTTTCAATATGATGTTAGTAGTGCTAAGTGGTCTGTCACCACTTTTCACACATACTTACATACATACACACATACTCATAGAAACATTTCATATTCGCAAATGGTGACCAGCATTTCTTCAGAATGTCTGCCGCACGTCTCCGTATTCATGTTCTACATTGGCAGTGACCTACGAGCCACGGCTCGGTTCTTCACATATTATTTAGTGAAAGGTATGGGCACCATTTAGCAAATATGGATCATGTTTGTGGTACAGTGCATATGCTCGCTTATCACGTCCCGGGCAATGTACCTTCGATACACTGCGAAAGGTCCGCGATGCATTGCAATGTGATTTCGCTCGACGTCATGTTTATCTAGGCCCGTGAACGGTGCAACCACCCGGTTGCACCGTTTGCGCTCGCATTGCGTGCTGACACCGCCCGCGTCGGCGTCGGCACAACAATGTGAGGCAAGAGCGGCGCAACAACACGCCGGCTCGCATTGTCTCCTGCACACACGGGCAAAAACTGTGGCAACAATGAGTCGGGCCGGCGGCCTATCGGCGGAAACGCGGCGGTGACTCGGCACGGACCGCCGGCAGCCCGGACCAGGTGGCGCGCCGGCCGCTCAGAACGGGTCCGCTTATCGCGCCGATCTGCCCCCGCGTTTTCCTCGCCGTCCGGCCGGGCGACGGTCCCCGCGCGTCGCCGTCGTGCACATGGCGCACGGACGCGCGCGGTGGGCGGTGCCACGTGTCGTGGCACGTGTTCGGCCGGTGGAGAAGGGCGACAGATGAGCGGCTCGGTGACCAGCTGGCGCTTCTGAAGTGGTCTCGCCGGCTGGGCGGGTGCTCGCCGCAATTAGCTTTTGGAGTTTCCGAAGCGCTGAAGTGAAAGGAAACAACTGTCCGGCGGAACCGAACATAGTTGTGATGGGTCTCGTGATCCGGCTCGTGACGTCCATGTTCAAATCGATCTAACTCGGCGACAGTTGCAACTCACCGATAGTGCTGTACGCGGAGCTTGACGAGCAATTGTTCTAGCGAAGGCGTAGAACCAGGGACGTTAATTTCCGAAACTGCATCGGGTTGGGGCCCTGTACGAAATGTGCAGGCCGAAATTGGATTAGGTGTGTGTTGAGGGTTTAGCTCCCAATGTTTCATGGCAAAGTTGAAATTATTGGTTTGGATGAAGTAAGGTACTCTTATACAAATATTAAAACAAATCTTGTACATCGATGCAAGTGCTCAAAACAACACCTCTGTCAATGGACCAAGAGGAAGAGAATAGATTGTGTGGGAAAGACGAGGGGAAGCGAGCAATTTCTCTCGACCGGCGTCCATCACAATATATCCCGTCGCTACACTCGTCGCCCCACTCCGGATACGTAGGCCGTAGTGAGCCTGCACATACCTAGGCCTTGTGCTCCGTGGCTTTGCCTCCTCGATGCAGGGTGTAGCATCAGAGACGGTGACGCGTGATCACTGTGGGTCGCGCTCCATCGCCGACATTGTGTCGGTCGGCCCGCGCGTGACTGGCTCGCGGAATGTAAACGGGAAAACGGTGGCTGTTGAATCCAGAGACGAAGCAATGAGGAGAACGCCCACTTACAAGGGACGGATGTTCTAAAATTTGTAATGGTTTCTTCGATATCTCCTCCTACCCTCACCCACTCCTAACACTGCTAACAGGGCGCGTGCAGCCTGCTCAAATATAGCATGTCAGCTTATGCTTAAACTCGGTGCATGACATCTAAGGAAGAACTCGATACGTACACAAGCGGGTGCATTCAACTTTGTACCATAGGTTTAGGCTACTTGTTTATAATTCATACAAACAGAAATACACTTTGTTTATTTTGAGTTTACGAGGCAGCTGTTTACTAGAATAGCTTAATGTTGCACATGCACATGCGACGCTTGTTGATTGGAACAAAGAGCCAGCTCGAAGCATACGCGGATAACTCGAGCACTTGTGCTCTTTCCTTCAACAAACCAGTTTGTCGGCTGGCTGGCGGCCAGCCTTGAGGTAGTGTCGGCGTGCAGTTTCGGCGACGCTCGCCATTGTGCAGCCGGCCGGTGACTGTGCAACACGGACGCTGATTGGAAGCGTCGCCACGCCGAGACGGCACCGAGACCGGCGACGCGGAGTGACACCTCACTGGGACGTGCGGCGCGCCAGGTCAGTGCGGCGGCGCCTCTCGGGACGGTGGCAGCCAGGTGGGGCGGCTCGTGGTGCGAGCAGCTGACGGGGGCCCGCCTCCAGCCGCCTGACAGGTCCGGCACGGCCCCGACCTGACTGACGAAGGCCCACCACGGCGGCACACCGACACTGCAGCAGCCGACGACGGGGCCCGCCTCCAGCCGCCTGACAGGTCCGGCACGGCCCCGACCTGACTGATCTGGCTCCCCTGCCGGTCAGCAGGCGGCAGCTCTCTGTCGAGCAGGCCGGCCGGCGGCCTCTCATCGCCCAGTGAACGGCGTCTCACTGTACCGGCTGCACGGAGAGGCCAGCCCGCCCCTGCTCGGGTTCGGTAGCCGGGCGGCAGTGTCGACAGCGGTGGCCACCCGCTTGCCCAGCCGTCCACCTGGCGCCCACGCCCATCATGAGCGGGCTGGACGACGGCGCGGCGCCGCCCGCCACGATGGACGTCCACGCCGGCGACGAGCCGTCGCAGACGCACGACAAGCGCTTCCTGTTCAGCGAGTCGGGCTCGTCGCGGCCGGTCTGGGTGCTGGGCGGCCACCAGGTGCCGAAGCTGTCGGCGCTGGCGGCGCTGAGCGGCGCGCTGGCGCTGCTCTGTCTGGTGCTGGCCGTGTGGTGCGGCTCGCTGCACGGGCAGCAGTGTTCCGGCGTCGCCGACCGCTCCGAGTGCGAGACGCCCGGCTGTCTGCGCCAGGCGGCCGAGATCGCCAGCTACCTGAACACGTCGGTCGAGCCCTGCAGCGACTTCTACCAGTTCGCGTGCGGCCTCTTCGACGAGGCGCATCCGCTGGGCACAGAGATCAGCTATGGCATCATCAACGTGCTGGAGAGCGTCAACAAGGCCCGCATCGAGGAGTTGCTGGAACGCACGCAGATCTACAACGAATTCTCGGCGATCAGTAAGGCCAAGACGTTCTTCACCACTTGCATGACTTCCTTCCACGGCAACAGCAGCTCACTGCGACTGGTTGAGCTCGTCAACTCGGTTGGCGGTCTCGAGCTGTTCGGCACGTTCGACCCGGACGACTGGACCTTCCAGGAGACGTTTTTCCAGACCCGCGAGGTGCATCGTCTGCGACTGTTCTTCTCCATCACGTGGCTGCAGACCCTGAACCGGGTGATGGTGTCGCTGCCTCGGCTGGGCCTCAGGAACCGTGCGGTGTACACGGCCGACACGGACGAGGCGCGCTCGCGCCGCGAGGTGTACCGCCAGTCGATCGTGGCCGTGCTGACGCTGGTGCAGGCCGACCTGCCGGACGTCGCCGGACTCAACCGCAGCTGTGGAGACACCTGCGCCCAGCAGTTCTCCGAAGACGTGCTCTACGTCGAGACGGAAATTGCCAAGGCCATGCCGAAGGGCACCCTGGTGCTGCCGGCGACCAGCAACGTGATGTCTCTGCAGGACCTGGACACTCTCGCGCCCCAGTTCAAGTGGCGCAGTCTGCTGGACCGGCTGTTCGGCACTGGCATCATCTCGACATCGGCCAGCATGCAGGTGCCCAGCAAGGATTACATGGTCAGCCTCAACACGCTCATCAAGGAGACCAACTCGTCGGTGCTCAACAACTACATCCAGTGGAACCTGCTGCGTCAGTACATGCCTGGCATGGGCCCACTGTATGCCATCATGGAGCAGGAGATGCAGTTTGTCACGAGCGGCACCCCGACCAGACCTCGCCAGGAGGTCTGCCTCGACCTGTTGCGTCACTACTTCCCGCGCGCGTTGCGTGCACTCTTCATCCGCGGCCACATCGGAGAGGACAATGTGGCGGCGGCGAAACGGCTGGTGGTGCGCATCAAGAAGATGCTCTCGGAGAGCTTCGACTGGATGTCGCCTGCGGCGCGCGACACGTCTCGCGACGTGCTCCGTGACTTGAAGGTTGAGTACGGCCACTCGCCGTGGGTCACCGACCCGCGTCGTCTCAACGAATACTACAGCGATCTGACGCTCAGCAACGGCGACTTCTTCACCAACCTCGTCAACGTCGACCGCTTCAAAGCGTCGGAGCTGAAAGCGAACGCGGCGCGTCTCGGCAACGACGACGACGACGACGACGACGTGTGGGTGGACGGCGAGGCGGCCGACGTCAAGGTTGTGTACAACCCCGTGCGCGGCCGGCTGAAGGTGCCCGCCGGCATCCTGCAGGTGCCACTGTTCAGCCACGAGAGCCCCGACTACATCAACGCCGCCGCATTCGGCTCGATGGTGCTGGCGCAGCTCGCTGGACCCTTCTTCCTCAGGCACCGCACCTACAGGTGGGTCATCGCTGCACATTTCAAACAGCCCGGACTCGCCACCTGCGCGGCAGCCGGAGGCTGGCACTTCTCGTGGCGGTGCCGGACGCGCAGGCAGTCCGCTATCGTGCTTCACAACTGCGCTGGCGGCGCAGTTCTCACACATGGCCCCTTCCTGCGCACTGCAGACCCATTAAGCCGCACCGGCTTTGGGAGGGGACCGCCACGCGATGCATAATCCTGGACCGGTGGCGGCATGTCTTGCCGATTGAGAGGCAGGACGCTCGGTAATGACAGCCGGTCCACGGAAGCGTGCGCGTGACGGCCGCAGCGCTATGTCACGCCACGTGACCGCGGAAAACCGGCTGTTTTCCGGGAAGATTGACGGCTGCGGTGGCAATGCTGCAGCAGCTGACAACCGTCCGTGGCGTGCCGATCACGTGATTTCATTTCATGACCACTCCTGGTCACGAGCTAAAACGAGGTCAAGCTACCCTTCAAGCGTCTCTGTGGAACATGCAGAACGTTATAAATTGTAACTAGATAAAATATGGGTGGACAATCGTTCGGGACACGCCCGTGGCTTCGACGCTTAGGTAAAATACCTCGTGAGAGGCGGGAAAATGTCAAGGTTCTATATCATTATAAGAATCATTATAAGATCATTATAAGAATAGAGGGCTTGCTTTTCAGTATTACAGGGAGGGTTGATTGACATATTTGGTGGGCAACTAGTTCAGTGTACAGAGTGCAACCAAGAAGTGCCCTTGTGGCTCATAGTTGCACTAATCTTTTATGTCTGTATGTCTTTATGTTTTTATGAACAATAATGAGGTTTCCAACCATCCACAAATAGGGCCTTTTCTTTCGTGAAAAGGAGCTTAGTTGGAAGCAGTACTTGAAACGAAGATTGTATAGAGGAGTTACAAACTTTTCTCTCAGTCCTCAGAGGGCTCCTTCAGAGCCAAAAGCCCCTTATAATTCGAAGGGTCCGTACGGACTTTAGATGCCTTACGAGACCTCAGCATGACCCTGTCACAACTCCAAATAAATCATGGCAAGACATAAAGGAGTTCTCACGATCCTCACAGAATCCTTTCACAGATTACTAGGCCAACCTGCTCCGGTGGGAGTTCAAATATTTAAAGGACCCTTAACCCTAGGACTGCAGGGGGCGAAGATAACGCAGCATATATTTTTCGCTCCATCACTCATAATCTACAGTCGTTAAAAATATCCAAACTCCACAAAAGCCTCAACTGCGCACGCTTATAAATCGGCTCAAAACTGTAAATCCCAAGCTCAAAGATTCTCACTGTTCACAGTTCACAATCGACGAAACAAGTCTAATGCTCGATGTTCGAAGCGCAAATGCTCAAAAGGGACGAACTGCTGATTTGACATGAGCATGAAGGGGTTCGGCCCCTCGGTCTTTCGTGGGCCATGCTTAATGTGGTCGGAGGAAAGGGGGACTGCGCCCTCAGTCAAAACTCAACTGAATAGAGGATGAATACATGGGTCGTGAACAGAATTTGCCCTCTCCATTTTCGAATTGCTCTCACACCCATACATTTTTAAAGAAAAAAAACTACTGCTCCACATGACAATGCATTCCCACATCCTCGTGATTAAGTATGTCGCACGGATTGTATTTGTCCTTGTGCACATGCTTTCGTGTTCTTGAACGCGACGCATTAATAATTCAACCAGAATATAATACAGCCAGATCCAATAGTGCAGCCAGATACAATAATATAACATACAATAGCACAGCCAGATACAATAATACAACCAGACTAGAAGTCTGGCTGGCTGTATTATCACCAGCATTGCCAAGTTTATGAATGAAACTTGCTCTCGCAGCGCGCTTCCATATTAAGCAGCGCAGTGCGGGAAGGCCAATTTGATTGCACCTTGAGATAATTCCTGAGATAATTTTAAAGGCTTCCGTTGACATTTGGCATCCTTCTAACAATTGAGCGTATATTGTGCCAAAAATGGAGGTCACGTCTGTTACGAAAATGGTAAATTCAAAATCAAGCCATGACCAATTTTTGAGTCACAATTCAGATTATAGATGTGAATTGGTGGGAAGGTGTAGGTGGCATAGACTAAAGTTCAAGATAGGTATATCGACAAATATAGAAAAAAAATATATACTTCGAAAAATATGACCCCATGTCGGCTCACTAGATCAAACGGGAAATCTAACCTGACAATAATTCTTCTTAAGGCATATATCTGTCCTTCGTTATTTTACGCGAAGGTTTGTGCTGGTGAATTACGTCCTTTAATAGTGCAGCTGATTTCAATTCAACGCCCGGCCAGGCCTCTGAATTATGAGTTGAAATTCCCCGGTGGCACAAATATGGACGACGTTCTTCAGGCGAGAGTACGGATAATTTCGAAGTAAAATAGGTAAATCTGGATTTAGAATTGTAAAGCGCGTGCACATCGTTTTCGTGTCTGATGTGTGTTTGGTCACATACATCATTGGACAATTTAGAATTTGCAAGAACTGATTTGTTAAGTTTTCAAGCACGATACACAATTTTTAGTGTCTATTTTCTCATCATTCTAAGCAAAAGTGGAAATATTTGGCTTAGCGTTGGTACCACTCACATTTTTATTTTCCTTCAAGTTCACAGTTTGCTTCACTTTTCTCAGTACAATATTTTTTCTCGAAAATTATCTTCCTCAGCCTATCACATACTTATTAGAACATGCTCTTGACTTGTTCGGATACTATGGTATTTGTACCTGTCATTATTATGTTAAGCTACGTCTTCAGGTTGCCCATCATCAATGTTCAAGGAAGAAATCACATTCATTTTAACGAATAGGATTCGAAAACTACGGTGACCAACCGGACGACCAACCTCTTCCCCAGCATTGTCCTATTCTACCTGATCTGCAAGGTCAACCAAAAGGTGAACAAAGCTATTTGAAGTAATTCCGAGATGTCACGTTTAGAGTTATGCCTTACCATTTGTCGCATCCTTATCTAGCTTACAACAGAAACTGGGAACATCCAACTGACCCCCTCCCTACATGTAGTTAAAGAAGGTAGGAAGTTCTGCAGCACCGTGAGATTTCAGTGTTTCATGTTAATTAGCTCTCACTACCCGTTACTGGCGTCGTTACTGGGCTGCTTCAGCGCGGAGAACCTGGCGAGTTATCACACCCTTCGCCTCATACACAAGGTGCGTCTCCATGGTGAGCCAGAGTCACTGGCTCACGATCTCACCACCATGGCGGAGATTCGTGACCGGACCACCCGTCAAGACCACAGCTTGTATGTCCCCCGGTCCCGCACCGAGATGGGGAAGAGACGCTTTAGTTCCAGAGCGCCACCCATGTACAACTCACTGCCACCTGAGCTGACGCGACTTCCCGTGTTGATCTTTGGTCGCCACCTACGGGAGTATCTACTTGACCTGCCACCCGTGCCGGACTGATAGACTGCTCGACTTGCTGTTATTTTATATATATATTTTTTTTTATAGTTTAACTTGTATTCTGTGATTTTGACCCTCTTTTTACCTTTTGTGCTGTGTTGTTTTATCTATTTGACGCGATGTCGTAATAGCCACAAGTCAATTGTGGATGACCTCAATAAAGTCTGTCTGTCTGTCTGTCTGTCTGTCCGTGTCGTACTACAGTTGGTTGACATTTCAAAAGTAACAGCAATATTGCGCCGCAGTTTTTGCACTTGCAGTGTTGTGTAGCAGTGATGTACCGACACAGTAGCTGCATTAATAGTCGTGTCGCATCGCAACAAAGTCGGTGGATATTGTTATTCTAGCATCCCAGTTTTTGCAGTTGCAGTTTTATCGTGTGGCAATAGCAGGGTCGTTGCGTCACAGTATTTACAGTTGCAGTCGTGTCGTTTCGCAACAAAGTCGGTCGAATTATGCGCTGTGACAGTGATGTCGCGTCGCAGTTGCAGCAGGCGCAGTTTCGTTTTCATTGAACAATCACGTCCTGTCGCAGCAATCAAATTTCGATTGTTATTTATCGTACACTAAATGCATTACATGTTATATTTCGCTTCTTCTGCACTATTTTGCAGAAATACTATTTAAACAGGTGCCCATGTATTGCACCCATTATCCCTCTGTCCTGTATGTCCGATGTGTCTTGAATGGTACACACAACACTTATGTCACCATTCTCTAATTAGGTAAGTGTCGGACAAGTGGGCAAAATAGCTTCTATAATATAAGTCACGGATAGCACAAAACATGGTATTTATCCCACATGTAGACAAAATAGGCATTAAAAGAATGATTGCCTGCGCATAAGACGATCCTTTGTATTTGCAGCCGTCTCGTCACATACAATTTGGTTTCACTATTACCTTCGCTCTCGTGCAGTGGAGCCATTGTAACGGAGCTCCCTCATCCAAGCCTCCAAACAACTTCAGTTATTCAATCTGACATCGAATCATTCAACCAATAGTACTCTAATTCCAAACGGGTTGGCGCATGTTTGGCAGTGTGGCATAAAAGCAAGGTAAACCGCCTCCCGACAAAAACTGGCTGCGGGAGCCACCGAAAGGGACTGCTGCGGCGGCCAGAGCCGCTGCGAGCGGGCGATCAGTAATATAGTGTGAGTGGGCTATCAGAGCCGCTGCGAGCGGGCGATCAGAGCCTCTGCGAGAGGGCGATCAGAAATATAGTGTGAGTGGGCTATCAGAGCCGCTGCGAGCGGGCGATCAGAGCCTCTGCGAGAGGGCGATCAGTAATATAGTGTGAGTGGGCTATCAGGCGAGAGGGCGATCAGAAATATAGTGTGAGTGGGCTATCAGAGCCGCTGCGAGCGGGCGATCAGAGCCTCTGCGAGAGGGCGATCAGTAATATAGTGTGAGTGGGCTATCAGAGCCGCTGCGAGCGGGCGATCAGAGCCTCTGCGAGCGGGCGATCAGAAATATAGTGTGAGTGGGCTATCAGAGCCGCTGCGAGCGGGCGATCAGAGCCTCTGCGAGAGGGCGATCAGAAATATAGTGTGAGTGGGCTATCAGAGCCACTGAGAGCGGGCGACCAGAGCCTCTGCGAGAGGGCGATTAGAGCCGCTGCGAGCGGGCGATACAACTCGCTGCGAGCGGGCGATCAGAGCTGTTCACAGAACGTCAGACCGATCTGATGACAATTTCAATTACCTGCAACTAAAGCACATCATCAGAAGTCCCAAATGTTCAGCCGCGATAGCAAGCATCACGAACATTAGGCAATCTCAATAACACACACTTATCCTCTGTTTCTATTCTATTGCACTTTTCTTCAATCAGTTTTCTATACACTGATCTTTCACGTTTGACCTTATCTTACATGGTTTGTTTATGAAAACTGTTTCATTGTTCATCTTAGACCGAATTGAAATAGGATAGTGGCATCATATTCACACGCTACGAACTCCTTGAGCGATTGGAACGGAATGTTTTGATGCAATGTGTGATGACTAATTGCCAGAAGGTATTAACAAATTTGAAATGTGATGACATGAGCGATTCCAGAGTTTCAACATAAAATATGGAAGGGGTACCAAATTGAACCACCTGCCTGCAAGAGTTAAACAAAATTAACGTGGGAAAATATGCTATTTACCTTGTGTTTGCTCCCGTAAGTGGTAATGCGGAAACGGATGCAATATGCTACAGCACAGTCTTTCTCATAACATGTTTTCGTCTTATGATTAGACCTCAGGCATAGTAGATATTTTGAGATGGTGCACTTTGAAAGGTTGGCGCTTATTAAACAATCTCTCCTACCCAGTATTAAACTCTCCCGGGCTTCGCTGTCGCTAACAATTATCTCTCATATATGGGAGCACCACCCTTGTCGGAATTCGGATTTTTCAACATCATCTTTGCTGGCAACCTGTGGCAATGTGGTGGCCACCTGCGACCGCAAAGACTCCGCGAAACCAGAGGTAGTCAAAACCCCTTCTGTCCAGCTGCCAAATTCCCCTGTAGGGTTTACCGATGGACAGGGACATCACAGATATGCACCGTCTGCTGACAATCACGTTTGCCTGTTCTCCAGATTGCCCAGCTGGTGGGACCAGCAGACCACGGACAAGTACCGGAGCTACGGCATGTGCCTGATGGACAGTCTGGACGGCTACACCGTGCGCGTGGAGAAGGGTTTCGAGTACAAGTCCAGCAAGCAGTCCGGCTCACACTCCAGGTCGGATTCGCGGGCTCGCTCCGTCCGGCGTGCCGTTAGGGGCTCCTCCAGTTGGTGGAGAGCCCGGGGGTCCCTCCAGTTGGTGGAGAGCCCGACGGTCCCTCCAGTTGGTGGAGAGCCCGGCGGTCCCTCCAGTTGGTGGAGAGCCCGGCGGTCCCTCCAGTTGGTGGAGAGCCCGGGGCTCCCTCCAGTTGGTGGAGAGCCCGGGGGTCCCTCCAGCTAATGAACAGCCAGGGGGGTCATTTCGGCCAGTAGACCATTAGGGGGCTACCTCCAGCTGGTGAAGAGCCCCGGGGTCCCTCCAGCTAACGAACAGCCAGGGGAGTCATTTCGGCCAGTAGACCATTAGGAGGATCCCTCCAGCTGGTGGAGAGCCAGGGGACTCCCCTCGGTCGGTAGACAGTCAGGGGGCTCCCTCCAGCTGGTGGAGAGCCAGGGGACTCCCCTCGGTCGGTAGACAGTCAGGGGCCTCCCTCCAGTTGGTGAAGAGCCAGGGGATCCATCCAGCTGGCGGAGGACTCCCCTCGGTCGGTAGACAGTCAGGAGACTCCCTTCAGCTGCTGGTGGACAGCCAGGGTACTCACTCAGGCCCGTAGACCATTAGGGGCTCTCTCCGGACGGCAAACCGTAAGGGGTTCCCTCGGGTCGGTGGATGGCCAGGGGACCCCCTCCGGTCAGTGGGCAGCGAGGGGATTGCTGCGATTTGTGGACGGCAAGGGGACAGCGACCTCTGCAAGATGATTGTCAGAAGATGCTTCCATTGATATGCCGCAGGCACGTTTGACTATGAGTTGCTCCGGCCTAGCTGAAATGTAATACTAACCGATGCCTTTCACGGGACCGCTTGTTTTGGTGGTCAGGTCACGACCACAGGACCACATATCCGAATCGAGGGCCATCCCTCGATTCGGATATGTGGTCCTCCGTCAATCAGTCCATCTGGCTTCCTGTCGGAAACGTCACCGTTAACGTTGACACTACCGATACCAACGTTACCACAGCTGTGCGATGGCCATGCGTTACGATATGATGTGATGACCAGTGCTAATCAAATGGTAGTGACCGCTCACTCGTAAAATTGCCCACATATTATACCACAGCACAGGCGTGCGTCTGTGTTACCGTGTATGCACGCAAGCCAGCTTGGTCATGGTGCACGCGCGTGCAACAGGTCGGAAGTGCGGCTGGACCCTCGCAAGTCCGCCACCTACGTCCAGTCGGAACACCTGGCCTTCATGCTGGCCTACAGCCTGTTCCAGCAGATATCTGCCGAGGATGGTCCGCAGCGTACTCTTCCCGGAATACAGGTCAGTCTGAATAGCCTGCTACAACACCGGTCAACAGCAAACGCACTGCCTCGCGTGGGCGAATCCAACGGACAACACCTGCACAGTGCGCTAGGAGCGCACGTGAACAGAGTCTGCAATCTCCTGCCAGCCGGCATAAACAAGGCTCACGCAATTATGGATGACGGCTCTCAGCGCCCCAGTCTTGACTTTATGATTTTCAGTTCGTTTTGACCAGACAAACTCCAAGCTTGCTGCCACTTCTGGATACATCCACTAAAGATCTGGCTGAAATGTTCCGCGGGAAGAGGCAGTGCACGAGTGTATTGGCTCCGGGCTTATTGCATGTTTTGCATGCTGCAGGTTTTGCTGCTTCGTCAGTCACCTCGCACCCCCCCCCCCGCTCCCACACTATTCCAACATGACTGAGTATCCAGCACGGTGCCTCATATTCCCGCTCACTTCAGCTCAGCTGTGCGCAATGCAGCATCCTGCACGGCATGGTAATGCCGGAAACGACGTTTTTATCGCACAGGAGCCACTTAGAGAGCCTGAATTATCACATGGCACCATGAGCCCCACTTCGAAGGAACACGAGGCTTTCGTGACTGCTGCAAGTTCTGCCGTACAAACCGACGCATGAGGAGGCCGTCTAAGTGATCTGTGGCACGAGACCGCGGCTTGGGTGCAGGCGATGTTGTGCTGCGATGCCACCGGTATCGGTGCGTCCATCAGCTCGCATGGCTGGCTCCGGGAGGTCACACACCGAAATAGGCCCCAGTTCACTGAGCCGACTCGCTCCGCCAGATAAACTTCCGCAGGGCGGACGGTTGCTAGCCGTGAGGTCTGACTGACTGGTTGGGGCCTGCCTTGGCCAGTATTCTGCGTAGTCGGTTGACACACTGGCGATACCTGCTACGTGCTACGTATAGGACCTGCTACGTATGGCCCCCACCAAGTGTGGGCCCTGCTCGCTGTGTGGTGTAGGTATGTGTGGCCCTGCTCGCTGTGTGGTGTGGGTGTGTGTGGCCCTGTTCGCTGTGTGCTGTGGTTTTGTATGGCTCTGCTCGCTGTGTGGTGTAGGTGTGTGTGGCCCTGCTCGCTGTGTGGTGTGGGTGTGTGGCCCTGCTCGCTGTGTGGTGTGGGTGTGTATGGCCCTGCTCGCTGTGTGGTGTAGGTGTGTATGGCCCTGCTCGCTGTGTGGTGTGGGTGTGTATGGCCCTGCTCGCTGTGTGGTGTAGGTGTGTGGCCCTGCTCGCTGTGTGGTGTGGGTGTGTGTGGCCCTGTTCGCTGTCTGGTGTGGGTGTGTATGGCCCTGCTCGCTGTGTGGTGTAGGTGTGTGTGGCCCTGCTCGCTGTGTGGTGTAGGTGTGTGTGGCCCTGCTCGCTGTGTGGTGTAGGTGTGTGTGGCTCTGCTCGCTGTGTGGTGTGGGTGTGTGTGGCCCTGTTCGCTGTGTGGTGTGGTGTGGTGTGTATGGCCCTGCTCGCTGTGTGGTGTAGGTGTGTGTGGCCCTGTTCGCTGTGTGGTGTGGGTGTGTATGGCTCTGCTCTGCTCGCTGTGTGGTGTAGGTGTGTGGCCCTGCTCGCTGTGTGGTGTAGGTGTGTGTGGCCCTGCCTGTTGGTGTGGTGTGTTGGCCCTGCTTTGTGTGGTGTAGGTGTGTGTGTGGCCCTGTTCGCTGTCTGGTGTGGGTGTGTATGGCCCTGCTCGCTGTGTGGTGTGGGTGTGTATGGCCCTGCTCGCTGTGTGGTGTGGGTGTGTGTGGCCCTGCTCGCTGTGTGGTGTGGGTGTGTGTGGCCCTGTTCGCTGTGTGGTGTGGGTGTGTATGGCCCTGCTCGCTGTGTGGTGTGGGTGTGTGTGGCCCTGCTCGCTGTGTGGTGTGGGTGTGTGTGGCCCTGCTCGCTGTGTGGTGTAGGTGTGTGGCCCTGTTCGCTGTGCGGTGTGGGTGTGTGTGGCCCTGCTCGCTGTGTGGTGTGGGTGTGTGGCCCTGCTCGCTGTGTAGTGTGGGTGTGTGGCCCTGCTCGCTGTGTGGTGTGGGTGTGCGGCCCTGCTCGCTGTGTGGTGTGGGTGTGTATGTGGTGTGGCCCTGTTCGCTGTGTGGTGTGGCTGTGTGGGTAGGTTGTGTGCCTGGTGTGTGGGCCCTGCTCGCTGTGTGGTGTGGGTGTGTATAGCCCTGTTCGCTGTGTGGTGTAGGTGTGTGTGGCCCTGCTCGCTGTCTGGTGTGGTTGTGTATGGCGCTGCTTGCTGTGTAGGCGTGCAAGGACGTCTTTCTTGGTGCTGTGTCCAGAAACCTGATAAACGGGTCGGCTGGCATTAGATGGTAATGGGTCTGAACTAATGCCACCTTCTTGTTAGTGTTCTGGCGGCATAATCGTTCTGTACACAACTCGACGTCGTGTGTCGGACGTAAAGCGTGCATGGACACGACGTGAACGTCCCAGACACGACGTGACCGTCCCAGACACGACGTGACCGTCCCAGACACGACGTGAACGTCCCAGACACGACGTGAACGTCCCAGACACGACGTGAACGTACCAGACACGACGTGACCGTCCCAAACACGACGTGACCCCAGACACGACGTGACCTCCCAGACACGACGTGACCGTCCCAGACACGACGTGACCGTCCCAGACACGACGTGAACGTCCCAGACACGACGTGAACGTCCCAGAC
The DNA here is from genome assembly GCA_034440575.1 of Imbricaverruca yamaguchii. Lineage (NCBI taxonomy): Eukaryota > Metazoa > Arthropoda > Thecostraca > Neoverrucidae > Imbricaverruca > Imbricaverruca yamaguchii. The sequence goes on along the minus strand of JAOTOL010001653.1, from coordinate 434,723 downwards.
ACGACGTGACCGTCCCAGACACGACGTGACCGTCCCAGACACGACGTGACCGTCCCAGACACGACGTGAACGTCCCAGACACGACGTGACCGTCCCAGACACGACGTAACGTCCCAACACGACGTGAACGTCCCAGACACGACGTGAACGTCCCAGACACGACGTGAACGTCCCAGACACGACGTGAACGTCCCAGACACGACGTGACCGTCCCAGACACGACGTGAACGTCCCAGACACGACGTGAACGTCCCAGACACGACGTGAACGTCCCAGACACGACGTAACACGACGTGAACGTCCCAGACACGACGTGACCGTCCCAGACACGACGTGAACGTCCCAGACACGACGTGACCGTCCCAGACACGACGTGACCGTCCCAGACACGACGTGAACGTCCCAGACACGACGTGACCGTCCCAGACACGACGTGACCGTCCCAGACACGACGTGACTGTCCCAGACACGACGTGACTGTCCCAGACACGACGTGACCGTCCCAGACACGACGTGAACGTCCCAGACACGACGTGACCGTCCCAGACACGACGTGAACGTCCCAGACACGACGTGAACGTCCCAGACACGACGTGACCGTCCCAGACACGACGTGAACGTCCCAGACACGTGACCGACGTCTGCGGGGCATCTGCTGCAGGGACGCACGCCGGAGCAGCTGTTCTTCCTGACGTACGCGCAGAGCCGATGCCGCCACACGAACCGCTTCCTGAAGGTGCTGCTCAACAGCGCCTTCAAGGAGTTCCCGCACGCCGAGATGATCAACAACTTCGTGTACAACTCGCCCGAGTTCATGGAGGCGTACCAGTGCGCCGCGGCGCCGCCGCAGCACCAGGGCAAACACTGTGTGCTCCAGTGAAGGGCACGCGTTGCGCTCCAGCGCGCGCGTGCTGGCACTAGTCGAGGCAGACTCGTGCGGCTGTGACCGGCTCCGTGTGCGAGCTGTGTGCCTCCGATGGCGGCCACGTGGACGGCGGCCGTGTGTAGACAGAGGCCGCCGGTCCTGTCGAGGTGGCATTGTAGCGGCGCCTGAGTGACGCTGCTCGGCCGTGCTGGCCGGACCGAGCTCGCGGTGAGCTTGACTGTGTTGACCGTGTTCACGGCGAGAGAAACTGTGCTGATTGTGTTTACTGTGTGCGAAACTGTGCTGACTGTGTTCATGGAGAGCGAAACTATGCTGATTGTGTTTGTGGTAGCGAAACCGTGCTGACCGTGCTCACGGTGAGCACAACGGTGCTGAATATGTTCACGGTGAGCTTTGCTGTGCCGACTATGTTCACGGTGTGCTAAGCTGTGCTGACTGTGTTTACAGTGGGCTCAATTGTGCCCATTTTATTCGCAGGCAATTGAACACCTTGAGTATGCTGACGCCATTTATATGTTGTGTGCTTACTGAATTTGATCGTATTTTGTGTGAACTAACCCGGAGTGAAACCGTGTTTACTCTGCGCATCAGAAAGAGTGTTTGATTCCGCCGAGTGCCTAAATATACTAGCTTATATTTAGCATGGTGTGATATGTTGTAGGATAGGTCTGGTTGTATCTACGTTCCCTAGCAAGTTAGATGTGAACAGTACAAGGCGACATTAGTGGCAATGGACGAGCGAGCAAAATGCATGGACTGTAGCGCTCTCGTACTGCAAACACAGGATTCGGCATCATCTCGTGACATGGAGCCATGGGTTAATCGCAATTTGCGCTGTCTTGACAACACGTGACGTGTGAACTAACCTTATTTGATCTAATTTGATCATTACGTGAATTTGTTATCCAATCTGTATATTATTGGATGACGGGTGAAGTGGTCGTTTTATCGCTAAATATATTGCTCCGTATTGATCTAAGGTCAGGTCACAAGATCAGATGCAGCACAGTTTGCAAAGCTGTTTGAGGATCATATCAATTACCTTTGAAAAAATATACAAATATTTAAAAAGTGATGCACCAAGGATATTCAAGTTTGAGCATATTCAACTTGACCAAGGGATGGTTCGATGAAAAGCTTTAACATTCTGCAAGTGAAATTATCGACGAGTGCGTCGCTGTGACCTTACATTATAGTTTGTGCGTTTTGTTTAAAGCGTGTTTTAGAGATGACCCTCTAACGATTTCTAGAACCACTTTTGACGATTTGTTGCTTTAAAAATCACGATGTTGAGTATGCTCAGATTTTAACCGGTTTTAGAAGCGTGGATATGTGGATACTCTTGGACATCGTCTTCCACAAACGGTGCAAGTTTTACAACTGTGCAACTTATGACGTTATTCATGCTATGACGCCATTCATGTCTGATTACGCTAGCCGATCGCAATGCATCTATGGAGCGAATATGTAAGCGAGTGAGGACGACATTTTCCTGTCTATGCTGGCCTTCGGGCATGCCAAATGATTGCAGAGGCTAATAAAAGTCAAGCAACGAGCCAAGTAGGTCGCCGTCGCGTTTGTTTCACCCCGGCCTCTTGTGCGTGATGTCCGTCGTCGCCCTCCTGTCTACCCTCTGTCTTCAGTTGTTTCATCCATGGCGCCAGACCACCGGATATTCCGCGGCAAGCACAACCGAGTCAGCTCGCTGCGGTAGTAAACAAAATTAACGCTTAGCGTGGCCATTTTAATGGTCGGGTCATGTTGCACATCTGGTGCCGTTCCCGACTCCATGACTGCTGCCCAGTGGGTGCTGGCACATCTAGTGTCATTCCTGACTCCATAACCGCTGCCCAGTGGGTGCCGGCACATCTAGTGTCATTCCCGACTCCATAACCGCTGCTCAGTGGGTGCCGGCACATCTAGTGTCATTCCCGACTCCATAACCGCTGCTCAGTGGGTGCTGGCACATCTAGTGTCATTCCTGACTCCATAACCGCTGCTCAGTGGGTGCAGGCACATCTAGTGTCATTCCTGACTCCATAACCGCTGCCCAGTGGGTGCCGGCACATCTAGTGTCATTCCTGACTCCATAACCGCTGCCAGTGGGTGCCGGCACATCTAGTGTCATTCCTCATGCCGCACATCTAGTGTCATTCCCGACTCCATAACCGCTGCCCAGTGGGTGCCGGCACATCTAGTGTCATTCCCGACTCCATAACCGCTGCTCAGTGGGTGCCGGCACATCTAGTGTCATTCCTGACTCCATAACCGCTGCCCAGTGGGTGCTGGCACATCTAGTGTCATTCCCGACTCCATAACCAGTGGGTGCGCACACCTAGTGTCATTCCTGACTCCATAACCGCTGCTCAGTGGGTGCAGGCACATCTAGTGTCATTCCTGACTCCATAACCGGGAATCATGTCACCCTGCCCAGTGGGTGCCGGCACATCTAGTGTCATTCCTGACTCCATAACCGCTGCCCAGTGGGTGCCGGCACATCTAGTGTCATTCCCGACTCCATAACCGCTGCCCAGTGGGTGCCGGCACATCTAGTGTCATTCCTGACTCCATAACCGCTGCCAGTGGGTGCCGGCACAAGGGGGGTTTGGGGGGTTGGGGGGTGAAAAGTGAAAAAAAAAAAACGAAAAAATAAAAAATAAAAAAAAAAAGGAGTAAAATTAAAAATTAAGAAAATATTTGGAAAAAAAAAAAAAAACCCTTTTTGAAAAAAAAAAAAAAAAAAGATACCTTTTTTAAAATAAGCCACAACAAAATAATATTAAAAAAGAAAATTAACCTTTAAAAATATAAATTCCATTCAGAAAGAAAAATTCCATTTGAGGAAGTCGGCCGGCAGCATCAGTCATCCACCATAGTGCGGCCGGGCGAATTTCCTACAGCCGCTGCTATTTCAACGCAATCAGACGACAGAGGCGGTGCGGGGGAGAACTCAACAAATTAGGGAAACAAGGACCCAAAGTTGAGGGCACACAAGATCGGTGGTTACGCAAGGACAAAGGAGACATCCACCCCCCAGGCAACAGTAAACCAAACCAAAACGGACCAAGGGGCGGATTAGGGCAGGGGTCAGGACCATCCGCAGAGTGTGCAGGCCCCACACCCACCCCGTTTCGTGTGGCCCATTAAAGGACAAGGCAAAGCAAACCGGCAACTACACAGTGTACAGCATATATATATATATATATATATATATATAAAACATATACATAAAAATCCATAGCCAGCGAGGTGACTAAGTCGAAATAGGTCACGTACTGAGCGTTTCTCGTGGTAGGCGAGTTGTCTTTGCTTGTAAGGTTGGGGTCAATGTGATTGGATTTTGCGTACAGTGAACATGAAGGTGCGCTTCAGCAGATAAGTGGGCTTTATTAGTGGACACCGATTAGCCGGTATAGTAGCATTCTTCATTCGCTGTTTGTGACGGGCGCTTTCTTTGTGAAGGATTTGGCCGCGCGCCGCCGATATGGCCGCCGCCGTCCAACAGCTGGCGGCGAGACCTCGCTCGCGACCTGGCCACGACAACATGGGAGCAACACGATGGAATTAACCTTTTGTTGCTTCGCACAAACACAGAGTATTTCACAAAACACAGCTCACCACACACCACCATTTTTAGTATTTCGGCGGACTCGATCAGCTCTGTATCCCCTCCCAGACATAAGACACAAGGAAAGGAAGAATGCGTTGGGAAGTTTGAAAGTTATTGGTGGGTCCCAGTGCATGGATGATTTGAGTGCTGGAAATTTTGTTCGTAGGGCCTACCACATGGCGTCTCATGTTAAGAGAGCAAGAAGGTGGTGGTGCCAAGACAAATATGTTGGAGAACAAGCCCCACCAAAGATATAGGGAACTCCACTCTGGGAGGAAAGTACCTATAGTGGCCACGCTTATAGAACGAAGATGATCCAATTTGGCCTATAGGTTAACCACTAGAAATTGATGTAATCTGATCGCACATATTTTCCGAAGCAAACATTGCAAATGTCTTGATAATGATGCAACATATGAGATACGCAGGTAAAGAAAAACAAACAAACAAACGCATATGACAAGGCATGACCTTGAGATTCACGTCCAATTCGCAAATTAAATTTAGTACGAAACTGACCAGATGCATTGTATGCACAAACACAAAAGGGCGACTTAATGGGTAGTAAGCTGACATTATCCCAAGGTGTTAGCCAGTACGATTATTTTGGAGTAACGGTAACATGCCGCCTGTATCCCGATGCTACATGTGGCTGTAGACCATGGCGCCTATGGCCGACGTGGCGATCTGGGTAGCCGCTGCGCACACCAATACCAGCGTCGCCACCGTCCATATTGTGTCCTTACTTATCCTGTCATAGCACATGTCTTGTCCAAAACTCACGTCTTATGACATCTCGACAACATACTAATGCGCCGGGATTACGCCTAGTCCGTCATTGCGCTGGCTTTTTTGCGTCGAGATTACGCCAGGTGTGAACAGTCCTTGAAGCCACTGTATTGAGTGGATGCGTCTGCTGTGTAGACACAAACACGGATCATGTGCCCCTCGCAGCCCCATCAGTTGACAGCGTCGCTTCGGAGACGAGGACACAGACAGAAGGCTCTGCTGGCTTCATCGCGAAGACACCGCAGGCATCCGCGCAGCAGGACGTCTGTTGTCGAGCCTCTGCGGCCGACCGACGTGTGTTCAGCGGTCACAGACCCCACCGGAGCCAGCCACGGCCGCACCACACCTGCCGTCTGTCCGGTGCCGGCCCGGCCGCCTGGCCGCCGGCCCGCCGGTGCTGTTTTCCTGCTCCCCTCCCCCACCCCCCCCCCCGGGGTCGGGCCGCGGCGGCCGCCGACATCCGGCGCGGCGGTTGGCCGGCTTCGGCGGCGGCACGCGCTGTCCGCGCCGGCCGGTCCGCTGACAGCTGGTCGGGCTTCTCCCCTCTTGCCGATCTTCACAGCTGGATAGACCGTCGATTCGATTACTGGCCGGCGCAAAGATGATAAAGCGCCGCCGGCGGGTAGGAAGGTGAGCTCCTCCTCAGGCAGGTGTCCGGCAGGTAGGTGGGCTCCCCTCCTCAGTCACGTGTCCGGCAGGTGGGCTCCCCTCCTCAGTCACGTGTCCGGCAGGTAGGTGGGCTCCCTCCTCAGTCACGTGTCCGCAGTAGTCCGGCGGTGTAGGTGGGCTCCCCTCCTCAGTCACGTGTCCGGCAGGTGGCTCCCCCCTCAGTCACGGTCCGGTAGGTGGGCTCCCCTCCTAGTCACGTGTCCGGCAGGTAGATGGGCTCCCCTCCTCAGTCACGTGTCCGGCAGGTGGGCTCCCCTCCTCAGTCACGTGTCCGGCAGGTAGGTGGACTCCCTCCTCAGTCACGTGTCCGGCAGGTGGGCTCCCCTCCTCAGTCACGTGTCCGGCAGGTGGGCTCCCCTCCTCAGTCACGTGTCAGTGGCTCCGGCACGTGTCCAGGTGGGCTCCCCTCCTCAGTCACGTGTCCGGCGGGTAGGTGGGCTCCCCTCCTCAGTCACGTGTCCGGCAGGTAGGTGGGCTCCCCTCCTCAGTCACGTGTCCGGTAGGTAGGTGGGCTCCCCTCCTCAGTCACGTGTCCGGCAGGTAGGTGGGCTCCCCTCCTCAGTCACGTGTCCGGCAGGTGGGCTCCCCTCCTCAGTCACGTGTCCGGCAGGTAGGTGGACTCCCCTCCTCAGTCATGTGTCCGGTAGGTAGGTGGGCTCCCCTCCTCAGTCACGTGTCCGGCAGGTAGGTGGGCTCCCCTCCTCAGTCACGTGTCCGGCAGGTAGGTGGGCTCCCCTCCTCAGTCACATGTCCGGCAGGTAGGTGGACTCAGAGTGGACTCTCCTCCTCTGTCAGGTGTGGTGTGACGCCGACCAATTGGGACACTACATAGCCACTCAAACAGGGCCGGCTATAGCGTGAACACTGGACAACTGAGGAGAATATGACGGTATGGACCACGCATTTTCGGCTCTTACTTTAGGGACCAACACAACCAAGTATGTAGTTCTGAACGACTGGGCATATAAAGCCATACGGCCATGAAATGCACCAGCAGGTTTTACTGCACATTGCTGGGTTACGCCAGTTTACTGACTCGTACGAATCTTTACGGGCATGCTGCTAACTGTGACCCAGACTGTGAAATTAGATGGCAGTTTACACGTCGACATTCGCGCTCTGCGTTGTAAACAGATCCATCACCAGTGGTCTACGATGCAGCACAGCCTGCATACAAAACAAGCCGCTCCATACAGTAGAGTATGACTTGCGTTGGACCGTCCAGCAACATTAGCGCTGGGGAAAAGAACATTCGCACATCGAACACAGCACACAGTCCACCAGCCATTCAGATCACAACGCGTCACAGATGTGACGCATATGCATCAGGACATTCCGTGCATGGGCGCCACCGCGGCGCCGGCTGAACGACGAATATCGAGTGTCACCCACAGGTGACAGCACCGTCGCACTGCACGCCGCCAGACCGTCGCCACCCTTATCCGTCAGCCTGAACACCACCCTCAGCTCACGAATCACAGACTGGTGTCGCAGTCGGTGGGCGAGTCACAGGCGACTCGTCCACCATGTCTCAAACACGAATTTTCAAAGTTAACACCCTCGTGTCTCAGACTTTGATTAAAATTTGCATACAGGGTTAACCGAGGCCCTGCAATGATTGCTGATCGTTTCAGCTCAATCGGAGCAGCGGTTCACGAATTATAGCTTGCGGCGTTTTTCCAAGTTCGTACTGAAGGTCAAACTTCGAGAGCCGATATCTTAGTATAACGTAGATATAAATTATTTAAAAAAAAACTATACATCGTCGGAATCGCAATGAGCTTCTTTTTCGATTCCTGGGCTCAGCTTACCACTATATACCAAAGAGTTATAGAGGTTGATGCATCTTTACTCGAACGTCTGACCACCAATTATTAATAAATGCGCACAAGAAGCAGGTAATGTATATATATATAGAAGCGCCAATGGAAAATAAGATATATAAGAAGCAGTTTGTTCTCAACGGCGATACGCCTAGGATGGGCAAGGTCACGTCGGCGACAAGATAGCTTGTTGCATGGTCGGTTTCATCCGAGGGTGCGTAGTTCTCGCCAGACACAGGACTTGACACATTTCTGCTGGAAGTTTGGCTGCTGGAGTCACTTAACTGAACCGGCGATGCCTCTTGCATTGAAATATTTTTAGGATCCTTAAGCGACCTTCCAATGCAGTTCGTGCTCAAGAAAACGTCCTTCTGAATTCGACTGACATTCAACAGTTCGACCAATTGCTTAGATGATAGCCTCACACCTTTAGTTATATGATATTTATGGCACTTATACGGATCAGATCAGCACCACCGTACCATTGCTCCGGCTTTGCGAAATACCAGAATAAGCCAGCACCGTTTCACTTTGTTAACCCGTCCCGTCTCCGGGGAGTCTTCAACCGCCCCCTCAGGTTTTTCGCCGATAGCGGACGAACAGCGCACGGCAGCGCGCCCAAATTTGGCATACCTTTTTCCACATCAGTTTGACATGCTGACTCAAATTTTTTAGGTCAGGTCATCTAAAGTCAACGAGTTAGTCAAGGTCAAATGAGGTCACCTCCAAAAAAGTTCAACTAGTCGTCACGCTTTAACGGATACAAATATTTCAAGGAAACTTTCAGCGTTTGCTTATCTTTATGGATGCAATAAAACGTACGAGTGGAATTTTTGTTTTGTTTTTGACTACATATAAATTTTGCGTCTTTGCGTAATTGCAGTTCAAATACAGGGTTCTGACTAAAGTAAGCATTTTTATTAGAGCAAGTTGATTTCCAACGACGTTTCTCGGTCTGATCTACCCATTGGAATAGAACGATTAAAGAAAACTTGAAAACTCAAAATTTTTAAATTTCAAAAAGATCAATTTTTTTTATCTTGGGGTGGCCAAAAAATATAGCCCTGGTCGATTTCGCTGTCCTTTTCTCATTCCAAATGATTTTTTCTTCATATATCCCCAAAATGAACTCTCCAGAGCCAAAAACAATGTAAGTCGTGAAAAGTCGTGAAAATCTAGCCCACCTGGTGACGTCACTTTTTGGGTGAAATTGTTTTGGGGGTGGACCCGGACCCTGCTCGCCGAGCGCTTTCCGATGACACCTCTTTCATTTTCGAAAGATGCTTAGTTTGGAATTTAGAGGGGGGTCTTCAACCGCCCCCCCTCCTAGACGGGGTGTGAGGATTTGTCCGGAAAGACGGCGCGGGTTAAGAAACAGACATATTCACCTCGTGCCTGGCGTCGACTGAGCACACGTTTCCGATTCCACGCTCACGGTTTCATGAGGGGATCCCTTATCTTATCGCTCCGCTCGAGTCAGCCCGGTCGGTTTACGCGGCGTAACTAGACCGAAAACCCCATAAACAGCGGGGATAAACGACAAGGCAGCGTAAACTGGGATCGAAGTTCACAGATAACGCTATCCCGTTTCGTACCAACTGGGGTCTGCGTGGATGTCGACTGCCGAACGTCAACTGTCATCTGAAGCCCGTGCGTACTTACCAGTGTGCATCATGTGATGTTGCACATCTGACATTTAATCGTATCCCAGCCTGGTCCAAATGTGAATTTAGTGTTGAAAATAAGATGAGAGGCTTAGCAAAATTTGTCAAGCACATCTGTAGCACACTACGATGTTGCACCCTTTCGAAGAACCGGAAAACAAAGCTTACTGAACATCAAGCCCATTTAAGCGGCATTTTTTTCGCATAAGTCAGGCAATATTTGTTACAGTAACTGGTATCAGGCGCTTAATATACATGGTTCTTATTTTTTCATCAGAAAGATAAATGATGAGGTTTTTCTTCTACATTAATAATTATATCAATATCATTGTACTAAGAGTCACCACACGCCACGTTATCGGATGTCACGGGGTCATATTCTCAAAATTTGCACACATATAAAAACTGACTTCAGGGATCGAAAGATGAGCTCATTGCGATTTCAACGGTATATAATTGTCATAATTTATATGTACATGACACTAAGATATTGGCTCTGAAATTTGGCCTTCAGTGCGAACTAAAAAAAACGCCGCAGGCAATAACTCGTGAACCGCCGCTTTGATTAAGCTAAAATGCTCAGAAGTCGTTTCAGGGCCTCAGATAACCCTGTATACCAATTTTCATCAAAATCTGTGACAGGAGGGTTTCAGGCCATGTTCGAGATATGGTGGACCTGCAACAGTCGAAATGACTGCTAAGTATCATGAAATGGATATGAAATATTGTCAAATACCGTGAAATGCTTTGAAACACTAATTTCTGCTTTGGTTAAGAAATCTCACGGTTTTCCTCTTACTAAAGGAGGGGTGTTGGAGGTTGTGCTGTCACTACAGCTGGGTGTCGCCAAAGAAAGCCGTAACGTTCCACCCCCTGTTCTGGTACCAGAAAGTAGTAGTAAGTGCCAAAAGGCAGCACGGGCCTTTTGCTAGAATCCATCTAGGAGCCATAAAAAAGGAACTAGGAAGGGAATTACATGCCTTTGTCCATACATAAAGCATTCCGTGTTGAAGCTTCGTCAGGAAAGAACAATCGCAAGAGCATTTGGTTTGGTAGTGCATGTTTTGGACGCGACATACAAAACCGTCATTGTCTTGCGTCAAGTAAGTATGTGCACTAGGGTGTATCGTCCAAATCTGTGCAAGGTGAACCTATGATTTTATCATGCTCTGTTCATGTGGGAATAATATTTGACCACTCATTTCCCAAATATTTCAATCCCCATCCTGCACAGAAGCGGCGAAGCTTTTGCATGTTGGACACTAGCGTCGCCATGCGGCCAACACATGAACTACAGCGTCAACTTATGTTGACGCAGCACAAACTTTCTCCCTATTGGAGGAAGAGGTGTGAAATGAACACGAAGGTTCCTGAACGTCCTAGCTACAAATGGACATTTGCACATACGTAATCATATTACATTTAGACTCACTCTATTGGCCCCGACTGAAATCAAGCAATATGTCAAACCTGGCACAGCGAAAAACATGACGGCCCTCAGCATCACAATATTTTACCACTAAGTTAAAATGCTACTGTCATTGTTCAGATTCCAAATGATGAAGCGACGATCAATGCCTATTTACTCTCTGTCTCCAGCGGCCTATGCTGACTTCAGACGCTTTGGAATGGCTCTAGCCCGTTATGCCAACAGCCACGTGTTCACTGTCAGTTGTCAAGCTCATCAGTCACACCCCAGAGCCCATGGCCAGCGCGAATGACCGTTTACTCCCAACAGCCGGCAGCTGCTCTCGGTGCCTTAGCCGACTACAGATGAATCCGTGCCGCTGGGTCTCACCGACGACCACACTGGCCGCCCCCGTCACCGCCTCACGGCCCTTTCCACTGCCACGGTGTGGACGGGATAGTTACCCACTTCCAGCGGGACATTCCGGACGTCCTGCAGAGCAGCATCGCTCAGAGCCCTCGTGAGAGGCGGCCCAGTTATCAGGGTCGTGCTCCACTCGAACAGCTCAGTGAAGGCTGCGACGGCAAAGTTTACGGTCGGGAGGACGTATGGCCGCACATCAGCGTGAGGCTGCTGCAGATACTTTTAATGGTGCGCATGGCCTGGGCGCGCACCTCCGGGTCCGGGTTCGCCATCATCGCTAGGAGCGCGGCCTCTGGGTGGCACCAGTAGGCGTTGCGCTGGATAACTGGCTTGATCTTGTCTTGAAGCTCACGGGGCAACTTCCTCAGCAGCTCCAAGCTCCTCATGGCGTCTTTGGCCCCGTTGCTGCAGCTGCTGTTGGCCGTGATGTGGAACCACATCGGCATGCAGTGAGACTGGGCAGGTAACGAACTAGGCCTGACAGCTCGGCAGATGGTGATGTGGCGGAGATGTAGAGCCGCAGAAGTCGCACAGCCAATGTCAGTCACCCGAGGATTACGAGTCTAATTACTGCCCAATCAAATGTGTTTGTTGCTACATATAACTTGTATTGCGCTATAAAGATGGAAATCGCGTCCAGTGCCGTAATGAAATAGCATGCATTAAAGGGACAGGTGATAGGCACAGCAATGGATAAAATGAGTCGCGAATTGCGTTTGTTGTCTTTAAAACGTATATTTCCATCAAGGAATCCAAGCTTCTTAGTCATCTCTTAGGCTGAAGCTTTGCTAATACGAGAAAAAAAATCCAGCCAGTTTGTATCACTTCGAATCAGTTTGGAACCACAAATTGTACCTGGCATGGTTGAGCGGTCCGATCTTTCGGTGCGCGATCTCCTCTGGTACAGCGCCGGTCTGCACGCCGACGGCGAGCTGGTAGAGCAGTTGCTGATCGTGGCTGAGGCCAGCAACCAACGTCCGTGGCAAGTCCGGGACATGGCCGGGCACTGGGATGAAGTTGCCGACAGCCATGCGGTGCACCGGCCCAGACGCGGATTTGCCAAGCGGACCAGTGAAGGAGTTTGGTCCCGTGGTTTTCCCGTCCAGTTTCCTGAACACTTCCCGCAAGTTGAGCTCATTCGAGTGTATCTGGCAGATACACCAGTGCACTGGCTGCTTCTGAATCACCTCGAACAGTCGACAAATGCCACCATATCGGCCTGTGTTCACTGCGGCTCCGTCGCAACCCAGGACAAGTACTTTGCCGCCGTGCTCATTGGCGATGTTGACCAAGTCGTTGACTTGATCTATGGCCTTCGCTGACTGAGGCCTAAAGTGGGTCAGATACTGGCCGCCGGGCTCCGCCAGTACGACGATATGCTCCTCCTGAGCTATGTCGGAGGCCCGGTCGACGCAGGTGAGGTCTTTTCGGCCATCGAAATAGAAGCCGCTCAGCGCCGTCTCGTGGTGCCGCTCGGCTCTGTCCTGGGCCGAGGCGTGGCGGACGCAACGTCTTTCACGCCACACCTGCATGGGGTCAGCCATCAATGTCGGATTATCTGGCGATATCCTCCCTATGTCCATCTGGAACGCGTTGATAATAGCGTCCATTGCGCGGTTCGAGACCCCGAACCTGTCGGCCGCCAGCGCAGTGTTTGTCAGTGTTTCCAAATTTCTTGACCCTGGTTCAGCACCGCCACCCTCCCAGTCTGCATTACCGGGCGCGTCAGCTGCATCAATGTATGCAGGGTCCGAACTGTCCTCCACCGCGCCGGCAGCATGATATGTAGCAGCAGGTAGCAGGTAGCAGGTAGCAGGCCAGAAGGTCCGGCCTCGTTGGGCGATTCGAGATGTCTGGGGTCTGAAGGAGCTGGCGACGCCCGTCATTCGTTCTGGTTCAGTGTTGCCCTTCTTGTTGCTGCTGTCGGACGTCGGGTGCTTTCCTGACAATCGACGCTCCCCAGGAACATCTTCCGCGGCACCCTCTGGTCTCTGAGGAAGCCAACTTCAGCTTCGGACACTGTCGTTCCGTGGGCAGTCACAGCGGCGCAGGTCCTTGCACCTGCACGCCGCGATATCGAAGAGCTCCTTGAAGAAGCGCTCTTGGGCGCTGTATAACCCCTGCAGTTGATGCGCCCCAAAACTCCAATAACAACAACAACGAAGAAGCGCTCTTCTTTCTCCCAGGCAGGATTCTTGCTGACACGGAAATCCTTTGTGATCTTGTTCATGCGTTGATGCCTCTTGTAGCACTCAGCAATCTTTCTCTGAACGCATTTGATTGCTGGAATCCCTTCGTTCTCCTATACCTTGGTCACTTCCAGAGCCACAGGCCTAAAAATACGTTCAGAGAGGTCTTTCGCACGTGGGTTCATCATTTCGCCTAATAAAAGTCGCACATAGTTAACTACGTCCTTGTTTGTCGGCACCTGGCTTTTATGCAGGTTTCTCGGTGGTCCGATACAGGAATGATTGGCATTGCTGCGCTAGGACATCTTCACTGTGATGGGTACCTGTGAAGGACATTGGATTAAAGGATGGAAACGGTGGTATGAAAATATAAGTTATGAACGTTTTGAAAAACATGTTAGTACGTCAGCATAGATATTGGGCAATAGATAGATTGCCATTGGCAATTTAGGAGGCGAAATATTTTCTCCCTACGGTGTGAATTCTCACCCAGAATTCTCAATCCTGGCTCCCTGGGGAAAATGTTGGCAAAACAATAACTACTAAATACTCTGGGCTACATCATATTGCCACTGTTTGGGTCACATCTCGCACCGCCGCGCTGGGGGCGGGGACGGTCAACTCCATTCGCGTTGGTGAGAGTTGTTCACCGGTATGAATAGCAACGAAAATACTAGGAACACTCAGATCAACTAACGACTAAGATGAGAACATCAACTCCACACCGACACCAGACGTACAGATGTTCACCGGTGTGAATACTAAGGTTGATACAGGAAACGCGCCTATCAAATGACTACTGAATTGGAACATCAACACCCATACAGACGCACGGCTGTTCGTCGGTAGGAACACCAATGTGTCAGCACAAGGCACATGGATCAGGTTACCATTAAAATTATTATTGACGCCCATAACAGACGTAGAGAGTATAGGGAGAGGCAGGCGACAGGGGGAAGCCAGTCCAAAGTGCGGGAGATGCAGCCGCGGGATAATTACAGGAAGTGCAGGGTGATGGTGCAGGCAAGGTACAGGGAGAGGCTGGCGGCAGGGACGGGTAGGAATAATGACACCTAGGTACAGTGCGGCTGAGGCAGGAGGAAGAGCAGAATTACATGTATGGCATGGCAAGGGCAGGCAGGACGTCAAACGTCTTGATGCAGACTAGAGCTACACACCAATAAAGCCATCAGAGCTTCTATGGTGTTTGATCCCACCCGAGAGCTTTCAACGGAGCTGAAGCGTGATGTTATGACGCCCACTCGCTGTTAGAATGCTCTGGAATACGTCAGCAATCATATTTTATCTCCGTGACCATTGCATGAGGAGCTACAACAGCCACAAGCGAAGTTGTCACGGTAGGTTTGACATTGGCCGCGTGGCGGCGCTAGTGTAGCCTGTACATAAGCGCACCCAAAATTGTTCCGCTTTGTGCAGGATGGGGGATAATATTCAAGAACAATGAATGGTGGCATATTGTTCTCACGTCCATGGAGCATGATAAAATCATAGGTTCGCCGTGATCAGCGGCAAAAAAGGTGTCGACGATACAGCCTAATGTGCACGCATTATCTATGGGTGGATTATCGTATGAAATAGGCCAGGCATTGTACTCCATCACTTATGGTTATCCCGGAGATACAGATACCAATGCTTCAAAACGATAAAAAGCCATCATCGATTTCACTTCAGCCACTGGACACGGCACAAGAAGAGATATTTAAACTCTTGTGCGTGTGACAGAGGCTATTGTGGTGTCGTCTATCGTCAAACCGTGAAGTTAACGCTTCAAGTTATTCCCGCAAGGTAGCAGGGCAGCTGTCGATACTGGCGTGGTCTGATAGTCGAGTGCTTCCATCATACGCCAACAGCTAAAATGAAGATGCCTGGATAGCACACACTGCGTAGGTTCCCATATTTACCATATTTACTAGGCAAACGGAGTGCCTCAAAATAGCCGTCATGTCACTGTGCTACCCTATTATGACCTTTTGCGATGACAGCAGGGGCGAAAAATATAATAGGAGCTAAAATCTGGGCTATATTGGCTTGACAATGACACCTTTGTTTATTTGTTTATTAGTTGGTTCACGACACACTTTATGCGCATACACGGCTAATGGCGCCGCCCACACTGTTTCGCCGGTGGGCCGCGGGATTGGGAAATGTCCTGAGTGGCGCTAGAGTCGAACCCGGGACCTTTGGTACCCATAGCCCGACACAATGACACCTTCCTGTGTCTTTAGCATACGCATACCGGAACTTTGAAGCCTTATTCTAACCCGACCTGACCTATCCCATGTTGACAATGTTTACCATGATCAACATCAATGCGATCATCTAGGTTGCGTGTAGAAAACTAGTGCCGAAATAATATCATATCAATCATATTATATCATGTCATATGTTATCATATCATATGCCATCATATCATATGTTATTATATCATATGTTATCATATATGTTATAATATCATATGCTATATCATATGTTATCATATACGCTATGATATCATATGTTATCATATCACATGTTATTATATCATATGTTATCATATCATATGCAAGCTGTGCCATTTTAAAACTATTTCCCCATTTCCAGGTACTTAGAACGGGGTCCGTACATCAACTTCATTTTATCTCTAATGACATTATTGATAAAGCTACAAACACAAGGTACGCTTCGTGTTCTCCTTGAACGCGGTGTTCAAGCAGTACCGTCCAATTTATCTCAGCTTATGTAGTTCGGAGGCTGGAGGGGCGGGGCTACCAAAGCATTCCCCCTCCCCACCTCCCCCATTCCCCCTCCCCCACCTGCCCGGCAAAGGTGGAGTTGCCGGACGGCTCGGGGCGGGTAAAACGCCGGCCGTTTGGTCTTAGTCTCAGTCAGCCGCCGCCCAGAGTCTGGACAGCGCTTACTCAGATATGACTAACACGAGATGCTTCAGATATGTAGTGGACTGCCGAGCTGCATTTACGCCGTCCAGCTGATGTTCCCTGCACCTCCAACCCTATCTCCATCCTCCTCAAATTCCACTTCCAATTTGACTTCAGTCACAATTCACCAATCTGTCCTGCCCAAACCTTGCGCTATGTCCACATTAACACAGTCCGTGTGCGTCTTTGTAGCACCAACAGCAGGCGAACCGAGTCTCTCTTCAGCTCCTTGGTGTCAGGTGAATCCTCGGCTGGAAACAGCTGATGTGCATTTCGCTGGTGCACTTGAGTACGTCCGACAGGTACCGGCCGCTCCCGCCAGCCGCGCGTACCGCGTCCGGTGCCTGCGCTCTCATTGTCGGGCAGGCGACCTTCACCGCCCAGGCCGAGTCAGGTCAGCTGCCCTCCGGCTATGGCCAGCTGCGCTGTGCTGTGCGGTACAGTGTGCGGTACGGGCTCTCCTCAGGGGCGTCCCGCCCTGGCAGCCGGGTACTACACAAACAAACAGTAGTATTTATAGCTTATGAATAGCAGGTCTTTGGTTAACTTGGCAACCAGTTCTCGGCCTGTTATGTACGCTGACTCATGTCTGAGTTACATCAGAATGGAATCAATGACCGTGGCTGTCGGCCATCTATTCAGGCTGTGCGTGCAAATGGGAGCACTTCCACATTTGCGATGTAATACCAAATCGCAAACATGGTATAATATCCGCATGATTATAATCCTTTAGCATCTGCTCGAGCAATCTCCGGACGCTTCACTTTCCCATCCGGAGGAGCACGCAGCCGAGCCGAGCTCGGCAAAGTCGGCCCTGCGCCTGCAACCCTTGGCCTTGGCTGACTGCAGGACCTGACTGGCCCCTCAGTGCCACGCCTCGGCTGGGTCGCGAATCCACCCCAGACATTCTCCTCAGGGTTATCGCTCCTTAGTGCCTTTGCTCCTCGGATCAGGCTCATATTGTCCTCTGATTTTCTCTGGCGGTCACAAGGTCGGATCTGGTCCAGGCGCATCCCGTTGTTTTTATTCAGCTTAAATATGACGGGATATAGGGCATGTCTATTTTCTTACTTTCTAAATTCGCGGTCTCCGACGTCAACTTTCTAGCACGTACATTGGTCAGTGCATGGGGTCGTTCGAGGCATTCGAGTGCTGATTCGAGTTACCTACGCCTACGCTCGATTATCACTCCGACCTGCCAATTGGCCTGACTGGCTGTTGATATCGCAGGTGCATATTTTTCATTTGCGAGTGGTGCATGCCACCCGCCGCTTTTCTTTCCTTCCGTATTTGGTTCTAGTGGGGTAACGCCCGTGGTTTTGGTCCTCGTTGACTCGTGTACCCTGTGTTTCTGTGCGCTCCTTGCGTTTCTGTTGGTTTTGTTGTGCGAGGTGTTTTTCCCGCAATGAGGAGAAAAAAACGTAAAAAAGCATCTCGACCCGGCTTGCAACATGACCCGGAATCCAAAATTCCACCTTTGACTCTATCTGACGACCATCGCGCGACCCCGGACATTGTTCCTGATGCCCACTTGGTACAATTGTTCATAACCCGCGCCAGGCTATTCCTTTAGATGATTCGATTGAAGCCATTTGTACCTCGCTGGACACGAGGTCTCTGCACCCCTGTTCGTCCCAAGACAACGACCACAGCTCACGTTCTGGACCAGATCATCACTCTCCACACCGCTGACCCATGCTCGAACCAGACCACGCCTTCTCAATAAACCTGACTCAATCCAATCCACCGAACGCGTCCTTGAAAGTGCTGACTCGGTTTTCCCGACAGGCGACAACGTATAGACGTCGACGGCTGTCGAGGAAACGGTTTCTGTCCATCGTGCCAACGTTTTCTGGCATTGCGTGAGACGAAATATACGATCCTCAATAGACCAGGAGGTGCTGAGTTTACATAAAAAGTAAGGTTAGGGATTATGCTGTATTACTCAACGTTTCGGCCAGAGGGCCATCGTCAGGAGGACACTCAATCCTCACTTTTGACGATGGCCCCTGGCCGAAACGTTGAGTAATATAGCATAATCCCTAACGTTACTTTTGATGTAAACTCAGCACCTCCTGGTATATTGAGGGTCGTACATTTCGTCTCACGCAATGTCTAAAACCCAGGAGCACTTATGAGCCATTCTTCGTTGTATTAAACAACGTTTTCTGGCCAACAAAACAATTCATCGCAATCTGCTGCTCATTAGTGAATCCTGACGTCGAAGCCTGTTCAAACGGAATACAAATCATGGAAATCCAAACCCGAGCCCAGACCAAAGCCGTTCTCCGCACTACCAAATGGTGTGGCAAGTCCGTCAACACTACACTACACTCCACCCAAACCGCAACACATCTAAGGGATCATCTTCGCGCCGGAGCTCCACTTCGTATCTGAAGTAGATATTCGAACAGAGCTCAGGTCAGAGGGGCTGACCTACTTCCGCCGCATCACCTCTTTCAAGGATGGCCCGACACGAGACTTGAGTCTCCTAGTCCTTGCCTTCAACTCTACCACTCTTCCCATGACCCTCCTAGCCGGCTACCTTGGCTACCAAATCCGTGTTTTCACTTCAAATCTTCTCCGCAGTTTTGACAGTCAGCGTTTCAGCGCTGACAGGAAAACATGCCGCCAATCAGCCCGATTCCTCAAATACTGTGAGACGTCGCATCCAGAATCCACCTGCTCTAAGCCAGTCATATGCCTAAGCTGCCACACCTTCGACCACCTCACCACCTCCAATATTTTCTGGTATGGCGACGAAAAAAGAGGTATGTGAGCTCAAGGCTACCACCGGCGAATCATACCACTAGGCTCGACGGACCTTCGAGGCTACTTCCAGTCCACCAAAACTTATGCACTGCCAGTCCGTATCACCCCGCCCCGCCCCCCCCCACCCATCGCGTCAAAACTACTCACAGCTTTTCACAAGCTAACATTCTACACAGCCTACCACCACTAAAAAACCCAAACCACTGAATATTAAATGTAGAAAGCGGAAGCTAACATGTAGCTAAATAGGTCACCTGCCTGCATAAAGGCAGTAAGCCACTAGCGCCCGTACGCTGATACCAAGAAGACTAATTTGGGTTCAGGCATTCCAAGGGTGCTAAATATGCTTGCACCACCTGCGAATAGTATCCAATGTGAAATGGGTGCGTAGGGTTAGGTCAAAGCGTTCCTCCAGACGTTCTGTAACATGCTTCTCCGCGCAGGGCAAACTATTTTCTTCTATCTTCCTTAGTAAGCATTCGGATTCTTAACATTTCAACGGTCTGCCTAAAAACTAAGTGCCAACTGATTTGTAGTTGCACGAATGGTCCAATTCCCTTATATTGACATGCAAACACGCCTCAAGTTATCTCACATTCTAAGCTTCAATAGGTGATGTAGTTAGTTATCTATGTTGTCGGAGGTCAGACTGTGCGCTATTTTGACCCCAGAGACCTGGGTGCCTTGGGCAAGATAAAATATTACTCCAAACATTTCATATGGTTTATTGCGTCGCATGAACCATCTTCTATTCATATTATTAAATATTTTCAATCCCAGTATGACAACGGTCTGCAAATACGAGTTTCCACAGAACTTGAATGTATATACATATATATGTATATATATATATATATATATATATATATATACATGTATGCGTATAGGCTCTAAATTAGTCAAATCCGAAAATAAACATGCCATGTGCGCTTCAAGATGACACCATTAATTATCTATATTATCACGAGCTAGGCATCATGACATATTGTTACTCAGTGAATTCTGGATCCCTTGAGCGAGATGAAGTCGTTGCTTCAGACGCTTTAGAACATGTCCTGCCAAGTCGCGCAAACCATTCCCTTTTAGCTTTATTAGTTAATATTTTCAATTCCAGCATCGTAATGGTCCACCAATAAGCAGGCGCAAACATTCAAATATGCTATATTTGGTCTGAAACCAGCCTTCACCATGTGTTGAACGAAAGAATGTATATATATGCAGAAGAATCCCAGACTGTCCGTAACAGCCACTGCACGTGGAGGGCATGTATTGTTAAATATATAACTAAATAAGATTCCGATTCTCTCGGAGGTTATGTCATGACTTAATTTCAACGTATGTGATCCATGCCATTTTCACCGATTTAGAGCATTTGGGTAATTACTAAGCCATAAGTATTTGCTTTCTTGACGGGTCGTTGCCATATCAGGATTAAAAAAAAATTAAATAAGACGTACGTAGAGTGAAATGATTTGCGGGACGCAACATAACAAGTAATAGCACGTCTGGGAAACACTTTTACCTTACCTCGAGGACCTAGGTCATACGGGATCAAATAGGCCACGACTTGACCAGCGACAACATACTTTATGCATGGTGTCATTTTGTGCAAAACAAATTAGTCAGCTTGAAGTCAAATGTGGACTCCTTAGATGTGATTTTGACAGCTTTAGATCATGTATGCATCATAGGCCTGCTGGTACATGTTGTTTGGCGCCGTTCCTACATTGGGAATCAAAACCTTAAATAGTAGGAATGGAAAGAAATGGTTTTCGCGATTTAAAAAAAAAACTGTCATGAATGTCCGGAGCAACGCTTTTATTCTGTCTGAGGTTTGAAGCCGGGATAAAAATATGTCATGATCTGACTTCCCTGAACAAGCCATTAACGATCTCATTTTGTATAGCTTGGTGTGGGTCAGCTTGAAACCAAATATGCCGGACAGATGCATTTCGTTATCGAGTTAACATACTCGGGGCATTTGTGCCATCAACAATGCGTCCTAATGGTTTTTTTTTGCCCGGTCGTTTCATTATTGGGATTCTAAAAAAATCAACTTCAGAGATAGAATGGAATGATTTGCGAGACATGAAGGAAGCCTCTGGAACAACGCTGTAATTTTGCTTGAGGCACCCAGGCCAAACGGGATGAAACTTAATCATTAACTGGCCTGTGACAACATTGGTAATTAATGGTGGTATCCGGTAGGGCACAAGTTGTGCATTAGCTTGAAGTCAAGTATTGCATAATTATCAGTTGTTTTGACAGATTCAAAGCATCTATGTATTCAAGACATGTCGGGACTTGAATTTTTGGCTGGTCGTTGCTATCTTGGGATTCAAAATCCTGAATGAGAGAGAGGGAAGGAGGAAATGGGGCGCCATAGAACGGGGATAAGTGCATGGCGATGTTTTCTGCCAGTAGAACTTCTGACATGAGCGAAGTGCTGGCACATATTTTTCCCGACCATTGCCACATTGGGATTCAACATATGCAACCATAGAGATAGAAGAAAATGGCTTGAGCGACGTGCACGAACATGACACAATGACCGTGACCTGTCGTATGACCTCTGCATTTGGTACCGTTCTATAGGAAGATGCATCACAAGGCATGCGGCGTTTTCATAACCATCTTCAAGCAAGCCGTTGTTCCACGCTCCTACGCCCAAACGACGATACTTAGAAGCAAAACATCCGCCTATTGCGCAGCCAACACCATATTGGAATGTGCACCAGGGAGGTGCTGGGTTTTTGGCGTGGCATTCCAAGTACCTAATATGGGGCAATGAACAGGCACTAGTTCGAAGTACCATGCTTATATTTAGCAACTGAAATTCTGTGATTATTCAAGGAATCCTGTTACGCTAGCGTTTTCCACCTGAAATAGCGTCAACTGAGTCCTAACATATGTCTTCGTTATGGATGGTGCTTGGCACGCTAGACTTGCATGGTTCTGCACCTACCGATGAGGAACTCCGCCACAAAGTTTGCAGTGCATCACCTGTTGATAAAACGAAAAGGAATCAAAGTGCACCGGACCACTGGAGGCCTGCTAAAAGAAAACTCTGGGGTATACTTCGGGATCACTGAACCCACCGTGAACTGGCATTCATTGTCCATCGTTGAAGATGTTCTGGATCCAGCCGTGCCCGTCAGCTGAAAACATTCATATTATGCATCTCCTTTCAAAAGGAAAAGGGAGAATAGCTCTCTCGCCAAACCATTGACATTGCAACGTCATTGCCATTGCACACCGCACTGACCTCTCCCTCTGGTCAACGACAATCATTTCGCTGCACGTCTAGCCGTACGTCGGGATTTCCTGAGGAAAACTGGATGCAAAACTGATCGCAAAATTTAGCGACTGATATATGCTGCCTTTTGTGTGTGCTTGCTGAGTTGGTGTGCTTGGCACTTTTATAAATCATCAGGATAGAGAGAGAAAAGAGAGAGAGAGAGAGAGAGAGAGAGAGAGAGAGAGAGAGAGAGAGAGAGAGAGAGAGAGAGGTGGTGGAGAGATAGAGAGAGAGGGCACTTATTGCAGTATGTGAGGGCTGCTTCGCACACATTCCAAAATGTGAGCGCTGCAGCACGCAATTTACAGTACGTGACCGCCGTTTCACACCTATTCCAGGATGTCAACGCCGTGCGACACCTATTCCAGTACGTGCGCGCCGTGTGACACCCGCTCCAGGATGTGAGCACCATTTAACACATGTTCCAGTGAGCGGAGCGGCGCGCGGCGCCTGCCCCGACGCGGCGGTCGGCCGCTATCACGTTTCGCTGGAGCCAAATGGCGAACGGCGCGGGCGGCGGCGGCGCCGCTGCCGCGCCGCGACTGCCAACAGGTGACGTCACGTGACCTGGCCAGCCGCCAGCTGCCCGCCAGCTGCCTGGCGGTGTCGGGCCGGCCGGGCGGCGTCGCCCGCCGCGCCGCCAGTGGCCCGACTGCTTCCGCGCCGCTCCGGTCCACTCCTCGGCTGAAGGTACGTGCGCCGCCGCCGCCGCCGCCGTCACCGTCACCGTCACCGTCACCGTCTGGACAGTGCGCCACACGTGGTGGTGCCGCCACCGGCCGCCCCCAGGCTCGCCGGCGGCCGTGGCTCGGCTGTGGTCGTCCGCCGACCTGCCAGCTCCCGCCCGTGATCGTTTGTCCGTGATCGGCTGTCCGTGATCGGCTGTCCGTGATCGGCTGTTCGGTTCGGCTGTTCGGTGAACAGGTCACGGAGGGCGCGAGCTGGCCACTCTCGACTGCTGCGGACTCGTGCAGGGCACAGTGCAACTTCGACTTGTCTCTGGTGTCACCACCGCTCCCAGCTACGCTGGGGATTGGACCGCTGCTGTTGCTGCTTCTTCCATCCATGCTGGAGATGGGACCGCTCTTGTTGCTATCGCTCTTATCCATACTCGGGATGGGAGAGCTACTGTTGCTACGTCTTCAAGCCGTGCTGAGGAAGGGACTGCTGCTGTTGCTACCTTTTCTGTCCGTGCTGGGGGAGGGACCGTTACTCTTGGTACCTCTTCCATCCATTCTGGGGGAGGGTCCGCTATTGTTGCTACCTCTTCCATTCATGTTGGAGATGGGACCGCTACTGTTGCTACTTCTTTTATCCGTGCTGGAGGAGGGACCGCTACCCTTGCTATTCTTCCATTCCTGCTGATGATGGATCGCTACTGTTGCCACCTCTTCCATCGATCCCGGGGATCGGATTTTCCCCATATCCCGCTGACGCCTCAAAATAGCCGAGCTTCTCCGGTATTGATAGGCATGGTGCTGCTGCGTAAACATTTATAACATGTATATGAAGTGATTTGCTTTACGTCGCAGCCGAAGCACCAGCTAGTATCTCAGTGATTGCTTCCTATACCTTGAATTGGTTTGCGTATAGGAACGCAATATAGGATAAGGTGTGCAGATCATGTTTGATAACATACAGTGAGCCTCAGTTCCTCATATCCAGGTTAACTTTAACAGTTCATCCTCTTCAAGTTGATCGGTTGAAATAGATATTTAAGGAGGTTGCATTAGCATTGATATCTTGACATCTATGGACTTGTCAACTCTAAAGAAATTGCTTGGCAGTTCTGTCAACGAAGCTATTTTCTCTCTCCACGATGGCACACACGTAAATTAAAGCCATGCTGTATATACAGTGACCGAAGTTTAATCATTGAGCCTATGCTTCGAAAACAAATATGATGATCATGACCTATCTCAAGCACGACACAGGCAGCCGTGTAATTTTGAAGCGGCATACATGAATCTTCCTAAATATAGATTGTATTTTTACTCAAATTGATGTGCTCTACTGCTGGATGAGGACATTTTTGTAGAAAAGAGGACGATTCTGATTAAGGTAAAAACACTTGGTGGAAGCTCTATCCACTCCAAATTTGTTGACGCTAACGAGGTCCATCTTGCCGTGCTCTCACATAAACTTCCTGAAGTAGAATTTGTCCGCACATGAACCATCCGAAGAATAATATCCATATCCTTAGCACATGAACCATTCAACCGTATGATGAGCACATGGACCATTTGGAGGACTCGTTTTTTGTTGCTGGAATGACAGACTGAACATGCAACCTATATTGACGATATATAGGTTTGACGTTTTACTGAGAGGGTCAATCCGGACAGATGATTGTATTCAATGTAAGATGTTCGGTTAATTATCAAATAGGATATCCTAACCGTTTATGGTTGTTGATCAACCCTTCTTCATCCCCTAACACCTGCATCAAACATTTAGGACTTTTACTAGACACGAAGCTTTTGTCGAAGCTGCAAGACTCGCGCCTCACTCATAGTTCCACAAATCGTGACAAACTATATTCGAAATCCTCATGTGTTTTTTGCTCATGCGCGCATATATCAGATATCTTCTATGTTTCATAGTTTCACAGTTAACCTCAAGTTGAAGCGACGTGACCACCCATGGAATATCTACAAGTCAATTCATGTGTGCGCGCAATAAATAGTGCATGCACAGGTATCCGAAGCGTGCTCGCGCATGTCGACGCATCGCACACGGGTCGTGTGCGGGTGTCAGTGGTGGCGCAGCTGGTGTCGGTGCGACGTTTCCGGAGCGGCCGGCCGCCGAGCACCGCCTGAGGCGTCGCCGTCCCGAGCCCGGCAGCGCCCTCCGTTGGCCGTCGGCCAGAGCGGCGCGCCATGCGGCCAAATATGGCGCGCGCCAAGCAGCTAGTGTTACCGGCGGCGCGGCGCGGTCAGCTGGGAGCTGCCGCCGCCTGCCGTCGCGCGCGGACGGCAGCAGTCGCTCGGTGTGACGCAGATTCGGCGTAAGACCGGGGCCGAGCTGCGGCGCAGAGCCTGGATCGGCAGGCGCACTGTGTCCCCGTCCTGAAAAGATGGTCGACGGCAACATGACGTCCAGTCGTCCAGTCCGTTGAGCGTGATGTCGAACTGAAAAGTATCCGCGTGTTCAACGTACAAGTGAAGAAGGGTGGTTGTCATGTGCAACAAGCATTCATTTGGCAACAGACACAGAACCTGGATCATTAATTGTTATGACTAATTGCACGGCCCAAACTGTATTATTCCTCAGTATTCAAACGTCATGGTAATCCACTATAAAACAATATTCCTCAGTGGTTTGTCTTGCGTCATATGTGCCATGCATGCAGCACTTTGAATTCTAAGAGTGAACAAAAAGTTAATGTGGATCCTCAGCTTCACTATGCTCTGGCCCATGCAGGGATATCTTCTTAATATATGGAGCAATGCAATATGTAATAATATGCAAGGTTAAACAAATTTGATAATGGTGCACAGGCGATGATCACCTGGGTTTACATCATAATGTATCATATATCATATGTAATGACAATGTACATCTGACACCATCATGTAAATCATGGACATCTCTCATGAGTCTAATTTCAGCAATAAGATAACAGCAGTAGCTCAGCGAAGTTTGAAAAATGGTTTTGAACAGCTGTAATCGAAGGGATTGATCATTAATATTGAGGCAGCATCCTAGACCTGAAAAATGGAAAAATGGCGGACGATTTCATACTTAATGTCCACTAGGCTGAGACCATCAGCCCCGTTGAACTGGTTTTGAATTTTAACCGACCAGGTTATCTAATTCATCTCTGGATCATATTTTGGGTGCACCTACACCCACCGTGGCGTCGATATTTCCCGCAGGCATCAGTCATGCACCAGTTTGATATTGCATCATGCTCTTGGTTGGTTACTTCGGTGTCGAAGGGTTCAGACATTTATATTTGTGTTTGTTGTTGGGTGTGCTGCATGAAGATCTACTTACAATTAAGTCAACTGGAAGATATGCAGCTGATGGCGTTAGTCGTCGGCCGTTCTTTATGTTCGGTCGTGGTGTTCTGATTTAGTGGTATAGAGGGATGTGATATATCTGACACAAAACAGACCCCTCCGGAGTCTGGGTTAGTGGATTCAGCATATTAGCAGACAATTGGATGGACATGCTACCAGTTATTAAGATGTGAAACCTCAGGAGGTCCTGGACATCTAAGTGAATTGTATTTATTTTCTTTAATCGATTTTGCACTCAACCCTTAACCAGAAGTCTTAAAGGGATCGGAACATATGCAAGGTTCGGTCTGCAAAACATGGAACAAACCTTATGGAGATTGCTAGGTGAAATAAAATTGCACTCCATATGGATGGGGCTGCTGGTTTTCCCTTTGGAAGCAGTTTTGCGATAATGTTCGACGTTTGTTGCATATTGCAAAGCCTAAATGTCGCCTTAATACCAATACCTGCCTGCTACCTGCATGTGCAGCATGTTTGCAAACGACCTTCCACAAACTTCATCAAATGCAGCCATCGCCACAAATGGAGACGTCACACAAACGATGTACAGTACCATGCCTACCGGGAGACTCCTAGTGCCATGCCTGGACTAATAGACCGCACAATTTTTCAGTTCAAGCAGTTCTCAATCAGGTTCTTAGTTCAGGCTCTTTTGGCTTGGTTTACTCCGAACCGGCTTATAATTAACCCGTCAAAACGAAATTAATAATTTTTGTAATAACAGCAACAGAAAGGACACGAAACGTTTCCGTCAACTTCCGAAGATCGCCGTGAAGCCTACCAAAAACATGAAAACAATCGGCATCTATTTCGACCAAAATATCGACATGTCAAGACAAACTAGTTATGCTTTACAAGCTACCACAGCAGTCTTATTACAATCAGTATGATACGGAACACAAAAAAAAAAACACCCACGCTCCTTCCGTGTGGGCTCCGCCCACACAGGAGGAGCGTTACTGGATTGAACAAATGCAGTCCGCATTTTGGCACATAAACGCCAGCACGAACACGTGTCCAGAGAACACCAGCAACAATATTGGATCACCTTTGACTACATTGTCAAACTCAGGGACCGCGCCCCGATACACGAGATCACATATCGAGGAGACTGACCCCAGAATCCCAAAACCCTTGTCATAATTTGGGCCTACATTTCCGAGTGCGCCACGCGCATATATACCGATGAACAACTCCAACTACGGAGATGCAGACAAGGGGAAAAAGTCAACTCCAACTTCACCCGTCCGCTCCATTTGCGTGTGGGATTTCCTCAGTCGTGAACTACATAATATTCAAAATCAGATGAGTTTCAAGAGGATGTGAAGGAGACACCAATGACTTGATTATCTACACCTATGATTGCATTTTCACATTGTCTCATGGTTAAAGCTGAGAACCTCTAAGTATTTTACAACTTACTGTATGACTCGGTGGTGCAGCAGCCAATATTGCTTTGATTTTGCGATTTGCAATGCAATGCAATACAATGCAATATACGTATTCTCATCAACTAAACTTGCAAGCTACCGGTGCTACCTTTTCGTTGTCCCGACTCGCCTTGTCACATATGTGCCTGTTTCACAGTCGGATGTATCCACAAGAGGTTGGTGTCTACTGTGTACCTATATCAGACCAAATCGCTGCTACCCAACCGCTACATATCAACATGATGTTTCTACACTGACCGGAACGTAATGTAATAACGTAATGATAATGATGACCTACACAGCGGCGGATGAAGTGTGCACCTAACACATTTTTTGAAAACATGAAACACAATTGCGTGGACACTGTTTAAAGGATTCTCCATCCTGAAGTGAAGGAACAAAGCAGTGAGCAAACCGCTATTTCCAACGGAGGATCAACGCGTGGATCTGGATCCGATCAGTGTGACATCGGGTTACGTCGGAGTCACAGCATCTTTGTCTCGGCAGCTCATATGTTCTCAGGCCATGGGTCACATGCGACAGAACACAGCTGGCACATAGTGTGACAGAGCACAGCTGATACATAGTCAGACAGAACACGGCCAATACAGTCTGACCTAACACAGCCGACACATAGTCTGACAGAGAACAGCTGATAAACAGTCTGACATAACACAGCCGACACACAGTCTGACATAACACAGCCGACACATAGTCTGACATAGCACAGCCGACACATAGTCTGACATAGCACAGCCGACACATAGTCTGACATAGCGCAGCCGACACATAGTCTGACAGAGCACAGCCGACACATAGTCTGACATAGCACAGCTGACACATAGTCTGACATAGCACAGCCGACACATAGTCTGACATAGCACAGCCGACACATAGTCTAACAGAACACCCGCACACAGTCTGACATAACACAGCCGACACATAGTCTGACATAGCACAGCCGACACATAGTCTGACATAACACAGTCGACGCATGGTCTAACAGAACACAACCGCACATAGTCTGAGAGAACACTTCCTACACATAGTCTGACAGAACCCAATATAAACACATCCATGACGATGTCATCACCTGACAGAAGAAATATTTTCATCCTTGAGGACAATATCATCAAGAGCTGTCACCATCACCAAACTGACAAATCGGTCAAATATGGCATCAAATGGTACAATATTCCTTCTCTCACCAGTGTTCTTGTCGGTAGTTCTGTGGTGGAGGGTCAACCCATCAGTCATTTCGTGCGATATAAATTAATTCGCCAGAGGTGCCCATATATTTTAATTTCGAAAATCGTATATTTTTCGCCATCAGCATTTTCAGTAACGGCATTTTATTAGCTTAAGTATAATCAACATATATTTTTTAGTATAATCAACGGTATTTTATGAGTTGTTATTGGTATACAAACTCATGGATTATCACAAGTTACATTTTCTATTACATTTTGAACACGGCATACCACAGTGGAATGGAAATGAGGCATACACCGAAGTATAGTCTCCTGTGACGAGTCAACTTCCCACAAGCCAAGGATAATGCAAAATTATGGCTGGGTGCTTAGAACAGACCTGTATCATGAATGCATATCCGTCATGGGCTCATGTCCATGATATTAGTCCCGTTATAAGCATCCACATGTACAAGATGTGTCCGCATGCGTGCCAAATATCGGATATGCTAATGTTGGAAATTTGAAAGTTTTGCTTAGTATATTGCACGAGTGGCGTCCGATCGTTAACATTCGCTCATGTATGATGTCACCGTAGGCCGCCGTAGCTAATGGTTATCACACGCATATGTCACCATAGTCCATCAATATCACACGCATATGTCACCATAGTCCATCAATATCACACGCATATGTCACCATAGTCCATCAATATCACACGCATATGTCACCATAGTCCATTAATATCACACGCATATGTCACCATAGTCCATCAATATCACACGCATATGTCACCATAGTCCATCAATATCACACGCATATGTCACCATAGTCCATCAATATCACACGCATATGTCACCATAGTCCATTAATATCACACGCATATGTCACCGTAGCCAATTATTATTAGACCCATATGTCATCGTAGCCCATCATTATCACACGCATTTGTCACCGTGGCCCATTATAATCACACGCATATCTCACCCTAGTCCATTATTATCACACCCGTATGTCACAGTATCCCACTATTACTGGCCGCATATCACCATATACTTTGCAGCACCAGTGCAATCGCATTACACGCCTCGTATGGATGCGCTCCTTTGACAACACAACACGAGACAGCCCACTGTCAGCAGGGTAGGCCCGTGATTGTGGCCGGCTGAGGTCTGGTGGTGGTCGCCGCTGACATCGGTCATGTTGCAGGTCCCGCTCGCCCAACACACAACAACCATGTCCGACGAGGAGTACAGGTACGTGGCGGCCGTGGCGGCTGTGGCGGCTGTGGTGGCTGTGACAGCTGTGACGGCTGTGGCGGTTGTAACGGCTGTAGTAGATGTGGCGTATATATATGCATATATATATATATATATATATATATATATATATATATATATATATATATATATATATATATATATATATATATATGTTTAAATATGTATATGTGTGTGCGTGAGCGTGAGCGTCTGTGTGTGTGTGTGTGTGTGTGTGTATCTATGTGGGTGGCTGTGAATAGATCATCATGAGTAACGAAGTAAAGAAGACAAACAATAGTCCTCCAATCAGAAGTGGCAAATTTTGATTTGTTGACGCCGGTTCATCGACTATGTTTTATCTGTGCCCTTGCTATATTTATGCTTCAATGTTATGATAATTAAGAGTTACCCAAACCGCCACTAGAGTTTGATACTGCATAGCTACCTTGAATTAATTGAATATGGTGTTCCCCTGCCGCATGAATAGAATCTGGCATCACACCGATCGAGCAAGGAATTAAGACGCCAACTGTTGTGCTCTCTGATAGCCCCTAGAGGCACGCACCTATTCTGGTCTAACGTTGGCGGAGGAACAGGATTACAATAAGTATGATCCTTTTCCACGATACTGCGCCGTTCAGATGGGGGCTATGTGCACTATGTTTGGCAAAAGTCGATTTCGCCAGTGGTGCCTACCATTCCGGGACACAGGCGTTTGCGAAACTTCCCTAATCACAAGGCTCAATTTCCCCTCCGGCGAAAATCAGCTGTACCATTTTCAAACCTTTCTGTCAAAACTGTTCTGCGCACATCCGTCGAATACAGCGCACGAGTCGGCAAGTTTAGTGCACGATGCCAAATTTCGAACTGGGATGCGTCACATGAGCCTTTGTGATTCACGGTTCTCTCGCTCTATTTAGGTCACGCACAACCCTCCAGCGCTGCAACTCTCGGTCTCGCGGAATGCAGGTCACGTGTCATGACAACGTGACCACATGATCGACGGCTAAATCCAAATGGCTGCCTGTGGACATGAATACACATGTGGATCTGAATCCAAGTAGCTGCCTGTGGACATGAATACACATATGGATCTGAATCCAAAAGGCTGCCTGTGAACGTGAAAAGTGCAGCCACGAAACGCTTGTCTTGGAGCAGTAATTGCGCATACTTCCGGGCAAGCATGGGGACACAAATTGGCAGAATTCAAGTTTATAAGAGCACAGCTAATTCCTAGTGAAAAAATTACATCCTGAAGCAAAGTAGCAAAAGCAGTTCCTGAAGTTCGAACAGCGAGATAGTCGGACCTGACCGGACCATGTCTGGTCGGGCAAATCGCCCAGATAGCATTTCATCCCGCATATTCAAGAGTAGACTTTCTCCGGGTCCTCCACCCCCACCCCCACCCCCACCAATTCTCCATTCCGGATCGTGATATTTCCGCAGTTGTTCCAAGTTGGATGAAATAAGAAAATTATTTTGTGCTGAGACCAAAACATGGGAGAGTTATTGTGCAAAAAGATACTGCCGTCCTTGCATTAGATTGTTGTTTTTTTTCTTGTTCGTAATGTAAAGGAACAGGTGGTATGTTACCTAAAGCAAAACAGGACATTTCTATGGACTTTTGACTGGAGGTCCTGCCCCAGGAGAGCTTTTTATGATCAAAAAGAGCACTTCTTGGAGCCAAATATGGAAATTTTTGCATCGCAATGGGGGCACGTTTTTGACTAAAAGGTCACTCCGGTCCAAAAATGCGTTTTTTTTTCCACCGAAGGATATTTCATGGACCAAAAGATTCAATTTCTTGTTCCATCGTGCAAACAAACTGGAGACATTTTTGTCAAAGTTCTAGAAATATGAATACAATTATCAGGTAAAAGTCCTCAAACTTTGTATTTCCATCAAAGAGTAAGCTAGTCAGCAAGAACGTTCCTTGACATATGCTACAGTCTATCAGTATCCAGGATCCCAAAGGCCAAAATCAACACGACTGCACACCTAGACAGCGGCACAGGCAGCCGGAAGGGCACAGGGTACGCTTTGGGGCATGTTCTTCCAATCGGTGCCGAAGGATCCTTCTGAGACTGGAAGACACTGAAAGGGAGAAAGGGTACTCAGCAGACGCAGCGGCTAATTGAAGAAGGTTGAAATGCACCAAGCGGCAAAGGGAACAAAGAAGCAGGCGGCACTTGGAAATTGACCGGGGCAGGGCACTAAGCAACAGAAAGCACCTGGAAGAGGCTGGAGGGCACTTGTAAGAGGGAAAACCACAAGAGAGTAGGGGGCACTAAAGCTCAGATACCACAGGACATTTGGAGGGCATGGGAAATGAAATAGAATTGAGGCATACAAGAGGGAAAGAGGAATCAGAGTAAAAAATGCTGGTTTGAGTCAATTCAGAGCAACGGGAAGCATGTTGCATCTTGCAAAATGCAAGGGAGGACCTGAGACTACTTAAGGTTACTTAAGGTTATCAAAAAGCAAGGGAGGCCTTTAAATCATCTGGACCCCTAGTCGGGTAAAATCAGAAGGGCCTGATGGCCCGATAGAAGGGCCGGGGGCCAAACATGACCCCAGTTTCGTTGTTAAAAATTCCCTGAAGCAAAAGAAGAAGTGTTTTTCTTACCTTTGTACTTCAGCCTTCGTCTTTCTACTGTCTGCAAATGTCAGCGTTTAGTCATACATCAACATTATTTTGCATTGTAGAAAACTGCGCAAGAACCCCTTCAACCTATTATATTAGCCCAATGGTGACTTCATTTCCATGCAGAACATTTGAATTCGTCAGCGCAAAATCATGGCCCAGTAATATAAATGGCGATGCTCTCGTTCATCTTACTGTGGCAGAACATTTTTCAAATAGGAGTAACTGGTTCCACTGCTCTCAGTCCCTCAAAAATTAACCAGACTTTTATTAAATATTTTACATATTAATATTACCAGACCCATAAATTAACGACTTTGCTATGCTGGGGACACCGAAGAAAACTCCAGCATTCGCAGAGTCCACTGAGAAAACAAGACGCAGATGAAAGAGCAAGCACAGGCTCCCACCCTTACGCAGTCTTGGGCTGACAAACGACAGGTGAATTTGCCTATCTGAGGGGTCACGGTGCTCCAAATTGAGAGGAATGGTGCTCTTCCGAGGCTTTCATAAAGTGCCTCTGATGGTCCACCGAGCTCTTCTGGCGTTTCAGGCTGCCCGTTGGGCGGTCGGGACGGATCTTGAGAATACCACGGATGCCCTTCCAAGCTCAGAGTGTCGTTCAATAAAGTGGAATACTCCTGCTGCTGTTCGAAGCGCCCTTTGCTGGCGTCACAGCACCTTTCTCATAAAACAAAGTAACCCTAGAAGACTAAGATACTTCCTAGCAGGCTAAGTTATCATCAATGGCTATGCTTTTTTCGGACTTTCCCAAATACAATTTTGTGTACACTTCACACATTGGTCCGTATAATAGTGGCCAAAGTGAACCTTTCGGTGCCCTTTTCAGATACCCAAAGTGACCCTTGCGGTGCCATTTTGTGGAAGTACACCCAGTGAAAAATCGAGGAAAGCATTGCCTTGTGGTGAGATATTTTCAGCGTCAGCCCATATCGATTTGTCATGTCCTGGGCATGAGTACATCGGCTATTCATACAGATGAACAGCTTACTACTGGCAATCCGGCAAAACAAAGTCACCGAGCGCAAGCAACAACCTATATGCAAGACGCCTTTACATAGCAATTATATCGACTTTGCAGAAAAAGAAAAGAACGGAAGCATCGCGTAGAAATGCATGCAATCTTTCGCCAGAACCATTCAGTCCTAGCCACGCCCACGTCTTATGGAATTTTCGGTCCTAGCTACGCCAACGTCTTGCAGGGCTCTCACTTGCGGATGGGCGCTGCATGACCGACGCGGTCGACGCGCCCCCAAACCCTAATAGCCAACCAGCCAATCTGGCGTACGGACACGACGCGAGTGAAGGATCGCGTACGCGGTCGGCGGGGGAGTTGGTTGACCTTGGGCCGACAGTGGGTCGAGCCGGAGCCAAGTGGCGCGCCAGTGGCGGCGGCTGTTCGGAATGCTCGGCGCCCGGACAGAAATCCGACCGGCCGCCGACAGAAATAGGCGGCCGGGCCGGGCCGGGTCGGGTCGAGCCGCGCCGAGCCGAGCCGCGCCGGCCCCGCCTGTGCCAGGCAGGTCTGGCCGCCGACCGCCCCGCCTCGGCTGGCACCGGCTTCAAATGGAGGATGCCCTGCGTCTCCTGCCGCTTCATGGCCTGAATGTCATGTGGCTAAATGTGTAAAGGTCATGCCTTGCAAGCGAAAGGGCGCCTGGTAGTCATGGCAGGGGATGCTCTGGGCCGGCGAGCGGCCGATCGTCGTTCTGTCGATCATACATGGGCCGCGCCCGGGCGGCTCACTGCAGCAGGGTAGGCTGTACCGGAAGGCACCTCCGGCCCGCCGGGAAGGCGTCGCCTGGCGCCGTCTGCAGCCCGCCAGGGCAGGCGTCGCCTGGCGCCGTCTGCAGCCCGTCAGGCTGGCCCGCCGGGGCTGATGACGTCGCCTGGCGCCGTCTGCAGCCCGTCAGGCTGGCTCGCCGGGGCTGATGACGTCGCCTGGCGCTGTCTGCAGCCCGCCAGGCTGGCCCGCCGGGGCTGATGACGTCGCCTGGCGCCGTCTGCAGCCCGTCAGGCTGGCTCGCCGGGGCTGATGACGTCGTCTGGCGCCGTCTGCAGCCCGCCGCCAGGGCTGGCGTCGTCTGCAGCCCGTCAGGCTGGCTCGCCGGGGCTGATGACGTCGTCTGGCGCTGTCTGCAGCCCGCCAGGGCGCGGGGCGGCGCTGGCGCCGTCTGCAGCCCGTCAGGCTGGCTCGCCGGGGCTGATGATACGTCGTCTGGCGCCGTCTGCAGCCCGTCAGGCTGGCCCGCCGGGGCTGATGATGTCGTCTGGCGCCGTCTGCAGCCCGCCAGGCTGGCTCGCCGGGGCTGATGACGTCGTCTGGCACCGTCTGCAGCCCGTCAGGCTGGCTCGCCGGGGCTGATGACGTCGTCTGGCGCCGTCTGCAGCCCGCCAGGCTGGCTCGCCGGGGCTGATGACGTCGCCTGGCGCCGTCTGCAGCCCGCCAGGCTGGCTCGCCGGGGCTGATGACGTCGTCTGGCGCCGTCTGCAGCCCGTCAGGCTGGCTCGCCGGGGCTGATGACGTCGTCTGGCGCCGTCTGCAGCCCGCCAGGCTGGCCCGCCGGGGCTGATGACGTCGTCTGGCGCCGTCTGCAGCCCGCCAGGCTGGCTCGCCGGGGCTGATGACGTCGTCTGGCGCCGTCCGTCGTCTGCAGCCCGTCAGGCTGGCTCGCCGGGGCTGATGACGTCGTCTGGCGCCGTCTGCAGCCCGCCAGGCTGGCCCGCCGGGACTGATGACGTCGTCTGGCGCCATCTGCAGCCCGTCAGGCTGGCTCCGCCGGGGCTGATGACGTCGTCTGGCGCCGTCTGCAGCCCGTCCAGGCTGGCTCGCCGGGGCTGATGACGTCGTCTGGCGCCGTCTGCAGCCCGTCAGGCTGGCTCGCCGGGGCTGATGACGTCGTCTGGCGCCGTCTGCAGCCCGTCAGGCTGGCTCGCCGGGGCTGATGACGTCGTCTGGCGCCGTCTGCAGCCCGCCAGGGCTGATGACGTCGTCTGGCGCCGTCTGCAGCCCGCCAGGCTGGCCCGCCGGGGCTGATGACGTCGTCTGGCGCCGTCTGCAGCCCGTCAGGCTGGCCCGCCGGGGCTGATGACGTCGTCTGGCGCCGTCTGCAGCCCGTCAGGCTGGCTCGCCGGGGCTGATGACGTCGTCTGACGCCGTCTGCAGCCCGCCAGGCTTGCCGGGGCCGATGACGTCGTCTGGCGCCGTCTGCAGCCCGTCAGGCTGGCTCGCCGGGGCTGATGACGTCGTCTGGCGCCGTCTGCAGCCCGCCAGGCTGGCCCGCCGGGGCTGATGACGTCGCCTGGCGCCGTCTGCAGCCCGCCAGGCTGGCTCGCCGGGGCTGATGACGTCGTCTGGCGCCATCTGCAGCCCGTCAGGCTGGCTCGCCGGGGCCGATGACGTCGTCTGGCGCCGTCTGCAGCCCGTCAGGCTGGCTCGCCGGGGCTGATGACGTCGTCTGGCGCCGTCTGCAGCCCGTCAGGGCTGGACGTCGTCTGCCCGTCTGCAGCCCGCCAGGCTGGCCCGCCGGGGCTGATGACGTCGCCTGGCGCCGTCTGCAGCCCGCCAGGCTGGCCCGCCGGGGCTGATGACGTCGCCTGGCGCCGTCTGCAGCCCGCCAGGCTGGCCCGCTGGGGCTGATGACGTCGCCTGGCGCCGTCTGCAGCCCGTCAGGCTGGCTCGCCGGGGCTGATGACGTCGTCTGGCGCCGTCTGCAGCCCGTCAGGCTGGCCCGCCGGGGCTGATGACGTCGTCTGGCGCCGTCTGCAGCCCGCCAGGGCTGGCGAGTGGCGGACTGCGCTTCTTGCGCAGTTTCGGTGAATTATTCCGGAGTTTGATGAAAACGATAGAAAGAACCCGATCCTAATGGTCATCATTTCGGAAGGGTTGAGTCCGTAGAGATGCGGGGGATTCGGTGCCACAATCTGTTCAGTCCACGTTGGACGGCATTGCTGAATGTGGGCTGAGACGGAGTCGGCGTTAACCATTAAAAAAACACACAATGATTTAAAAAGTGGGCCTTGAAGTTGAACACCAAATTTTTAAAGCAAATGCAACGAAAAATAGATACCACGCTTACTTGTGTGGTCCACCTAGTAGCAACCGTCCAAGTCTGGGTCCTATGGTGTTTTTCAAGATATATGACTCAAGAACGGTGTCCTGTGATGGAGCACAGGGCGTTTCAAGCAAGAACAGCGCATATATTACTGCTCATGAGGTCCACCTAGTACTTAACATTTCGGGTTTGTACATTTATTTGAGCATGGTGCAGATTGATAAGATTTATTGACATCTTCTCTTGAGCGAAATCCGGATCCACCGATATAGCATCATGTGACTCCTGTTTAAAGTAGTCGCTGCTCTAACACAAAACTTGCCCCGGCATGCAGTGCACATTTCCAAACTGGAGATCTACCACGACCCCCACGCCCTCTCCCCAAAAAAGAAGATATCCTGGTCACACATCCTTGAAATCATGCATATTTGTGACCTCTATATATTGGCAGAGTTATAATATATCACCTGATGTGGCAACTTGCAACATAGTTCGTCGGTTATCTTTCCAGAGAAAGTAGCAATGTGCGTCATGAAATACAAGTTCACATTGTTCTAGGTTGGAATAGCTGACAGCTACTTGGCCGATATACACAAACGGAATGAAGTGCCAGCTGTTCAAGACCCTCCCCGACTTTCTGACACTGACGCATTCTTTGCGACACTCGCATGTCCAGTTCGGGATTGAGGTGGCCGCAGCGAGTGTCGCAAAGCTAGCCGTTCGACGTCTCAGACCGACGACAGTTTCCCCGCCGCGAGGTGGCGCGGACGCGTTGCGGGTGGTTGTGCAGTACGCCGACATATGTGCTGCATGCATGGTTGGTGACGCTAAGTGAAGCTCACTAGCCATTGACCCCAGATGCGAGCAGTCAGGGTTTCTAAGCACGCGCGTCACGCCTTTGGGTCACCAGCAATGGTGACCCAACGATGTGTTGCGACCAAAATGCGGTGCAACACAACCCGTCCTACCAGCAGTGGTGAGTTAGCTTAGCTTCGGGAAGTTTGCTTCAGATTATTATGGCAATTATACAAATTGGACCTCGAATTTAGCATTAAAATGATTATGAACTGTAAACGTCGCAACTCATGGTTACTGTTAAGTTATTCTGAAGTTGCAATCGTAGTATGGATATATATTTATGTATACACACACACACACACACACACACACACACACACACACACACACACACACACACACACACACACACACACACACACACACACACATATATATATATAATATATATATATATATATATATATATATATATATATATATATATGGATCTATATGTGCATAGATGATTATACACAGTCGGCGCCGCACATCAATCCCTGATTAACCCTCCCTGCACTTATCCCTACTCCCACTCTCATTCTCTCTGTATCTGTCCTTCTCTCTCACTCTCTCTCACTCTCTCCCTCTCACGCACTCCCTCCCCTCCATTCTCTCTCTCTCTATCTCTCTTTCCTCTTCTCTCCTCTTTTCTCTCCGCCCTTTTTACTCTCGCCTCCATCAACTAGAACATGTCTAATGAAGTGCCTTTTCCCTGCAGTTCGGAGGAGGAGATGGACGAGGTACGGAGTCTGTTGGAACGACTTTCAGCATGTTACTGGCCTTCTGTTTCTGTGTCTCGTCGGGCTTATTGTGCTGTCCCGGTCACCCTGCCTGCCCATGCCTGTTTTCAAACTGCTTGCAATTCAGCGTTCACAAAGGACGCTTCGTTGTGTTTTCTTTCTGTTCACCTAACCGCAGTTGATGACTCAGGCTGTTGCGCGCTAAGGCGGGCCTGGTGGGGTTTTGACCGAGTGGCTCATCTCAGTCCATTTGGATGGTAATCAGTTAGCTGAATAAGACGTTAATTCATGATAAACATATTTGAATGTCTTTCTGGTTCATTGGCCGAATGTTTCTGACCACGGCAGCAAAACATCCAAGCTGGGCCTTTGGTACAATCGAAGACTGCGCATTGCAAGCATCTGACGTTTTGTTGTGTATCTCAGTGTGCAGTGTATGCTGAGCAATACAGATGTTTGATGATTTGCGGGACGCCGTCGCACTGGCGACCGGCTACCTTCACACCGTGTCAGTCGCTTCTTCTTTCTTTCTTTGGCGCATGACGGGTTGTGTTCGTTTGTGTGCGTGTGTCCATACATGTGTATGCGTGCGTGTGTACGTGTTTGTGTGTTTGAGTGTGAGTGATGTCTGTTGGTGTGTGTGTGTGTGTGTGTTTGCTGTGCGTGTGTGCGTGTGCATTATTAATCGATGACTTCCTCTTAACATTTACGTTTTCGTTGCAGTTCGGATGCTGGACAATCTGGGGTAGGACGAGCTGCTTTGACGTGCATGCATGCCAGTAGCAAGTGACGTAATTGTAGCTGTCGACGCGCTGCCATGCTGTGTTCCGCCACTTCGCTGCAATGTCGTCAGGCACGCTGTGCCGGTGACCATTGGATGACAACCGCTGTCATATTGACTGTGTAGGCGTTAAATGGAAGCGACGTCAGCTGCTCCCACCCCCTGCCACCCCCACTGTCGACCACCTGATCTCTGAACGGCGCCCGCCGCTTCCGAGTCTGGTGTACTTTGGCCCATTTTTGACTGAGTAAGACGAGATCGTGTGGTAGTCGCGGTGATGATTGTATGAACTGTAGACGGTATGAACTGTAGACCAAGTGACCCGATTGTGTCGCCC
Organism: Imbricaverruca yamaguchii; assembly: GCA_034440575.1. Lineage (NCBI taxonomy): Eukaryota > Metazoa > Arthropoda > Thecostraca > Neoverrucidae > Imbricaverruca > Imbricaverruca yamaguchii. The sequence goes on along the minus strand of JAOTOL010001653.1, from coordinate 394,931 downwards.
TCCGGGTCGCCCACCTGATTGGCTGTGTTGACAATTTCAGGTCCAGAAGGCGGCTGAGGCACGTAGGCGTTTGCAGGCCGTAAGTGTGGAGTGCAGTGACACTAACAACTACCTGAACTATGCGGGATGTCGGCTGCTTTTCGCGAACAAAGCGCTATCACGTTAATAAACGGTTCAAGGGGTTGAAATCACATGCCTTTTCGCAAGTGATGCCGAATTTTAAGTCTGCGCGTCAATTTTATTGGACAGTCGAATCGATTATTAAATAAAGCAAGTGCCATTCGGTGTGAATCATGAATGATAAACTTGGCGATTGTGATAAAAAGGGCTGCTGTCGCTATGTTGTCCTATGTTTCACTAAGCGCTACTATGCCCCACTGTATGCTATTATCTATTGTTGTTTGCCACTATAAAGGTCACCCAGACACCAACCCGCACAGCCAATTGGTGTCTGGGTAATGTAAATTTTGTCCACCGATGAGACAGCCAGATGAAAGTTGTTTCACATCGGCACAGCTGCAGTGTGTCATACCAGAGCACAGTGTGCCATGTCAGAGCACGGTGTGCCATGTCAGAGCACAGTGTGCCATGTCAGAGCACAGTGCGCCATGTCAGAGCACAGTGTGTCAGAGCACGGTGCCATGTCAGAGCACAGTGCGCCATGTCAGAGCACGGTGTGCCATGTCAGAGCACAGTGCGCCATGTCAGAGCACAGTGTGCCATGTCAGAGCACGGTGTGCCATGTCAGAGCACAGTGTGCCATGTCAGAGCACGGTGTGCCATGTCAGAGCACAGTGCGCCATGTCAGAGCACAGTGTGCCATGTCAGAGCACAGTGCGCCATGTCAGAGCACGGTGCGCCATGTCAGAGCACAGTGCGCCATGTCAGAGCACAGTGTGCCATGTCAGAGCACAGTGTGCCATGTCAGAGCACAGTGCGCCATGTCAGAGCACAGTGCGCCATGTCAGAGCACAGTGCGCCATGTCAGAGCACAGTGTGTCGTGTCGGATCTCACCATCCAGCTGGCGCCGAATATCGCGCATACGACATCCATTGCTGGTAGAACCGAGGCCATCAGCCTTCTTCTTGGCTCGGCGTCCCTGAGAAAGTGACATGACCTCTTCTGAAGTGTGTTGCAGCCGCATTCATGTTAAAGACTTGGTAGGATTAAATCCCAGTTCAGGTATGACGTATCTGGTTTGTCCCACTGCCCCTTTAACCCCTAGATCTAGTCGGCTCTCCCAACTGAGCGTGCTTGTGCGACACCTGAAGTAAGCCTGCGTCTCCCCGCCACCCCGCCCCTCCGTACCCTCGAGAAATGAGGAACATCCAAAGGAATAAATGGAAGTCATCGCTACAAAAGTGACCATTGTTGGTCGCGATAACTCTCTCTAGCCGTCCCTACCTTACGATTGGCGCAGCAATGGCGATGGCGAATTTCGTCTTGACCAGATATAAATAAAAGTCACCTCTTGAGTGGTGGTTTTCACAGAAAACGTGATGACTTACCAGTGTCATCTTGACTTCGCTCGTCATCACCTGAGCTCAGGGAACAGAACATTGCTTGAACTGCCTCGAGCTACGTCTTACCTTCACGAGCACAGAGTAGCTTATCTACAAAATCATTCTTTGTCTCTGTTTGCGGATCTTGTGTCCACCTCTGTACACCATGCATCACGACGTCTCACCAATAGAATGGCTCCCAAGCTCGACCCCTGCTCGGTCCGTGCATTATGCCTCGTACTCGTCCGTTTGACCTTTACCCAGTATATAGACTTTGCTGAGGTTAGACAAGGTAGCATAGTCGCCTGAAGGTTTCTAGTTGCACTGGAATGTTCGATGGGACCAAACAACTCTGAATACTGCATTTTATGTACACGTCATGCATGGAAACTAGAATACAACTGAGGTGGTTTGTTTCGTGCTGTATATTTGTCCTTCCTTGGTCTTCCACGCACGGGTGGAACCGCAAAGCATGATGTTTAGTAGACTAGACTAGTTCAATACGAATAGAGTTACTAACAACATCGGTTCAATGAGATATGTCGGCGCACTCGCATAGCTGGCGAGTTCGTTTTCCGTTTGGTGCTATGAACTCATATACCGGGTAAATTATTTGCATTGACTTGTCGGCCTTTAGCGCATCTTAAGCTTGACGAATCTTCATCTCTGTTTAGGTTGCGCAAAGCGGGAAGTCCAAATGAATTGCGAATGTCCGGTACTGTGACGCATAGCAAAAGTGAAGGATACTGGTGTCAACCGAGATCTCCGCATATGCAACGATTGCTCCACACCAAACAGATCAATTCATAGTACGAGTTTTATTCGCTTCTCGCACTGGCCGCCAAAATTGTCAAATCTCCAGCATGCTGTGGCGACCTCAATGCACACATCTAATCTGCCACGCTGGGGCTGCAGGAGGAGAAGAAGAAGAAGGCCGATGTGGACCGCAGGAAGGCGGAGGTGCGGAAACGCCTCGAGGAGTCAGCCGCCAACAAGAAGGCCAAGAAGGGCTTCATGACACCCGAGAGGAAGAAGAAGCTGAGGGTGAGAGATGTTTTCGCTTTCACCTTCTACTTCTCCCTTCCTTACTTCCTCGCCTTCCTCTGCCTCTCTTCCTTTCATCCCTCCTCTCTCCTCTCCTCTCTCCTCTCTCCTCTCCTCTCTCCTCTCTCCTCTTTCATCCCTCCTCTTTCATCCCTCCTCTCTCCCCGCTCTCCTCTCTCCTCTCTCCTCTCTCCTCTCTCCTCTCTCCTCTCCTCTCTCCCTCTCTCCTCTCTCCTCTCTCCTCTCTCCTCTCTCCTCTCTCCTCTCTCCTCTCTCCTCTCTCCTCTCTCCTCTCTCCTCTCTCCTCTCCTCTCTCCTCTCCTATTTCCTCTTTCCTCTTTCCTCTGTCCTCTTTCCTCTTTCCTCTTTCCTCTTTCCTCTTTCCTCCTTCCTCTTTCCTCTCTCCTCTTTCCTCTTTCCTCTCTCCTCTCCTCATACTCTCCTCTCCTCACACTCTCCTCTCCTCACACTGTCTCTCCTCTCTCTTTTCCTCACACTCGCTCTCCACTCTCCTCTCCTCACACACACACTCTCTCTCTCTTGCCCTTCTCAATCCCTCTTATATCTCCCACTCTTGTCTCCCACTATCTTTCATTCCAGCGGCCGGCATCAGGGAACTTGCTATATTGCTATTGGCTTTCTATGGTGTCTTTAATATAGAGGAACAATGCAGACACATCATTTACAGGTAACTCAGTGGTTTCTATCATTGTAGTCGGGTCACACTGATGTCATCTGTCTTAGTCATCTGTGCCATGGTGATGCCATATTGTCACACGTGATGAATGTGAAGAATGCACGGAAACCAACATTCACTGTCGAAAAGTGAAAAATTTGGAGTATATATATTGCTGATTGCGGGATACACATGCGAAGGTTGCACCATGCGACATACCGATGAAGTTATGGACACCGCACGCGATATATTTTCTTAAGCGGAACCAGTCATAAATTAACGCGCTCGACAAGTACGGGTAGATTCATGTTCCGTTTCATTCAGTCGTCATTGGCAACATAGCAGAGCGATTCATCGCCGCTCACTTCAGCCTATGACATGTGGAATACCTGCCTGCAGTTACTGCTGAGAAAGAAGGCCGCCGAAGAGCTGAAGAAAGAGCAGGAGAGGAAGTCGGCAGAGCGGAGGCGAATCATCAACGAGCGGTGCGGCACCAAGAAAAACCTAGACGGCGCCAATGAAGGTAAACGTACCACACTGGACGGCGAGGTGATTATATCGTAAAGAATACGCCGAGTTCAAGCGAGATTTGCGCTATATTGATGTCATCACTCGCGTTATCGCATCTGTACATCTATGGACGCGATGATGGAAGTGCATGTAAACATGTCATATGTATATCAGATCTGAACCAGAAAACAGGTGAAGATGGTTTGTTGTAGTTTGACTGTCGGTTGTATCGATGAATGATAGATCCCTGTGGCCGTGTAGTAGCAAGAGTTTTATCCCGACACGCATGCTGAGGTGTAGATCATGCAGATCGTGTAGATCATGAGGTCCCACCCACAATGAACAATTCCCATTCAGGTAAGAGATGGCTTCTTAGGAAGTAAATATTCTACACTCAGTTTCTTAGACAGCTACGTCGCCTTCTCTTAGTCTGCAACATACTTTCTATTGCGCGACAGCTATCCCTATTGCGGAAAACTATCAAAACAGCTAAATACTATACCACTAGCCGAACACTATCTAACAAGTCTAACAATGGCTATGCAGCCGAACACTATCTAGCGGACGACTTATGCCAGGGCCTATTCACGTGCACCAATTGCCACCAAATTGGGCACTGTTAGTGCACACTGTTAGTGCATTGTACACTGGGGGGGGCGTTGCACACCGAGATTCACACTGTTAATGCACTTAATGCATCACTATTCGCACAGTGGACTTGAGCGCATCTGCGTGGTGTAATACGTAGCGAACAGTAGGATAGCGTAGCAGTGTGGCAATCGTAGTAGATGCTCGAAATATGCCGAAAACAAACGGCTGACGGTGCTCGCAATGTGCGAAATACGTGGGCAGAACAACCTGCACAATTTCTAGATTTTGCTTGCAAGTATTTAGCTACCTGTAAACAACGGCGTAGCTTTTCCTTGTGCACTTTGACTGACCCGGAAATGCGCGGCGTATTGTATGTGCTTGTGTTCCACTTTCGTGTACGCTTGTGTTCCCCGTTTCTAGCCGAGGTGACCCAGATTTGCCAGGCGTACCAGCAGCTGATCGAGAAGCTGGAGAGTGATAAGTGGGATCTTGAGCAGGAGGTAGAGGTCAAGGACGCTCAGGTAAGCTCTTGTAGGACCATAACATCTCTTCTCATATTGCAGATCGGCGTTGTCAGCCGCGTCGACTGGCGAATGTCTCTCTCTCTCTCTCTCTCTCTCTCTCTCTCTCTCTCTCTCTCTCTCTCTCTCTCTCTCTCTCTCTCTCTCTCTCTCTCTCTCTCTCTCTCTCTCTCTCTCTCTCTCTCTCTCTCTCTCTCTCTCTCTCTCTCTCTCTCTCTCTCTCTCTCTCTCTCTCTCTCTCTCTCTCTCTCTCTCTCTCTCTATATATATATATATATATATATATATATATATATATATATATATATATATATATATATATATATATATATATATATATATATATATATATATATATATATATATATATATATATATATATATATATATATATATATATATATATATATATATATATATATATATATATATATATATATATATATATATATATATATATATATATATATATATATATATATATATATTTTTTTTTTTTTTTTTTTTTTTTTTTTTTTTTTTTTTTTTTTTTTTTTTTTTTTTTTTTTTTTTTTTTTTTTTTTTTTTTTTTTTTTTTTTTTTTTTTTTTCTCCCTTTTTTTTTTTTTTTTTTTTTTTTTTTTTTTTTCTCTCTTTCTCTCTCTCTCTCTTTCACTCTCTTTCTCTCTATCTGGTGTGCCAGCCGATGACATATCCAAAACAATATAGTGTTCCCCTCCCCTCCTGGGAGTGCCGAGATATCAAAAGATGTGCTCTCATCCTTATGCGCCTCATCTCCCACCCAGTGTGTACCCACGTTTTGTTTGCTTCTTGTGCGTTCTGCTGACAGTCTTTTTGTTTTTCATTGAAGCCGAACTTCAGACAATTTGTAGAGAATACCATGAACACATAGCCCGCCTGGAAAGTGAAAAATATGACGTAGATCTGGGTGTTAAAATAAAGGACTACCAGGTAACAGGGCTGCCGTCGCTGCTCAGCTCCGTGGAGAGCTGCTTGCTGGGCAGCGTTGATGTGATAAAGTCAGTAGTGCTGGACCGGTTAGGGTTCGGTAGTGTTAGTACGGCCAGTAGTGTTGGAAAGGTTAGATTCGGTAGTGTCGGTGCGGCCAGTAGTGTTGGAAAGGTTAGGTTCGGTAGTGTTGATGCCTGAACTTCGATTGAGGCGGTTGCAGAGGGCGGTGAACACGGCTCTAGCCAGCACATACTCCCGCCTTCACCCGGCCAGCTCAGCCCCCGCCCACACCACATACTCCCGCCTTCACCCGGCCAGCTCAGGCCCCGCCCACACAGCATCCTCCCGCCTCCACCCGGCCACCTGGCCAGCTCAGGCCCCGCCCACACAGCATCCCCCCGCCTCCACCCGGCCAGCTCAGGCCCCGCCCACACAGCATCCTCCCGCCTACACCCGGTCAGCTCAGCCCCCGCCCACACAGCATCCCCCCGCCTCCACACGGTCAGATCAGGCTCTGCCCACACCCCACCATCCCGCCTCCACCCGGCCAGCTCAGCCCCGCCCACTCTCCTGACACTATACCCACACTCATTTTAGACGAAGTAATTGAACTTATCAAGGAATACCATGACCGCATTCTCTCATGCGAGTCTCAAATCTGGGACCGTCAACTGGCCGTCATGCGACTCGTCGTAGAGGTTAGTGGACGCCACCACGCCCAGGTCCCAACAGAGGCGGCCACCCACACTCGTGTACCCTCTCAGCTTGTACTCGGGCCGCTACGGCTTTAAGTCGGGGCGCATGCGCAGTGTGGCCACCCTCCCCCTACACGACCCACCTCTTATGCTATGCGTTAGCTCCAGCGTCACTTCTGTCAACAGACCCATGCACACATGTATACACTCGCACACGGACACACATGCAGGCAGTGTTTTGATTCTGCTCGGCGAGTGCACGTCCTGGTGCCCTGCTCCTCTGGTGTCCTGGAGATCTAGTTCCCTGGAGCTCAGGTGCCCTGGTGACCTTCCTCCCTGGTACTCTGGTGCCCTGATGTCCTTCCTCCCTGTTACTCTGGGCCCCGGTGCTCTTGTGTTCTGTCTCACTGACACTCCGGTGCCCTGGTCTCTGGTGTCCTGGGATCTAGTTCCTTGGCGCTCAGGTGCCTGGTGACCTTCCTCCTGGTACTCGGCGATGTTTTTTAGCCTGTTTTTTTTTTTTTTTTTTCTCAAACCCCCTGGTGCCCTGTTTTTTTGGTGTTCTGGTGATCTAGTTCCTTGGGCGGGGGACCTCCTCCCTGTTACTCTGGGCCCTGATGTCCTTCCTCCCTGTTACTCTGGGCCCCGGTGCTCTTGTGTTCTGTCTCACTGACACTCCGGTGCCCTGGTACTCTGGTGTTCTGGTGATCTAGTTCCTTGGCGCTCAGGTGGCCTGGTGACCTGCCTCCTTGACACTCTGGACCCTCATGCTCTGGTATCCTGCCTTCCTGACACTTCGGTGTCCTGTTGCCATGTCTCCCTGACACTATGGTGCTCTGGTGCCGTGGTGCCTTGGTGCATGAATGTTCTGCCTGCCTGGTGCTCTGGCACTCTGGTGCCATACCTCTCTGGTACTCTGGTGCCGTGGTTTCTGGTGCCCTGGTGCCCTGAGATCCTGCCTCCTTGACGCCCTGGTGCCTGGTGGCCTGCCCCCTGACACTCTGAGGCCTTAGTGTCCTGGTGCTCTACTTCCCTGCCCCTGGTGCTCTGATGCACTGGTGTCCTACGTGCCCGGCACTCTGGTGTCCTGGTGCCTTGATGCCCGTCTCCCTGACACTCTGGGGTCATGGTGTCCTGGTGCCGTGCGTCCATAACACTCGGGGGCCCTGGTGCCCTGGGGTTTCGGTTCCGTGCGGCCCACTGCCTAAGACTTCCGCAGCCAGTTGGCATGGCATTGACACATGGAAGGTCATGAGGAACCTTCTGGTGAACCGGCAGTTCACCTGTGGCAAAAAAGACATGCACAAAGCAGCCGCAATCTGTGGCACGATCTGGTCTTTGGCCCCCGGTGCCCGTCTGTGTGGGTCCCGAGATGCAACTTCCATCACCCCCCCCCACCACCCAGGTGGCTGAGCTGGCCACCGTCAAGAACCCTGTCGCCCCTCCGTGTTGCCAGCCTCTGCCTCCGAAATGCGTCGACGCATTCACTGCGCGACCAGCTGGCAGAGTGGTCGAGCGGTGGATCAGTCTGACGCGGAGCCGCTCAATCTGGGCCAGCGCGCCTGTGCCGAGTGCGGCTGGTGCAGACGATAGCACCAGGAGCGGCGCCAACTGCGCGCGCGCGCAGCCTGTCGTTTGAGCCACCCTGCTCGTGGTAGCTGGGAAGGCGGCACGCGGCAGCCAACGGTAGCGCCTGCGTTAGTTGTATGAGTTCGACGGAATGCTGTTTGGAGTGAGCTAAGTTCGCTTCTTGTAATTTAGAGAGCAGAATCGACACGGATCTACTTACATTATCCTAGCTAATGTCAGATATGCTTACATTATCCTAGCTAGATGCCATTACGGCAGTGTCGCAGCACGCATGCTACCCATTTGTAGAATGGCTTGACTAGTAGATAAGTAGTTGCACACGGTGAACAGTCGAGAGTTGTATTGTTAGATCATATTCTGCTCAGGATGAAAACATTTTCAACCAAGCAGTCTAAGTTGAATGATCCAGTATAGTTGTGCTTAGTTTGCTCGAATAAGTCAGAGCTTTGTGGGACAAAGTCTGACAACCTCAGTAGCACATGTCATCTTCATTTTAACAACAAAACTAAAAGTGTGCCATCACTGATAGTCACCCAGCATCTCAGCTGAAATAGAACAATAGTTCGGTGAGTAATACCGTTATGAAATGATAGTCGAGTGAAGCACGTGAAGTATAGTGTTAATGAAAAGTGTGTTAATAAGAGTACTCGTTTCATGTCAGCCATGCTGCATTCCTCATCGCATTCTTGCATTCATGTACATTGCACGTCAATCATTTCATCCAAGTGTACCAATCGCTAGCACTGAAACTTTTCATGTGTCAATATGCACTTTGAGACACACTTATTGACATGCAACGTGGTTGTAAAGCCGTTTATGAATAACTGACACATTCCTCTGAACCTCCGTGGAAAATGTGCATTGCAAATTGCAGTCGGATATTAGAATGCTTTGCGAACTATAATTTGACAGCACCCCATTTCCAGATCAACGAGCTCAACATGTCCGTCAATGATCTCCGCGGAAAGTTGTAAGTTGTCGCTGCTACTCCAACCTTCTTGTTTTCCGCCCTTGGTTTTGTCTATTTCGTTGGTATTACGTGTTAGCAGTTGGCAATTTTTTTTCAACGGAAATATTCACATGCTAATGTCTGTATGTCCTTCTGTGACATTTTTATGTGGTCAGCCATGCACTTCATTTTATTTGTGGTCGAACTGAACATGATGCACACGCAGGAACAACATGCATATAATAGCTTCGATATATCTTGCTTCGTGTTACTCATACCGTAAAATATACCATAAATTATGTGGCATAGCAGAAATATGTTTTGCCTGATGACAGGATGTGTCACTCCACTAAAAAAGTCCACCTCGGGTCGTGTTGTGCAGTGCTTTTATGTAGCCACTCTTGTTACATTGGTCCCATAGCCCACAATAGCAACAGCACAATTGCAAAGTCCAGCACTAATGAACTTGTATTCCGTGGTTTTATCTAGGTTAAGCTCGCTAAAATAGCACAAGGGATGGCCGGTTACTGGGCTGGCACCTGTACTGATGTGGACGCCGAACAGTGTTGCTGGCCACTGGACTCGCTGAACGGAGGACGGGACCAGGCGTCGACCCTGTCTGTGGTCAGGCGCCCGGGGCGATTGTCTGCTCACGACCCGTGCGCTCCCCGGCAGCATCAAGCCCACCCTGAAGAAGATCTCCAAGTACGAGAACAAATTCGCCAAGCTCCAGAAGAAGGCGGCAGAGTTCAACTTCCGCAACCAGCTCAAGCAGGTCAAGAAGAAGGAGTTCACGATGGACGACGACGACAAAGACGTGAGTGAGACCCGGCTGGTTCGCGTGCGCCCCGGCCGAGTGTGAGTGTCTCGGTTTGAAGTGTCCTCTGACGAGTTGTCGAGCGACGTGCTGAATGTGCCGCCAGCAACTCTACCTGGTACCGAGCACAAGCTAGCCCAGCCGAAAATGATATCTGCACGCATTGTGTATCGCAAGGCATTCTGTATATAGCACCTAGCATTGTTTCCCACCGTAGAATGATAGAATGTAAGCACAGCATGCAGTCTGAGAATCGTTGTCTTCCTGAAGGCAGAACGTAACGTGGCGTGCTCGTATCTCCAGCCCGGTGGTATCGATCGGTAGCGCAGCGGTGTGTAAATAGCACTAGCCGCAGGTGTTGCACCGTAAAGCGCCGGCGGCGTCCGCCCGGCGGCGCCAGCTGGGGCCGCGCAGTGTGTTTTCGTTTGGCCGCCACGGCTTAGTTTGGCTGCACTGGCGCGACTGGCTGGCTGGCTGGCTGACTTGGCGCGGCGCACCCGAAATAGGCGGCGGCGCGCGCCGACCGCGGAGCGCAGCGGCTGACCCGCACTGCTCTGTCCACAGGTCAAAGAGAAGGCGGAGTGGCAGCAGAAGAAGGCGGTCTAATGTGTGTGCTCGCCTGTGTCCGTGTCCCAATCGCCTGCCTGTGGCCCTGGGGGCTGTCCATGTGATTTGTCGGTACTGATTCATATAAATTGGGTGCGTCGCGCGGTGCTCCCGGGTCGGTGTCGGCTGGTGTCGGTCGGTGTCGGTCGGTGTCGGTCGGTGTCGGCCGGTGTCGGTCGGTGTCGGTCGGTGTCGGTCGGTGTCGGTCGGTGTCGGTCGGTGTCGGTCGGTGTCGGTCGGTGTCGGTCGGTGTCGGTCGGTGTCGGCCGGTGTCGGCCGGTGTCGGTCGGTGTCGGCCGGTGTCGGCTGATGTCGGTCGGTGTCGGTCGGTGTCGGTCGGTGTCGGCCGGTGTCGGTCGGTGTCGGCCGGTGTCGGTCGGTGTCGGCCGGTGTCGGTCGGTGTCGGTCGGTGTCGGTCGGTGTCGGCCGGTGTCGGTCGGTCGTGTCGGCCGGTGTCGGTCGGTGTCGGCTGTCGGTCGGTGTCGGCCGGTGTCGGTCGGTGTCGGTCGGTGTCGGCCGGTGTCGGTCGGTGTCGGTCGGTGTCGGTCGGTGTCGGTCGGTGTCGGCCGGTGTCGGTCGGTGTCGGCCGGTGTCGGTCGGTGTCGGTCGGTGTCGGTCGGTGTCGGTCGGTGTCGGTCGGTGTCGGTCGGTGTCGGTCGGTGTCGGCCGGTGTCGGCGTCGGTCGGTATCGGTCGGTGTCGGTCGGTGTCGGCCGGTGTCGGTCGGTGTCGGTCGGTGTCGGCCGGTGTCGGCCGGTGTCGGTCGGTGTCGGCCGGTGTCGGTCGGTGTCGGCCGGTGTCGGTCGGTGTCGGTCGGTGTCGGTCGGTGTCGGTGTCGGCCGGTGTCGGCCGGTGTCGGTCGGTGTCGGTCGGTGTCGGCTGATGTCGGTCGGTGTCGGCCGGTGTCGGCCGGTGTCGGCCGGTGTCGGCCGGTGTCGGCCGGTGTCGGCCGGTGTCGGCCGGTGTCGGTCGGTGTCGGCCAGTGGGACAGGTGGGGCCGGTGGCCGACAGTGCCGCCTCAGGTCAGTAGGCGTTGCCGGCGGGCAGTACGGCCACTCTGCGGGCCCCCGGCCGGCGTGCCTCGCACCACGGCCCGCCCGGGTGCGCGATCCAACACAGAGCTGGCAGGTGGCCACCGCTGCCGCCAATGTACCATTGCTCGTGTATATCACTGTTACCATTCTGGCACGTGTCTGCCCTGGAAGCGAAATGTTACCGCACAGAAATAAACAGAACGTAACATGGCACATTGTCGATGCCGAGCCGGCACAGTTACGCGCCCACCCGACCAAAACCACCGCAAGGCATGGCTCAGTGCCGTAAATTCCGGCGCGGTGACTCGGCGTCGAAGAGGTGAGCGCGACGAAGCCAATAACACCGCCACCACCCAGCCGTCTTCAACAGCAGCCGGGCGCTGTGCAGGGCTGCCTGTCTCTCGCCGAGTCCAGCCCGTTCTGAGGCTGGACGACGCAGCTCCCTCGAACTATAACCCTGACGGTGCGCACGACCGTTGCACGTCGTTCTTTTCTACTCTGTCTTCCACCGTAGATTTGTCTCGGTTTCCGTCCGGGAAGTTCGTTCACCTTTTTATCACTCGGTCATTTTTCCCGAATGCGCACGCGATCGTCGTGTTCGGAACTGTTGGCTGTGCATGAAGCCCGCCGAGCCGGGCGCATCCGTTTTGTGTTGCACAGGCATGCACTAACCATAGTCTGTCCACAGATACCTTTTAGTGATGAGTGGAACGGCGGCGATTGATGTCGAGCTGTCTGGTTGTGGACCTAACATTGCACTGCATCACGGGCGATATCTGCTTTGATTGACGATGCCTAGCTCAAAATATACCATCAGGATAAAACGGACGTGAAACGCTTCACATGGTTGGAAGTATCGAAGCCTCACGCTCACTTCATATCGGTCACGACTCACGACAGCAGGGAACCGTGTTGGATTGTGTTGTCCGATGACCCGTGCTGACCGGTGACCCGTGCTGACCAGTTGACCCCGGTTGCAGGCCGGCAAGCCCGACTGGGCGCCGAAGCACGACGAGGACAAGAAGGTAGCGGCGGCGTAAAGTGGCAACTGGCCTGCACCTTTCCCACCGCCCCCTCTGCGGGCGGCACACAGCGGCAACTGGCCTGCACCTTTCCCACCGCTCCCTCTGCGTCGCTTTGGATGCGCATCCGCTGTCACCTATTCCGTCGTAGCTGTCTGTAGCGGTAGCGCCGCAGCTGTCGGCGGCGGTAGTGGCACAGCTGTCAGTGGCGGCAGCATCGCAACTGTCAGTAGCGGTAGCGCCGTAGCTGTTGGTGGCGGTAGCACCGCAGCTGTCAGTAGCGGTAGCGCCGCAGCTGTCAGTAGCGGTAGCGCCGCAGCTGTCAGTATCAGTGGCGCTGTAGCTGTTGGTGGCGGTAGGGCCGCAGCTGTTGGTGGCAGTAGCGCCGCAGCTGTCGGCAGCGTGATCGAAGGGTGTCGGTGTGGCGTGGGCGTTAGTAACAGTGGCGTGCAGCTGTTGTGGCGGAGGCAGCTGTTGGTGGCAGTAGCCCCGCAGCTGTCGGCAGCGTGATCGAAGGAGTGTCGGTGCGGTGCAGTGGCCGTGGTGTCGTTAATATGTGCTGTGGCGTGCAACTGTGCGCAGGACATCGGCCGGCCCAGTCACTGCAGCACGTACTGCAGCCACCACCGGCCAGCCCAGTGTACAGCACGTACTGTAGCCAGCACCGGCCAGCCCAGTGTACAGCACGTACTGTAGCCAGCACCGGCCAGCCCAGTGTACAGCACGTACTGTAGCCAGCACCGGCCAGCCCAGTGTACAGCACGTACTGTAGCCAGCACCGGCCGGCCCAGTGTACAGCACCTACTGTAGCCAGGACCGGCCAGCCCAGTGTACAGCACGTACTGTAGCCAGCACCGGCCGGCCCAGTGTACAGCATGTACTGTAGGCAGTACCGGCCGACCCAGTCACGGCAGCACCTACTGTACCCAGCACCGGCCGGCCCAGTCCCACTGCCGCACCCCGCACTACTGTAGCCAGCACCGGCCGGCCCAGTCACTGCAGCACCTACTGTAGCCAGCACCGGCCGGCCCAGTGTACAGCACCTACTGTAGCCAGCACCGGCCGGCCCAGTGTACAGCACCTACTGTAGCCAGCACCGGCCGGCCCAGTGTACAGCACGTACTGTAGCCAGCACCGGCCGGCCCAGTGTACAGCACCTACTGTAGCCAAGCCGCCCAGTGTACAGCACCACAGCACGGCCACCAGTACAGCACCTACTGTAGCCAGCACCGGCCGGCCCAGCACCGACGTGCCAGCACCCGCCCCGCCCCCGGGCTCACGGGCCGTGACCTGGGCGGCGGCCGTTCCACCCGACCCGCGCCACCCGGCAGACTCGGCTGACCGGTCGGTGCTCGGACGCACGGGTCGGACGGGTCAGGTCGGGTCGGGTCGAGTCGGTTGGAGGCCGGTCGGAGGCAGTGGGCCACAGCCGGCCGTAATGACCAGACCGCAACTGCGAACTGATATTGTTCGCCGCGCCTGTGACTTGAACTCGCTGAACATTACACTGGAGGCGTGTTGTCCTGTAGTGTCGCCACGTAGTGCGTCCCGTAGTGTCGTCGTGCGGTACCGTCCTGCACTGTAGAACCGGTGCCGTGTAGTGTGGACGACTGCACTACGACGTCCGGGGCGAACCACTAGCGCCGCGTAGTGGCCTGCAGTAGACGTGGTGCACGTGCGGTAGAACTAGTGCACGCCCTGTAGTAGTGGTGGTGCACGGTCTGCAGTAGGAGTGGTGCACGACCTGTAGTAGTGGTGGTGTACGGTCTGCAGTAGGAGTGGTGTATGACCTGCAGTAGAAGTGGTGCACGGCCTGCAGTAGAAGTGGTGCACGATCTGCAGTAGAAGTGGTGCACGGCCTGCAGTAGAAGTGGTGCACGGCCTGCAGTAGAAGTGGTGCACGGCCTGCAGTAGAAGTGGTGTGCGCGCGCAGATCACTGGCCAGTGGCACCTTGCTGGTGCCTCACCACATTCCCCGGTCGCCGCAGAGGCCCACCAGAACCACATTCCCCGCCAACGTCAGGGGCCATCAGGGACGTCACGCGTTGTAGATCACGTCCAGTGGTGCCCCACCACTTTCCCCGGTCGTAAGCAGGGGCCCCCTAGGATTATCACGATCTATCAGCCAGGCCCAGTGGCTTCCGGTGCCGGTCGTAGGCAAACGGCTTCAACGATGAATTGAAGCAGATGATGCGGAGTAATTGGTCCGACGTTATCAATGGTGTCTGTCTGATCCCATTGGTGGAGTGACATCATTCGATTTTCGCCCTCTGGTGCCTCCAATTTGAAAATCGCTTTCACAGAGCTGAAGGCACATACGAGTACATATGGAATTGAAAACTAGTTTTGTTGCTCAAAAGTAATTTTGTTTTCAAAAGAAGTTATCAGGATGACTCCGAACAAGCTTGACACCCGTGGAAATGTCGTGAAATGATAGCTACTACGCACGAAATCAGCCGGATATTTTGAAATATGAAAAATGAAATCGAAAGGCAAATGAGGCTTAATGAATGCACGGATGTCTGTGTGCGGCTGCCGTGAGCAGATATTTACAATTCCGCAGAGAGCTGCAGCCCCTGCCTTGCCAACCACCATAAAGCTCCTTTGATAGCTAACCCCCTCTCCGGTCAGATCCTCACCCCGTATCTCGGGGGGGGGGTGATAGTAATCCCCTCTAAAATCCAAACTAAGCGTCGCACGAAAACGAAAGAGGTGTCATCGGAAAGCGCTCGACGATTAGGGCATGGATCCATTACCCAAAGCAATTTTTTCCCCAAAAGTGATGCAACTAGGGTGGCTAGATTTTCACGACTTACATTATGTTTTTGGCTCTGGAGAGTTCATTTTGTGAGATATTTGAAAAAAAAAATTATTCTGTAGCAGAAAAGAACAGTGAAATCGACCAGGGCCATACAATATTTTGACCCCCAAATTGCTTTGGTTGTAATTTCGAAACTTAGAGTTTTTAAGTTTTCTTTAATCTTCCTTTTCTACTTGGTAAAACAGACCGAGAAAATTTGTTGGAAGTCAACTTGCTCTGATAGAAAATGCTTACTTTAGCGGGAATCTTCGATTGGAACTTTAGAGGCAACTATGCAAAATTAATAAGTAGTCAAAAACGGGAAAAAAAAAGTTCCTCACTTATGTTTTGTTGCATCCCTAAAGATAAGCAAACGCTGAAAGTTCCATTAAGATATCTGCATCCGTTAAAGCGTGACGATCGGTTGAACATTTTTGGAGGTCACCCCACTTGACCGTGACTAATTCCTTGACCCTAGATGACCTGACTTAAAAATTTCGAAACAGCATGCCAAATTGATGTTGGAAGAGGTGTGCCAAATTTTGTCGCGCTGCCCCGCGCCGTTCGTTCACTATCCGCTAAAAACATGAGGGGGAGAGGGCGGTTGAAGACCCCCCGAGACGGGACGGGTTAAGATGGCCCTCGGATGGCGGAGGTAAATCCATCATCAAGACCCTGGTTAAATTACAGACCTTACTCGGAATGCAATATAGAAATGGTGCATTTGTGCGAAGTTGTAGCGTAGTTCCTTCGCAATTAATATGCCGTGAACCTATCTGTATATTTGCAAATGGGCACTCCTAATTCAATAGATCATGTTGTAAATTATTGTAATTGCAGATCAACTATGCACATAACTATGGGTCAAAAAGAACAATGACAAGCAAAGGACTGAAAATTGCAAACTGGAAAAAGAAGATGATACTGGGGATGGCAATAGTTCTAAATAGTGCAGATTTGAGGAAGGCGTGAGTAAAGCCAAAGCTGATGACCTCAAACTCATCGACGCACTGGTTCATCAGCTATCAAGCTCAACGTTATTTTTACTGAATGGACTGAGAGGATGGAGAACAAACAGAAATGACAACTACCTCCACGCAGCTCTAGCATGAAAAATGCATCAAAAATGCAATTTTATGCTTGCTGTATACATTTTTCCTACACAATTTATCGCGCCCCCGATAAAAAGTAATAAATGGTCCCATCAATGGTGATCCATTGTCCGTTAGGTTCCCTTGCAAAGTATCTGGATGAGCTTCCAGCAATAGCCCAAATTATCAAGATATATCTCTAATCATTATCAAATTTTTCAACCTATGGTAGCCGTTTTCACGAAGAATTCTGGAAAACTTGAGGTAAGATCTTGTAGTTATTTCTGGATTTCCCATCAATTTGGCAGGAATGAGGTTCACTTCATGGATGAATATGAGCTCTTTCCGCTCTAAAGAACATTTCGATTGCGTGTCAGTGCGCCTTTGGATAGTTCGTGTTTTTAAGTTTCTCTTAGCCACGTTTAACATTAAAGCTTAACCAGTCAGCTTGTAACGAGACGACAGCAACCGTATGGACGAAACATGCTGGATAATCCGAGCTCCACCGTTCAGTAAACTAGCATTGTCGGGTTCCAATGCAGGTTTGTTCACGCAAGTGACGTCTGTGGCACAGTGTTTCCTGACTCACCGCAGGCACGCTCAGCCGTGTGCTGAAGCGACCGAATTCCGACTATAAAAGTTCGGCATTCATTTTGATCCTACTCCATTTGATACCAAACTCCACCTGTGGTAATGTCGTCTATACATGGCCGGGCGCCGTCTAAGAGAAAAGCATGGGCAATGTTCAAATCCAGAAGTGTTAGAAATCATGTCATCGTGGAGATTCCGGTTAGCAAATTGATACGCTGCAAAAAGTCTGACCTATTATCCATTATTAAGTTTGCCTTTCTCCCTAATATATATTTTCATCCGTCTGGGAAGTTGTAGACCATCGTGTGGCGATCTGACTGCCATGTTGATCAAGGCCAAAAACCCAATTACAATATTAGTTTGGGGCAGTGGAAAATAGAGGGGGGAGGGGGTGCCATGGGGTCATGGCCCCCTTCGGCCCTGATGACTGTTGGAGACGTGGTATTTTTGCGTGGGCCGTGACCAAGCACACAATATATTTGTCGCTTTAAGGGGCATTCGAGCGACCGGAGATGACCCCAATGCCAGCAAATGACGGACCCCTGAGGTGACGTGAAGAGCCCCTGTATCGATGTGAGGGAGCCCTTAGGGTGACGTGAAGGACCCGTGGGCGCCGATGAAAGCGGCTCCAGGCTGATGGAGATGGTCCCGGGCCGATGAAGAAGGCCCCTTGGTCGACCGAGAGTTTTCACGGGCAGACGCCGAATGCCCCAGTCCGGGCTAACGTGAAGGGCCTCTGTGCCAACGGAAGGGTTTCCTGAAGGGGCAGGTTGAGAAGCTTGGGCCCCTCCATCGACCCAGGTCCCTTTCATGTCGGCTCAGGACTCTATCCGATGGCCCGGGTCTTATTCCGTGACTAGAACCCTCTACGTCGGTGAACCGATTCAAGACCCTCAGCCTCTGCCCGCTGGCACTTCCCGTCGACACGGGGTCCCTGTCATGGACCCAGGACCGTCTGCTTCAGCCCAGGGGCTCTTAATCGGTCCTGGGACCCCTGGCATCGGCGCACCAGGACTCTCATATCAGTGGTCACAGAAACAAATGATGGTGGTGTGATAGCACTGCGATAGCAGCGTGGCATGCTGCGTGCAATGGCGGTGTGTTGACAGTGTGTGGCTTTCGGTCGGTGGACAGGATGATGAAGAAGGGACTACGGAAGAGCAGAACTCAGCCGCCACCGAACCCCAGCCAGAGGCAGGTCAGTCTTCGCCGCTGGTGACGTCACGGTAGAGCGAGCGGTTCAACTGGCAGTTTGGTGCCGGATCGTCCTGCGTCTGCCACGCTGTCTAAATCGATGAGCTCGTCATGTTTCCTGTTCGCTGCATGGTGTGGCATTGGTTATGCAGACGAATTTAGGTTCTTTGCATTCCCATTTTCTGCTTTTTCGGTAGACGTAGAAAAAACTAGATTGATTTACATGCTGCACGCAGTGTGTAATTGTTCTTGTGTGCATCGTTGTATCGACATCAGTGATGGATTAAGCGAGGGCGAAGCCCAAGCGAGTCTGCTTCTTCTGTGAATGTATGAAAATGGATAATCTGGGGCCAATTTCACTAACATCGCAAGCTTTGTATTCACACAAGACTTGGTGTGAATACACCTGTAGGTATTCTTTCAAGTATTACCCTTCACACATTCTTCATATCAACAATGTATTTAAGTCACTATCAGCTGACTGCCGGTCAACTATTGGTGACTTGAATATTATACATGATTGCGTATAATTAACTAAACACATCTTATTAAATGAAATATACTTCGATAAGATTGCCTAAAGGTGTATTCACATCGAATTCGATCTGATTATACCGCTTGTGATGTTAGTGAAATTCTCCTCTGATGAACTGGCACCAATTGAGAGCCAGACACCTAGTCGCCGGGTTGGCGTCTCTGTCGCTTTGCCCCTTGCCGGCACGCCCCGAGTCACGAGAACCGTGTGACCAATGCCAATCGGATTGAGGGCGCTGCGATAAATGCTTGTTTTAAAGACATGCTGAACGGGAAGGCTGCGTAGAGAAAGAACTGTGACAGGTCCTGGCACCAATGCTGATCCGTCAATTCGGTATAATGGTACTTTTCGGGTGTATTGTGGTAACAATTATCCCAAACATCGAAGGTACTATGCCGAATTGTTAGAAAAATGAGCGCCATTATCGTGTCTTACTTGCAGCTCCTGCATCGACTTTACTTCTTGTCTATCACGATGAAGGAACTCGAACGAGCTCTGGCCCCCATATCTCGCTCAGCAGGCCATGTTCTCGGTCTCTCGCATGGTCTCCTCATCAGCTGAAGTACGAAGGCGTGGATAAACTCCAATCGGTTCATCTTGTCGGAGAATATTCAGTACATCCGCCAACTCGCAACTCGTAGCAACCCGATGGCATGACGAGGGTGCCATACGACTTGCTCTAGCGGATAGGTAGTCGGCACTCTGCAATTTCGCCACCTAGAAGGTAAACACCATTCATGCGCTGGTTATAGCCATGGATTAGCCTCGGCTGCCTGATGGAAACTTCTCCTTCGAGGACCAGGGGGACACATTGTGCAGAGGTGTGACACTTGAGAGGTTTGTAGAGCCCGTGACAGCCGTTAGCCGGTCGACCGACCGGGGACGCCACTGATATACTGGCATGCACCAGCTTGCTTCACTTGGTGCTGCTTCAGCAGTCTTGCTTTCGGGCAGCGTACACTTCTACAGACGGTTGTCACGAGCTGTGCTTGTGGCACGAAGTCCTCTCCGACCTAGATTTTGCACCGCCGCGTTCGATGCAGAGAAATGATCGAAGTAGACCATGTGGCTGATCGATGTTTTCTCAAGAAGGCGAAGGACAAGATAGACGCCTAGACCTGGCGGTGGATCGTGACGAGTGTTCTCTTGTGTGGACCTCCCCGTGTATACCCCAATGCTGGATGGAATCCCTGTGATGGTGCCGATACCCATTGCTTGAAGCCGGACCTCACAGGTTTTCCTTTCATGAATATCGTGCTCGAGTGATGGCCAAAATACGGAATCATCTGATGACCAGTGCTAATGTCTGGGTCGAAAAGTTCAAATTGCAGACTAGTTTTATTTGCATCATGAGACAATGGCTGCACCTTCACGATCTTGTATCCACGTGCAAGGCTCGCCTGGATGGCAAAGTGCGCGTAGCGCTTGATCTGCTCAAATATGTATCGCGACATATTGTCGATATGAGTCGCTCCACCGCACGCATCTGACTTACTCCGGTTGACTTCCTCCGGTTGATTTCCTCTTGTTGAATCCCTCCAGTTGACTTCCTCCGGTTGATTTCCTCTTGTTGAATCCCTCCAGTTGACTTCATCCGGTTGACCTCCTCCGGATGACTTACTCCGGTTGACTTGCTCCGGTTGACTTGCTCCGGTTGAATCCTTCGGGTTGAATCCCTCCGGTTGACTTACTCCAGTTGACTTACACTTACTCCGGTTGATTTACTCCGGTGCAAACGCTATCTTGAAAGGGAGACGAAGCATGGAAGAAGAAGGATTACAAGGAACCGATCCTTTCGAGTCAAAATGAAATATTTGTCGTTGTTCTGCTTTGCGCAGCATATCATCTGCTGTACTATCATGTCGGATAGCTAATGTGGTCATAGTACACCCGAAGCACGTCAATCGGTGTCATTTTGATGTCATATATGGATGTTTGGTTCACATAGGCTCGCCCGAGTTATGGACTTTGAATGTTTGAATGTTTGACTGATACATCCATTTTAGACTCGTCATCTTCCTCTTCCTTCTCTTTGACTAGACTACCTTTGCTCTATTTGATGACTCACTCCCAGGGCTCCTGGGTCATCCATCGATTTCGTCTCGATCGCCAGCTTCGACATGGTGAAGCTCTAGAATGCCAATTGCTTCAGCTGCAAAAAAAAACATTGGACTGGATCCGGCGTGTCCTCGTCTCTATCGGACGCACATCCATCATCATCGTTGGACGTCAGGTTGACCAAATCCACCTCTTCATTGCACTTTTAATAGCGCAACAATATCCTCCGGCATCAGGTGGACCGGTCTACGTAACATACTTGGATGATGCGATCCAGCGGCACTGAACTGCCCGACTGGACACTTGGACAGCGGGCATGCACATTGCACAGTCTGCAGAGTTACCGTGTCGGCTGCTGCACTCTTGCACCGTCTGTGGTCGGCCAGGGTCGGCGGTGCCCGGATATCGCCGATCAAGTGTAGTGTAGCACTAGCACCGTCTGTGGTCGGCCAGGGTCGGCGGTGCCCGGATATCGCCGATCAAGTGTAGAGTAGCACTAGCACCGTCTGTGGTCGGCCAGGGTCGGCGGTGGCCCGGATATCGCCGATCAAGTGTAGTGTACACTAGCACCGTCTGTGGTCGGCCAGGGTCGGCGGTGCCCGGATATCGCCGATCAAGTGTAGTGTAGCACTAGCACCGTCTGTGGTCGGCCAGGGTCGGCGGTGCCCGGATATCGCCGATCAAGTGTAGTGTAGCACTAGCACCGTCTGTGGTCGGCCAGGGTCGGCGGTGCCCGGATATCGCCGATCAAGTGTAGTGTAGCACTAGCACCGTCTGTGGTCGGCCAGGGTCGGCGGTGCCCGGATATCGCCGATCAAGTGTAGTGTAGCACTAGCACCGTCTGTGGTCGGCCAGGGTCGGCGGTGCCCGGATATCGCCGATCAAGTGTAGTGTAGCACTAGCACCGTCTGTGGGGGGGGGGGGGTGCCCGGATATAAGAGCACCGTCTGTGGTCGGCCAGGGTCGGCGGTGCCCGGATATCGCCGATCAAGTGTAGTGTAGCACTAGCACCGTCTGTGGTCGGCCAGGGTCGGCGACGCCTGGGCATCACCGAACGGGCGGATGACGTAGGCTTGCACAGCACAGGAGTGCACACCGACACGAACAAAGGGACGGCGCGCGAGAATGGGTAGAGTACACGGCAGGCAGAATGGGCGGTGCGCACAGCTGAGACTGGCGAGGATGGGGTTGCTGTAGGTCGTGGACGGACTGGGAAAGACCATAGAGCGGACGGAGAAGAAGGAGAAGCATTAGCGTGTGTATCTAAGACATTGGTAAAGAGGTTATGTGTAATGCGGTGATAATTTTGTGTGGCCCTGAGCGAGAGCTGTCGTGCAGCGCCCAAATCGGCTTTTGTATACTGCAAGTGAGAGCACGGTACTCAGTTGCTTGCCGTAAGTGAACACAATTACCTCTTATATAACGCAAGTGACCACGGTTCCGATTTGTATATCGCAAGTTGTATCGTATGACAGCACGCAATCGCTTCAGGCGGTTGCTTGTTGCACTGCAAAAGCAGTATCTGTGATCGGGTTTGTAATTTCATTATGCTATGACCCGACATTATACCGGAAAACAGATATGCTTCACCTATGGTGACCTCACAGGTATTTTTTGTACAGTCCAAAGCGGTCACTGTTTTTTTTTCAAAATGAAATGAATAAAAACTACTCAGATTGATAAAGTGTGGTCATATGCTAGCAAAATGACCCATGGTGTATCAACTGCGCCTGCATTGATCTGTCCGCATGCATTGGTCCCATTTTGTCTCATAGCAATAAGCGACCGTTTGAGACGATAAAAAGACTACGTACGATGTTAGTGCGTGACCTTGATGCCACTATTTTTGCATAACATATCCCAGATGTTCATTTGAAGGTAGTGAAAGTTTGCAGCTGACGCTTCGATTGATTTGGTTGTTATAGTAGCAAACCCAAAGGTGGAGGGTAATAACCCTTTCTCCCAGTGACTCGCGTGCTGAGCTTAAAGCTGACGACAGCTGCGCGACACCATGGCCAGTCTGTGACGTCAGCAACTCGTCGGCAGCCTCAGACGACCCGACGCCCGCCGCAGAAGCCCCGCCCGTCGCCGAGTGACGTCAGCTCACGCCATCATCGTCACGTCGCGGTGCGGAACCGCCCGCGGCGACGCCCCGGCCCCGCTCGCGCGGGGCGCCAGCGGCCGCCGCGCCGCCCGGCGGTGGTGCCATCTGTGTGCAGCTGTGTGCAGCTGGCAGCCGGGGCGCGCCGTTCCGGACAGAGCGGACCGGCACGTCGCCGGTCTCCGCCGTCGACGCCCATTTTCCATGGTCGAGAAACAGTGGCGGCACCATCATTGCCGCCTGTGTCTGTCGTGTCCCGTGCAGGGCCACCTTGTCTTATGCTGCCCCGGAGGCAAACGAAGAATACACGCGATCCTGTTTGTAGCTGTGCGTGTTGATTCGACGTTCGGAAGCGGAGTGGAGCGACAGTTGTGTTGCGGAGCAACGTTTGGCTATTCATTCGATTCACATGCATTTACCGGGGGAGGATCCAGGATTCTAATTTGTGTTGTATGTGGCGGGGGAGGGGGCAAGCGTCGGAAGGAGCGTCAATCATTGATAAATTTCTATGGTGTAAATTCATGTGTCTGCAGATCTAAGTGTTCAGATGTGTGTCTGCTTAGGATGTGCTGAGAAAATGTCTTGAGTCTTGAAAAATGATTCCTTGAAATCGGTCGGACACGAAATATAAAAAGGTAATCCTGTCTGGTGCATGAAGTATTGGCCATGACAAGCATGGCCAATATGAACCGTCCTTTCTACTGGGAGGGGGACCTTCGGGATAAAAATGAAGGTGGCGACGGGGTGCAATCGAGTGCCTTGCGCCTTTTCCAGTCAGAGGGGCGTCGCATTTTCGTGAGGGGACGGGGAGCACATGCCCTTTGTGCACCCTCAAATCTCCCCTGTCTGGATTTGCAAGTGACTGGACTAAAAGCCAATATCAATGCCAAATCCAGATAAAGTTGCCTAACATGTGTGTGTGTGTGTGTGTGTGTGTGTGTGTGTGTGTGTGTGTGTGTGTGTGTGTGTGTGTGTGTGTGTGTGTGTGTGTGTCCAGTGACCTCGAAACTTCGGGTGATGGAACATGGGAACGGGACGGGTGGCAGAGGGGGCAGCGGTCCCACTTCTAACTTCGATGAGTTTAACATTGATCATATGATATTTGCATGGGAAGAATCATCTTCAAGATGGCTTTTGTCCCACCGCCCTCCCGACATTGGGACAGTTTCTATGCCATTGCGACGGACATCCAGACCTGTAATGTGCCGTAAATTACTTTGCCATTAACTTCAGGGGTAGAGCCTGCAGTGAGCTTTGTCTCACACCCATGCGTGTCTATTTAGTGCATATTTAGAGGCCATGTCCCCTTAATGTTGGCTTGGTTTCCCAATCATTACAGTTTTAAACATGGAACCCCATGGCGTCACCTCTTCAAATCGACCTCGGTCCTCTCATTTCCTCTATCTGTTACCCCGTGAGCATTTTCAGAAATTGATATCTCCGCCATCACCAATGTGTCTCTTGGCGGCATACCAGAGTAAGCACGAAATAGAAATTGACACCTATCAATCTAACGTAGCATGTGGGTAAACTTCCACGTCCCACTGAAAAGAACCACTGGTGCAGCTCGTGACACGGCATCTCATCCGTCGTGCCACAACGTCCTGAAAGCGGCCCGGAATTACTACTGTCACCTGAACGCGAATCCCCAGTTACGTCCCCTACGTTTCCTGTCCGTCAAAGAATTCCCCTCGAAATGCCCCTGGACCATCGGGAGTTTTCGATCATCGAAAAGGAAGATACTTATTATTCTTCAGAAACAAAAACGTGAGTACAAAGCTGGGAACCAGGACGTTTCAACACACCGATATAACTATATTGTTTGTCTTGTTCATCTTACCGGCAAGACATTTGTTAAAGCATCCAAATGTATGACATCCAGTGTTGTGGCTCGTCCAGTCGGACTAGCCGACGATTTCAAGACGATTACCACAGTGTTGGACAGAACATAATTGTGATCATTCACCCCAATGGGTGGCAGCGTTGCCCTTCCGTGATTAATTAAGGAGCTGGATACAAAGGAAAAATGAGGAAAAATATCTTATAAAAATACTTCTCAAATTTCCATACTTGATCTTGTCATGGCTAATAAGTTATGTACCAGATAGGTCTACCTATTGAAGTCTCGTTTTCCAACGGATTTTAAGGAATCGCTATTTCAAGATAAACTTTCTCAAACATGCTAAGCAAAGATGCAAATCTTAACACCTAGATCAGGGGAAGAATTGGAATCGATGGAAGAATTGTCACGACTCTCGCGTTTAGAATGTGTGATGGCCCAAGTTCCATGATGAAGCGCATGCCATGCTAAAACATTTGTCTATATCCATCTGTCGATCACCCGTCGACAATTAACACAAGCACCATAGGGCCTCTCATCTTACGCGAATTTGAGAGGGGCGGATTCTACCTCCCTATGATCTCGGAAATAACTAGAGCTAAAAACAGAACATTTGGAGGGATGATTCATGCTCTAGTGAAGTCTCTTCTGCATAACTTTGGTCTTACTAGATCAATGCTTTCTGAGTCAAGTGATGTTGACTGGTGGGAAGGCGCGCAGTACCGAAAATAAAGAAATCGGTTGCTAGGGTGACGCTGTCCATTTGCTAACCTTGTTAACGGAAACTATATAGCGAGAAGACGAGCAATATTAATCATCGTTTTCCACTATTCTGACGGAGGAAGATTATATTACATTACAAGCACATCCGCATACAAACGTTTGGAATTTTCACAATGATCGGCCAGTGGTGACAATGAGGCCTGACGAAATACTGACTAGCCCAGTTCCGTGTACACTGCTTAGTGCACAGCTACCACGTGTGGCGATCTAAGAAGATCACCAGCACATTTTAACTAGACTATGTCGGCTATTACCAGGACGTGCGGCTATTCCCGAGTGAAAATACTTGCTCCAAGCTGTTTTTTCTTCTGACTTCTCCATGCAGCACATGCAGCACACGCCCCATACTAGGCCATCAATAGCAAACCAACTGAAACGTCCTTCGCTTCTCATCAGATGTCGCGCACACAGCGACACATTTCCCGCACTGTTCTCGCTCCTCGACATATCGCTGCATGGCAAGGACTATTCCCATATATCACCTCTTCACTTTTATTCACCTTACACATTGTACAATACTCCGGAGCTGCCTACATTTCAGAGAACATCCGAACGGCTTTAGTACGCCGCTGTGTGATGCCGTGCACCGTAACCAAATCTGGTCAAATGCCTAAACGTGCGGCACACCTGCGCAAGTGTTGCACGCACGTGCCGTACCATTGGGAGATCTCTCATATCTCTCACTGGGGAGATCTCTCATGACAAGGCGACACAATACGACCGGCAACGGCTACTTGACTCACCAATCCACCAATCCACCACCAATCATGGGTGCATGATTGCGTCATTGCGGCCACTCGTCACTTGTCACATAGCGTACAGACATGCTCTCGGAACAAGCACAACCGACTTGGCGGGGCACGTGCTCAGGCCTCCCGAGCACCTGCAGCTAGCCGTTCAAACCCCACCGATACATAGGAAACAGCGTTCACTTCGCACGACACGTCACCCTTGCCCATGCTTGAACGACACGGACCCGCTCGAGACATGGAGCCGTACGCTGTCAGAACATGGCCAACACTGTTCTGATCTGTCCACTGGAACAGCAACGAGTACACTGAGAAGTGAGAAGGTCTAGTGGCATCACGACGAGCATTGCTCCAGGCGGTCCCGCGGGACCACGCTAACCGCACCAAACTCGCCGACCATTGCTCTGGCCAGCCCCACGGGACCACGCTAACCGCACCAAACTCGCCGACCATTGCTCTGGCCAGCCCCACGGGACCACGCTAACCGCACCAAACTCGCCGACCATTGCTCTGGCCAGCCCCACGGGACCACGCTAACCGCACCAAACTCGCCGACCATTGCTCTGGCCAGCCCCACGGGACCACGCTAACCGCACCAAACTCGCCGACCATTGCTCTGGCCAGCCCCACGGGACCACGCTAACCGCACCAAACTCGCCGACCATTGATGCTCTGGCCAGCCCCACGACCACCCGCACCAAACTCGCCGACCATTGCTCTGGCCAGCCCCACGGGACCACGCAACCGCACCAAACTCGCCGACCATTGCTCTGGCCAGCCCCACGGGACCACGCCAACCGCACCAAACTCGCCGACCATTCTCTGGCCAGCCCCACGGGACCACGCTAACCGCACCAAACTCGCCGACCATTGCTCTGGCCAGCCCCACGGGACCACGCTGACCGCACCAAACTCGCCGACCATTGCTCTGGCCAGCCCCACGGGACCACGCTAACCGCACCAAATCCACCGCCAATACGATATTTTGAACGCCTGGTTCCTTCCTTATTCACTGGTGCCACCGACACCCTGACGACCGAGGCGGTGCAGTGCTCCGATATTGGTATCACAGGGCCTCAGGCGGTTCACCACAACTTGGGCCAAGGCCTCAATAGCTCAATAATAACTCGTGCAGTTGTCAGGCGCTGTTACAACAGATCATAGAGATAACACGCATTCTTGCTAGTTGCCTAATACTCCTGGAAAAGTCAATGTTATTGCTAGGGTGAATAAGTGCAGGATGGCCATTGCATGCAGCGTCGCATTTTAAATACAAACGCTACTCGAGCAATGCCTGGCGACTCGGTATGTAATCTTAAGAGTGAATACGTGATCAATGTCGGATCATTGCATTTTACAACTACACAATGCTGAGAACGCGTAACGCATAGCAAGTCGTGCATTTTGATATAGATATTGTTTATCTCCTGCATAGTGATATCAAAGAATAAGTTGCTCTACTTTCTGTCTTTTATTTTCTGAATGGTTAGCTTTGGAGAACCATGCAATTCCCATTGTTGGCCTGGTGTTGTCGGGCTGATACAACACATACTTCACACATCACGTGCCTTATTGGGAATCCAAGATCAGGGGAAAAGTTTCATAACGGAGTGCGACCAGTGCACATAGGTATTTTGAAGAAAAAAGATACACTTTCGCCAGCCATTTGCTGACCCACCAGTACTGGGTGTCCGCAAATGGCTGACACTTAGCACTGGTTTACTGGTGACACATCTGGGTATGTCAGTTGGATCCACGAATCCCAGGTGTGATGTCAATCGATGCATCTGAAGTTGTCTTAGCGGGGTAAATACCCTCCTTAATCTTGCTTTTCTCCAGCACGTTTCGCTCCTCCCCAAAAGCTGGTGTGCCGTCTGTTACTAGCAAGTGTTTCCAAGGCCCTGAGTGGTTCGCATCCATGCTTCTGATTCCCATCTTATGGTACCCTCCCTTGTTTTAAGCTCCTCCACGTTCTCCCACCACGATATAAGCACTGACGGGTATATCGACAACCGACAAATGAGTTTTGGATCTTGTCCCGCTTGTCCTTTGGCCGCATCAACCAACCGCAAAGGTTCTTCCCTGGTTTTGTGCTTATCGGCACGTGTCGTGGAAGTATCCAAGCTATCTTCTCGGCGACTCCCTTTACTTATGGTGTACAAATTTTGGGTTTGTGGTCGTTATGGGTTACTGCCTGCTGTTTGCGTTGTGTCACATTTTGCGACGTGTTCCCTTCGGGTACTGCTTGGGGTAATTGTTACCTCCAGGGCCTTTTTAACTGGCCAGCTTTCCTCACCCATCCCACTCCGTCGGCCATATCGGAACAGATTAAATGACCCCTGTTTACTGATGCCAGCACCGCTTACTTTTATCTTGCGCATAGTCGTACGAGTGGGAGGTTCAAATATGTCAGTGTGAGCTGTCTTCTTGAGTCTGACTGCTTTAGGGAATCCCCTTTCATGTACCTACTCCTACGTCTATAAAGGGTGCAGTACAGTACATACCTCTCTTGACTGTGAACTGAATATTCGGAAATAAACTATTCATATGCTGGTGCTCATTCTGTTGGCTGGTTGGTTCTTGATTTTACGACGCATCGACCGTTGAGTCATGCAGCGTCGCCAATCTATCACGCCGATTGGTCGCGGGCGAAGAGTAACGACAGGTGAGACTCGAACCCACAACCTTTCGATTGTGAGATGAGCAACTTACCACTAGACTACTCGTGCCCTGGTGCTTATCCTGAATCAGACCTTGCTTGACCACTGTAAACGCGTTGACATGTCCTTTCTACACGCTGCCTGTGTGCAGTAACGACTCGAGCGCTGGTTTTCGTCGTTTCTCCATGCATAAATTACCTTTTACTACACTAACAGGATTTCATATAACACTACCTGCACCACTATGGCAGTCAGACCTTGATGTAATAGTATTACTAATATTATTACTGTAAGTAGTATTGTACATCTAGTACTAATAGTTATATTACTGCTACTGCCACTAGTACTACCACTAGTGGTAGTAGTATTAGTAGTAGTAGTGGTAGCTATGCACTTATTGCAGTAGTATTAGTAGCAGTATTATACTTGGTGTGTATTAGTAGTAGTATTAGTAGTAGTAGTAATGCTGATACACCTACTAATATTTCTACGATTGCTACTACTACTACACTACTGTCACTACTACTACTACTACAACTGCTACAACTACCACTCTCTCACTCTCTCTCTCTCTTTCCCCACTCATTTTTTCCGTTACTATTTCTCTCACTCTCCCATTTTCTCTCTCTCTCTATTTCTTTCTCTCTCCCTCTATCTCGCTTCCTCGATTGCTCTTTCTCTCTCTCTCCCTCTCTCTCTCTCTCTCTCTCTCTCTCTCTCTCTCTCTCTCTCTCTCTCTCTCTCTCTCTCTCTCTCTCTCTCTCTCTCTCTCTCTCTCTCTCTCTCTCTCTCTCTCTATATATATATATATATATATATATATATATATATATATATATATATCTCTCTCTCTCTCTCTCTCTCTCTCTCTCTGTCTCTCTCCTCACAGGGTGCATGGCCTTCTATCACCAAGCAGGCTGATTTTTAATGTGTGCACTATTTACAATCGATTGTTCGTTTGGTATTGCATATTCTTGAGGTGTTCGTATCATAATCGTGTGTTGCTTTGTCAATTCGTGCAACTTAATATGTATCCTACAAAGTGAAGCGATCCGACTGAACCTTGCTCACCTATCCGACCCAAATTAAATGTTAAGAAAGCATTACAGGGAAACCTTGGGAATTTATCAAATAGTGTTTGAATTTTGTGTGCAACGCTACGCATAACGGCCATCCTTCAGCTATTCAAGCTATCTTACTTCTCTACAGTTATAGCTACAATATGCTCCTCGATAAAATTACTGTAGTTACTGTAGTCAGTCTCTGAAGAATGCGGTACATTCTACCCACTCATGGGCGTAAGGGTGAATCACTTACCACTTACATACTAAGCGTTTGGGTTTGTCTGGATGTCTGCGGACTGTCATGGTCACTCTCTAGGTGCCTAGTGAGTGACTTCGTCTCCCCTCGAGTGTCTGGTGAGTGTATTGGTCTCCTTTCGAATGTCCAGTGAGTTCCCCAGTCTCCTTCTAGGGATCTTCTGTGTGCTCCCGTGCAAGAGAGACGCATTTCCTCGGCGGGGCGCCTTGGGCGGAAAAAGTCGTTGAGCGCAGGTGATGGAGAGGGATAAGGGAAGTGCACTGAAGCATACTGATACTGATTGGGCGTCGTTTTCTTTGAAAGTCTTTGGCTTAAAAATCCGTTGAGCGAGAGGGGATACACTCGAGCATTGCTCGATCGGATATGGACCGCCTTTTCATGGGGGCGGGGTACATGCCTCCAGTGCCCCCACCCTGTGCTCGCCCATGTCCTGGTATCCCTCTGGGTGTTGATTGTTCCGACTAATTCTTCTCTAGTCATTCCATGAATGGTTCATCTGAACTCTCGCCGCTTTGGAACTCCACCCGTCCGATGAACTTTGCTGGAAACTGACTAAGCCACCGATACAGTGTGCATGCAGCCTGAGCTTCAACTGCCCATCCTTTGCAGCACCTCTATCACACGCAGTCGTCGGGATTCAACGTAGCGAATACTGCCAGCCAATTCACCCAGACTGCACCGGACCGGACTGAAGTGGGTGACGAGGCTTCAGAAGTCAGGCGGCTGGCAGCGCAGAAGACGTCAGGGCGCAGTCAGCGACTGCCACCACAGCTCTGCTGCGGCTGCCGCTACAGCGACTGGTAGCCGAGGTTCTCGCTGCCGGTCTCCTCCCGCACGGGCAGCAGCCGACTGGGGTCCAGCGGCACCGACGGATCGGGAGAGTCGGCGCCAGCGCCGGCGGCACAGTCGCCCGACCACGCCCCCGGCGCCGACGTGCAGCTGTGTCGGCGTGACACCTGGGGAGGGGGCGGCTCGTGAGGGCTCACGTGGCAGGCGATGGGGCAGACACCGCGTCAAAGGGCACCCGGGACAGGGTACGAGGCAGACACCGCATCAGAGGGATACTCGTGACAGGGTACGGGGCAGACACCGCACAAAGCAGGGATACGAGGCAGAACCGCATCAGAGGGATACTCGTGACAGAGTACGGGGCAGACACTGCATCAGAGGGATACTCAGGACAGGTGACGGGACAGACACCGCACCAGAGGGATGCTCGTGACAGGGTACGGGGCAGATACCGCATCAGGAGGCACACTCAGGACAGGTGACGATGTAGGCACTTCGTCAGGACTGAAGATCGATGAAACTGGCATGCGTTCAGGGAGATGCATTCCAGGAGAATGCGATCTTTACTATCCTGGATAAATCCTGGATCCGTCACTGAGCATCAACACCAGAGGGAGAGAAATGCTTTGAAGGTGATTATTTAAGAGGAGAGGACGCCTCAAAGGGAGCTAATTATACACATTGGAAGCATGTTACAAATCCTTACTGAAGTCAGCCAGCACAAACTGTCTTTGGTATGTGAAGAGCAGCAATCTTTAATGCGGAATGATGGCAAACATTCAGAAGGGGTAAGAATCAGTTCGCCAGATCGCCACGAATATGTAGCATCTCACACCGTGAAGAGGACAGCTACGTAGTTTGTGAACGTATGGGCCGTAGATGACCTGGGTCCATGATTCCTCGAGAGGCAGCTCGTGATGAAAGAAAGACACGCGCATTCGTCGGGACAAGCTGCGCACAAATAAACCTGCACGGAGGACAACCAGAGCCAACACCATCGCATGCACAGAGAGCCAGCTGCACGCTACGCCGTCGAGCCGCCTCACCGCCTGCTCCGGCAGCGGCCGGCCGTCGGAGCCCAGTCTGCCGAAGCTCGTCTCCAGGCGCTTCCTGAGCGCGGCCGCCTGCACCAGGATCGACCGGCGGCGGCCGTCGGCCGGCACCGGCTCGCCCGTCGAACTGCCCATCGACGAGACGGTGCTGTCCGAGCCGCTCTCGGACGGCCGACCGCCGTCCTTGATCACCACCCTCTTGGAGACGGACGCCAGCTGCTTCTGCATCATCTGCCGGCGACGAGAGGCTGCCGCTGTCGCCGCCTGGTGGCCCTCGGTAGCAGCTCGCGCATACGAAGGGAGCACTCTGTCTTTCTGACAACGTCCGGAACTTATGGCTCCTGTACACGTACAAACCTGTACACCGTTTGTACAGGTTTGTACAAACCTGTACGTACGGTGTACATGTTTGTATTAATTAAATTCATCTGTAATATTACACCGCCTAAGGATAGACAAGGATGACACAATTTTCTCGAAATTATCAACAACAATCAACCATCTTTCGCGTTCCGGGCGCCACTGACCAGCTTCCGCTGGAGCGCTCTGCGCAGTTCGTCCTGCTGGCGCAGCACGTCGGCCGCCTCGGCACCCTTGGCGTCGCGGTGCAGGTAGTAGCCGTGCGGGATGCCGCCGTACAGCTCCGGCTTCAGGATCGAGTCGACGTGCACCATCAGGATGGGCTCGGGCGCCACGAACGTCACGCCGTACGTCTGCCAGCGGTGCTGCTCCTTGACGGGCCCCCAGCCGGCGTCCGGCCGCCACAGCGAGCCCTGCCGCACACGGACGCCCGTCGGTCATGCACAGGCGCTCCGGGCACGAAGGTCCCGGGTTCAACACTCGCACTGCTCGGAACACTTCCGACGCTTTCTCAATCCCGCGGCCCACCAGCAAAACAGTGTGGACGGCGCCATTAGTCCCGTAATTGTGCACAATAGTGCTTCGTGAACAACCTGATGAACAATAGCAAAAGTGTAGTGGACATGGCTCTCGCTGCGAGGCGGCGGCAACATGCACGCATCCTGGCAGTAGCTGTCGCAAAAGGCTTTGGTGTGCCCTCTGCGATATTTTAATTAATTTTGGTGCCCATCACCTTTATTTCCACTCCGCACGTTGTGACGGCAGCAATTTCATGGCTACAACACGTGGTGATAGCTACAAGTACTCTGATGTCCATGTCCAGTCCTTTTCCACAATTACTTTTCATTCATAAGCCATAGACTTAAGCCGCCTGGATTCTTTCCTTCATCCAGTGTCAGTAATTGGGTCAATCTGCAGCTCCACCACTTCGACTGGACTGACCTTCCTTGTGTGATATCAGCCCTACTGACTTGACCTTCCTCATGTTATCTCTGTTCCGCTAGATTGGCCTTTCTCGTGCGATCACTTTGTATCGCTGCCCTTTATGCCCTGATTGACCAGACTCCCCTCGTGCGACTTCTGCCAAAGTCTCCTCGCCTTTCTTGTGTGATCAACTTGCACCGCCTGTCATGCTTCGATTGGCCCAACTCCTCGCGTCGCCTTCATCTCAACTGACCTGGACATTGTACCGTGACTTCCGCCGCACTAACCTGACCCATCCTGTGTGACTGTATCGCGTGTAGGCTGAGCATCAGGAAGGCGACCACCAGGGGCGACATTCCCACCAGGCCGGCCACCAGGGTCACCCACAGCGGCAGCGGCAGCGACTCGTACTCGGGCACCGTGTAGTTGATCAGGCCGAACAGCAGCAGCGCCTGCAACACGACGCCATGCTGACCCGACACACAGCCAACGGCGGTAGGTCGGGACATCAACGGTCCCTCATTGATGCATTCGGGGACATCGACACTCTCTCGCACCGTGCTGATAAATGTTCCCAGGTGAGGTGGCGAGCCCTCTCGCTAATGTTTACCCATTCCTGAAGAAAAACAATACGCTACCAAGGTTTCAAAAGGAGCGGCCAATTGTGAAAGAACTGAACCTTGGAAAGAAACAAAGAAGACCCATTTGAAGCCGTAGTTCATATGCTCGTGGTGCTGATCTTACTCTCGAGGCCTTCCACTTAACGATCAGCCATGGTACTCCTCAGAATAGAGCTGCTGGCCCGCGGGGCAAAGCGTATGCACTCTTGACAGGCGTTCGTCGGGATTAAGAAGAGGATCCTTCAGTATAAGGCAAACGCTCTCGAGATAAAAAAGCACCTCTCGGGAGTAAGTAGACGCCCTTCGGGATGCATACCTACGTATTGTCATTTTGAAAGACATCCGCGATAACTTCGAGTTTCGTGTAATGTTTCCAGGTGTCGATGTCTAGTATACGAAGTAGTGAATACCATCTGGGGTGTCCCTACGATCATTTGAAGCTATACTATGGAGTTTTCTCAATAGACATCCAAGAAAACTGTGAAACACGATAATTGTCAAGCTTCAAACTGTGTAAGTACAATAGAAATTCAATAACATTTCACATTGTTATCTTGAGTGAAACAGAACAAAAATACACTTCAAGCTAGTTGGAATTCATACGTTTTCGCAATTGATGCACCCATCAATTAGCCATCCTGAACCCACGCCTCTCAAATACTTGATGAAGGCTCAAGCATATGTTTTTTTATCGCGTCATTCGGTTTCACTCGCAATAACAAGTATGGTAGATGCAATTCGTCCATCGTTAACTTATCCAGCAACGTAAACACTATACCGGAGGTGGTGGTATATATGTATATATATATATATATATATATATATATATATATATATATATATATATATATATATATATATATATATATATATTGGAAAGCATTCGAGAGGAGGTCGTTCCGACAACAGGTGGTGGTGAGCGGATGGGAGAAGTACAGTGAGGTCACTCACCGCGCTGACCATCGGCACAACGAACTTCCACGTGGTCGTCCACCAGCGGGAAGGTCGATCGCCCAGCATGACCTCCACGTTGGCGGCCCACTTATCGACTCCGTACACCCAGCAAAGGGCGACACACTCCACGGCGCCGGACACCAGGGGGGTCCAGGTCAGCAGGTGCCGGTCCAGAGCTGACATCAGGTACAGGCCGTGCTGCAGGTCACAGCGGGACAGCCTAGGTCAGCCCAGGTCAGCGGATATCGGTTCAGAATCACAAGTACGTAAAGATCACAATCGAACGCACTGTCAGCACGTAATGTTGCGCTCAGCCTGTCATCAGTTTTTGATGAACTGGTGTTGACCTTCTGCAACGACCGCAGCGTCGCCCCGAGAGGCAGCAACACCACCTCTGGCACAACCCGCCGCCTGGAGCAAGCTACCTCGAAAAACAGCAGCGCCACTTCGAGCGATGCCGGTGTCATCTCTAGCACGAACTGAGCCGGTCCCGCCGCCGCGCACACGGCGCCTAACCTAATCTAACCTAACCTAACCTAACCAAACCTAACCTAACTTCCGGACAGTGCGCCATGGGGGACGACAGGTCACCAGAGGCCGGCGCATAACCTTGGCGCGGACGTGCCGGCCGCCACTCACCGAGCCGACCAGTGCCAGGCCGGCGACCAGCATCAGCAGGCAGGCGCCGACCACGACCAGCAGCCGCTTCCCCCGCCACAGGTGGAAGCGCACCTCGAGCGGCGCGCGCAGCACCGGCTCCACCCAGAAGCAGAGGTACCGGTGGCCGACCACGGCCAGCAGGAAGAAGAAGAGCGCCGCCCAGATGGGCGGCCGCGGCAGCAGCAGGATCGCCTGGCTGGCCACCACAAACAGCAGCTCCGGACCTGAGGTCAGTGCAGGTCGAGCCGTTAGTTGCCACCAGGCTCTGATTAGGAAGAAGAGTAGGCCGGGCCGTCAGATGTGCTCCCGACCCGATTGGAGTGGGTAGGAGCAGGCCGGGGTATCAGTTGTGCGCCCGATCTGATTAGGGTGGGTAAGAGCAGGTCGGATCACCAGCTGTGCTCCGGATCTGATGGGTGTGGGCAGGAGCAGGCCGCACCGTCAGTTGTGCTCCTGACCTGAGGGGCAGGACCGTCAGTTGTGCTCCTGACCTGAGGGGCAGGACCGTCAGTTGTGCTCCTGACCTGAGGGGCAGGACCGTCAGTTGTGCTCCTGACCTGAGGGGCAGGTACTGGACCGTC
The DNA here is from genome assembly GCA_034440575.1 of Imbricaverruca yamaguchii. Lineage (NCBI taxonomy): Eukaryota > Metazoa > Arthropoda > Thecostraca > Neoverrucidae > Imbricaverruca > Imbricaverruca yamaguchii. The sequence continues at coordinate 358,762 of JAOTOL010001653.1, read as the reverse complement.
AGTTGTGCTCCTGACCTGAGGGGCAGGACCGTCAGTTGTGCTCCTGACCTGAGGGGCGGACCGTCAGTTGTGCTCCTGACCTGAGGGGCAGGACCGTCAGTTGTGCTCCTGACCTGAGGGGGCTGGACCGTCAGTTGTGCTCCTGACCTGAGGGGGCAGGACCGTCAGTTGTGCTCCTGACCTGAGGGGCAGGACCGTCAGTTGTGCTCCTGACCTGAGGGGCTGGACCGTCAGTTGTGCTCCTGACCTGAGGGGCAGGACCGTCAGTTGTGCTCCTGACCTGAGGGGCTGGACCGTCAGTTGTGCTCCTGACCTGACCTGAGGGGGCTGCAGGCAGGACCGTCAGTTGTGCTCCTGACCTGAGGGGCAGGACCGTCAGTTGTGCTCCTGACCTGAGGGGCAGGACCGTCAGTTGTGCTCCTGACCTGAGGGGCAGGACCGTCAGTTGTGCTCCTGACCTGAGGGGCAGGACCGTCAGTTGTGCTCCTGACCTGAGGGGCAGGACCGTCAGTTGTGCTCCTGACCTGAGGGGCTGGACCGTTAGTTGTGCTCCAGACCTGAGGGGCAGGACCGTCAGTTGTGCTCCTGACCTGAGGGGCAGAACCGTCACTTGTGCTCCTGACCTGAGGGGGCAGGAGCGGGCCGAACCGTCAGCTGTGCTCATGATTTGAAGGGAAAGAGGAGATCGGCCTGTCCGTTGAGCCACCTCACAGACGGAGAACCGCTCCTAGCACCAATAGGTGGTGTTGAGTCAGCACGTCAGGGTGAGCCCGGTGCCAAGAGCTCGAATAGCAGACACTTCGGTCCAGACGAGTTACAGAGTTGCTCGTCGTAACAGCCGACACGTTTGACTAGTTCTAAAAGACAGATTACCAGCACAGCCGGTGCACATCGCTTGTGAACACGATGCTTTGCAACGTGGTCTGTCCAACCGAATCCGAGACAGCTCGAACGATCAGAGATCTCCTGGCATACGCGTCAGATGCCACTGACGTCCCTAGCGCGACGTAAACACCGCTGCTGTTTGTACCCGACCACGGACCGCTCGTGTCGGTGACGTCACCGTGGGAGGTGTGACGTAGATCGCCGCCTGTCCGGCGGGCACCCACCGCACTTGACGACCTGGTCGACCTCGAGGCTGAGCCGCTCCGCCAGGAAGCCGAGCACGATGAAGGTGGTGAGCGTCACCACCACGGCCGCCACCAGCTTGACGCCGAACACGACGATCACGTCGCGGCGCGTGTTGTGTCGGAACCGGTGCCGGCTGCCGTAGCACACCGCGCTGGCCGAGCAGATGCCGTAGGAGAGCACCATCTGGCCGAACGCGTCCAGCCAGATCTGGCGCACGGGACACCGGTCAGCGCGTCGGCTGCCGACCGACAACGCGAAGCTCTGGGTGATGTGCGCACGATATGCTTTTTTTTTTTTTTTTTTTTTTTTTTTTTTTTTTTTTTTCCTTTTTTTTTTTTTTTTTTTTTTTTTTTTTTTTTTTTTTTTTTGGGGGGGGGGGGCTTTTTTTTTTTTTTTTTTTTTTTTTTGTTAAGGTGGTGTGGTTGGTGTGGTGGGGGGGGGGGGGGGGGGGCCCCCTTTCCTTTGGGTGGGGGGTGAAAAAAAAAAAAAAATACCGTAAGTCCGCTCGACCAACCGCCCAACTTGTCGGCCGCTGTGCACCAATGCGAAGCTCCAGGTCATTGTGCATCCGAGAAGCCGTAAGCGTATATAAGCAGTGCCGGTGAAAAATAACTGAAATCAATTGAGCTGGTGGTGACGTGGTGGCCAAAATGTTTCAATTCGCATCGGGGCGATTACGATTAGAATCTCGCGAAATAATGGATTTTCAAGTCATGTGACGTGGGATGACTCGAAGAGTGAGATTTCCTGTTAGGATCTGAGCATTGCCAACAATGAAGAAATAAGCCCAACCGTGATATGAACTCGAGGCTGCATTGGCTTGACAAAGACATTTCCCCGTGTGTTTTGACGTTTTTTAAGCCTGATTCTGACCCGACCTGACACCCTAGCTGGATAATTATATTATAATGATTATAAATACATTCATTGATGTTAGTTCTTGAGAAACAACGCTGACGAAACAGTTTCTACATTTTGAAGCTCTGCCTTCAAAGTATGTCCGAAACCATTGTCAGGGACTTGAGTCAAGGTTCATAAATTAGCCTCATATGATTTCTGGCTGTCCAAATAACAAGCTAAGGCAATGTGTGTCTCGGGCTCTCTATGATTCGGACTTTCTAATGGAGTTTTTCTAATTCAATCCTACCTTAGGCAGATGTGGAATTAGTAGGAGGCTTTCAAGAACTCAAGCCCTCTGTGCCCGATGATGGTCGATTTACGACCGACATGGCAAGGGTGAGTCCTTTCCAGGAATCTGTGTTTTTAATGGACAGTTGTGTGCATTTATCTTGTCAGCCCGTCTCTAACTTGACCTCCTTGGACCCGCCTCTAATCCTACATTATATCCAAGTTCATTGTTCACAGTAGCAAATATTATTTTAGAGCGAAAAAGGCGCAGTGCATTCGTATGGTGTTTTCCTCTTTTAGCTCACGGTGCTCTAATTTTATATTTCCATTCACCATTGGGAATCAGGCAAAGTCAAATGAAAGTCAGAGCTGATAAGCAACTAATGGGCTGGCCTTATGAAATATCCTTAGCGCGATTCCTGGTATAAGATTGGAAGTAATACAGCATTGTAGCTCACTATCATTGCCCAAGGAGGGCATATCTCGCCGTACAGCGTACTGCTCTCAGACTATCATCAAACTGGTCTGAGACTGGGTCGCTGTGGCACTGACCTCAGACCGGCCAACATCGGCCCAGGGCATGCTGAACAGGTAGTTGAGACCTCTGTAGGCCCCGTCGTCCACAGCCAGCACGCCGATGATTATCATTAGCACGAAGAAGCCCATCAGCAGGGCGGACACCACGTTCATCACCTGGTGTAACAGCGAACACTGGTAGGCATGTCAACAGTGCGGGCACTACGTCCAGCACGTGGTGTAACGGAGAACACTGGCAGGCGTGCCAGCAGTGAGGGCTCTACGCCCAGCACGTGATGTAACAGAGAACACTGGTAGGCATGTCAACAGTGCGGGCACTAAGTCCAGCACGTGGTGTAACGGAGAACACTGGTAGGCGTGCCAGCAGTGAGGGCACTAAATCCAGCACGTGATGTAACGGAGAACACTGGTAGGCGTGCCAGCAGTGAGAGCACCACGTTCAGCACGTGACGCTACAGGGAACACAGGCAAGTATCATCGGCTGGCTGAGTGATCACAGCCACCTCCGAACACCTAAAAAGGACTTATTCGTCCCAGTGATTGCACAGCCGGAATCCTTCTACTTAGCAGGTGCAATTACAATTCGTAGGCGTTCTGTATGTCGTCAAGTAATGCTTTGTGTGCCCATTTTGTGCATTGCCTTATGTCGCCTTCTAATAAATCTTCAGGAAGCTTATATATATTTATATATATATATATATTAAGAATGAAAGTGATAATACTAATAATTATTATTATTATCATTATTATTATTATTATTTTACTCCAATAATTATTATTATACTCTAATACCCGGTGCTTGCAGTCGTTTGGTAAGAGGAGGCGCTCCTGGTCACCTGATCTTGGGTGGCGGACATTAAAAAAGAAGAAAAAAGAATTCTGATAATAATTATAACAACAATAATAATAATAATAATAATAATAATAACAAGAACAGTAATACTAATAATTATAACATAAATAATAATAAGAGTAATACTAGTAATAGTATTAATAATAATACAAATATTAATAACACTGGCCTGCGTTTCAAAACTTTTTTCAAAAGGTCGGAAGTTTCTCAGCTGTTCTAATACAAGTTTCGTGTGCTGAATCCGAAAATACTATCCATTTTTCTCTCGATTGGCTCATGTTTTCACACTACGTCAAAGATAACAACTCACACACTGATGTATCAGTATGCATACTGCAGTATGATATATCAGTAACGGAGAGAAGTGAGAAGTGTGAAACTTGGTGATCAGGACGTTTGCCCCTCATATCTGCTGCAAGTCATGTGTGGAATGCCTACGAGCCTGGAAGAACAAGACCCGGAAATACATGCCGTTCGTCATTCCCATGGTGTGGCGGGAGAGAAAGGATCCTACCATCGACTGCTATTTTTGTATGACAGATCTGAAAGGAGTAAATCAAAAGAAACAGAAGCATGTAAAATATCCGGATGTGCCATCAGCCATCAAGCCAGTCCATCATGGTCCAGATGTCCCCATCCCTGAACCCGATGTCGACATCGAGTCATCTTCCGACTCTAGTGGGGATGTAATGGACGCAGACGCGTCTGGTGCATATGAACCGACCGAGAACGATCGACCGGTACCGTTGAACCAAGCTGAGCTCAATGACCTAACGAGGGACCTGAACTTGTCCAAGGAATCTGCTCAGCTGCTGGGTTCACGGCTCCGCGAGAAACGCTTGCTGGCGCCTGAAACGACATTCTTTTGGTATCGGAATCGCGAAAAAAAATTAAGAGAATACTCTACCTTCGAAGAAGAACATTCTCTAGTCTACTGCAACAATATCGTGGGCCTAGTAGAAGCAATGGGTACAGAGTACAACCCGGCAGAATGGAGGCTGTTCATAGACTCCTCGAGTAGGAGCCTGAAGACAGTTTTTCTGAACAACGGCAATAAGTTTGCGTCGATTCCTGTTGGACACTCCGTGCAACTGAGGAAAACGCATAACAACATGGAACTTTTATTGTCTGCTTTGAACTATAAAGAGCATGGTTGGCTGATCTGTGGTGACCTCAAGGTAGTAGGTCTCGTCCTTGGGCTGCAGGGCGGCTACACGAAATATCCATGCTTTCTATGCCTCTGGGACAGTCGGGCTGACAAACAGCACTATGTACAACGCGACTGGCCATCCAGGCATGCACTTGAACCTGGCTCCCACAACGTGCAGTCACGCCCCCTGGTTGAACCACAGAAAACCCTACTTCCACTACTCCATATCAAACTCGGTTTGATGAAAATTTTCGTGAAAGCACTGGATAAAGAAGGACGAGGATTTGCATTTTTCGGACAGAAATTTCCTCATGTGAGCAGAGAGAAGCTGAAGGCTGGTGTATTCGACGGTCCTCAGATAAGGGAGCTCATGAAGGATACTCGATTCGAAGAATGTCTGGAACAGTCTGAGCTCTCTGCATGGCTGGCCTTGAAGTAAATTATCACCAAGTTCCTGGGTAATCACAGAAGTGCAGAATACGTGAAGGTCGTCGATGAGTTGATGGACAGTTTTCAGCATCTCGGTGCTCGAATGTCGGTAAAAATGCACTTCCTTAGGTCACATCTAGATAATTTCCCAGATAACTGTGGAGATTACAGTGAAGAGCAGGGAGAACGCTTCCACAAAGACATACGGGTGATGGAAGAACGCTACCAAGGTCGGTGGGATGTGAACTTTCTGGCGGACTGTTGTTGGTGCCTGAAGAGGGATGTCCCATCTACTCAACACAGTCGGAAGTCCCTGAAAAGGCAATTTATTCGCAGTTGTGTGTACTGTTGGGATGCGCTCTGAATACACTTATGGTCCATCTGTTTGAAGTTTAAACCTTTATTTATGCTTCTGTCGGATTCACTAGTAAAGCAGTCAGAACAATGCTTTGGTTCATATGAGTGAAATAACATATTTTAAAATTCGAGCTAATCGAGCAAAACGGATGCCATTTTCGGGATCAGCATGAAAAAAATTGACCTAAAAACAGCTGAGACACCCTTGACCTTATAAATCACGCAGACCAGTGTAATAATTCAGTGGAGCCGTACGGCTGCAATGTAGTCCGGTCTAGCTGTTTGTTCAGCACGTACTTTAGATCTGTAGCTGACTTTTCTGGTGAATGTGAATCCGATAACACACCAAATAACAAGCAGACAGAGGATGAGACGCCAGTTGTGATAGTCGACGAGGCTGCTGGCGGGGGCGCGGTCGGCCACGTCGAACCTGGAGACAACACAGCCGCTGTCATAGTCAGGTCACAGCATTGTCACCACAGGTCACAGTCAGGTCACAACACAGACACCACAGGCCATAGTCAGGTCATAACACAGCCATCACAGGCCATAGTTGAGTCACAACACAGCGACCACAGGTCATAGTTAAGTCACAACACAGTCACAACAGGTCATAGTCAGATCACAACACAGTCACCACATGTCATAGTCAGGTCACAACACAAACACTACAGGTCATAGTAAGGTCACAACACAGTCACCACAGGTCATAGCCAAGACACAACGCAGTCACCACGTGTCATGGTCAGGTCACAGCACAGTCGCCACAGGTCATAGACAGGTCACCATTGGCGTCAACTTTTCAATATCACTAAGGCGGCGGGAGGCTGAAAATCGATTGGCGTAGAACATACGGCCATTTAAAATAGGAAATGCTGAGAGTGGAGTTGCGTTAAAAATACTGTAGATCCCATTTGATTAAAATATTAAAATTCTGGACCATCCACTCACATGGGCGACTGGTTGGCCAACAACAGGGTCCTTGCCTGAAAAAAATTAGCGGTAACATTCCTGCCACAATACCGATAACATACTCAGGGCGCAATGAGGTGCTAATAGTCGTGAGATACAAAACAGAAAAATCGCCATGATTAAAGTCTGATCATAAAGCACCTCACCGCCTTCTGAGTTGGGTCGAGCCTCCTCTAGTATGTTAGCTGGGGGGGGGGGTGTCCCCACCCAGCCATTGCCAGCCCAGTCAGTGACCATTTCCCATTGCATCAGCATTGCTGGCGGAGGTGGTGTCTGAGTCTGGCTTCCTCGGATGGTGGTCCCGCAGTCACCAACATCCCCACGGCCAAAATTGCTTAAAAGAGACCCCACAATTTGGCCACACAGCACACGACAGCACGGCTGCGGCATTTGGCTGTCCCAGGCGGAGTGCGTCAGCTCGCTCTACCAGGAGGTCAGACAACTCAAGCACATCCTAGCAGCCCAGGCAGCCCAGCCCAGCCCACACACAGGGCTGAAATCGAGCACCAGTACCTGACCGCATTAGTATGTAGAGAGGACACGTGACACCAACAAAACCCTACACCGACAATGTCAACACACCTCCATCATCAATCTTATCAATCGCACTGAGTACGAGCAGTGTACACCTCTCAACACAATCGCTGCGAAGCAGAAAAAGCAAACCATGCACGTGTGTGGTGTCGCCGGCCCTCAGCAGTGAACGACTAGGTTGTGCCAAGTGTGTCCGATACCGTATGAAGCGGTGCTCAAGGCGGCGATAACTTCAAGTGATTTGCAATCGATAGTGGTGGATTGTAAGTCACTTGAACGCGTCTGAGATTGTTTGAGCGTTGGGTTTGCATGCTGCAATATAGAGCGATCGAAACTCCGGGTCAACGTCCCCGCCGCTGCGTGGGGTTTGACAAATCTGGCCGCGTATCGCGTGGCGCACCTACGTGTACACTACTGCACGCATCGGCACACGGACATTGTGGGCCTGGCGTAGTCTAGTTTCTCAGGCCAACGGGCACACATTGCTGAAATGGAACACATCATGCCAGACTTTTCCCACAATAAGATGCATGCCATCGGTGATGGATGTGCATTCTAAGTGTTGCTCCGATCTGAAGATAGATACCGTAAGCGCTACATCTTTATATCAAACTAGCCTTAGGCTTGACCCTCGCAGCGCGGCGGGGGAGGGGGCGTCGGTTTTCCCCATCTCCCTCTCCTCATCCTCGATATTTTTCTGAGGTAAACACTGAACGATTCAGGCCGTCGCTTTGACATTTGGTGCACCCATCGACACGTGGTGTTGCATATCTGCCGACACGTATATTGTCACCTATATTCTCACATATTGTCCTAAACAATTGCGTTCTAGGCTCAGATACCAGAGTTTGGATCAGTCAAATTGAGGTTATTACATCGTCTCACTACGGTTTTAGATGTACATTGGAACATTTTCCTTAAGTAAACCATTCAAGATACAGCAAAAGTGAAATATAGTTGCATAGATAGGCGATCGACTAAGAATGCAAGCACACAAAATGCCACATCGGACCAGGTTCCTAGGCCAAATGAGGCACGAACTGGAAAAATGTTGATTTAAATATAATTGTGCTACAAGTCAACATTTTTGAAAACCTGGAATAAATGTGGTGCAAAATGCTGTCTATAGGCATCGCACGTGTCAAGTCATTATCAGGTTAGGCCACTGAAATGTGACTGAGATGTCCAAAAAGAACGCGTATTCCAGGCGCTCCAGATGCTAAGCTACGAAATATTACCATGCACAAAAATTGAGTGACATTTTGCAGGTCGAATGAACGTTCTGATGGGATTGGGGTGAAATTTGATGGCAAAATATCCCCCTTTATATTTTCTTGCAAACAATTTAGAAGATGACATTTTCTGAACTTGTGCTTTCTGAGAAATATCGAAGAAGGTGGAAAGCATATGGTTTTGCTTTGGTGTCTCACATCACATTTTTTTTAGTGCCATCTAACTTGACAAAATTGTTATCTTGAACAGCGCATCATATATTCACAGATATTTTACTTAGATGGGATGAGTGACTTTACCCTTTTCACGTGTCAACTATGTTTGACTTACTCTTCAACTTGCGTATCTTCAACATCAAAGCATACGAACTCGCATTTGTTTTACGGCTAAAGGTTTGTTGCATCAAAAGTACTCCAAATAAAAAAGAACTCTGCTACATATGTAATATGCGAAAGTATGCCATTCTCTTTAACGGCTATCGAAATAAAAGATACGGAACGTAGACATCATATGTCTGCATTTTATTCCACTGTCGTCGAATTCTGTCTCACCAACTGGAACTTGAAACGAACACGATAGTCCGTCGCGTCTGCGCGATAGCTGTGCGAACGCGTACATTTCAGCCTGCCAAAAAAAACTGCGAGCTGATGGGGTTGCATTTTCCAACGGGAGGCAATTGTTCTGTTAGAAGCTGTTTGCTGTCATTTGTGTTATATTTTATAATGGAAGGCCTAATTTTTCTTGAAGATATTGCGCTATTGTGGCTGAAAGGCAACGTTAGGCAAGCTGGCCAACCGCGAAGACCGAGAGGATTCAAGTCAAGCATTAAGATGAAATGACCATGGCCAGAATAATTTAGGCTCGTACTTTGGAAGCACCCACCTGCTCACTAGCCTAGGCTTTGTTTGGTTCAAAATGCTGAATTTTACATGCATGATTCATCATAGTTTGTGAAGTAATTCAAAGTAGAACGAATACTTCGGAGGAGCGGTACGGGGAGGGCATTGAAGGCATGTGCCCCTACCCAGTACCCATGAAAAGCTTCTTCCTCTCCGACGGGAAGGCCGCTCTTCCAGGGGGTTCGAGTTCACCCCTCTAAAATGATTGCCAATTTTCAGCCGTAGGTGTCCTCAAGACGAGTGCCCCTTCCCCGTACTATCATCTCCCTGGCTTGCCCCTATTAGGTATGTATGTACCTAATTATTGATGTTTTAGCAGTTATAATGAATCAATGTACTTTAGAAAATGTATACACTTTGTAATTTCATCTGAACTAATAAGTCTGGCATTGGCACCATTAATTTCAAATGCAAATAATTCGTGAATAATTTGAAACCAATCACATAATGATACTGTTTTTACGTTCTACATTTATTACGTAATGCTATACACTGATGTTCAGAGGTCGCTAAACTAACCAATCACCAGTCGCCGCCGAGCTTCTACACTGGAATCACGTTTCGTGGTTGATTTACCGGAACGAAGTACTGTGGCGGAGGAACGTCATAGCATAGTGCAGTTAAAAAGCGTAAATGATGAGCGTCTATCACGTCTATGGACCTGTAATAATGTGGGAGCTATTTAGTATAATCATGTCGTTAAATGTCATCATACTTATTTCAACAACTGTTTCTACAAAAATAATACGAATCTTCGGTACAATTTTTACGACGGCAGGAAATTCTAAGACAGAAAGTGCGACGGAGGTGAAACATATTCTACTCAGCCGGTTTAAACTCCGACCCCTAAACTGATTTACGATCGTTCTAAAATCACAATTCATATTCTGTATGGAATAGGGCTCAGGATCCGAAAAGAAAATCAAGCCGGACCACAGGCTGGACCCTGACATTGACCTGTTTTACTAGATCTGGATGGTCAACAAAAGATGTAGAGAATAATATTTTATGTAACCATAAGTGCTCTAGTAGCTACACAATATCATATTCCTCCATCTTGCTTAGAACACAAGTGAATGGGGGCAAGGGTGAACTTGACTCCGCCGCATTACCACATCTCTATATCTTGCTTAGAATACAAGTTGGTGGTGGGGACAAGCACTGTAATATGTGGAATATTCTCACGTAGTGGGAGGGTGGACATTAACATTGTCGAACAGTTGCTACATCATGGAACAAGATACCTGTGCAAGTATAATTATATTGATAAGAACCAATACGATTGGAAAGTATGTCCACTGTGTGTCATGTAGCTCATTATCTCTAATATCTTCTCCCGATGCTGCTGGTATTGCAACGTAACAACTGATGAAACATCCCACCCTGCGCCTAAAATGTCAAACGGGCACACACGAAACGACTAGCACGGATTTTGAAAGTAAAAATCCGAATGTTTATTGCAAATATACCTTTGGAAAATAAATACCATCACCCTCTCCACAATACTCAAGCACCACTTCATTAATCAAATGAGTGTCAGACAGCCTATCCCAACATTCTTCGGTCGGTGACTTACCAGAAGAAGGCCTCAGTTGAGACGGTAGTTTTGACGAGGTGGATGACCCCAGGTGTGGCCCTTGATGTGCCGTCAGGACCCGACGGCCCGTGAGCAGACCACCTATCTCGTATCACCGTCCCATTGTCGTTCGGATTGGCATAAAACACTATCTTATCTGAGGACATTGAATGCCATAAGAACAACATGCGGACGTCGAAGCACAGTGATGAACATTGCGTGAAGCGTTTCCCTTCATGTTGAGCTTTATGATCTCAGTACAAAATCCCACCCAATGTGGCTAGACAAATCGCATGGCACAAACCTCATGCCATGACCGGCAATGCACTGCTCAGGCTCGGTTCTCAACCAAATCCATTCAATGTGCTGCTTCATAGGACAATCCCTTCATACGAGTATGGATGATTCGTTCGGCTGCTCATCTGAGAGCGCACCAGCAGCGTGTCTCACCCCTGTACACCTCGGTGCAGTTGGCGATGTTCCAGACGGAGTTGCACGTTCGCCACGGCACCTGCTTGTTCATCGACGAGAACAGGTAGAGCAGGGTCCAGGCCACCACCGCGCTCACGTACACGGCGATCAGGAAGGACAGCAGCACCATGGCGTAGCCGAAGCCTGCCAGCAGCGTCACGGTCCGGTCACGCGCCGCCGCCGCCCCCCCCCCCCCACAGCGGCACGGAACAGCTCTCGGAAACAGACCACACGTGACGACTGATCGCGATACGTCATCGGCGTATCGTCCTGCACCGACTTCATTAGGACTTCACTAGGAGAACTTCACTAGGAGAACTTACGCCAGACAAATGAGCGCGCATAGTGTGCGAACCTATCTGGGATACCATAGCTGTACATCGACTCCATTAGTAGGGGAGCTTATCCCAGACTATTGAGCGCATAGTGTGCAAGTGGGCAAACTATCCGGGATGCCATAGTTGTGCACCGACTTCATTAGGAGTACATCGACTCAGTTAGTAGGAGAGCTCACCCAAGACTATTGATTGCATGGTGTGCGAGTGGGCAACCTATCTGGAATTCCATAGTTGTACACCGATATCAACGTTGCAGGCAGGGGTATCACTTTCAATACGCTAAGGAAGGCCACCGGCCCTCAATAATTGATTTTGCCCACTGAATCATCGACTTCCCCCATCAGGCTGAAGTTTACACATTAGCTCATACTGGATGAAAAATGGCTTTCTGGGCAGCTTTGGTCATGCTCCGCAACCAACTTCATAAAGCGACACTCATGGTTGCAACAGACGCATGCAATTTGTGTGCCGGATTGCACAAGCACCTAGCGCGCTGGACAAACAGCGGAAGTGGGCAGCTCGAAGTCAGCGTCACGTCACGTGGTGCTGAAGGACGTCTGCCTGCCGGTGCATACGATTCCATGCAGCAACACGCTGTCCACAGATTCAGTTGTGAAATTAACTGATGAGCATTTAAAGCGGCATTTGACGACAGGAAGGTTTCGCAAATATTTCGAGAAACTAGCGCGAGCATCAAGTTCACCATCGTGTATCATCCATGGGGCCTGACGTCACATCACTCGTGACGTCATGGTAGCATCGGCAGATCTAGCAGCTTCCAACCTTTTACATTCCATGCACGAACCGAAACTGGATTCACCTCCACGTCGGTCAACAGCATTTGCATGATAACATGAGGGAAATTCAACGAAATGAAGTCATTTGCTGGCCGATAAGTGGCCAGATATATACATATCTGGTAAGCCGACTTAACCCAGATACTTCGCGTCGACTTTCAATTCTGCAGCCACGCATGGGGTGCCCTAACCAATCCAATTAAAAAATTGATAGCAATATGCAGCTTTTGAAGCAAAGCAGCATTGGTGTTCAGTCAAGCTGAAGTGGCTGTTTAAAGGATGCAAATGTCAGCGTCCTCTAAAGATGTTGCATGGTTTTAGTGCATAGTGGTATCGACCTCACGAAGACTGGACTCGGAATTTTCCATCTGAAGCCATTTTATCGTCTTTGTCGTAATGGCAACGACTGTCAAGTACTTATGCTTCGAATGTGGGGTCCCTAAATGCACGTAACATATTTCACAAGGATACTGAGAAGCTTACTAACCCGCGCCGCCTTTCAGATCGGATCCTCACACCCCGTCTCGGGGGGGGGGGGGTAGTAACCCCTCTAAAATTCAAACTAAGCATCGCACGAAAGCGAAAGAGGTGTCATCGGAAAGCGCTCGACGAGTAGGGTCCGGGTCCAGCCCCCAAAACAATTTTCACCAGCGGGGCTAGATTTTCACGACTTTTCACGACTTACATTATGTTTTTGGCTCTGGGGAGTTCATTTTGTGGGATATATGAAAAAACGCAATTTATTTGGAATGAGAAAAGAACAGCGAAATTGGCCAGGGCTTTAATTTTTTTGGCCCCCCAAATTTTTTCTTCAAATTTCAAAATGTTTAGTTTTCAAGTTTTCTTTAATTTTCCTTTTCCAATGGGTAGAGCAGACCGAGAAACGTTGTTGGAAGTCAACTTGCCTTAATAAAAATGCTTACTTTAGCCAGAATCCTCTATTTGAACTGCAATTTGGCAAATAAGCAAAATTTATATGTAGTCAAAAACGAAAAAAATTGAAAAATTCCACTGGTACGTTTTGTTGCATCCTTAAAGATAAGCAAACGCTGAAAGTTTCATTAAACTATCTGTATCCGTTAAAGCGTGACGACTGGTTGAGCTTTTTTGGAAGTGACCTCACTTGACCTTGACTAACTCGTTGACCCCAGATGACCTGACTTCAAAATTTTGAAACAGCATGCCAAATTGATGTGGAAAAAGGTACGCCAAATTTGGGCGCGCTGCCGCGCGCCGTTCGTCCACTAATCCCCGAAAAACCTGACGGGGGGCGGTTGAAGACCTCCCCAGACGGGACGGGCTAACACGTTCTAATGCACACGAGCAGCACCGAAACGAGAAATTTTGCTATTATATCGACAACGCCAAATTAATGATGGATGACGTCAGCATTTCGTGGCTTCAAGATGCTCATGAAACTCAGGCCGACTGTTAGTCCAGAACTGTCCTATGAAACGCCACTCTTCGGCCGCCCGTTCATTCTCTCGCTGAGCTTCATGTTTGCATGTAATCTTATCGTACACGGACAAAGCAGCGAGCATGAGCATGCAGTACTCACCGGCAAATATTGGCGCAAACTTCCACATTTGGATCGCACTCCGACTGGAGAATTGTCCCAGAGCGAACTCCATGTAGTAGGTGGGAAGTCCGACGACCAGCGTCAGCAGCAGGTACACGCACAGGAAGCTCACTAGAATGAACACCAGGGTTACTAAGGTCGTGTGTGCCCAGTGGGTTCGCTGGGATACCTACATGCCGGCAGAGGTAAATGATTATGAATATGCAATAAAACACCTTTAATATTTTAAATAGAGCAGTACGAAAGAGGTTCCAAAATATTACAAAAGACTCGTTTTAGAATGGCAGTAGTGGACAGTAAACATTCAGATAAATGTTGCAGTCATTTTGGTCTTATGCGGGTGTGCATTTGTATGTGTATATGCATGTGTGGGTGTGCACTAGCTTACAATTATGTAGCATCCTATGAAAATTTCATATGCAGTTCTACAGTACCGTCATAGGACATTAGGTATGGTATTCTTCTAAGAGTACAATAGCCATCGGGTAGTATAGCATTGTCACCCAATATCATGTAGCCATCGCGCAGCATTCATATGCTACTACTACGCAGCATCCTGTAGCCATCGTGACGTTTTGCTGCTGACACTGTGACATAGGATTACTACTTAATTTCGCATGGCTATCGTATAGTATTCCTGTATACTTACTACATGATGTAATGTGGTCATAATTCCATAACGTGTCATAATTACATAACGTGCCATGATGACATAACGTGTTATAAATACATTACGTATCATGATTACATTACGTGTTATTCTTATACGCGTATCGCATGATGTACCACACGGTCAAAGTATATCAATATCCACGCTAAGAAGACGATCAAAGGCGTTATTCGACGCGGCTAGCTGCTTCGGCTATGCACACTGTCATCACTCACTCATGCCGAGATGCCACGGAGAAGCTGGAAGCCTGCATAGCTAGCGTTACTCCAACCCGCATATTCATAGATGCAAAACATATCCTAGAATTTAGGATATTAATTCACATTCTCATTGATCACCATCACCATCGTCATTGATGTACGATGGTGTATACCAGATATCACTGAATGCGTTCAACGGACGAGAAGGAGAATAGATAATGCACTCGTGTATTCAATTCGCCGCTGTTTATTCAGCTTATCCAGCAGTGTATGACAACTTCCTCAGCAGGATCCCATTGGACGGCTTTCGTAAGCGCTGGTAAACGCCCTTATACGTTTGTGGGGCCTTTAGACGTTTGTAAGAGCCAGCAGACATCCACAAGGGCCAATTAGTATCTATAAGCACCCTTAGACTTTCTGAAGGTCCCGCAGACATCCGCAGGGTACGTGAACGTTCGAAGGATCTATATACTTTCGTGTGGGTCTCTAGACGTCCACAAGGGCCTGTAGACCTTCATATGGGGTTGTAGACATTCTTAGGTGCCCGGCAACAGTCTCGGTGGCCGCAAAATGGATCTTGGCCATTTAATCGTCGTCATGACCTGGTTGGCGACTACGTACAGGCTCGTAGACGTTCCCAGGGGCCAGACAACAGCCTTGGTGGTCATACAAAGTGTTGTTGGCCTTTCTATCTCTTCCATGGCTACCTCGTAGACGATAACATACAGGTCCATGGCGCGGCCCTGCGGGCTGCGCCAGCCGAGGGCGGGGGTGGGGTAGGGGTGCCCCGCCGCCCCTCCCCCATGGTTATGTTTCTGATTTGTAGAGTAAGGGAAGTATTGATTGGTATAAACCTCTCCTCCATTTTCTGTATTGCCAGAGTCGGAAATCAATAGTGATAAATCCCTCCTTATCGACAGGAGTCCAGTGTAGCCCATGAACGGCCAATGTTGTGTGCCGATCGAAACAAGTAAGTTAGGAACGGCATATACCCACCCGTTTCTCTCCCTCTCCCCCCTTTCATGACTACAGGTAAAATTGGCCAAATTTTCCCAACATGACGACAGCAAACGCGACTTCCTGTCCCTCAACGCGGTCGTCATCCTGGCACTCTGGGAAAAAAGATATCAAAGTGGAGCGGCGCAGTATACCTATTACTTATAGCTGCCAAGCGGCACAGTATATGTACGCTACCGTTGGCCGGTAATGTATCGCCCTCCCCTGAAGCATAATTCGGTAACAGACCGTAGCTACCGACTTACCTTTATATGTGCTTCATTGCGGAGTGTGCCACTTTCTATTTAGGTGCCTAGATGGGCACTGAAATGCATATGTGGGTGAATCAAACCGAACTGAAACTAACCACTAACTAGGGGTGTCAATTCTGTGAAATTATTTGGTATGGAAAGAGGTGGGGAGATGCATGGAGTCAGTAGGAGGACCGAAATCGATTGGGAGCCACCCATGGTGTCTCATGTTTAACATAATTATTGAAGACCAAGCCGAAATTCTGGATGCGGCAGGGGCAATGAATCCTCCCCCATAACGTACGAAATCCACATCCATGCTACTTACTAACGAAGTTAGTAAATAGCATGGAGTAAGTAGATTGGTGTTCGCTTGCAATATCTTATGCGAAATGGCTGTAAGTCTGGCATCCCAAGTTTGTTCTAGTGCATACAGCCTGGTAGCTATCTGGGCTGGTTATAGATGAATACCTATATTACATAAGTTAGTGACACAAATTTCCACATGCATATGGCGAGCATCATCAGCATTTAATTTTCGAGCTGAGTTGTCCTCTTTGTCTTATTTTTTCCTTAGTAGTTCCGGTTTTGTAGCAGATCAATCGCGATCAATCAATGACAGGTATTGTTATGCCCATTATTTCGCATCTGAATTATTTTGGCTAATTAGCACGAAACCCTTGCAGCAGGGTTTCGGGTTAAGATTAACTCGCATAACTTTCTTACTTAATTTGCTCGATCGTGTGTTAATAAATTCCGATCCGAATTTGACATCTTTCCAAACATCGTTGGGACATCGACTCGTGTCTAAAATACATGAAAATTATTATATAATTATATGGCGTGGCAAATTATAATATGCTGATGATTATGGCGCCAGGTATGTACTTCATTAACCCGCAGCCGTCTTTCCGGCCGGATCCTCCCACCCCGTCTTGGGGGAGGGGGGAGGGAGGGCGGTTAATAACCCCTCCTGAAAAATCCAAACTAAGTATCGTACGAAAACGAAAGAGGTTTCATCGGAAAGCGCTCGACGAGTAGGGTCCGGGTCCGCTCCCAAAACAATTTTCCCCCAAAAGTGACGTCACCAGGGGGGCAAGATTTTCACGACTTTTCACGACTTACATTATGCTTTTGGCTCTGGGGAGTTCATTTTGGGGATATATGAAAAAATTATTTGGAATGAGAAAAGGACAGCGAAATCGACCATGTCTTTATTTTTGTTGGCCCCTAAAAATAAAAATAGTATATTTTTGGTTCAAATTTTGAGTTCTCGAGTTTTTTTTAACTTTCCTTTTCCAATGGGTAGAGCAGACCGAGAAACGCTGTTGGAAGTCAACTTTCCCAAATGAAAAATGCTTACTTTAGCCAGAATCATCTATGTGAACTGCAATTTAGCAAATACGCAATATTTATATGTAGTCAATATCGAAAAAAAAGAAAATTCCACTTGTACGTTTTGTTGCATCCCTAAAGATAAGCAAACGCTGAAAGTGTTATTAAAATGTCTGTATCCGTTAAAGCATGACGACTGGTTGAACTTTTTTGGAGGTGACCTCACTTGACCTTCACTAACTCGTTGACCCTAGATGACCTGACTTCAAAATTTTGAAACAGTATGCCAAATTGATGTGGGAAAAGGTACGCGAAATTTGGGCGCGCTGCCGTGCCGTTCGTCCACTATCGGCGAAAAACCTGAGGGGGGGGCTGTTGAAGACCCCCCGAGACGGGACGGGTTAAGTAGAGGAGATTAAGAGTTGATATGGTAATAAGCGGATGAGATGATCCCAATCTGAATGAAGTTCTATTTGGGGCATCACGCGGTTGTCATCAATCCAGGTTAGATAAGTCAAGGTGTAGGATAGTTAAACATCAACAAGTTTGCAGCCAAGGGTGGTTGGTCAATGGAAGGGGCTGCTTAGCAATGTGTTGAGAGTCCCTCCACTTATGTGTTTTAAAAATAGGCTGAATAAACGTAATCAAAGTGTCTCTTACAATTCTAAGCTGAGAGAAAGGGGATATAACTTGGGGTGGATGGGGTGGGCTCGATGGTACCAGACGCCTTAGATCATGCTTATGCATGGGAAATTATGTTATTAACCCGTTCTATCTCGGGGGTCTTTCAACCGCCCCCTCAGGTTTTTCGTGGATGGTGAACGAACGGCGCGCGGCAGCGCCAGAAATAGGCATAGCTTTTCCCACAACAATTTGGCATGCTGTTTCAAAATGTTGAAGTCAGGTCATCTAGGGTCAACAAGTTAGTCAAGGTCAAGTGAGGTCACCTCCAAAAAAGTTCAACCAGTCGTCACGCTTTAGCGGATACAAATATTTTAATGAAACTTTCAGTGTTTGCTTATCTTTAGGGATGCAACAAAACGTACGATAAGTTTTTCATTTCTTCCATTTTTGACTACTTATTAATTTTGCATATTTGGCTACTAAAATTCAAATCGAAGATTTTGGTTAAAGTAAGCATTTTTTATTAGAGCAGGTTGATTTCCAACAACGTTTCTCGGTCTGCTCTACCCATTATAAAAGGGAAACTAAAGATAGCTTGAAAACTCAAAGTTGTGAAATTTCAAAAATAATTATTTTGGGGGGCAAAATTTTTTTCACGACCCTGGTCGACTTGGCTGCCCTTTTTTTATTCCAAAAAATCTTTCTCCTTTCAAATATCCACCAAAATGAATTCCCCAGAGCCAAAAACATAATGCAAGTCGTGAAAAGTTGTGAAAATCTAGCCCCCCCCTAGTGACGTCACTTTGGGGAAAAAATTTGGGGGTAGATCCGGACCATATTCGTAGAACGCGTTCCGATGGCACCTATTTCGTTTTCGTGCGACGCTTAGTTTGAAGTTTAGAGGGGAGTTACTATCCGCCCCCCTCCCCCCCCGAGACGGGGTGTGAGGATCTGACCGGAGAGACAGCGCGGGTTAACAGGTATACCTGAAGGTGGATTCAGAACCGGTCTCCGGCTACGTGATGCGGAAGAGATTGACCATGGTGACACACTGCAGTAGATAGGTTATTTATAACTTAACACTCGCACGTCCGGCGGTCCGCGCCAACTTCGCATGTCCGGGGGGGGGGCAGATGTAGATGTGAGCACTGGGAACAATCCTCCTTTCCACCCCTGGAAAGTTGGCAAAACGTTCCACTGTTTCCTGATCTCAGATTAGGTGAAAAAACACATACTTTGCATCTTCCCATTTAACACTCGCACATCCGGAGGTCCGCGTCAACTTCGACGTCTATATGCCCCTAAGATCTCTAGAACTATGCTAGCTAGCGACAAACGGAAAACGGCGTTGGATAGCTGGTGATATGCTCTATCGAAAGTGTTTCGGCGATTTTTTCGCTCAGGTCAATATTCAGGTCACTGGGTCATCGAATTCATAGATCAAATTCGACCAGATCGGGTGGGACTCTCATATATTGACACATATCTAAGGACCTGTAACAGATAGAAACAAACGGCAAACGCTATTCGACAGTCCTTGAAATGTGCTATCAACAATATGCGGTGTGATTTAAGGTCAGGTCAACAGAAACTACGACCTCAAGTCAAGATCATGGAGTAGCCTATGGAGGGCATGTAATATATCAATCGACACGTCGTGACAATACAAGCACAATGAAGGTAAGCCTTCTAGTTAAATGCAGTGCGATACAATGCGCAGAAATGTGTAGTGATAGGTAATCTCAGATCACCTTGGTGAGTTAGCGGTAACATAGAGCATAGCTTCCAACCACACGCCACAACCGTTGTGAGATCATTCCGAGAGCACATATGCAACCAGGAAACATTCGTATATTTTACCATAGCCATATAATGAGGAAGCCATGGCCGCGACCTGACCTAAGGCCAATGTTACGAAAAAAACGATATGCATATTATGGTCCCTGATGAGATCATGACGTGTTATAAGTTTGAAATAAATCGCCCAATTATTGTAGAAGTTATGCCACCTAGAACTCCGAGTGTAGTTGGGTCATTTCGCCTGACCTGGTGACCTGACCTAAGATGACCCAGGGTTAAACATGTATGAGGATATGCGGAAAAGCATTGCTATGTTATATGCGGAGGATATGTTTGGCCTTGCTAACTCGATTAGCATGGCGGCAAAGTAGGAAAAACCGCAGGGGGCAGATATCTGCCCCCCGGACGTGCGCGTGTTAAGAAATAACATCTAATAGGGGTTCAACCTCTGGTTCCTCTTCTTAGAGTATCTTTCCTTTTCATGCTTAATTCAGATGAGCCTATATGGCTCTGATCAAGTACTAAAATTGTATGTATTTGTATTGTATCATGCATATTTTAGGCAACAGCTAAATATTTGCACATTTTTACTCGAAACCGTACCGTACGTGCCGACTGATCCAGGGGCCGCGCGACAGGAAGCAGAGGGTGCGACTGACCTCCATACTTCCGCGTCATGAAGGGAATCCTCCAGATGGTGGCCAGATCGGCGCCGACGCCGAGCCGCGAGAGCACTGACGTCACGCGACACACGTACGTGCCGTCCATGACGTCCTCCTCGCTGCCCTCCTCCGTCTCGGTGTCCTCGTCCTGGTCATGTCCGGCTGCCTGGGGCGGCGCAACACGAGCTGATACAGGCCTCAGCGGGTATAATATAGTATATATTTAGTATAATATAGTATATACATGGTGTAATATAGTATATGTATATATATATAGTATAATATATTATACAATATAGCATATATAATATAATAAGTAGGGACCAGCCTGCCTCTCAAGGAGCCCGACCGCTACGCTCAATCGAAGACTCGCACTGCGCCCTGCACAACGGCGGACCACTCTCACACACCCAAACACCCAGATACAACACTAACCAGGATACTACTAGTAAACAATACTAAGATACCAGCAACCACCCATATCTAGCGGCAACTGTTTGCCCTAGAGACAACATACATTAGGGATAAATGTGTAGAAACCAATAATGCAGGTCAACAGGTCATCAGGGACCCTTCCACTCTGAGAGGGACCTCTCTCACACACACACACAAACGCACACCAACACACAAGCACAAACATACATACACATACACACAACTACACACAAACACACACATAAACACACAAGCACACACATACACACACACACACATACGCAACGGTCGAGTGTATTAAAATGGTGTACTACTGCACATCTAAACTCCTGGTGTATACCTCCGGCACCCGATCCTATAACGCATGCAATATTTTGTTGCAAGCATAAGTATCGAGTTTACCATGGCCTTACCATATCAATTGGAGACCTTACCATGTTAATCATACATGGTAAGGTCGCGAATTAATGACAACCATCAGTCACACGGTAAGGTCGCTAATTATTGGCGCACATCAGCCACACGATGAGGTCGCTAATTAATAACACCCATAAATCACACGGTGAGGTCCCTAATTAATGGCACCATCAATCACCCGGTAAGGTCGCTAATTAATGACATCCATCATGCACACGGTTATGCCGCTAATTGATACGCACACCAGCCACACGGTAAGGTCACGAATTAATCACACATGGTGAGGTCGCTAATTGATGGCACCCATCATTCGCACGATAAGGTCGCTAATTAATGACATCCATCATTCACACGGTAATGCCGCTAATTGATAACGCACACCAGCCACACGGTAAGGTCACCAATTAATCACACACGGTAAGGTCACTAGTTAATAACACACATCAGTCATACAGTAATGTCGCTACTTAATAACACCCATCAATCATTATATAATGGGATAATATAATCATTACGTTATATAAGTGCATTATAAGGGGAGTTCCACAAGGCTCCACACTTGGTCTACTACTCTTCCTGATATACATTAATGATTCGGGTAATTCTTTAGATGGAACACTCTATTTATTTGCTGATGATGCTGCTGTCATGATAAATGCTACGAATATTGACGAATTACAAATTAAAGTCCATGCAAATGTTTCAGGAGTGACCGAATGCTTTCCAGCCAATAGATTGTCACTGAACGTCAATAAAACAAACTACCAAATTTATTCCAGCATGCCTAGTGCTAACTTAAACATAGCAATAAATTCTCATATATTTCATAGGAAGCAGGAAATCACATATCTTGGAGTATCAGTTGATGAAAAATGAACATGGAAATTTCACATAGCATATGTTGCTGCAAAAAATAGCGGAAATCTAGGAAAAATGGGAAGAGCAAAATTCTTTCTCAAAAGTCGTGAATTGAAATATCTATATAATACTTTGATTCTTCCATATTTAAATTATTGTGCATTAATATGGGGAACAATTTTCCAACACGATTAGACATAATTGTTAAAATACAAAAAGGGCATTACGAAGCATAGATAATCAGCATTATTCATATCCTACAAATGAATTATTTGTCAAATATAACATTTTGAAGTTTCCTCATATTATACAGGAATAGAACATATTACTACTTCACAAATTTTGTAACCAAGCATTCCCAATCACTATAATGAATACGTTCAAATACTCAGCACCATGAAACTTAAGGCATGTTGATCATTTCCATGTACCGTTTTCATCGAAATCCTATAGGCTTCATTCCATGCCATTTATAGCACCAAGAACTTTGAATACTATTATTCAAACAAAATTTCCTTCCTGTAATCATGTACCTATTAAAAAAGAAGATACAAAAAAAGCTATCAAAGCATATTTTATTGACTTATACATCACAAACTAAATGGTTAGTAAAATTAACAATTTCGCACTACAAAAAGGAGAAACTATATGTAGGTTGATAATATATGTTTGTATGAGTAAAGCTGGATAAACAAGTAAATGCATATGCGATGATGCATATGCACCTATATGATTAATTGCATGTGATTGCAGCTGTGTGCTACTGTGTGCATGTTTGTGCATGGATGTGCATGAATGCATATGAGTGTATATTTATGTATGTGCACGCTAGTATATGTGTATGTATTTATATTTGTATAGATGTGTGAGTGCATGTGTTTATGTATGTGAAGTAAGTTTAGGTGTGCATGTTTCATGTGTGCACATATGCTGTGACACTATCGCACAGGTTTGTGTGATAGTGCACATGTATGTACACTTTTCCCCTCATAACATTTTTCATTTTGTTGCCCCAGGAGTTCCTTGGCGTTACTAGCTGGCTACCTAGCTGAGGTGCTCCTGGGGCTACTTCTACTAATAACTGATGGTGGCCTATCTGCAAAAAATACAAATAAAAAAGATGAAAATAGTTATAGTGAACTGTAGGTATGAAGATAAATGGCATGTGTATTGGCATCCTGAGGCATTCCTAAGCTGGCTGTCCTAACTTTTGAATAGTTGGCGACAGGAAAGTCCAAATAGCAATCGAGCCTGTAACAGTGCGTGTAGCCAAATAGGATAGGCTGCTGCATACGAAACAGGGGTCGACATTAAACAAAAATCACACGGCAAGGTCGCTAATTAATGACATCCATCATTCACACGGTAATGCCGCTAATTGATAACGCACACCACCCACACGGTAAGGTCGCCAATTAATCACACCCATCAGTCATGCGGTAAGGTCGCTAATTGATAACACCCATCAGGAACGCGGTGAGTTGAGCGACATGCTGTTTGCTGTATTTCCACGCGGCGCCTGTGGTTCCCGGCGAGCCGGCATGCACACGGCTCGGTTCACCTTGGGGCGGCTGGCCGGCTGACTGATCTGCAGCCGACTGGAAGTGAGTCCGACCGTGGAGGTCAGACCAGTGGACCGGGAAATACTGCCGCCGCCGGCGCACGGTCAGACGAGGCTCGCCGCCGGCACCGACATGTGCCGCGCGCACCTGCGTCGTAAACGTGCACCCTTGCGGACGCACGCCGCGTCTGTTGTGGCGAACAGTTGGTTTGCATTCTGGAAGTGTCTACCTTGGCTACGGGTTTGGGTGAAATCTCTGATGAAACTCCACACGGATTTGTGTCTTAGCGTATTGCATCATAATTGCACCCGACGTCTAGTTCTCTGCGTGCAAAGGAGCGCTCTGTCGATGGCAGTTGCGCTCAAATTGGACGTGCAGATGTACGGAGGTTTCCTAACAAGGCGAACGGATTTGCATGCAACCACTCCGCTCATCTCCCCCCCCTTCTTCCGCTCCGCCACACCCGACCGCAGCCACGCATTCGTTCACCAAACACCAAGCCATCGATGCAAACGGTCACCAGAGATGAAAATATGGGGAATTATTGGCGTTGCCGAAATGTGATCCAACCATAGCTAATGTGTGGAATTTTTTTCGTGTTGCATCGATCGGCGGCACAAAATATATTGGAGTGTCCATCAAAGAAGAAGGCCTGACTTATCCTGATAAGTTGCACAACATTTATATCTTTGTTCAAAAGGAGCTTGGTGCCTTCCCAAATGTACGGAGTGAATGTCGGCATTGAGTGACCGTTAGGAGAAAAATGAAAATGTTGGCGTTGCATGGCAACATCAATACACTGATTGATGTTGCACCGGCAATGTCAAATGTACATCAGTCTCCACTTTTGAACATAACCACACAACCATGCTCCATTTCCTATCCTTTCTTCGTTGTGTTCCACTACCAGTTGTTTGATAAATAAGTGGCTTCATCAGGTCACCTTCGAAAACGACGTTGAGCCCGAAAAGTTTGCCCGAGCGGCAAACCACGAACTGATCACTGCGCGTGCCGCTTGGCCTCGCTTCTGTGTTCAAGGTCCCCAGTGATCTACTTGTGCGCTATGCGTTACGTGACGTGCCGTGGAACACACGTCTACCCCGACACTGCACCCGCTCCAGCAGTCCGTGGAGCACACGTCTACCCCGACACTGCACCCGCTCCAGCAGTCCGTGGAGCACACGTCTACCCGAACACTGCACCCGCCCACAGTCCGCACACTCTCACCACACTGCACCCGCTCCAGCAGTCCGTGGAGCACACGTCTACCCCGACACTGCACCCGCTCCAGCAGTCCAACGTCACCCACACTGCACCCGCTCCACCAGTCCGTGGAACACACGTCACCCCGCATTGCACCCGCTCCACAGTCGTGGAACACACGTCTACCTCGACACTGCACCCGCTCCAGCAGTCCGTGGAGCACACGTCTACCCCGACACTGCACCCGCTCCAGCAGTCCGTGGAGCACACGTCTACCCCGACACTGCACCCTACAGTCCGTGGAGCACACGTCACCCCGACACTGCACCCGCTCCAGCAGTCCGTGGACACCGTGAGTGCCCGCTCCACAGTCTGTGGAACAACGTCACCCCGACACTCACCCGCAGCAGTCCGTGGAACACACGTCTACCCCGACACTGCACCCGCTCCAGCAGTCCGTGGCCACGCACGCACCCGCTCCAGCAGTCCGTGGACACACGTCTGCCCAACACTGCACCTGCTCCACCAGTCTGTGGAGCACACGTCTACATCGACACTGCACCCGCTCCAGCAGTCCGTGGAGCACACGTCTACCCCGACACTGCACCCGCTCCAGCAGTCCGTGGAGCACACGTCTACCCCGACACTGCACCCGCTCCACCAGTCCGTGGAACACACGTCTACCCCGACACTGCACCCGCTCCAGCAGTCCGTGGAGCACACGTCTACCCCGACACTGCACCCGCTCCAGCAGTCCGTGGAGCACACGTCTGCCTGAACACTGCACCCGCTCCAGCAGTCCGTGGAGCACACGTCTACCCCGACACTGCACCCGCTCCAGCAGTCCGTGGAGCACACGTCTACCTCGACACTGCACCCGCTCCAGCAGTCCGTGGAGCACACGTCTACCCCGACACTGCACCCGCTCCAGCAGTCCGTGGAGCACACGTCTACCCGACACTGCACCCGCTCCAGCAGTCCGTGGAGCACACGTCTACCCCGACACTGCACCCGCTCCAGCAGTCCGTGGAGCACACGTCTACCCCGACACTGCACCCGCTCCAGCAGTCCGTGGAGCACACGTCTACCTGAACACTGCACCCGCTCCAGCAGTCCGTGGAACACACGTCTACATCGACACTGCACCCGCTCCAGCAGTCCGTGGAGCACACGTCTACCCCGACACTGCACCCGCTCCAGCAGTCCGTGGAGCACACGTCTACCTCGACACTGCACCCGCTCCAGCAGTCCGTGGAACACTCGTCTACCCCAACACTGCACCCGCTCCAGCAGTCCGTGGAGCACACGTCTACCTGAGCACTGCACCAGCTCCAGCAGTCCATGGAACTGAAAAACTGACAATCAGTAGAAAAGAAAAGAAAACTAGAACTGAACTCTCCGTGGCCCAAAACAGAAGCCTGTATACTGGTTAGCGACTTTCTGATTTTCTCTGTAGAGGTAACAATAAACTGCACTCTTCACCGGGAACCGCACCACACCACACCGAAGTTAGCCTAGCTCATTCAATGCACTCACTATGTGAACTCCTGAACTATAAATCACCTCGTTACTTGGTGTACTCATGCTGGAGACCCGCCACTGCCCCGCACCTACCCTGCGGTCACGTGCACTCACCGGAAACAGGGCGACGCCCTGAGTGGTGGCGGCCGGCTTCTCGTCATCACTGTGAGGCACGGCCGGCAGGCCGTCTACGCCGGCGCACTGGTCGTCGTAGACGGGCACCACCAGCTGACCCGAGAGGCCGTCGTTGACCACGTGCACGGCCGACGGTCTGCGGGACCAGGCCGGCGGCGGCACGGCCAGCCGGCCGGCCGGACCGTCGTCCCCGGTGCCTGGTGCCTGGTCCCGGGCGTGCGCGGCCGAGGACCGGCGGGGCCGGCCCGCCGCCGGCACCACCAGCTCGTCGGTCACCGTCGACGGCCGTCGCGACTGTCGCGGCGTGAGGCTCATCTTGCCGTCCCGGCCGACGCCCTGCCGCACACGAAGTCGACTGTCAGAGTGCTTACGCTATACGGTTCCGCACAATCCACTGCCACTGCAGCTCCAGCAACTCCGGTTCAGCTCCGACTGGTTTAGGAGCCATTTGGAGAGTCACAAGCGGCGCGTGAGCGTGTTCGGAACACTGTCACTCTCGACATCACCGTGGGAACATTTCAGGGGGCATGCTTGAGCCCGTTGTTCAATATTTAACCAAGGCGGCGTGGCAATGCATTCCACCGGACATCAATGGGCTCAAAATACATATTGTCCTCTAAGCGGACGCTGTTCAGATTGCTGTTATAGGTTCGGTTAGGTTAGGCTGGGTTTATGTAGCACTGAGATTGCACGGGCCATGGAGGAAGTACTTGGCATTATCATGTTCTGGTCCGTTCAGCATGGGATGAAAGTGAACACATGCAATAGACAACTCATATGTGTTGGAGGCCGACGACAGCTGGCCTTCCTGGACCACAATTCGACTGTTTCTTTCATGGGAGAAACTCTGAGCTGTGCAGTCAAAGTAAGGTATCCAGGACAAGCAAGTAGCAGGACAAGTATGGACAAGCTCGTGTCAGTGCTTTACCAACACGCATCGGTCCCATACAAGCCCACTCGGTGGCATATAAGCCCGCTCGGCGCCATACAAGCCAGCGTCGGCATCATACAAGCGCACTCGGTACCATACAAACCCGCTCAGCGTCGTGCAAGCACGCTGGGTGCCATATAAGCCAGTGCCGAAGATCGCACGATTTTATCAGGGCAATGCTGCGGCACTTTAACGAATCCACGAACCGCGGCTCTGCGATCGAATGCCGACAACCTAATCGGATAGACAATGACCGCCTTAAAGAGAAACTGGTCAATGCCAACTTGAACTGCGTGCGCTCCGCCGCGGAACGAACTGCGATATCTGAGGAAGTATTGCAGACACTCACGCCGATTAGGCAGGCACAAGTGGTGGTGCCGCTGCGGCGAGTACATCGGCCGGCGTCGGCTGTCCCGTGCGTGTCTCACCTCTGAGTGGCGGTTAGGTGCCTCCAACTCACACTATCTAACCGGTGAGCTGGTGGCGACCTCTGCGGCCGGACCGACCGACGGAACGTGATGAACACAGGGCAATCTACAGGGGGTGCCGCACAGCCACAGGTCGCGACTGCCGGGACCACCTGCAGCGCGAGCTGAAGGAGGTCGGTCGGAACCAAACCGGGCACGTACCGCGGCCAGCCGTGGGCGGAGGGCCGTAAATAGTGCGCCGAACGTGACACCAGATGCGATCAGCGCCTTTTTCGCAGCAAGGGACCAAAAATGGCTATTAACGTGCCACAGTCGAGCTGATACGTGTCTGCAGGAATATCACGTGCATACGCTGGTGTTGTCTTCGATTGAGTCCAGTGACGTCAGAAGTTCCACCCACACTTTTTGGCAGGTCTATTTTTATCTTCCGAAAAACCGCAATAGTTTTGAGTCTCATTTATTATGAAACAACAAATGAAGTCATTTTCTGGCCCTACTCGTCGAAGAATTTCCGATGATATACGGGTGGAAGTCATGCACCACTTAGTATGGATGTGAGAGGGGGTCTTTAACCTCCCCCTTCCCGAGACGGGGTGTGAGAATCTGACCGAAGAGACGGAGGAGGGTTAAATTCGTTAGTGTTGGATTTGTTCGTCATTTAAACAGGCATCCGCTTGAGAGTCATCGTAAACGTTTCGCATTTGTTTTGATTTAAATTTAATCCCCACCAGGCAATTGACGTCCTATTGCAGCAATAAGCCGTCAGCCGGAGAAGTAATTCTGCGGAATATTTTACATCATCTGGATAAAGAAGACAATCATAGTAAAATGTTGGAGCAAATCGTCAATGGACACGGACAGGAAAAGAGGAGCCAACCAGCATCCTGTCGGGACCCTGGACACTTCCGGTCTCCAGCTGGAGGTGTTGCCGTTCACGATGACTCTCTGAGTCCCGGGAGACAAATGCGAGGCGAACTATTTGAGAGTAAGGGCCTGCAGATGACAGGATTGTTTCAGCTTTCTGATGAGCACAGTGTGATTTAGACTTTGAAAAGCGGCCGAATAATATGTGTAAGTTGAGCCCGTCTGGTATCCGTCATCCCCCCACACACACACACCCACACACGCAGAAAAAAACTGGCCAAGAGCGTGCAACATGACCATCTTGGCATGAAGTCGTGCTGCTGAACACATAGTACAGGAACCACATGTTGAAAATGCACATAATACACCATTTGCTCAAGCGCTTTTCTGAACACCGATAACAAGGAGAACAATCCATAGTGTTTTTTTTTATTTCTTGTCACCGTATTTTTTGGCACGATAATGATATTTGCTTCTTTATGTACGTTTAGGAATACTCCCGAACTTACTGGAAGGTCGAACATTTTGTTAAAAGAGTGAGTTCCCCGTGCACTCACGGCTTATGAGCTTGCTCACGCTGTTTGATCCAAAGGCCTTGTGAGAGATTATGAACTCTAAAGCTGCGGTTACTGCTGCGTCTGATCGTGTAACCGTGAAATAAGATCCGAAGGGCACAGTGCTGCAGTCGGATGCTGCTTGACTGCCTGATCTGTAAATTTTGCACCGATAGCCTCATTGAATGTAGGTGCACGTTTGCTGTCATCAGAAATGGTGTCTCTATTCCATCATACAACATTGGTGATACACAAAGTGTTGATGCATTTAAAGAACCAATACATTTTCGGGTTGGTGTAAAGTTCTCCCCCAGGCTGCGCAATTATTCGAAGCATTTTGTGCTACCAATAGGTTCAAAATGAGCTCTTCTACATGAACATCAGCTCCGGTGTCATCAGCTGGGTTACGGCGCCATTAGCGAAATCCTGCCTCCTTTAGCAAGAGCGTCGCACGCACAGGTATGTCTAACCATGGAGGAGTAGCGCGCCTTAGTGTCGCCACAGGTACATGGTCTGCAATGGCGGACTCCAATTGGTCATAAAATGTGTCTGCCGCGCGATTAACATATAGATCATAGAAAAGACTCCAAAGGATGAGCGCAAGCCTCTGGCGCAGACCCTAGAAATCCGCTCGCTCGCAATTAAGTACTTGGCGCCGTTTTATCAATGGTGGGCGAGTTGAACTAATTGCGACGCTGGAAACTGTTTCTTTGTCGTCCGTATTTAGTACACAAACACACATTTCGGCACAGATCGGCAGTTGTATAGAAAAAAGCATAACATAGTGTTGCCCATGTTAGGCTCGACCGCCCACTGCAGTACATTTTTGGTGAATCTATGCAGACCCCCTTCATACCATTACCGGATCCTTATCTACAACATGCTGGTCTTTGCCATTCGTCCATTCATCATTCACATGTTTACACCCAACGGACACCTCACCACTGTTCACAACATGTTTGTATTCATCTTGGGTGAGGTGACACAGATGCCCCTCATCTACTCCCACCACTGGTCTCTGGCTGGCAAGCCAGTGTGGTGCTCTCCTCCTTGCAGTCCTGGCGTACTCTTCGTCCTACGCTGCCCTACTGGCCTACGATACGATGGTCCTACTGGCCTCCACTGGACCTGCCTCTGCAATTTACTCTAGCTCTCCACTCTCCCGTGTCATTTAATCCAATCTAAGTAGTCATTATGTCGGGAAAAGGTCATGGTCAAGGGAAAATGTCAGGACAACTTCCGGCAGGTACTCAGGATGTTCTGTGAACGACCCCACACTGCTCGCGCAAGTGGTGAGGAGGTGCCGAACCCCAGAACCGCATAGGTTCCACCGCCAGTGGCATGCATAGCATACAGTTTTTCCTTCTTCTTCTTCAATTTAATCCCGGTACGTGCCACATCGAGCCGGGCGAAGCCGACATGTAGGACATTGGCACGTGGCGACGGCAGTGCTGGGCAACTGCGTACCATTGCACCGCAGAACACAGAACCGTACACAGCACAAATGGGCCAGCCTGCGTGACGCACGAGCGAAACATTCGCCATGTCCCGCGCGGTGCTGCACTGTCAGCCAGCCGCCCGACCCGCTCCTCCGTTCAAAGCGGCAGTCAACACCCGGCAGGAATGTCCGCCTCTGTGTCCGTCCGGCAGCCGCCACCGGTGAACGAAGCGTGAATCATCGCTTGGCGGCGGCCGCTATACGACCACACTCGGGGCCGAATGGCAGATGCGGGCTCGATCGGTCGGCACACGGATGTAACCGAGTCGCCGCCCTGTGGAGCACGTGATCCTGATTGTGTGCACCATTAGCCGGCGGGTGTCGGCCGGCCGGACACCCGCCGTGTCACCGGGGTCCCCTGACCGGACCTGTGACACTCGACACGACGCTCTCGCGTCACAACCGCGTCCAGAACTCGGCCGACTCCCACCGGTGGCGTAAACGCACCTGTGCTGGTGTTTCGCGCCACCGCCTCAATTTATCGTGATCTTTGCAGGCTCGTAGCTGTCGTAGAGCAACGTCAGTCACCCTCCTCCCACCATCCCTCCTCCAAAGAGCTTCCGTGTCTTCCTTATGGGCTGTTGCGCTCCCGGCCCTCCCCATGTAGTGGTCGATAGAGTTCGTATTTGGAAACGCCCAAGGAAAGACACGTTGATCTAGGTAAACACTATGGTGGCACGTGCAGTTCCACAGTAGCGCCACCACCAGATCAAATTTTGCGCTTGGTATGGTGTGGGTTCTCTTTTGTGTTTTGCATTGTGGAGCTTCGTTACTCCACACACCGACAACTTTTGACTTGGGCAACCTTGGTTACATAAACTAACCAATACTAGGGTGGACCAATGAAAAACTAACCATGACTAAGAAAACACTAAGGTATGATTAAGCCATGACTAAGGTGTGGCTCAGCTTTTCCTCATGTTCATCTTACTTGTCTAAGGTGACTAATGTAATGCCAATGCTTCATTGAGGCAATGCTATAGTATACCCCAATGCAATACTCAGGTTCGAGCACAAATGTGATAGTCTTCCACTGACCCGCTGGGAACGCGTGCTCTACACGACCGCCGACGTCCATCGTCCACCGACCAGACCAGGTCCGGTGTGCCATTGACCAGCGCCGGCCCGGACCGGTGTGTGCCAAGGCCGGGTCCGGTGTGCCATTGACCAGCGCCGGCCCGGACTGGTGTGCCATTGGCCAGCGCCGGCCTGGACCGGTGTCTGCCAAGGCCTGGCCTGGTGTGCCATTGACCAGCGCCGGCCCGGACCGGTGTGTGCCAAGGCCTGGCCTGGTGTGCCATTGACCAGCGCCGGCCTGGACCGGGGTGTGTGCCAAGGCCGGGTCCGGTGTGCCATTCACCAGCGCCGGCCCGGACCGGTGTGTACCAAGGCCTGGCCTGGTGCGCCATTGACCAGCGCCAGCCCGGACTGGTGTGTGCCAAGGCCGGGTCCGCGTGCCATTGACCAGCGCCAGCCCGGACTGGTGTGTGCCAAGGCCGGGTCCGGCGTACCGGGGCACCTCGCACCGTCACTCCGATGGGTAATCTTGTGGGCAGTCACAATAGGAAAAAGAAGGGAAGAGACAAAAGAAACGGACGCCAGGCCTTCCATTACATGCAGTACATTTGTTTCCCTTCATCCATTATTTTCCGAATTTTTTGGCTGAAGCAATAACTGACATAGGAAGGAATATGTCGTTGCTTCCTATCCCAATGCACTGTAAATTGAAGCCTACTGTGATATCCAATCAGCATTTATTTTGCACTACGAATATCACAAAGCTCCACCTTGTGTTATAACCGTAGCAATTTCTTCATCAAGTGTCATCAGAAGGGGAGAAAATTGGAACTGCATATTTGGCGCCTGTTGTTGCTCAGCCCATGTACCTGTACATGTTTATCTTGATGACAGATACATGTGGTGTTTTTTCTTGGTCGTTGATGTATCCGGTGCCCAAAGGTGAGCATCTGCCACATGATATAGCACACTATACAGCACAGTCTGCAAATTGTGGCACCAGGCAGATGTAATAGATGCATGATATTTATCATGGCAAGAGCATACAGTACGAAAGAAACCAAGTTAATATACCTCTTGCCTAGGTAGCTTTTGACCAGATTTATCCTTCAAAATAGATGTACTGCGCACCCCCTTGTGTCAGATATCAGCAGAAGTGTACAACGGCTTTGGGCGGGGTAACACATATTGAATAATGACATCAAATTTCAGAACTAAAAACTGACCGGACCTGGTTGATACATGTTTTCCCCTTCCTATCCGCAACGCACTTACAGAGAAGTGTCAAAGAGAAGACTTTGCATACGGTAATATATAATGAAGAATACCTTAAACTTATGAAGAAACCTAGCCTAGCCAAACCTAGCATAACCAGCCTAGCCTAACTTAGACTAGCCTACCTAACAGATGTTGGATCGCCTACGGCCTCCCAATGTTGGACCGTGTACTGCCTACTGATGTTGGACCACATACGGCCTACGTATGTATCTCCTACGGCCTACGGATGAAACATTAGGGATGTATAATGCAAAATTGAGAACACCTAATCCGGCCTCACCTAACCAGAACATAAGTAACAATGCCGCAGATGACAATGTTTAAGTGCATTAGCTCACCTCTATTCTAAGTGCGAAGAACAGTCCACGGCTGACTTTCACGCTTGATGCTTCCGCTACTTGCCCGGTACGCGTGCAGCCTGGCTTCCTCTAGCATGAACTTATGGAAGGGTCGGTTTACTGTCACTTTCAGAAGTAAATACCTTGACGGATCTGGCAAAAACATACCGTTTGCTGTCCCGGACGCTTCACCCACTATCTGGCATTCCTTCACAGTCCCTACACCTGTTGTATGTAAGGCTGACTGATATTTTCGTCCGAAAATGATCGCTATGATTCGCATCATGATGCACACACCAGTCATATATCAGAGAGCTATGTGCCTTCCGCCTATCACTGTACATCACGAGCCCTGTCTCCATACTTCAGAGATGCGTGTGCCTTACATCCATCACCATATATCACGAACACTGTCTTCATACTTCAGAGAGCCATGTGCCTTCCATGCACTACTGCATGGCACGGGCCCTGTCTTCATATGCTTTATGATGAGTGTGACCAAAGTATCTGTGTTGTGTTTCATCTGTTTTGCATCCACACGGGTATCATCGGCGCCACGGACCTTGGTTAGAGAGGACATGATCATCTGATGATCCATTCTTTCCATGCAACGCTCATATGCGCAATGTTCAGCTCAATACGTTTGGGGGACACTTCTTCCATTCCCCTTTGGCGTCCCTATGTACAAGGGAGACCCAAAAATCATTGGGCACCCTTCCTATCCTCCAAGACATCCATATTTAACTCCGCTTCTTCCATTTTCATATTTTTTTATCCCAAAGCAGCATTCATCAACCTTAACTTCACCTTGCTAGCCACCAATCGCTTCCTGACCATCTTGCTCCAACTGTTCTTCTACAGTTCGTTTGGCGTCATGAGTGGACATAGTACCGATGGCGCCGCTCTGGTGGTGGGTTTGTGAAGGAACACCACCGGGGTGGGCTTGCTTATGATTAACCCACCCAGTCTCTCCGGTCAGATCCTCACACCCCCTCCTCCGCTTCTTGGGGGATAGTAACCCCCTCTAATATCCAAACTAAGCGTCGCACGAAAACGAAACAGGTGTCATCGGAAAGCGCTCGACGAATAGGGCCCGATTCCACCGCCAAAACAATTTCCCTTCCAAAAGTGACGTCACTAGGGGGCCTAGATTTTCACGACTATTTCACGACTTACATTATGCTATTGGCTCTGGGGAGTTCATTTCGTGGGATATTTGAAGAAGAAGAAAAATTGGAATCAGAAAAGGACAGCGAAATTAACCAGGGTCATAAATCTTTGGCCACCCAAATATCAAAATATCATTTTTTTTCAAAATTTTTAGTTTCCAAGTTTTCTTCAATTGTCCTTTTCTAGTGGGTTGAGCAGACCGAGAAACGTTGTTGGGAGTCAACTTGCTCTAATAACAAATGCTTACTTTAGCCAGAATCTTCGATTTGATCTCTAATAGGCAAATATGCAAAATTAATAAGTCAAAAACAGAGAAAATGAAAAATTCCTCTCGTACGTTTTGCTTCATCCCTACAGATCAGAAAACGCTGAAAGTTTCATTAAAATATCTGTATCCGTCTAAAGCGTGACGACTGGTTGAACGTTTTTGGAGGTGACCTCACTTAACCTAGACTAACTCGTTGACCCTAGATGACCTGACCTCAAAAAGTTTGACATTAACATGCCAAATTAATGTGGAAAAGGTATGCCAAATTTCGACGCGATGCCTCGCGCCGTTCGTTTACTATGCGCGAAAAACCTGAGGGGGCGGTTGAAGACCCTCCCTCCAGAGACGGCGCGCGTTAATGCTATATTCTGGTTTCTGGAGAAAGTGCAAGTAATGTGCAATGGTCAAATTGGAACAACATTGAAACAAGCTCTCTTTATTATCAATGCATCTCACTCTGTCACTTTGCCCTTAAATTGAAATGGGAGCAATTGGCCTCTCGACTACTAGTAATGAATCGCGTTATACATCTGTGTGGTGCACTGGCAATTTCAAATGTTCTAACTACACGAAAATCCAACGCACTACATGTTGATACAATTTTGAATAATGTCTATGTCCATGTCCATGTAGTCTTTACTCTATTATTTTTCAACTCAATTTCAGGGTCTGCGTTCCAAATTATCACATCGTATTCCTCTGAATTGCATATCGGATGTTTTACATTAGCGAATGAATTTCCCAGTGGTCCAAAACCAGTATAATATCAATTACCTTCTGATGATATACCCGACTACTTTGTAGATACCTAACCATGCCACTTTTCACCTTTTGACATCAGTCAGGTTCCGGCCATCAAGTTCCATCCATCAAGTTTCGGCCTTGATCAATGCCAGGGAACATCGGCTCTGCCACGCCAAAACTCCAATCGTGGCGGAATTCATGCCAGGCACATCAATTATCGCTTTAAATTTGAAAATGTGTGTGTAACTTTGGCGTTGGGGCCCAATGACGTTCAGGGAATGGTTCCGCCCCCAACATAGATGGCGGGCGGACCGCGGGCCGCGGGTGACGCCGCTGGCGGCCCACCGTCTATGGTGGATGAAGATCAGAAAATAGTTCCAGAAGCCAATGAGCAAAGCATCGATATGCGCAATGTATCACTGGGAGTGGAAATGAAATTGACGGTAACGATAATCCATGCACTGTGCATCATATTTTATTGAGTCTCATAAATTGCAACTATATTCTTCGCGCACACACTAGAGAGCATCCGAGAGCGTTTGTCGCGGGCGCATATTTCACAGTTCTTGGATGACAACAGGAACTTACCTATTTGCTTGATTTACTGGAGATTTCCCCGATGTCCGCATTATCATTACGTCTGATGCCTAACGTGCCTCACAACACAATGATCTACAGACAGCTACAGTACGCGAGTTAGACCGAAGAGAGACCTTCACAGTCTCATGGTTGTTGTCGTACTGGCACCAGACAATAACTTGCAAATGATTATTCCAGGACTCGTGCTGTTCCACAAGAAAATTACTTTTATAATCACTTACTGTGAAATTGCACAACTGTCTTCAATCCCGTTTGCGGTCTATTTCATTTCGGTTGCAAATCCATATTTCACTCTTTTCTTTGTAATATGCCGGAAGTCGACATCTACCACAAATCACCGTTTCGGGAGCACACCGGGAGCCAGAAACAAACGTAAAGCGTCGATGTTATTGTTATATAAATTCGCAATGAGCTTGCATCAAATTCTTGCACATTCAGAACACGCCATCCTCACCTACCCCGTTTATGTCCGTACAATATTGGGCTTAGAGAACTTGGTGAAGGCACACAACTATCCTCTACTTCTGTCAAAGTTACAACTTGGACTATACGTACTACAATAGTGTCCGAATCTATTAATACATTTTTACAATTGGAATTTGGAAACCAAAATTTCATGACTTTATTCCAATCTAAATTATGCATTCATACAAATGAAAGTCAACATGTCTTACGATTATGCATCTTACTGGAGTAGTAGGAAATCCATTAAGAATTGCGCGATGCAGGATCTTAGTTAGTCCCATCTACACAAAGTGACGGGACATCATACTATGAACATTTCCTTTATGCGTGATTTCCTCAAGAAATGTCAGAGGGGAACAGTTGTCAGGTGTTTGTCCAAAAACGATCACTCTTCCGTCCCCTCTCTCTCTCTCCTTCTACTGCACTCTCTCCCTCTGCCAGCACCTACCTGAGTGACGGAGGCCTTCCGACGCAGGCAGTTAATGGTGCCGGACGGCGCGCTCAGGGAGGGCATCAGCCTGCTCCTGTTCGGACGGCGGCTCCGAGACGAAGATCTGCCGCCGCGGCCGTCCGACCGCAGTCGGGTCATGGCCTGCCCGCCCCCAGGGCACAACTGGGCCAGGTCCATGGTGTCGACAGCGGCTGATGTTCACCTCTGGGGTGTTCGACGCTCCGTCGGGTCACTACAGCCCGTCGCTGCGGTCGGACACAGCGACCTGTGGCGGCGGTCGGTTCAGGTTTCCGTCGAGGCTGTTGCTGATCTGGCCTTCAATGGCTCAGGGATTTCTGAGAGTTGAATTGAGATCGCACCCTAATTTCTCGGAGATCCAGAGACGTTGAGGTTCACAAACTCGGACAGTTAGAGACGCGGAGATTTGTTGTGTTCCCTGCTAGCCGAGCTCCGCTGCATTCAGACACGGATAAAGCTTTTGCGCCAGTTTGCGTGCAATGTTCACGAGGTTGTAGCACGGTTCCCCCACAGTACGCTTCTGTCTCAGTACCATTCCCATACAGCTATGCTCCGCTTCAACCCTATTCGTACCCTGCTAGCACTTCTCAGTAACTCAGTAGGTCTAACGCAGCTTGCTTAACTTGCAGGTGACTACAACGCCTTTCACCTTTGAGGTGGGCATTTCATTTCAGAACTGCCTTGTTGCAAGGAGACTCCAGCACCTCCTGGAACTTGCAGCAGCTCAGCAGCCCGCTGGCTGTCAGTGCTTAGGAGTCACAGTGGTCTGGATTCTCAATCTGAGCACTGCTGCTCTCAGTCAACAGTATGCCCCTGACAGAAAATCGGCACTCGTCACGTCTGAGAGTCAAAGCCGAAATTGTATCGCTGACACTTCAACACTGGCA
Source organism: Imbricaverruca yamaguchii (assembly GCA_034440575.1). Lineage (NCBI taxonomy): Eukaryota > Metazoa > Arthropoda > Thecostraca > Neoverrucidae > Imbricaverruca > Imbricaverruca yamaguchii. The sequence continues at coordinate 320,598 of JAOTOL010001653.1, read as the reverse complement.
TTTCACACCTGGCATTTCACCACCCGGAGTTCAGTGGCAAGGCGTCGCCGACGGCAGCTGTCGAGAACTGTCGGCGCTTCACCACCGCTGCTGACACCGCTGACGGCTCACCACCGGAGAGCTGACGACGGGGGTTCACCGCTGACAGCTCACCACTGAGGAGCTGACGACGGGGGTTCAACGCTGACGGTTCACCACTGAGGAGCTGACGACTGGGGTTCACCACTGACAGCTCACCACTGAGGAGCTGACGACGGGGGTTCACCACTGACGGCTCACCACTGAGGAGCTGACGACGGGGGCTCACCGCCGACAGCTCACCGACTGGCAGCTCACCACCGACTGCTCACCGCTGGCAGTTTACCACCGACAGCTCACCACTGACAGCTCACCGCTGACAGCTCACCACTAAGGAGCTGACGACGGGGGGCTCACCACTGACGGCTCACCACTAACAGCTCACCACTGGTAGTTCACCACTGCCAGCTCACCACTGGCTGTTCTCCACCGACAGCTGACGGTCACCACTTGACGTCTGAGAGCTGAGCAGGTGAGTAGGTGACCGGGTGAGCTGGGACACCCGGCGGCGGCGCGGCCCGGTGAGCGTGTGCCGCAGGCCAGCCGAGCGTCGCGTCACGTCACGACGCGTGACGTCACGTCACGGCGCCGGCGGATGTGGCGCGTAGCGGGCCGTGACTGCGGCCGTCGCGCCGAGGTCGCCCGGCCGGCGCCGCCCGTCGACGGCCGGCGCGCCGAGCCGGGCCAGGTCGGGTCAGAGCAAGGTCAGGTCGGGGTCAGGGCACGGTCAGAGCGGTTGGTGAGGCCTGCCGCGGGGTGATCGGGCCGCTGGGCACGCCGCTGTGCGGCCGACACCACTTGGCGGGCGCCGCCTTCGTCACAACAGCTGAGCAGGTGAATAATCGCCAGCTGGTGACAATTGACTCACAGCCTGGGGACGTCCCGAGGTCGAAATATGTGTCACACGAAACGCTTCGTCTTCGGATACGTATGGGTAAGACACACCAACAATGCAAATAAATTCTGAGTTTTGTGGTCAGGGGAGTTGACCACGTTGCGATTAGTATGCCATGATATCCGAGAAACCAAGCCTGCACCTTCGACTCTTGAGCATCGTGATGACCGAGAGCCTAGGGTTGTTCTATAACACTGGTCTGCGTGATTTATAAGGTCAAGGGTGTCTCAGCTGTTTTTAGGTCAGTTTTTCATGCTGATTCCGAAAATGGCATCCGTTTTGCTCGATTAGCTCGATTTTGTAAAAAATATGTCATTTCACTCATATGAACCAAAACATTGCTCTGACTGGTTTACTAGTGAATCCGACAGAAGCATACATAAAGGTTTAAACTCCAAACAGATGGACCATAAGTGTATTCAGAGCGCATCCCAACAGTACACACTACTGCGAAACAAATGGCCTTTTCAGGGAATTCCGACTGTGCTGAGCAGATGGGACATCCCTCTTCAGGCACCAACAACAGTCCGCCAGAAAGTTCACATCCCACCGACCTTGGTAGCGTTCTTCCATCACCCGTATGTCTTTGTGGAAGCGTTCTCCCTGCTCTTCACTGTAATCTCCACAGTTATCTGGGAAATAATCTAGATTGGACCTAAGGAAGTGCATTTTTACCGACATTTGAGCACCAAGTTGCTGAAAACTGTTCAGCTTCTCTCTGCTCACATGAGGAAATTTCTGTCCCAAAAATGCAAATCCTCGTCCTTCTTTATACAGTGCTTTCACAAAATTTTTCATCAAACCGTGTTCGATATGGAGTGGTGAAAGTAGGATTTTCTGTGGTTCAACCAGGGGGCGTGACTGCACGTTGTTGGAGCCAGGTTCAGTGCATGCCTGGATGGTCAGTCACGTTGTACATAGTGCTGTTTGTCAGCCCGACTGTCCCAGAAGCATAGAAAGCATGGATATTTCGTGTAGCCGCCCTGCAGCCCAAGGACGAGACCTACTACCTTGAGGTCACCACAGATCAGCCAACCATGCTCTTTATAGTTCAAAGCAGACAACAAAAGCTCCATGCTGTTATGCGTTTCCCTCAGTTGCACCGAGTGTCCAACAGGAATCGACGCGAACTTATTGCCGTTGTTCAGAAAATCTGCCTTCAGGCTCCTACTCGAGGAGTCTATGAATAGCCTCCATTCTGCCGGGTTGTACTCTGTACCCATTGCTTCTACTAGGCCCGCGATGTTGTTGCAGTAGACTAGAGAATGTTCTTCGTCGAAGGCAAAGTATTCCCTGAATTTTTTTTCGCGATTCCGATACCAAAAGAATGTCGTTTCAGACGCCAGCAAACGTTTCTCGCGGAGCCGTGAACCCAGCAGCTGAGCAGATTCCTTGGACAAGTTCAGGTCCCTCGTTAGGTCATTGAGCTCAGCTTGGTTCAACGGTACCGGTCGATCGTTCTCGGTCGGTTCATATGCACCAGACGCGTCTGCGTCTGGTGCATATGAACTTCCAGTCATTTCATTTCATAGAATCGGAGTCGGAAGATGACTCGATGTCGACATCGGGTTCAGGGATGTACTTGTACTTGTACTTTTACTTTAAAAGATAATGCTTTGTCCCCTTCCTCCTGCGTCCCAATTCTCACTTCTCTCCGCTACTGATATGTCATACTGCAGTATGCATACTGATACATCAGTGTGTGAGTTGTTATCTTTGATGTAGTGTGAAAACTTGAGCTAATCGAGAAGAATGGATAGCATTTTCGGATTCAGCACACGAAACTTGTATTAGAACAGCTGAGAAATTTCCGATCTTTTGAATAAAAAAGTTTTGAAACGCAGGCCAGTGTAATCAGTGCCATACTTTCGGCCCATGAATGCCGCAAATATCCCAGAGCCTAAGATACTTCTGTACCCTGCGCAACACCTTCGGTCCATGAATACTGTGATGTTCCAGATCCTCGGATACTTCTGTAACCAGCGCAACACATTCGGCCCACGAATACTGCGAAATCAGATATTTTAGAATACATCTGTAACTAGTGCAGCACCTTCAGCCCACGAATGCTGTGATGTCCGAGAGCCTGGGACACTTCTACACCGTTCTCGTCGTCTTAGTACAAAGGTTGGGTCGCCTCAGGCACTCGATGTCAACGCCTCCGGCTGGGATTGCCGTTGGCGATTTGCCAGGCCAGGTCGGGTCGCATACACCAGACGGCCTTGCTCGGCAGTGTTGGGCGCCAATTGGGTGCCCCCGGCAGAAGGCGCTAGCTAGCCGACCATCAGCGGAACACTAGTCAGTGTGCGGAACAATACATGAAGACATAAAGACATAAAATATTAGTGCAACTATGAGCCACAAGGGCCCTTCTTGGTTGCACTCTGTACACTGAACCAGTCTCCCACCAAATCTGTCAATCAGCCCTCCCTGTAATACTGAAAAGCAAGCCCTCTATTCTTATAATGATTGTCTATGGTGTTTTTAAAGATGTTCAATGTGCTGCTACTGACAATGTTTTCTGGCAGCTGGTTCCAGTGTTCTACTGCAAATACAAATAGGCGAACGTCGGCAGCACACGTGTGACGCCGAGGCACAAGATGGCAGGGCTTTGGAGAGCTTTTGCCAGATACAAGCATGTCTCACGTGATGTGCTGAATAGCTGAATACATTCACAAAATTCGTGTATCACCGGCAACGAAACGTTTGCCGCGTACATCTGCTTGCACTTAATTGGTCACAACACATCCGTCTTTAACGAAATGACAGTCAGAGCCCTCGCCATGTATATTGGATAGGCGGATGAGTGGATAGGCCGTTTTTATATGTAATACCAAAGGCGCAATAATAAATGTCATGCAGATTATGGAGACTCGTCATCGCCCTACCCCGCAGTGGCGGTGTTCATGCATCAGGCAATATAATGGACGAATATTATAGTTTGGTATCGTAACGTCGTGTCGATGTCTTGCCTATGAATGGAAGCATGATCATGAAAGATGACAATCAATGGGCATGAATCATCATTGACATCACTGAGGCATGACCAGCAGTTGCATTGCAAATTCTTGTCGACACAGTGTACCTTGGTGTTGACTGATGGTAAAGAAAAGGTTTAGCTTGGTATTGGCGCAAGTAGTCCGAATCACCGACGCGAAAGTAGAAGTGTAATGGCACCGACCGGTACCAGGTAAATATACTTGCTTCAGCATAGTCATAGAGGGCAAATTGTTTTCCTCCAGAGCGTGCTACTTGTCAAATGACTACGTCACCGTGATCAAACTGCCCTACATGGAGCATGAAATAAACACAAAATATTTCCGCTGCAGGTAGACCTCATTGAAAGAACACCGCCTATTGTAAATGCCGAAAACGTCCATCCTTGGAGTAAGGAAACATTGCATCCAACTAGTGTTGTCAGCTGATCGGTTATTGGACACCTTATTAGTCAATGGTGTCGGCCATAACAATGGACCCTTCTACAACGTGTCGATCTGGGATGCTGATAGCCCGATGCCTTCCGTGAGATATCTCTCCATTCGGTTAGAAGAAAGTCGCCGTCGTGCTGGTCTGGAGGAAGCCCAATGAAGTGGGCTTCATAGATACTGGCGTGTTGGTCTGGTGTATGCCCATGGGGAAGGCCACAGAGATACTATCGTGTTGTGTTTGTGCATGCCGCGTGAAGTAGGCTGCAGAGATGCCGTCGTGCTGTGTTTGGTGCATGATGCATGAAGAAAGCTGCATAGATGCAATTGTGTGTCGGTCTGGTGTATGTCGCCGTGTCGGTCTGATGTATGTCGCCGTGTCGGTCTGGTGTATGTCGCCGTGTCGGTCTGGTGTATGCCGCCGTGTCGGTCTGGTGTATGTCGCCGTGTCGGTCTGGTGTATACCGCCGTGTCGGTCTGGCGGTGTATGCCGCCGTGTCGGTCTGGTGTATACCGCCGTGTCGGTCTGGTGTATGTCGCCGTGTCGGTCTGGTGTATGCCGCCGTGTCGGTCTGGTGTATGTCGCCGTGTCGGTCTGGTGTATGCCGCCGTGTCGGTCTGGTGTATGCCGCCGTGTCGGTCTGGTGTATGTCGCCGTGTCGGTCTGGTGTATGTCGCCGTGTCGGTCTGGTGTATGTCGCCGTGTCGGTCTGGTGTATACCGCCGTGTCGGTCTGGTGTATGCCGCCGTGTCGGTCTGGTGTATGTCGCCGTGTCGGTCTGGTGTATGTCGCCGTGTCGGTCTGGTGTATGCCGCCGTGTCGGTCTGGTGTATGTCGCCGTGTCGGTCTGGTGTATGCCGCCGTGTCGGTCTGGTGTATGTCGCCGTGTCGGTCTGGTGTATGCCGCCGTGTCGGTCTGGTGTATGTCGCCGTGTCGGTCTGGTGTATACCGCCGTGTCGGTCTGGTGTATGCCGCCGTGTCGGTCTGGTGTATGCCGCCGTGTCGGTCTGGTGTATGCCGCCGTGTCGGTCTGGTGTATGCCGCCGTGTCGGTCTGGTGTATACCGCCGTGTCGGTCTGGTGTATGCCGCCGTGTCGGTCTGGTGTATGCCGCCGTGTCGGTCTGGTGTATGCCGCCGTGTCGGTCTGGTGTATGTCGCCGTGTCGGTCTGGTGTATGCCGCCGTGTCGGTCTGGTGTATGCCGCCGTGTCGGTCTGGTGTATGTCGCCGTGTCGGTCTGGTGTATGCCGTGTCGGTTGCGTGTGGTCTGGTGTAGTCGCCGTGTCGGTCTGGTGTATGTCGCCGTGTCGGTCTGGTGTATGCCGCCGTGTCGGTCTGGTGTATGCGCCGTGTCGGTCTGGTGTATGCCGCCGTGTCGGTCTGGTGTATGTCGCCGTGTCGGTCTGGTGTATGTCCGCCGTGTCGGTCTGGTGTATACCGCCGTGTCGGTCTGGTGTATACCGCCGTGTCGGTCTGGTGTATGTCGCCGTGTCGGTCTGGTGTATATCGCCGTGTCGGTCTGGTGTATACCGCCGTGTCGGTCTGGTGTATACCGCCGTGTCGGTCTGGTGTATGCCGCCGTGTCGGTCTGGTGTATGCCGCCGTGTCGGTCTGGTGTATACCGCCGTGTCGGTCTGGTGTATACCGCCGTGTCGGTCTGGTGTATGTCGCCGTGTCGGTCTGGTGTATACCGCCGTGTCGGTCTGGTGTATACCGCCGTGTCGGTCTGGTGTTGTCGCCGTGTCGGTGGTGTATACCGCCTGTTGGTCTGGTGTATGTCCCGTGTCGGTCTGGTGTATGTCGCCGTGTTGTCTGGTGTATCCGCCGTGTCGGTCTGGTGTATCGCCGTGTCGGTCTGGTGTATGCCGCCGTGTCGGTCTGGTGTATGTCGCCGTGTTGTTGGTTCCGCCGTGTCGTGTGTATACCGCCGTGTCGGTCTGGTGTATCCGCCGTGTCGGTCTGGTGTATACCGCCGTGCCGGTCTGGTGTATACCGCCGTGTCGGTCTGGTGTATACCGCCGTGTCGGTCTGGTGTATGTCGCCGTGTCGGTCTGGTGTATGTCGCCGTGTCGGTCTGGTGTATACCGCCGTGTCGGTCTGGTGTATGTCGCCGTGCGTTGTGTATACCGCCGTGTCGGTCTGGTGTATGTCGCCGTGTCGGTCTGGTGTACGTCGCCGTGTCGGTCTGGTGTATACCGCCGTGTCGGTCTGGTGTATGTCGCCGTGTCGGTCTGGTGTATACCGCCGTGTCGGTCTGGTGTATGCCGCCGTGTCGGTCTGGTGTATACCGCCGTGTCGGTCTGGTGTATGCCGCCGTGTCGGTCTGGTGTATGTCGCCGTGTCTGTCTGGTGTATACCGCCGTGTCGGTCTGGTGTATGTCGCCGTGTCGGTCTGGTGTATGCCGCCGTGTCGGTCTGGTGTATGTCGCCGTGTCGGTCTGGTGTATACCGCCGTGTCTGTCTGGTGCATACCGCCGTGTCGGTCTGGTGTATGTCGCCGTGTTGGTCTGGTGTATACCACCGTGTCGGTCTGGTGTATGTCGCCGTGTCGGTCTGGTGTATACCGCCGTGTCGGTCTGGTGTACGTCGCCGTGTCGGTCTGGTGTATGCCGCCGTGTCGGTCTGGTGTATGCCGCCGTGTCGGTCTGGTGTATCCGCCGTGTCGGTCTGGTGTATGCCGCCGTTCGTCTGGTGTTTCGTCGGTCTGGTGTTGCCGCCGTGTCGGTCTGGTGTATACCACCGTGTCTGTCTGGTGCATACCGCCGTGTTGGTCTGGTTAATTGCCCGTGAAGCAGGCTGCGGTGTTGCGTCTTTACAGAAAGCCAAAGCCGTAAACACGACAAGGCCAGTGCCAACACAAATCATTGCACTGGTACGCTTAACCTTGGCACACACACACCGGATAGGAGCATATGAGGTCAGTTGGGAAGCTACGCAGTTACGAGTTACGATATTCCAATGCAGCGTTCATAAGATGAGCGCTGACAGATTGAGTCGGCGACATAGGTGTTGACTGAGCTACGACAAGTGCAGGTGGAAGCTGAAATTCCGGCTCGAACCATTTTCTTAGAATACAAATTTATTATGTATGCATGTCTTCATAAAGTGTGTCGAGATTAAAACATGCAATAATCAAAATTCGAACAGCACATCCGACTCTGAGTGAAGAATGAATAACGCGACGCACTGCAATGGAACAGCTATCATGGTTTAAAAGGCGTGCCGGTCGGACACTGCCTGGTCGCAGTTGGGGTACAGCTTTGTACCGTAGTAAGGGGGTAAGGCAAGCTCGGACTTCGGCCATCATTTGTAGCTTTAATACAAGCGACACAGCCGAGCGGCACAGCCGAGCGACACAGCCGAGCGACACAACCGAGCGACGCAACCGAGCGACACAACCGAACGACACAGCCGAGCGACACAACCGAGCGACACAGCCAAGCGACACAACCGAGCGACACAGCCGAGCGACACAGCCGAGCGACACAGCCGAACGACACAGCCGAGCGACACAGCCGAGCGACACAGCCGAGCGACACAGACGAGGGACACGACCGAGCGACACAACCGAGCAACACAGCCGAGCAACACAGCGAACGACACGGCTGAGTGACACAGTCGAGCGTAGACAAACATGAACCAAGACGGGAAACCACAGTTGCAAAGCAGCACACAGCAAAATAAGGCCAAAATCAACATTTCTACCCCGGAGATCTTGTTCAAGTACTTTACCTGAGTTCATGTGGAGTTCATTCATTTGGTTGGATTGAAAGGGACATGGTTAAGGAGCCTGAAACATATGGTAGTGTTGAACGAATGCAAATCTGAATGGAATGATGTTCTAAGTAGTGTATCACAGAAATCTGTTCCAGGTCCACTTCTCCTTATCATCATTGTGAACAATATTGAGGTAGGGCTGATGAATAGGGTGTTCATATTTGGTGCTGACATCAAGCTAGTAGGAGTGGCTAACAGTAGTGGTCAATCAAATAATATTGAACTAGACTTGGGGACCTAAGCAAGTGGAATGATTAATGACAGATATCTTTCAATTATGCAAAGTGCAAGATCGTGCATCTGGGTATGGACTTTCAGATATACGGAGGTAGGGAACTGAATGTCATTGCAGAGGAAAGAGACTTCGGTGTGTTAGCTTCAAATGACCTTAAGGCAGGAAAACAATGTACATACCTCTGCTGGGAACAGGGCAACCAGAATGCTAGGAATCATCATATGAGTATGAGGTATAAGACCAAAGAAGCAATGAAAAACTGTGCTTAGCCTACGTGCGAACCAACTTGCAATATTACGTACCGACATGGAACCCTTACTTAGAAAGAAATAAAGATAAGCTATACAGAGCGCAGTGCAAAGCCACTAGAATCATCAGTGGACTAGGAACTTAGAATTATGAGAAACGATTATGGCATTAGATATGTTCTAACGCAAGTATCGGATATTAACCCGTCCAGTCTCAAAGGGGAGGGGGTCATCAACCGCCCCCTCAGGTTTTTCGTGGACAGTGGATGAACGGCGCGCAGCAGCGCACCGAAATTTGGAATACCTTTTCCCACATCAATTTGGCATGCTGTTTCAAAATTTTGAAGTTAGGTCATCTAGGGTCAACGAGTTAGTCAAGGTCAAGTGAGGTCACCTCCAAAAAGTTCAACCAGTCGTCACCTCTTAACGGATACAGATATTTTAGTTAAACGTTCAGCGTTTGCTTATCTTTAGAGATGCAACAAAACGTACGAGTGATTTTTTTTCGTTTTTGCAACATATATATTTTGGATATTTGCCATTTGCAGTTAAAATAGAAGATTCTGGCTAAAGTAAGCATTTTTTATTAGGGAAAGTTGACTTCCAACAACGTTTCTCGGTCTGCTCTACACATTGGAAAAGGAAAATTAAGGAAAACTTGAAAATTGAAAATTTTGCAATTTAAAAAACTAAAGTTTTTATTTTGGGGGCCAAACAATTGTATGTCCCTGGTCGATTTCGTTGTCCTTTTCTCATTCCAAATACATTTTGTCTTTTTCATATATCCCCAAAATGAACTCAGACTCAAAAACATAATGTAAGTCGTGAAAAGTCATAAAAATCTAGCCCCCTGGTGACGTTACATTTGGGGAGAAATTGTTTTGGGGGTGGATCCGGACCCTACTTGTCGAGCGCTTTCCGATGACACCTCTTTCATTTTCATGCGACGCTTAGTTTGAATTTTAGAAGGGGTTACTCTCCCCCAGAGACGGGTGTGAGGATCTGACCGGAGAGACGGCGCGGGTTAACACGCGCCCTGGAGGGCCTCTGAAAATTACGCACACTGGAAGGGGGAGCGCATTCCGCCCGCTAAGATTATCGACTCCTGTCAAAGCTGAAGCAAAAACATTCGCAGGGTGGATGGGGACGGTAGTAAACTCTGCTTTGTGCAAATTTCATGACCTTAGGTCAATATCTTCGAGTCAAATCAGGTCACAATGTAAAAACAATATCCGGTTTTGCGTGGCTTAGCTTGTCATTTTTATTGATCGCTGCGATTGTGTTTAAATGCTCAAAAATGGACATCAGTGATGCTTTGGACATTACTAATGATGCCATACAGATGCTATACCCCGCTTTTGACCTCAGATCACCTGTATAACAGCACTTTATCAGGTCATTACCTGCTCCGGTTACCGAAACCGGGCCGCCCGCCCGACTACTCCGACAACAATGACAAACAGTAGTTTTCAGGATGTGTAGGGAGTAGCATGCAAGGTGACATCAATCTCATGTCAGTCATTTGCATTTGACAACGTTCCAGTTGACCAAGTTTGGTTCCATTAACCTGCCATGAATTTGGCCTGACTTGACCTCGGTGACCTAACATGACTTCGAAACTATAAAGCATAACAATATACATCAAACAAGTCACTAATGTTCTCAAGAACACTTCCCTTTTGCCAACATACCGGAAGCGTATCAGCGCCGACTTTTGTGGTCTGGCGCTTATAATATTTTTTACTTTAACGACCCCTAACTCGAAAAATGTTCATCCGATTTTCGTTTTTCTTGCTTTAAGCAATGTGCCGGTCATGTCTAAGCAGGTGCGCAAACAATGGCGTATATCGCCTGGTAAAATCTGGAGTTATGTACGAAAAACCGGAGGGGTGGGCGGATTTCGCCCCCCTCCAGGGCGCGTGTTGAGGTTGATTGATTGATTGAATATTTGGGTTTTAGGGTGCGGCGCGTGTTGACGGGCGATATGATTGAAGTGCACAAAATCGCTAAATGGTTAGATAAGATCAATGTGAATTACGCTCTTATATTTAGAGTATCACTTAGGGGTCATCGATCAAGGTTAGACAAGTCAAGGTGTAAGACAGCTAGCGACTACAAGTTTTCAGTCCAAGGATGGTTGATCGATGTAATAAGCTGCCTGCTATTGTTGTGTGGTATACATTGCTGAATGCACTAACAAATGCTTTGGTCAATTATTTAGGCTTCAAAATCTTCTTTTTCGATCCTAATAAATAGTGGACGTGTGAGATTTATACTAATACGTTTAGGCGGTGCAAGCCCCTTTCAGCAAGCATGAATGGAGATGAAAATTGTTAATTGGGGATGTCGGCATTACCGACAACACTAACATTCCTACCGATGCGGGAAAAAGAACTAATAATCGAATTGAATAAATCGAGCTTTCCAGCTAACCACAATACAAAGCATTCCATTGACCCCTATATATAACTATGCATACAACTCGACTTTTCAGAAAGGTCCCGACGGCGGCGTCACATATGGGCAAAAAGGCGGCGCTGGTAGGCGCTGCGCAGTGTGTTGTTGATGTAAAGCGGTGATGCTGAAGCGTTATAGGTTGCGAAAATGACTGCATCATTTAAAAATAATATACAATTATGGAGCGACGGCGAGCTTGCTTGCCCTGCGTCGCACCTCTCGGGGGTTGTTTGGCTCACAGCCGGCGAGCTGCAGGGTACGTGACACGTGTTGATGCACGTGCGTGGACGTGGCTCGACTACGTGGCGTCCAGTGTGGCGATGGCTGCACGCCGTCCGACAGTGTCTAGCAAGGCTCCGGATTCCTACGGCTTGTGTGTGTGTGTGTGTGTGTGTGTGTGTGTGTGTGTGTGTGTGTGTGTCTCTCTCTCTCTCTCTCTCTCTCTCTCTCTCTCTCTCTCTCTCTCTCTCTTTCTCTCTCTCAGTGTGTATGTGTGTGTGTGTGTGTGTGTGTGTGTGTGTGTGTGTGTGTGTGTGTGTGTGTGTGTGTGTGTGTGTGTGTGTGTGTGCGTGTATGTGTGTGTGTGTTCTTTGTCGGCCGATGATCCTTCACAGTTGCCGGTGCGATAGGGGAAGACGACATGCTGCCGCCGACCCGCCCACAAAAACCGGACAGAGCGTGCTGACCCCAAGGTCGACAGATATCAAGAGAAATCATGGGTAAATGTCCAGAGCACCCATGCGTAAACGTCCAGAGTAGAACTGGGCAAGTGTCACGAGCGGTCATCGGTAAATGTCCAGTGAGTGTAATCGTGGACGGGGAGCTAAATAGTTATTCGGCATACTTTTCGGCATAGCCACCGAGTGGCACGCTCTAACCAGCCATTCACGCACTGACATCAAAGTGAATTGTTATCGCCGGACACGGGCTTTCCTCCGCCTATCTCCATCTCTGATAGACCTCTTGAACACATGATGACCTGCTCTTGAGAAATATAAACAGCTGGTAAGAAGCGGGATGACCTAGCTGAGGCATGCTATCGAGTGCACATCATTGATAAGCTCTGGTAAAATATGGTGGAATATACCACTTACTGAACGTTGAATCAACATCTTAGCCAAAGAAGCATCGACAACGTGCGTATTGTTTTGTGTTTATGAAGTGTGTGTGTGTGTGTGTGTGTGTGTGTGTGTGTCTTCATGCATCGTTTCAAACAGTATCTTGTCTGTAGCTTGTTTACGCTCACAATAACGAATCGTGATACACAAGCATCTTGCACCGTAATTCCAGATATAATGATTACCTATGGTCCTATTGTGCAACAACAGTTTATGACATACGTACTTGTATTGTTAAAGTAAATGTATACATCTCAATATTGTGCACCATTCAAAGCAAGCAAAGAGGTACAGTAAAGTTTGAATTAGGTTCGAAAAGTGCGATCTGCGAAGAAGGGCGAATAGCCACATATTCGCTCAAAACTTAACTGGTAAAATATGCAAACTAGCTAAATCACAGCATTTTCATAGCAAACATCCTACTGCACTCGCTTCGACATCTCACACCTACCGAAACACAATATGTTCACGCTGGTGTAAACTGTACAGCCGATGTAATGCACACATTCTGTCACATACCTTGTGATCTTTCACGATGCACTCGACTGATTGGCCACATTGTTTCGTCAAACACTGGTGATGATCGGCCACTTAGTATCGCCAAACTCCGGTAATGTTCAGCCACTTAGAGCCGTCAAACGCTGGTGTTCAGCGGCCACTTAGTGTCGCCAAGCTCTGGTGCTGGTCGGCCACTTAGTAGCATTCTTCCATGGCAGGTTTGAATTGGGATTGGATTTCCACAATGAATCGAATATGGATCACAAGAAGCGTTTCCATGACCATTCGCGAGGAAATCAGGATTACATGTAGGCTTTCCGAACCCGGATTTGGTGGGAAATCCAGGATTTCCTGACAGTTGCGGCGCACGTGCGACATTTCCCATTAATACCCAAAAACATATGCCACATCGGCGTGGGCTGAGTCGATCCATGAGAGACTCAAAGAGGGCTTGCTGTTTTTTTCGAATTTGTTGTATTTTATTATACTATAGTATACGGTGACGTCCACAATATCTCGAACATGGCCTAACACCCCCTGTCACAGGCCCTGAAGCGATTTCTGAGCTCTTTAGCTCAATCGGAGCAGCGGTTCACGAATTATTGCCTGCGGAGTTTTTCTGAGTTCGCACTGAAGGTACAATTTTCAGAGCCAATATCTTAGTGTTATGCAGATACAAATTACGAAAATTAGATATTGTTGGACTCGCAATGAGCTCATCTTCCGATTCCTGAAGTCAGTTTTTTATTTGTGCACACTTAGGAAATATGGCCCGGTGACCTCGGATAACGTGACGTGTGGTGACCCCTAGTACAATGATATTGAAATAAATACTTATGTAGAACGAGAGCCTCATCATTTGTCATTCTGACTAAAAAAAACATTATTGTATATGAAGCGACTAATACCAGTTTCTGTAACAAATATTGCCTCATTTATGCGAAGAAAAAAATGCCGCTTAAATAGGCCTGTTGTTCAGTAAGCTTTATTTTCTGGTTCTTCAAGAGAGTACAACATCGTAGTGTGTTTCGGATGTGTTTGGCAAATTTTGCTAAGCCTCTTAATCTTATTTCCAACAATAAACTCACGTTTAGATCAGGCTGGGATACGATTAAATGTCAGATGTGCAGCATTGCCTGATGCACACCGGTAAGTACACACGAGCTTCAGAGGACAGTGGACGTTCGGCAGTCGACATCCACACAGACCCCAGTTGGTATGAAACGGGATAGCGTTATCTGTGAACTTCGATCCCAGTTTACGCTGCCTTGTCGTTTATCCCCGCTGTCTAGGGGGAGGGGGTCTAGTTACGCCGCGTAAACCGACCAGGCTGACTCGAGCGGAGCGATAAGATAAGTGATCCCCTCATGAAACCGTGAGCGTGGAATCGGAATCGTGTGCTCAGTCGACGCCAGGCACGAGGTGAAGAGGTCTGGTTCTTAACAAAGTGAAACGGTGCTGGCTTATCCTGGTATTTCGCAAAGCCGGAGCAATGGTACGGCGGTGCTGTTCGGATCCAGTATAAGTGCCATACATTTCATATAACTAAAGGTGTGAGGCCACCATCTGAGCGACTGGTCGAACTGGTGAATGACAGTCGAATTCAGAAGGACGTTTTCCCGTGCACGAACTGCATTGGAAGGTTGCTTAAGGATCCTAAAATTATCCCAATGCAAGAGGTATCGCCGGTTCAGTTAAGTGGCTCCAGCAGCCAAACTTCCAGCGGAAATGCGTCAAGTCCTGTGTCTGGCGAGAACTACGCACCCTCGGATGAAACCGACCATGCAACAAGCCGTCTTGATGCCAACGTGACCTTATCCATCCTAGGCGTATCGCCGTTGAGGACAAGTGGCTTCTTACATATCTTATATTCAATTGGCTTCTGATATATATGTATATATATATATATATATATATATATATATATATATATATATATATATATATATATATATATATATATATATATATATATATATAATGAATTACCTGCTTGTTGTGTGCATTGATTACTAATTGGTGGTCAGATGTTCGAGTGAAGATACATCAACCTCTATACCTCTTTGGTATAAAGTGGTATAGGTATGATGTGAAGTATGTCAGCTCTGTCAAGTTCGTCTTTGTCAGCTCTCAGGAAGTGAAAGAAGCAGCGTCTTATCTCCGACAGCGATTCTCGAGAGCAGTGACGGTGAAAGGTACAACAAGCGGTTCCACAGATTCTCGCCCTCAGACCTCACGTCCATCGCGATGCACGAACTCTCCAGTGGCGCGGCACGTGTGGTGGGGGTGAGTAAGAAGTGAAGTGCTATGAGAGAATGCTATCCCTCTGGACCGTACATGTGCAATGAATGGTGCATACGCATGCACTATGCAATTAATAACAAAATCGCTCATTTGCCAATATATGGTGCATGTGTGAGCAGGAAAAGGTATTAGAACTGCAGGTGTAATTGGGCGTCTCTGCCTGTGGTTTTTATGCAATTAATAAACGAAATAAACTAGTGCGTCACAATGCCATTGTCCTATGAATTATGTATATTTTTGGTGGTTGCATAGCATGTACAAAGTGTGACAAGTTCACATGTCTCGATATGTTTGTGAAATATACTGAACTATGCAAGGAATGAGCATGTTTGTGCTTGATTTAATTACGTCGCCAATCTGATGATTTGCAAAAAATGGCATCTCCTCGTTGTTTCGCTAAACTATTAACCCAGAATACAGCGTCAATATTTGATCTTTCTTGCGTTTATGCAGCGAATTTGCGGTCATAGTGTTCATGCCTAGCTTTCTGAAGCGGACACACACTTAGGAAAATGGCAGCCATTCATCCCTTTGCGCAATATTCTTAAGCGATGTTTGGTGTTGGCTATAGCAGCCATGCTTAGTCAAAATATGTCTGCGCTGGATATGAGAAGCAAATGACTAAGCAATATATGCAAAATGTCTCCGTACCATACTTGGTATCGTACGCTTCAGAGGCACCGGCGAGACAAAGCTTACTGAATAGCCAGCCTATCTAGGTGTCTTTTTCGCATAGGTCACCCAATATTTGTTGCAGAATCTGGTATTAGGCTTCTAATATACATGATTTTATTCTTTAATCGGAAAGATAAATGATGGGGCTTTCGTTTTATATGAATAATCATATCAATATCTTTGTACTAGGGGTTACCACAGGTCACTTTACACGAGGTCACGGGGTGATATTTTCAAAATGTTCACAAACCAAAAACTGACCCCAGGAATCGACAGACGAGATCATTGCGATTCCAACGATACATAGATGGTATAATGTATATCTACATAACACTAACATATCGACTCTCGAAGTTCAACCTTCAGTCCGAACTTAAAAAAACGCTGCAGGCTATAATTCGTGAACCGCTGCTCCGATTGAGCTGAAACGATCAGCTATCGTTTCAGGACCTCAGATAACCATTTTTACCAATTTTCATCAAAATCTGAGACATGAGGGTATTCATTTTGAAAATTCGTGTTCGAGATATGGTGGACGGCACCATATATTATGTTATATATTATGTTATGAGCCCGGTCACCCTTTACCAAAAGCCTTCCAAAAACGACGCCGGCGCTGACGACAGGGGAAGCAGGAAAAAGACGCGAAGTGAATGCTACCATAAGCTTCCAACTCCTGGGAAATCCGGATTTCTTCGGGAAATCTTCTTTCTAAGCCGGATTTGGAGGCCCAATCCAGTTAGCTGACGAAGGCGTTTCCATGACTTTGGAAATCCTGATTGGCAAGGAAATCCGGATTTCCTAGCGTCATGAAAACGGGGATAGTGTCGCCAAGCTGCTGCTGATCGACCACTTAGTGTCGCTGAACTTTGGTGCTGATTGGCCACTTAGTGTCTCTGAACTCTGGTGCTGACCGGCCACTTAGCCCGCCCCGTCTCTCCGGTTAGATCCTCTCGGGGGGGGGTGGCGAATAGTAAACCCCATTTAAAATCCAAACTAAGTGTCGCACGGAAACCAAAGGCGTGTCATCGGAAAGCGCTCCACGAGTAGGGCCCGGATCTACCACCAAAATAATTTCTCCCAAAAAGAGACGTTACTAGTGGGGCTAGATTTCCACAACTTTTCACGACCTACATTATGTTTTTGGCTTTGGGGAGTTCATTTTAGCGGATATTTGAGGAAAAAATTATTTAGAATCAGAAAAGGACAGCGTAATCGACCAGGGCCATACAATTGTTTGTCCCAAGAAAATCAAAGTTTTATTTTTTGAAAGTTCAAAATTTTGAGCTTTTAATTTTCCTTAATCTTCCTCTTCTAATGGGTAGAGCAGATGAAGAAACGTTGTTGGAAGTCAACTTGCCCTAATAAAAAGTGCTTACTTTACGACGACTGGTTGAACTTTTTTGGAGGTGACCTCACTTGACCTTGACTAACTCGTTGACCCTAGATGACCTGAAGTAAAATTTTGAATCAGCATGTCACATTGATGTGGGAAAGGGTGTACCAAATTTGGGCGCGCTGCCGCGCGCCGTTCGTCCGCTATCCGCGTAAAACCTGAGGGGGGGGGGGCGGTTGAGACCTCCGAGACGGGACTGGTCAACAGGCAAATATGCAAAATTAATAAGTAGTAAAAAAACCGGGAAAAAATACAAAATTCCTGTCGTACGTTTTGCTACATCCCTAAAGATAACCAACCGCTGAAAGTTTCATTAAAATATCTGTATCCGTTAAAGCGTGACGACTGGTTTAACTTTTTTGGAGGTGACCTCACTTGATCTTGACTAACTCGTTGACCCTAGATGACCTGACTTCAAAACTTTGAATCAGTACGCCAAATTGATGTGGGAAAAGGCATGTCATATGTTGGCCCGCTTCCGCGCGGCGTTCGTTCACCATCCGCGAAAAAAACCACAGGGGGGCGGCTGAAGAACCCTCCGAGACGGTGCGGTTTAATGTCACCAAGCTCTGGTGCTGATCGGCCACTTGGTGTTGCTGAATTCTGGCGCCGATCGGCCACTTCGTGTCGCCAAATTCTGGTGCTGATCGGCTACTTAGTGTCGCTAAGCTCTTGTGCTGATCGGTCGTTGAGCTAGCATTATGTAACGTCAAATGCTATGCACATCCGCGAAAACATGACTTGTTTCTTTGGATATTTCACATTGTCCAAATGCGCAGCGTGCATCGTCAGTGAGGCGTGTCGTGTCGCCGAAGCGCCAGCTGTCAGCCAAGCCAGCTTCCTGTGTGATGCCCGGGTGGTAGGTGTGTCGGGACAGGGCGGATGTGGTCAGACGATGATCGGTCAGGCTGAGACACGGCCAGTCTTCGCGACTCATCCGTCACGAAGTCCACCAGTCAGGCAGGGGCTGATTGGGCAGCTGTGCTGCGCTGGCTGTGCTGACACAACCAGGTTGTGTGAGTGCGCTTCGACCAAAATACGTCATCACTTAGCGCCCAACCATGAGCTCGTCTATGTTCGCCATAGTAAAGCGATCTAAAATAGTATCTATCCTCAGAACGTGAGTTATATTTTTCAGACGCTACTTTTGCAAGCTCTTCTTTTCTTCCGCCGTTCATTTTCCACTCGCCTACACGCCCATTGCCTGCCCAACCACCCCTATTCCATCCCATATGAGATAGTCTTGATTCTGTCCACCTCGATCTCCACCACATCGTTCCTCCGCGAGCCCGGCTGTCGCCGCCGCCATCACGTGACGACAAGGCCACCAATCACAGCAGGCCACGCGCACCACCCGGCACGACTGGCCCGAGGCGGTTATTGGCTTTGCGATACGTCGACAGCTGGGCTAGCGTCGCCAATCTCTCTCGCCGATTGGCCGCGGGGGAAGAGTGGCGACAGGCGAGACTCGAGCCCACCATCACTTGATCTTGAGAGGAAAATTCATCCCAAGACTGCTCGCGCAAGACCGTGCCGACAAGGGCGGTCTTGACCGCGACCGCCCGATAAGTTCGGCACAAGCTCGACGGCACAGTGTCACCTGCAGACACCACCCGGGTCCGGGCACCTCCAGACACCGCCCGGTCAAACCGGATCGGCAACAGCAAATCCGACGCGAACCGTCCGCTTACACGTGGCATCTTAACACTGTGTCGGTCCATCCGCCTGCCCTCGACGTCTTGATATTATGTCGACCCGTTCGTTCCAAAAATTGGTTCATGGTGAGTGTGACAGATTGTTCAGATAACCTCTCAGATGACCAGATGATGTATTAGACGACTCGCCTTATGAACCGAAAGAAGTTGGATTCGCGAGCTTGGGTCGAAACGTCCTCGACAGTATTCTCTATAGACATACATAGCTGGGAGGGCAGTGGCATGTACGGCGTCAGTGGTGATATACTTTACAGGAAGTAGTCCCGGCTTTCTGACTGGGCTTGGAGCGACACTGAGACCCATACAAGCTCACGTTCGTGCTGCCCATTGGTGCAGTATTCACCTGCATCATGACATCCCGATTCTGGCAATTAACATGGTCAGCGTACCTGCGCGTGCTGACATTTAGTCCCCGGCTGGGGTGGTCAGCTGGTAACTTGACCAGTGACGTTAGGGGCGAGACAAAAGAAAGTCAGTGTCGCAACGCTGGCCGTCTGTTGGCTCCCGGCTAACATCCTGTCGTTCAGCTGAACTGTCGATCCTCATGCCTGACCCATTGTTCATGCAATACGCTCTTGCCAACATGGCCCACATCAGGTAGTGTCATTCCGTCGAACACTCGTTCTATTGAAGCTCTCAGATAAGCTATTCTTGGAAATCGTGGATTCAGTGCGCAGTGCTTTATTCCTGACCACTTGGGAGATTCGCCTCTGTAGGTTGAGCATACAAGCTTCAGCGCATACGAACAGCGTCCCATTGAACAGCGTCCCAGTGAAATCAGCAGCAGTG
The DNA here is from genome assembly GCA_034440575.1 of Imbricaverruca yamaguchii. NCBI lineage: Eukaryota > Metazoa > Arthropoda > Thecostraca > Neoverrucidae > Imbricaverruca > Imbricaverruca yamaguchii. Next base: position 300,986 of record JAOTOL010001653.1, on the reverse strand, counting down.
TGGATGAGTTAGAAGCCACAGTCTGCAATTTGCAAAACACTGCAAATCACCGGCGCTACCGAACCGCTTGCGAAGATAACATGATACGGTGCGACCCCGATAGCGTGCTCCATCAAGCATGAAGCCATAAACTCTTCAAGTGCAAACGATTAGCGAGAGCCACGGGACTCATCTGGGTGAAGCCTATAAGGACGATAGCATAAGAATAGACAAAACGATAAAGAGACACCATAATCAGTTCTATATCCCAAATTCTATAAATTATCTACCTCAGTATATGTAGTCCGTTTCTGCCATTTCTACGTGGTACGTATGCACATACGCACAATGTTAATGCACCTTGGAAGGCGAATTGTGGGCACCCACCATGCATGAGTGCAGGTCATGCGTGAACTCTCGATCGAATTAGCATATTTGACGTCCACTGCCCGAGGAGGATTTTCCAAGGCCTGGAACCAAATGTAGCTTCACGTTCCTTTTACGACAGTCGTAAGATGTGCTACGTCGCATAAAGTATGGCTTTAACATATCCGACCAACGCAATTAACGAATATTTGAACGGTGCTGCGCTATGCACAATGACCTCAGGAAGCGGCAGTAGCTATTCGCGAACTAGGTCATGATCATGCGGAGGATACACTGGACTCGGCTAGCACTCACCTGCCCTTGGGTAGGTTCGACTGGTTCCTTCCGCAGATCTGTGCGCTGCAACAATTAAGCCGACTGCCGTTCAGAGGTGTTATTTTATATACTTTTGAGGGGGCAGGTGTCTCTTCAATGTTAGTTTCACCATCCACTCCAATAATTCAAACTTTGAACGTGGAACCCTATGGTGTGAGTCTCCCCCTAAACACAATCTATTTGAGCCCGTTCATTACCTTTATGTATTGCCCCCACCCCCACGCAATAATTTTCTAAAATCAACGCCCGTTCTGTCGCTTCTCATGAGATACCGCTCACAATCACGAGCACGCAGTCCCCTGACGTGGCTCATGCGTGAGACTGGCCACAGAGAACACGTGCAGACGTGGGCGGTGGTGGTACTTCTGACGGCCCACGAGGGCGGGCACTGCATGCCGGGCTGTTCTAGCACTGGCTCGAGCACCGGGCCGCTGCAGTTGCGCAGTGTCGTGGACATTTTCTATCGAGGAACCGAAATTCCATCAGGTATTTTGACGGGGAAAGCACTGGGAGCAAGCTTAGTCACCAAAAATGCGGTTAAAAATAAGTCGGAGCCTCGTCGACCGACTTGAGCATTGCCACCACGCGTAATATGGTGAACTAGCCACCCTGATGAATTGGTGTAGTTACTGGCGACCGCAGTCAGGGATATTCATTGGCTAAAATTGGGTATCTAAAATGCTACCTTCAGCTGACAATTTGGTTACAATAACTCTTAATCGCACAATCGGTGAATACAAGCAACGTCGTCTTTAGGATTCATTAAAACGTTGCTCACACGACACTGTCTCCCTCTAGCACATACAGGCACAATTGCTTGATCTACGGCACTGCTGATAGCTTCAGAGCTGCTCATGGCGCTGCTTCTCTTTATATTGACATTGTTTGTTGCGTCCCTCCGGCCCCATACACCAGGCCGTGACTTTCCTAGGATAACGTGCACCGAGGTTATCTGAGGTCTGCATGTGCAGAAGCCGAAGCGAAACTACCGACGAATCAAAATGTCGCGAACAATCTTCGGCTTTTGCGGGTAAGTCAGCTGAAGATTCCTGTGGTGACACGAGCACAGCATACGTGTCAGCCGGCACAATCTATCGCCGGACCGCCGGCCCAAGCACGCGAGTCAGCTGCGCACCTGAAGCACCTGCGTCGGCTGCCCAGTCATCTGCAGGCTGCAGACCACAGGGTGTGGCGCTGCCTGTGATCAAGAGAAACGCCTGCTGGCGTGGACGGAGTGTTGCCTCACCTGCAACGGCGGGTGCACCGCCGCTCGCGGCTATTCTCCGGGAAATGGCGGCTGACGGTGAGCCTGCAGTCTGCGAGCGACCCGTCTCGCGTGTACCGAGAAGCCGACAGGCACGCAAATAGGTCGGTCGGTTCCGGCTGCCGCTGGCCAACTTTCGGCCCGATAACCACGCGAGTGTGATCGATTGGGGGCGACAAAGAGCTCCGTGATCTGCCGGTCAGCGGCGGCTCCGTGATGCCAGCCGACCAGAGACCTGTCAGAGGACGAGGTCAGGCGTATGGTCGACACACCGTTGCGGGTAGAGTCATGTCCCGCCCACACTCAGGCCGTGGGAGCTCGGTGAAGATGATGACGGGGACTACTCTGCCATAGTTGGGGAGAGCCGCCACTGCTTCGTTTAGTTGGTTATTTGGGCTTACGGGCGCATCGACTGCGTTGGTAATGCAGCGCCCATGCACCGCTTTGTTTGCGTTCGGAAGCGCAAACGCAAACGCAAACGCAAAAAAACGCTTACAAAAAACAAAACAAAACAAAACAAAACAAAACAAAAAAAGCAAACGAAGCTATGGGAGTGACGTCACGACGCGAATTTCGGCAGTCTCGTTGATGGTATATGTAGGTGCTTGGCTACTGTATACCATGAGTTTCGATGTTTCGTTGGGTTAATCAAAACATATAATCCGCTCGTTCCCACAGTCTTGACGATATCCGCGTTCCTAATTTGTTGAGAAATGGATGTGTATGTAGATAAATATGCAAAGTCATATTGTATTGTAAAGCGCACAAGTTCCGCATTAATAATTTCACATTCAGTCGACATGTATGTTTTTTTTCCTTCACCCCACCTGCATATTTTTTCCTTCGCCATGACCGTATATGTGCGTTAGAACTCAAGATAAACGCAAGTTATGATAATATGAAACAGAAGTTTAAACAATCCGCTAGTTTTGCAAGTGTCACAGGCAGCGATACATTGAACGCAGCGAGGAAGCTTCAGTTCGCTTTAAACATACATGCTCGCATTTTATTTGTGCGTTTATGCTCCAGAAAAATCAAAATATGGCCCACTGGATCTGCTTCACGACACACCCTATTGCACAGCTCTACTAAGGCTTTCATGGCCGACGGGGTGAAAGGTAGCATAGGAAGGTGCCACCGGCATGCTACCATATCAAAGTCCGTAATTAGTATTCAGCATGCATACTAACTCGTTCGTTGCTGAAGGGAGGATCATCTAACTGGTGTGGCTCTGTGCTAGCCACGCTGCTGGTTATCTGATTGGTGAACTCCTGAGCTGGACGCGCTGCCGGAGTTGGCGCCACGTTGGCGCCAACTCGTGTTGTGCTTGTTTGAAATGTCAGCTGTGGTCTACTCACCTTGGAAGCTTCAGGCGATGGCTGACCCATCCACGGTCAGACGGTGTTTGTCGCTCCAGATCAGGCAGATATCCGTGGCTCTCAGCGACACAGGTAGCCGTAATCACCAGCTATATACCCGTGGTCGCTGGTGATGCGAGTAGCTGTGATCACCAGCTATACGAGGGTAACCGTGATCGCCAGTGACGTAAGCAGCCGTGGTCACCAGTAATGCAGGTAGCCGTGGTCACCAGTAATGCAGGTAGCCGTGGTCTTCAGTGATGCAGATGGCCGTGGTCGCGGGTGGCATAGGGAGCTGTGGTCACCAGCTATACAGGGTAGCCGTAGTCGCCGTCACCAGTGATCCAGGTAGGCGTGGTCACCAGTAGTACAGGTAGCCGTGGTCGCCAGTGGTGCAGGTAGCCATGATCGCCGGTGATCGGCAGCAACCGCGACACACAGTCGGACACGCACACGGCATTCGCACCGCACTGACCGCGCCGGCACTGTTGGTACGGAGACCCGGTGTACAGCACTGACCGCGCCGGCGCCGTTGGTACGCAGGCCCGATGAGCCAGCTGATGACTGACCGGCGCCGGCTGATCGGGCGGCGCTCAGTCGCCGGTAGCCAGTCGCCAGCGGCAGGCCGGCACCGATAGTGCCAAGGCCGTCGGTGGACAGGGAGCAGGCTGCAAACGGGCAGCGGTCACAACGACTGCCGACTCCCGACGGACGGGCAGCGGTCACAACGACTGCCGACGGACGGGCAGTGGTCACAACGGCTCCTGACGGACGGGCAGCGGTCACAACGGCTGCCGACGGACGGGCAGCGGTCACAACGGCTCCTGACGGACGGGCAGTGGTCACAACGGCTGCCGACGGACGGGCAGCGGTCACAACGCTGCCGACGCCGACGGGGGCAGCGGTCACAACGGCTGCCGACGGACGGGCAGCGGTCACAACGGCTGCCGACGGACGGGCAGCGGTCACAACGGCTGCCGACGGACGGGCAGCGGTCACAACGGCTGCCGACGGACGGGCAGCGGTCACAACGGCTGCCGACGGACGGGCAGCGGTCACAACGGCCGCCGACAATCGGGAGGAGGGGGGAGCGAGGAGAGAAGGGGAGTGAGGAGGGGAGAGGGCTGTCACAACGGCCGCCGACAGGCGGGGAGGAAGAGACAGACCGTAAGGGTAATGCCCACATTGTTGCGCATTTGCAACACCTTAATCCTCTCTTAAAATGAGGCGTGACTACCAATGGGGAGAAATAAGTGCAAGCTTTGGGAACAAGGGAATGACTATCAACACGCCTGACCAGCTGTGCCAAACACACGGCATCAGGCAAATTAGCTTTTCTTTCTTTTTGATGAATCGGTGTCCGCCCGGTATAAGGCGAAGGAACTAGCACTTTTGAAGCAGCCGTCACCACAGCTATCGCGAGGCTGTTATTTTCGCCATCGCTGGAGCGACTGCAACTGCTTGAGCAACTGTGGCCACTGGTACGGCTGTGGCCGCTCGAGCGGTCTTCGTCGCTAGGAGGGCTGTGTCTGCTGGAGCGGCCGCCACAGCTGAGGTTGCGGTGGCTGACCTATCCAGTCCAAGGAAGCATCTATGGCTTTCAAGAATATCCTATCTGTGAAGCTGGCCATCAGTACTCTTCACACCCTTCGCCAGTTATCAAGCACTCCCTTAGCTATCAGAAGGCCCCGATCCCTCAAGCGTCCATCCCAAAACTCAAGAACATCCCAGTCCAGTCCTCTCTGGCATCCAAGGGTCATTTTCATCAATTAGGATCCCTCTCCAACTTGCATGCGCCACTCGCAGTCCTCGACAAATCTGTCTAGCTTTCATGTGCATTCTACATCTCCGAGACCGGCCTCAAAATTGCGAGCAAGCATCGCCAGCTCTCGGAACTCTCCTAAGCTCTTAGATGGCTCCGGTGATCTCAGTGTTCCTACCATGCCTCAAGAGCATCAGTCCTATCCACTCTAGCTCTCATGGGCCATTTTCAGTTTTCGGCAGACATTTGGGCTATCCCGAGACATTCTAGTTCCAAAACGGGCTCTCAGTGTTCCTCACAACAAATGCTAGCACAGGGGACCCTGCTTTTCACGCAGGGACCCCTTCCAAGGCTCGTGAGCATCCCAGTCCTCTATGGCATTCAGTGATCATTTTAAATCGTCAGGGGTCTTCTCCAGCTATTAGGGATCCTTCCCATTCCTCGATAGTTTGCCTAGCTCTGACGAGGGCCCTCAATATTCCTCATAACCATCTTCAAGCCCCCAGGATTTAGGTTTTCAGGTCTCCAGCGTCCGTTCCGCAACAACTGTTAGATGCGTCTGATTTTGTTCGTGTTATGTCTCTACCCTTCAGGGTGGTCACCTGAAGGGCTTCATCGGACTCGCCAGGGGCCAGGTGCCTCTTCACTCCTCGGACATGCCACTGCTTTTTAACAGTCCGGGGCACCTGCATGGGCCCTTCACGCGACACCGGGAATCCTCCGCTTCGGCCTGGATCGTTCCCGTAGCGCGTGGGCTTCTTCATCGGCATGATGCCTACTGTCAACTCTGGGCACCTCTCCATTAGAGTGAGCCAAACCTGACCCACTGGCCCTGCACTTCAGACTCGAGGCCATCCTCTGGCGGCTCAGGAACCCTCCTTCCCGGCTCGGGGCACTGCATCCGGCCGGAGTCCCCTCTTCCAAAAGCTTGGGGCTCTTCTATCCCGCAAGGGGGCCCTGTGCGGTTTCAGCCCTTGACGGCCATTGACACAGGCTCTGGGTCCTTTCCGACAGCCTGGAGTCCCCCAAGGCTAGTGGTCCTCTCAGTCATCCTTAGCGGTTCAGGGCCTCCTCTGGCAGGCCGGAGGACCTCAATTTGGGCCACTCCACATCCCGGAGGCGCTTATACGCTCTGGATCCGTCCGCTATTCCGTCGGCCAAAGGGCCCTTTCTGACGGCAAGGGGTTCTATTCGAAAACTAGGCTCCCCTCCGTTGTCTCAGCGGTCCTCTTTGACGACCCAGGAACTTTTCCGGCAAGCCGGAAGCCTCTTTTCAATCGTTTGAGCCCTGCCCATCAAGTAGGGGCTCTTTCTTCGGCTTGGACGCCGCCGTCAGCCCAGGAACCCTCTCCCTTGGCCCGGAGGCCCTTCCAATGATCCGGAGCCCCCTCCGTCGACCTAGAAGCCTGCGCATCACTCCAGCCAATCACACCATCAAGAGCCCTCAACGTCTCTGCGAGGACACTTTCCATTAAATTCGGGCCCTTTTCATCGGGCCGGGACCCTTTCCGTCAATCCGGGCCCCATTCATCGGCCCAGGGTCCCTTTCATCGGCCCAGGGTTCCTTTCATCGGCCCAGGGTCCCTTCACGTCGGTCCAGGGGACCTTGCGTGCCCCCTGCACCGATGCCTTGAAGACGTCGGACCCTCCAGGGAAAGGGGAATATTTAGCTGCCTCCTTCGACCCTCTGGTTATGCCATTGCGTCAGGTTCAGTATCGTCTGTCTGTCTATCGGAGCCACATAACGGCTCCAGCGTGCGGAGAAGGGCTCAGCCAGGTGCAGGATCAGTCCCCTGTCTGTCGCAGCCACGTAACGGCACTAGCGTGTGGAGAATGGGTCAGCCGGGTGCAGCATCAACTCTCTGAGTCGATGGTCGTGTCGGAGTCACATGCCGGTTCAGTCATGATCCAAACAATCCAAATTTGACCGTCCAAACACCATCGAAGGTGACAGTGAGGCCGAGTGCCATACAATCGACAATAATCCTCTATTGGAACACAGCTGCTTTATTATTATTATACTATTATTTGCGGTTCAAATATTTGCGGTTCAAATGTCAACTATTCCAAATGTTTCAGTATTTGCGGTTCAAATATTGCATAGCGCACGCAGGCACAGCTAAAGCCACTGCAGCTACCTTATTCGATCTCATTCCACGGAACCGTGTTCAAAAAGAACAGTTCATCAACACATCGGCTAGAACTTTCCTCGTCATGGATCCCGTTTTGCGAGCGACCTCCAAACCAATCCATGCAGCGGATGATTGGTCACGAGACCGACAACAGCCGAATTTAACGGCACTTTGGCTTGCCGTGCCAGGGAGTGGTTCACCATAAGCCCAGCAACGGATCAGTGGCCGTCACGCCCCCGCGTCAGGTGGTTCGGCGTGAGACCAGCAACGGATCAGTGGCCGTCACGGCCCCCGCGTCAGGTGGTTCGGCGTGAGACCAGCAACGGGTCAGTGGCCGTCACGGCCCCCGCGTCAGGTGGTTCGGTGTAAAACCAGCAACGGATCAGTGGCCGTCACGGCCCCCGCGTCAGGTGGTTCGGCGTGAGACCAGCAACGGATCAGTGGCCGTCACGGCCCCCGCGTCAGGTGGTTCGGCGTGAGACCAGCAACGGATCAGTGGCCGTCACGGCCCCCGCGTCAGGTGGTTCGGCGTAAAACCAGCAACGGATCAGTGGTCGTCACGGCCCCCACGTCAGGTGGTTCGACACAAGCCCAGCAACAGCCGAGATCAATCGTCGTTACGGTCCCGGCGTGGCTCACATCAAACGCATCGAACACGACAGATTTGGTCCGCTGAAAGCCACAGCAACGGCCGTTCGTGCGTCGCCACGGAGAGCAGAGTGTCATGCGGAGGGGGTCGTTGCTTCCAGAATAATCAATGGCACCATGGATCGACGAATAAGTCATAAGTTTGCAGTTGCGGAAGAGCAGTTCGGAAGTAGACGCGAGTTGGAGAAGATCGGTTAAGCTCGCAGAACAACCGGATCAAACGCCAGCACCTGTCATTGCCGCAGCTGGAGACCACACTTTTACACTGGTTCGCACGCTCCCCAGCGGTCTTTTAGAACGCTACCATTGGCAGAACAAGTCCACACACCATGAAAGTACCATTTAATCCATAACCAATATGGATCATGAATCATCTTCTGCTGTCACCACCCAGCTCAGGCAGCGAAATCGGACTCCGTGATCCGATCGACTCCATTCCCCTGCACCAAACACGACAGATCAGCTATCCGATACCCTCAAAACTCCGCTTAAACACACTAAAGGACTCTTCACACCTAGCGTAATCTCAACGCGCTGTCGGAATCGGCGCAAAGCTAGCGGACTGTTAGCATGGGGCTCAATGAGTCTGCGGATTCTGCCATTGAGCCAGCCTTGCGTCAGCTGTTTGCCGGGCCCCACAGAACGTTGGCGATTTCCGAGCAGAACAAGTTGGATTTTCTTAACTTTTTTCCACTCGGCGCACCAGCGACCTTGACGCAAGGTCGACAGACTGCTCGGGATAAACTGCGGTCGTCATATTTCCTGATCTTGGGCGGATTGGGGCCACATCGGCTGCGGTTTTTTCAGCTTGTGAGTTGCAACATGTCTCAACATGTGCGTCGGGATTGCGCCTAGTCTGTCATTGCTCTTGCGTTTTGTTGCGTCGAGATTACGCTAGATGTGAACAGTACTTCAATTTTGACGACGACAGGTTGTGATCACTCCTGTGATCTGAGGGTACGATTAACGGCGCTCAATATCAACAGACAACACAGGCTGTGGCTTGTGATGGCCACCTGCCCCGCCAGTACAGGATACGGACACTACTGGCAGTCCAGTTTGGGCATCAGCCGACAGACTAGCCTCCCGCTGTCGGTTCGCATATACACATATACGCATATCGGTCGGTCACTGCAGGGTCATTCTTTGGAAACTCGACACCTCGATAGCACAGCACCACCTCGGATTCCCATGCAAGTTCGTGTATGGGGTTGTCTAGGCCCGAGAACACGAATCTGTAGTTTTTCGGTTCGCAGTATTGCGTCACGTATGACGTCATATGCGGACTTTTTTCTGCTCATTGCATTTTTTTTTTTTATTTTGGTTTTTCGTTGGTTTTTTTTTATTTTTTCTTTTTTAAAAATGTTTTTTAAAGCAGACGTAGTATGGCATTGCATAATATTTTTATGAATTTATACATCCATGCTTTATCATTTGTTATATTATATATTTTATATATCATTTTTTTCGAAAAATGTATGTTGTCGATTTTCGAAAAACATCCATATTCTGATTCTTCGTGCAATTATGTATTGGAAACAATCAAAGATAGAATGGGCACACCCCAGGAACACCGTCAGGAAAATCGTTATAACATAGCACGGGCCTCTGTCCTGGCTGTTGCAGCAGCACTACGCACAATGCAACTATGGGTGCGAACCTCGCTGCTGGGTGCCATCCAGGGTGGGGGTATGGTTCAGGTTTGCGGTGGGCTGCGTCGGTCATCTCCAATCAGCAGCGTATGTATTTAGTGGGGGAGGGGCTGGGGGGAAATGCGCCGTAGTGTTTATACGGTGGGAATTTCCGGTTGTCCAAGAATATTCAAGTTGCGACTGCAGTCGAGAATGGCATATAATAACATAGCAGCACAGAAAAATGATATTTATAAAATATACATCCGGTTTTACGTAACCTGTAACTAATTCCTCTGAAAGTAGAACATATACGCAGCGGTCTGTGAGCAGGCACGTAGCCAGGAACTCTGTCGGGGGGCATCTCACCAAAAGGGCCCAAGGTCAGCTCAAAAGGGCAAAGGAAACCAAACCTTCCTTGGCGGCGGAAGTGTTGCTGACTGGGGGTGGGGGAGGGAGGTTAATCCCCCCCCCCCAAACACTGACGCAGCACACAGAACCTCTGGTCTCCTCCCCAAGGGCGTCGCCACGGATTTTTATTTGGGGGGTCGGTCCCAGGGACGGATCTAGCCACTCGGTTTAGGGGGCCAGTCCAGGCCCAGGACTTCTCGACCGGGGGGGGGGAAGCGATGTCGGCTCGGTGTCTGGTGATTGTATTGTTGACCGGTTGTGTGTTAATGTCTGATAGTTTTAAGGGAAAATGCTGTGACCGGGGTTGGGTGGGGTGGGAAGCGATGTCGGATGTCCGGTGTTTGTATCGTTGACCGTTTTTTTTTTGGTCGGCCCCCCTAATTTTCAAAGTGGGGGGTCCGACCCCCCTGACCCCCCTCCCCAGGTGGCGACGCCCATGCTCCTCCCCCATACCACCGCCCAATCCCCACCCTCACTGGATCCACCAGTCACGCTCGCGCTCAGCTCTTCACAACGCTACTCCAAATGGAGGCACATCAGGTGGTATGTTTTTTTTGCGATTTTTCTGACGGTGTCCCAAGAGTGCGCCCACTCTATCGTCGATTGTTTCGTATACAGAATTGCACGGAGAATCAGAATATGGATGTTTTTCGAAAATCGACACTTTACATTTTTCTAAAAATATATAAACATATAATGTAAAAATAATAAAATATGGATGTATAAATCCATACAAAATATTATACAATACCATACTACGTCTGCTTTACAAAACATTTCACAGAATGGTAAAATAATGATAAACCTCGGAGTTATATCGCATTGAAACTTGCAATGAGCAGAAAAAGTCAGCATATGACGTCATCGTGACGCAATAACCGTTAGACCTAGGGACCTAAAAACCTCAGATTCGTGTTCTCGGGCCTAGACAACCCCACACACAAACTTGCATGGGAATCCGAGGTGGTGCTGTGTTGAAACAGGTCTTCTGGGTGTCGAGTTTCCAAAGAATGACCCTGCAATGACAGAACCAGCGTCTGGGTCCGGCGCGATTACCATCGGGTTGATTTGTGTGTGGGCACGGTGACTCTGGCAGTTGCAGTAAACGGGTCAGGCCATTGCCATCACAAACAACGAATACCGAAACATTGCTCTCTGGAATATCAAATTGGAAAAACGAGCGATAAATTACCCCGGGAGTAAACAAACATGCTTCGAAGACAGCAGTGGTATATTTCACCAAACCTCACGATCAACTAAAGAAAAGCAATATCGCATGGGTCCGCTGCACCGACTCAATCTCATCCCGGATACACCAGACGCCCTGGTATTTGAGCAAGTGTATTTCACATATTTAGAATACACGATAAAAACATTTCCTGAATACCTGCCAGCGGTCAGGTCGGCACACCTGCATTGAACTGTCCGAAGGTCGCCCACGGGGTATCCCGCACCACGGCAGAGCACTGCCGAGGGTCCTCTCACAGTACGACACGGCGCTATACTGCTGATGTTCCTCTCACAGCACGACACAGCGCTACACTGCTGAGGGTCTTCTCACAGCACGACACCACGCACCGCTGATGGTCCTCTCACAGCACGACACTGCATCACACTGCTGAGGGTCCGCCCACAGCACGACACAGCACTACACTGCTGAAGGTTCTCGCACAGCACGACAGCAAGCATGGCACACACGCACCGCTGTATGGTCCTCACACAGCACGACACAGCACTACACTGCTGAAGGTTCTCGCACAGCAAGGCACCACGCACCGCTGAGGGTCCTCTCACAGCACGACACAGCACTTCACTGCTGAGGGTCCTCTCGTAGCACGACACCACGCACCGCTGAGGGTCCTCTCACAGCACAACACTGCATCACACTGCTGAGGGTCCGCCCACAGCACGACACGGCGCACCGCCGAGGGTCCTCTCACAGCATGGCACGGCACAACGCTGCACATCCTCTCACAGCAATACTGAGCACTGCTGAAGGTCCTCATGCAGCAAGACACGCCCTCTGAGGGTTCTCTCACAGCACGGCACAGCATCACACCGCTTAGGGTCCTCTCACAGCACGACACAGCATCACACTGTTGAAAGTCCTCTCACAACAAGGCACGTATTGCTGAGGGTCCTCTTAGCACAGCACAATACTGCTGAGGGTCCTCTCTCAGCACGGCACAATACTGCTGAGGACCATACACAGCAGGGGAGGCCGGCCAGTGTTCGCCGACACGAGACGGGACGTGCTGGCGACAGCACATCTAACCGACGCCTGGCCGCGCCGCTTCCTCATCCGAAATTTTGACACACATCACAATACATTCTAGTGTGTGTTAAGCAGTATTCTAGTCGAACTTTTGAGCACCTCTAGCATGATAGTATTGTAACAGGCAACAACAGCATGTGCGTGGACACCCCACACGAGGTACAAAAATCCTCCCCGGGAATGCACGAAGCATATCACTACAAACGGCACGGACGACGCGCCATGGCCGCACAGGAAACACACGGAGGAAGTCGGCCGTCGGCCAGACTGCAAGTGTGGCCCACTGCACAGTGGTCGGGGTCGGGGTGGGCGAGGGGAGGACACAGACTAGCTGGCAGGCATTTAGGAAACCTGAGCCAGCGAGCGACGCCAGGCGGCACGGGGAGGTGAGACGCACGAGTGGTGGGCCGGGCGGCGCGCGCACCGCACACAAGATCAAACTCTGTGACACTCACCGTCGTCCAGTAAAACCACTCTCGTAAAACCAAACACGACTAGACCCTCGCCGAAGATACCTCTCCAAAAGACGGAGCCTGCGCTTCAGCGCGGTCACTGACGCGCGCGCCGGGAGAGGCAGCGGAGCCTGCGCCCAAGAGCCCGCCCCCTGCGCGTGGACGGAGCCTGCGCTCCGGCGCAGCCAGTGGACACGCGCGCTGAGCGAGGCGGTAGTAAAAGATGTTGACTAGGAATTGCCGGGCCAGCAGGAAGGTAAAATATCGCGCCGCAGAGCAGCTGGTGCTGACGTTTCATCTTGTGTGTGGTGGGACGGCCGGATCGAGTGCCGGCGGACGGCGGCTGTACGCCTGAACGGCAGCCGTACGCCTGAACGGCAGCCGTACGCCTGAACGGCAGCCGTACACCTGAACGGCAGCCGTACATCTGAACGGCAGCCGTACACCTGAACGGCAGCCGTACGCCTGAACGGCAGGCGTGCACCTCCACCGGCGGACAGCAGTCGTACAGATCACCTCCAGCGGCGGCACGCGGCCGGCGGTCGGCCGTCGGCGCCGACGCGCACACACACTCACTCACTCACGCAGTCGGACGGGCACACGCACACTCGCTGGTCGCGCCAGCGGCCCTAGTCGGCCGCAGAGGTCGGTCGGTTGTGGCAGCTGAGGGCGGGCGACCACACGGCCGCCGCCACAGGTACATCTCGTGCAGCTGAGCCGACACAGGTAAAAGTGGGATTTGAACCCCTGTATCACAGAGAATTTCTCGAGTACGAGCAACCGGCCACTGAAAATAGGAAAAGTGCGTCAGGAACATACGTGGCAAAGTGGCATGGAAAGTGTGGCATGGAAGACTACCAAATTCACCAGGGAACCGTCACAAACGGCGGCCGACCAGGAATGGGCTACTCCTCATCACACATATCACACACACATTGTGGCCTACTCCTCATCACACACTGTGACATAATAACACGGCTACGGACATTTACAGAACCGGAATTACTACATACAAAAACAGACGGCTAACCACCCAAAAAAACCATACGGGTATACACATCAATGCGACATGATAGCAACAGATCAACCCTCGCAGAGTATAAAACAATAAAGCACAATGACATCACTAAACTGTAACAGAACATTAGCCACCGTATATCATACAATACACAACATATTAACATAACTCTGCAACAGGAACTGTAACAGGAAATTAACCTTCGCAGAGGGGCAACGAAAGGGACACTTAATTTGAATCCTCCACAAATTTTGTTCTAAACAAGATAGAGAAATACCGTAAACGGTATCCTACAGCTGTATCTTTGTTCCTTTAGAGATACTCGGAGCATTTCTCAATATATTTTGATAACCTTCCAGGTCAGGTCAACAGGTCAATGTCAGGTTGCAGTTAATGGCCGTCTTCGCCGTAGTTTTTGGATCTGGTCACAACATAAATGCGACTTCGTACTCAATAGTGGTGACATGCAAATCGCAGACTTAGTCTAACACAAGTAACACGCACACAGGTCAGGTTACCGATCCAGTCACGGCAAAATGTATGGAAACATGTGAATTGCCGAAAATGAATGTGACGAGATCTCGACTAGAAACCCGAATCATTTTAGGACTTTTCTTCTTCACTGCGTATATTCTGGGTATTCAAAAATGACGATTCATATCAATGATATGTGCAAACCATCTTTTATTTTTGCTTAAACACTAATTTGTCCCAGGAATCTGACCCGAGGTCACCTTTTGTAGGTTCTCCTTTCTTTCATCATTTGACCATACACTCATACTTTACACCGGCGGCCTTACCACTCCGTCACGGACACACCACCACACCGGCGGTCCCACCACCCCGTCACCGACAAGTCACCACACACAGGTGACTCTACCACCCCGTCACGGACACGCCACCACCACACCGGCGGCCCTACCACCCCGTCACGGACACCACCACACCGGCGGCCCTACCACCCCGTCACGGACACGCCACCACACCGTCGGCCCTACCACCCCGTCACGGACACACCACCACACCGTCGGCCCTACCACCCCGTCACGGACACACCACCACACCGGCGGCCTTACCACCCCGTCACGGACACGACACCACACACCGGCAGCCCTACTACCCCGTCACGAACACGCCACCACACTGGCGGCCCTACCACCCCGTCACCGACAAGTCACCACACCGGCGCCTACACCCGTCACGGACACGCCACCACACCGGCGGCCCTACCACCCCGTCACGGACACCCCACCACACCGGCGGCCCTACCACCCCGTCACGGACACGCCACCACACCGGCGGCCTTACCACCCCGTCACGGACACCCCACCACACCGTCGGCCCTACCACCCCGTCACGGACACCCCACCACACCGTCGGCCCTACCATCCCGTCACGGACACCCCACCACACCGGCGGTCTACCACCCCGTCACGGACACGACACCACACACCGGCAGCCCTACCACCCCGTCACGGACACGCCACCACACCGGCGGCCCTACCACCCCGTCACGGACACCCCACCACACCGTCGGCCCTACCACCCCGTCACGGACACGCCACCACACCGGCGGCCCTACCACCCCGTCACGGACACCCCACCACACCGGCGGCCCTACCACCCCGTCACGGACACGCCACCACACCGGCGGCCCTACCACCCCGTCACGGACACGCCACCACACCGGCGGCCCTACCACCCCGTCACGGACACGCCACCACACACCGTGTCACCGACTGCCTTGCGCAACGTGGCTCACCATTGTCAGAGCAATGTACGTGTCAGCTGTGTTGCGTAGTGTTCGTGCGCTGAACGTGCAACGTCGTGTGTGTTGCAAGTCAACACGCAACGGGCAGCAGGGGCACCGGGGTTGAAGACAACGCCACAACACTTTCTCCGCTCGCGTGGGACAGTTCTGCCGGCCTGACCCAACGGTCAGTGAACATCACCACCTCCGGTGACCTGCCATCTAGCAGTGACCGCCACCACCTCCGGTGACCTGCCATCTAGCAGTGACCGCCACCACCTCCGGTGACCTCCAATCTAGCAGTGACCGCCACCACCTCCGGTGACCTGCCATCTAGCAGTGACCGCCACCACCTCCGGTGACCCTTCGCCCGGGAGTCAGTGAGCGTCACCGGCTCCGACAACGCCTCACCTATGCGGAAGAGACAGCGTCTCCGTTGGTCTCCTGTGTGCCGCCGTTGACCATGTAGGGCGTACCCAAGCCGTACAGGTGCCCGCCGTACTTGGCGTCGTCGATGTTGTCCTCGAAAAACATCTGAAAACAGCCGGCCGGGGTCGGTAGAGAACAGGCCACGCCATGTCCGGTCTCGTTCAGTCAGGTCAGGTCAGGTCAGGTCAGGTCAGATGCCAGCTGGTAATAGCATCCACTGGGTCGGGATCAGCTGGAACCAAGAAAGCTCCAGACAGATCCATCGGCCCCACCTGAGCCGGGGCGGCGACGATTTTAGTCCCCGGTTACCTCATAAGTTCGATCTAAGCCGGGTCAGGGCAGATCGAGGTCAGAGCCGGTCGAGCTGGCAAAGGCGCTAAAAAGAAATGTCGGGTGAGTGAAGTCACTATCTTCACGCAGAAACTCCTGGGAAAGTTCGTGCACTTAATGATAGAAGCCAAATCTTCAGCAAGTGGTGCACAACAGGAAGCAAACTGGACACACAATATGCTTTTTTCCAAGGAGAAGTCCACTGACGGTGGAATACAAGCCAGCTTACCAACAGATGCCACTGGCTATTCTCAGGATATCCTGTTTAGCTTACCATTACTCGCTATGCAGCGCAAACTGTGAGTCCCAGATTGTAGCCACGCCATCTTGCTTCAGGTCTTTGGTCACGTTTCAGCGCCACGCCGAAACGTGACCAAAGCCTGGAGACGGTCACGGCCGCCTCCAGAAAAAAAAGCTGGATCAAAGGTAGAAATTTACCGTGTGTGCCGTGCTTTTAAATAAATGGGTACAAAACGTGTGCAAAAATATGACTGAATACGGTGAGGTGTATTGCATGGCAATCGGCTGCACCACGCATAAATGCAAGGTACATTCAGAAAGGTAGCATCATGCACTCTTTTTCACATGACTAACAAAAGCAAGAATGGGAATCAGGCTGTCAAATGACAGGGCAGTGATAACATGAACTCAGACCGTGCTTCATTATCCTCCTTCGCCTGAACACGCACGCCGAAGGGCCTCCCACATAATGTGGTCCGGAGGGGGGTGGGCCGGATTCCCCCGCCCCTCCCCTAAGTTCTCAGAAAGGAATGAAGCTAGCAGCGCACAATTCGGACGGTAGATTACAGCTGTAGTGACTCACTGCAGAATACATTTAATAATGACATATTAATACAATTTGATATCATTTTATAAACTCCGTCACCTATAACTAAAACCTCCCTCTCCTATCTTTAGCTACCTTTTCACTCAAACCTCCATCCTCACTAGCGTTACTCTTTCTTGCAAAGCCCCAAACCTATCATTCATGTACAAGCATGTCATAAACTCCATCCTCACTATTTTTTTGGGGGAAGGGGGGGGTTTTTTTGTGGAGAAAAAAGGAGGGAAAAAAAAAAAGGGCCTCCCCTAAAAGGATAAAAAGCGAATTCCTTTCACTTCCGTTACATGCATTTTACATTTTAAGTTTTTAACCCATACATATGTGCAAAATGGTAAAACCTAAGACGAGGATAAAAGCACAAGTCCATTAACTGTGAACCAGGCCACCTGGTGAATCATTTTACACTGTGTACAAGCAAGGGTACATTTTCCTTAAAACTATCCTAGTATATGCCTGGCCACCATCCACTCCACTCTTATTATCATAGGCCTTACCACCTAGGACTTTTAGGATCGTGCACCCGACCTGCTTCACTAGTATTTCATATAATGGGCTCCGCCACCAATCCTATCAGGCGCCACAGCTCCATTCTCAACATCTCCACCTTTCTACTCAAATCCCCAATGATCCCCTGCACTCATACTTTCTGCAGCAAGCTTCTTCCATTTTTTTTGTGCATTTCTGTTCTTACTCTTTGGCCTTCGTGTTCCTGTCATTCAGTACTTAGGTAATAATGAGCATAATGAGAAGTCAACTAATATCGTGAATCCGTTTGAAACAGAAAACTTCTAATTGCCACGGTTCGACTGTTGTATTATAATTGCCAATAAACTGTTCTATTTATTGTAATACAATTAATTATACTACTTATTGCATACTGGCAACCAGCCACGTGAAAATAAAGCACTTAAAAAGGACGTATCTCACTCCTCTTTAGTTGCCAAATTCCGGAACAATTAGTGCCCTTTCTGCATGTACCGACTGTACCTTGGTTGGGTACTGCGCGTGTCGACACACATTTGATGCCGTGAGAGCACAGGCTTCACCAATAGGGGTCGCGGTGGAGTGCGTCTAATGCATGCACCAAAACGTACTCATCGGATTTGGCCGTTGGTTGGCTATTGGGGCTGGACAACGCGTCAACTACTGCAGTCATGTTAACATTTCGAACCTGTCTCGTCGATGGGCCGCGGGCGAGAAGCAGCGGCAAGTGAACGTTCAGCCCACAATCTATCACCTGAGAAGCATATACGAGGTGCCGTTGCCACTGAGAAGCACATACGAGATGCCGTTGCCATTGAGAAGCACACGAGGTGCCCTTGCCACTGAAAAGCACACGAGGTGCCGTTGCACCAATGCTCGATTCGCGAGGTGAACCGACCTCGCGCATCTTGAAGAATGCGGCGCCGGTGAGCAGACTGTCGCTGCCAGCCTGGTGTCGGGGCCCGACGCGCTCCAGGTCCAGCTGGTCGGCCAGCTGCAACGTGCACAAATCGTCACCTTGGGCCACACCATCCAGCACACGGCAGGAGGCCAGTGAACAGGCTGCAGCATCGAGCCACGTGATCGCCACAGAGACAGCGACAAGAGCACGGAAATGAAACGCACTTTCACCGTGTTCCAAAAGGACAGCTACCCAGAACAGCTCGTACAACCATCAATCAAACCTCCCGCGCCTGTCATACGAGAAACGGGCACACAGCACACCTCACCTATCCATCAATCAAAGGAACGGCCACACAGCACAGTTCACCTAGCCATCAATCAAAGGAACGGCCACATAGCACAGTTCACCTAGCCATCAATCAAAGGAACGGCCACATAGCACAGCTCATCCAACCATCAAGCAAACCTCCCAGGTGAAGCATACAAGGAACGGCTACTCAGAACACCTCATTCAGCCACCAATTAAACCTCCCACGCCAAGCACACGAGGAACGGCTACCTAGAACATCTCATCCAGCCATCAATACAAGGAACGACTACCCAGTATAGCGGATAGTCGTTCCTTCCTAGCCATCAATCAAACATTCCGTTGAGATTGAACATTCCGTTGAGCCAGGCATACAAGAAACGGCTACCTAAAACACACCATGCAGCCACCAATGAAACCTTTCAACCCACACAAATGAAGAACGACTCTGCCGTTCAAGGCAAGAAAAGCGTACTTTCCTTGTGCATTCATTGGAACCTACGTCTCTATGTCCACGATGCATAAAGGTACAATTCAACAAAGAAGTGCTGTTATTGTTGCCTATATTGATTCAAACCGGTCAGAAGCATAGAGACTAACATTACATTAACCCAAGCGGGAACATACGCTTGTCATGCTTTGGACGGCAGGACTACCCAGTACAGCTCACCCAGCTCATCAAACCTTCCGAGCCAGCCATACCAGCAGGGCCCATTACAACAGCCCTCTCATGCAGCAACTTTATCCGAGAATCTGTGGACGCTAAATCAATGAGAATGATCTCCAGAAGCGACATCGCACACCCACTGGCACTAGCCACGGTCAAGCCTACTAGCCGGAAGGGCAAAGCCAAGAGATGTGCATATAACATACACGCAGTTGTGGGAAATCGAAACAATACCGCTGTCTACCAGGGTGAAGAGACATTATGCAGCCATTCAAGATCACAATTAAGGGCCTAGGCATATTCATAGACAAAGAAAAAAGAACATTGATACGTGTGCACCACATCGGAAATAGGTTACAATTACCGTTCGTTCAAATACACCAGAGCCAATCTCCAAGGTTACGCCCGAGCCCGGTTTTACCAGTTGCAGCAGATAATGTGGGTTATATCTCCTCTTTATCACCATATTATCGTCCATCATTCATAAAAAATTGCGCACCAAATGACACAGCAACACTCACTTCCTGCAGCCCTCCTTTGAGACTTTTGCACGACTTCATCAAGTACTTGACGTCGTACATCGTGGGGAAGTATGTTCGCAGCAGGTCGAAAAACTCACACTCTTCTTGCGGCAGGTTTTGATTTGTCATGATCTTAAGCAGATATCCGAAATCGTAACCACTGCAATAACTCCCGTGATGTAAAAACATAGCAAGCAATCGGCATAGAATTGACAAACACGTAACATTCAACACGTGCTCATGAGTGACCAGTTGCGATTGCTGAGGAAGTCTGCACGTTCAGATATTCGAGAGTTCATCGGTACAATAAGATGGTGATGATTACATAGCGTATCCAATATGAAGTGCCATGACAAAAAGGGAAACACTGCGATCCCGAAAAATGAACGTACTACTGTATTAATCCTGTAGTGCGATAATTCCGAACATCCACATCGTAAAACGTCACCCAGTAGGCGATACTATCTGAGCTTTCCATCCAATTGCTTTGCGCCTGCCCGGTTTCAGCGCACTACGGATCACGGGACGTTTTACGAGGTGGCTATCATGAAATATCACGCTCCTAAACGGATCAAAACACAAAAAATCGAGTAATCCAGCGGGAAGCACAACATTTTTTTTCCGGTTGATGGAGCTCGCCTTATATCACAGCACTTGATAACAGATACACGATGCTAATGCCTAGTCTACGGCCTCATGGGAGTTACATTCCGACTTGGCACAACTAAAAACATGGTACTACTAACCCTGTATGCATAAATAAAGTGGGGGATTGCAAACTTCGTGCCAATTTCATGCGACAATTGTTTCGACGCATATGGACATGGTGTATGACTTGCTTATACATTGTTAATCTTAATTATTTATTTATTTATATCCAAGATGATGGAATCGCACACCTCGACTACAGACCACTTAAACTTCCATGAAACCAAACGAAACCCATGGGTTTCGGACCTAGTACAATTTGGGAGACCCTGCCCTCCAGACTACCCTTCCCCTATTAGTAATGCAAATGTTTAGCATACAACCCCATGCTATTACGGGATGTGATCAGGCCCACCTGTGGAAGGAGATCCACTTGACATCGTCCATCAGCACCACTCCGGACGTGATGATAAGCTCGGCGAACTCGAACGGCTCGATGCCCTGGTCGTCATGTTTCCGGAACTGGATGCCCGACTTCTGCAGCAGGTCAATCGAGTCCTGGGCGTACATGTCCTCCCTGTGGACGGCAGCGGCCATCAACGGGAGTCCCGCGCCCCGACGCGGGTGGCTGACGAGGCAGTTCGTTTGGGCAGGGCAGGATTCGTCAGTTGGTTATTTCAGTCTTAAGGCGCATCGACCTGGTTTGTACCACCGGTTACCAGTATCCGGATAGGTTGCCGTTAGCAACTAATAGTTTGCTACCGGTTTCCGGAAGGGGAAGGCACTGGCTCGCATTTGCACCATTCTTATTTGGCGCACTTGAAAGTACTAAAGATGCTCCTTGGGAAGACCCTGCCGCAACCATTTTCGAATGGTTTTCTTTTCGCAAGAGGAGCGCCTCGCTGGAAATAAATCAGTCACTATAAAACATCTCACCTTATCCATCGAATTTTTCTCCACCAGTCTCACCTCTTCGAGGAAATCGAGCATCTGGACGAGGGCGCCCCCAAGATAGGACATGCATTCTTGCTCGGAGTAAGGAGTGGAGGAAGGAGTGGAGGAAGGAGTGGAGGAAGGAGTGGAGGAAGGAGTGGAGGAATGAGTGGAGGAAGGAGTGGAGGAATGAGTGGAGGAAGGAGTGGAGGAGGGAGTAAAGAAACGAGTAGAGGAAGGAATGGAGGAACGAAGTTGGCAATTGCACGTGTCACATTCCGAAGACGGAATGAGGTTCACGGCGACGTAAGGAATCACGCAATAATTATTTTATGATCGAGTATCCTACAAACATCGAAAGAAACAAAGGCAGGAGCAGGGAACCAACTCTGTTTCAGTAGTACTCTGAACTAGTACGGTAGACGCACGCAAAAACGAGTCATCCTCATAAATGAACATGATGAAGGTGGTGACAAATTTTCAGCGTTCGCTATCCTCGGCTCTGGTCGGGGTCAAGTAAAACCGGGCGGAATGGAGCGAGCGAACGCACCACTTAGATCAGTACACAACTGTATGACGGGCCCGTTTGATGATGAGCGCTCGCCAAAGGCGTACCAGTAGTACTACCCAGTTTGTATTCCGACTGTATGCCAGGTGTTCCAGCAGGTTGTGAGTTTCCGGGCTATCCTGTTGGCTATCCTATCGAGTTTGGTGTCTAGGGAACTGGATGTTATTGAAGAGGAAAGAGACTTAGGTGGGTTGATTTCAAATGGCCTTAAAACAGAAAAAACGATGTACCCAAGCTAGGATCAGGGCAATCAGAATGTTGGTAATCATTTATGAGTGAGCGCCACAAGGACAGTGAATTCATGAAACACATGTACATGTACTTAGCCTATGTGCTACATGAAATATTCTGCACAGACACAGAGCCCTCACTTAAAGATATAGATATGTTAGAAAGAGTGTAGTACAAAGCCACTAGACATCAGCTGATTAGGTAATTTAGAATATGAAGAAATACTTATAGCATTATATATGTACTCACCCAAGTATAGGAGATTGAGAAGTGATATGATTGAAATGCATCACACCGCTGAATGTTAGATAAGGTCAATCTTGATGATACTATTCTGCTTAAAGTATCATATAATGGTCACCAATTCAGGTTAGACAAGTCAAGGCATAGGGCAGTCCAGTAGCAGCAGGTCCTCAGTGAAATGGCAGTTGGTCAATAAAATATACTGCCTGCTGATGTGAGTCCCTCATTGCATGTAGTTAAAAATAGGGTGGACAAGTTTTTAGGTTGAATAATCTTGGTTTTGAGTTATAAGTACAGATGGATAGAATGACCCTTTTGGCAGACATGGATTGAATATAAAATTATTGGTGGGGCATGGCTGTGAATGAGTGTGTTATAGAATAGCAAGTGAATGCTGCTAGGCAAGTTGGGGAAGATGACGCTTTGACACTGGGATACAGTATGGGTTGGGGAAGTGTCTGTCACCCGACCCACGCATGCTACGAGAGATCAGGTGAGTAGGGCTATATATACTGAGGTAAGATAGGTGGGTGGATGGGAATTGGTGCGTGGGTATGATGTTGATAGATAGCTTCTTTAGAACATAGTGCATAGTGTTGGTTAGGATGTTGAGAATCATTGCGTCCAGGCTTATTGTATCTTCCATTTACAGACCAAACCAAGATGGGTCAGTGACTCCTAAATATATCTTCTGTACGATGCAGTGCACAGTATTGGTTAGGATGTTGAGAATCATTGCGTTCAATATCATAGTATCTTCCCTTTGCAGACCAAACCCACATGGCCCCTGTGACTCTTAAGTCTGAACACTTCATGACTTCATCAGCCACAAGACACATGCGTATCAGCTCGCACCCGAGATTGAAGCGGAAGTTGAACTGCCAGGTGGTGATGGGCTCGGGGGTGCAGCCGTGCTCGTCGAAGAAGGTGATGCCCAGCTGGATCATCTTCAGGTGGTCGACGTTGCAGCGTCGCAGCTGGTACTCGTAGTCCTGGGCGCTGCGGAACTCCCCGATCGGCCGCGCCACCACGCCCGGGAATTCGGTGTCCTGAGGAACACGCCATGAGGGTTAATGTCCTAAGGAGGAGCACACCATGGTGGGCAGTAGTCCTGAGGAGGGAATACCATGGTGGACAGTGTCCTGAAGAGGAACAACCATACAGCATCACCACACTCCACTCATCCTTCAAACAGCAACAGCACCAGCATACACATTCTGTTTTTCATACATCATGATCACATACAGTGCTACCATACATCAATCACATGCCACCACACAATGTTGTCACACACAGCACTATGATAGCACTACCATACAGGAATCACACACCACTGCAATATAATGCTGTCACACACAGCACTATGATACAGCAATTGCACACCACCACAATGTAATGTCACACACACGTATTGTACAGCAATCACACACCACCACAATACAATGTTGTCATATATTGTGATACCACACAGCAGTGATCAAATATTCGTGAAATAAGGTGGAATATACCACCTATTGAACAACGAGCAAACATCCTTCCCAAAGAAGTATTGGTCTTAGTGGACTCGTTTCGACATCTCACACCTAACGAAAAACCAATATTTTAACGCTGCCACACAGTAATAACACACCACTACAATACAATGTTGTCCCACATATCACTACCATACAGTAAGAACAACTACTGCAACACAATGTTGTCCCACACAGTACTATCGTACAGAAATCACACACTGACACACCACAATGTTGTCACACAAAACAATATCAAAAATACAGCACTACTACACCACACCATCACAATGCACTATCATACAGCAGTCACACACAGCACTATCATTAAACACCACTATACCATACTTTCACACACTACTATCATACAGCAGTCACACACAGCACTATCATTAAACACCACTATACCATACCATCACACAGCACCATCATTAACCACTATACCATACCATCACGCAGTACTATCATACAGCAGTCACACACAGCACTATCATTAAACACCACTATACCATACCATCACACAGCGCTACCGCTACATACAGCAGTCACACAGAGCTGCATAGCAGTGCGACGCGGCTCCGTCGTGCAGCACCACCACAAAACCTCATCACACAGCACCGACATGCATCACCACTACACACTAACACACTAAACGGACCCACAAATGGTGTGGCCACCTTTGCGACGACCCAAACTCGCGCGCGTGCCGGTGGACTGAGTGACGACCCAAACACGCGCGCGTGCCGGTGGACCGAGTGACGACCCAAACACGCGCGCGTGCCGGTGGACCGAGTGACGACCCAAACACGCGCGCGTGCCGGTGGACCGAGTGACGACCCAAACACGCGCGCGTGCCGGTGGACGTGACAAACTGTACGACCCAAACACGCGCGGTGCCGGTGGACCGAGTGACGACCCAAACACGCGCGCGTGCCGGTGGACATACGACCCAAACACGCGCGCGTGCCGGTGGACCGAGTGACGACCCAAACACGCGCGCGTGCCGGTGGACCGAGTGACGACCCAAACACGCGCGCGTGCCGGTGGACCGAGTGACGACCCAAACACGCGCGCGTGCCGGTGGACCGAGTGACGACCCAAACACGCGCGCGTGCCGGTGGACCGAGTGACGACCCAAACCGGCATCAAGCACCACCAACCTCAACCAGACTACAGTCGACTCGCGGAATGAACTCTGTCCAGCGGTCAAAGTTCATTCCGCAACCCCACTCGTCGAGCGCAGCGGCCCGCAGGTGACCGATGCACGCGAGGGATGGGGCTGGCAGCACACTCACCATGGCCACGTATTTGTAAGTGCGCGCCACCTCGCGGATGTGCTCAAACTCGCGGTCCATGTTGCACGCCCACACCTCCCGAATGCCGCACTCCTCGTTGCTGGGCGTCTGCTGCATCGAGCCCTGCGACGTGACCGGCCACGAGGCAGCCTCTGCCAGCAGCAAGCGTCACGCTGTGAGGAGACGCTATCCAAGATGGACACCAAACACCAGGCCAGCCTCACATCTTATCCTTACCACATCCCGTGCATAATCTGGATGTATTTGTTGGTCACAGATAATCCCGAATTCCGGGTACATCAGCAGGCTATATTTTCACAAGCTACTGTATCTATTAAAACATATGGAAGACTTATATTACATAGCAACAGAGTTTGCCCATGATATGTCAAAGTCAATTACCACAGTTAATAAATAAAGTTAGTCATGCCAGCTAATAAATGGAACAACATCGATTTTATAAAATGCCAGGTGTATGCAGCTTTGTTTTCTTGACATGGGGAAATGCTCATTCAGGGCAAGACAGAATATTTTCCCACAAACGTTGTGGACACTGGAAAAGCCGACAAATTTCACGCCAACAAGCAAAGCTTTCCCAAGCATTATGGCCAAGGGCACAGGAACCAGGAGGCAGAGGAGGCAGGAGCTACCATTCCACAACTTGAGACCGCTCACATGCCACTGATTATCGCGAATAGCTTCATGACATAAGAAAATTACATCAGATGTAGAAGCATGATTAGGACCATCAGCTAATTTTGACGGCAACAGAAGTACGGAATACACGTGTATGGAGAGGAGCAGATAATAGGGACAGAGCTACCATCATTGGGCAGTTTAGTACAGCTAGCTCTGCCAGGGGACGTGTACATGGTGGAGTCCAGTGGGACATGGTCAGCGACACTGTCATTTACTGGATGCACTCTCCAGAGAACAAAAGTAATCGGAAAAACTATCATAACACGCAACCACCCGACCCGACTGCTGACCGGCGGACTAGGGAGCGGCGACCGGTCAGTCATTCGATTCACCAGGACACAACATGCAAGAAGGGTTCGTGTCCATTTGTTCTCCCCAGAGCTCAAATCCAGAATGACCAAATATTCCCAATGCTGCAGTTGGACCCAGACCACCACCGAAGCTGGGCAAACAAGTGGTTATACTGAGACCCTTTCAGACCATGTGTTCGTTTGTTTATTGGGTGGATCATGACACACTTCATGCACATTCACGGCTAATGGCGTCGCCCGCACTGTTTCGCTGGTGGGTCACGGTTCAGACCATGTGCATCATCCAGTCAGTGCCACCTGCCACAAAGCTGGTGGTGCTTACTTGACACATAAACCATGCTGCCATTTGCCCAACTGCATGCTCAAATTTTGAATGCCTCCATGAAACAAAATATTCATGGTTAATTGTCTTCATGTGGAAGGCCTCCCAGGCTACAGTACTCATGAACATCAACTTTGTCATATGGAAAAACATAGAATAGTTGTAGTTCTTACCCACTCCATTTTGGATTGCCATGGTGAGTGGAACTGTTGTTATGGATTCCTGAAAGCAGAATAAAATCTGAATGAGCAAAGCAATAACCAGATTAATGGAAGGATTCAATATGTTCACATTCAAGGAATATCCATCACATGCTAGGAATTCATCCCATCCATCTATACTGTCAACCCAAGATGACCATACAATGCACAGGTACTGGACTCCTACAATGCACATTCACAGCTAAAGGTGCTGCCCACACTGTTGAGCAAGGTCAATGGATCCTCCAGCATGTGTTCTGATGGGTCAGTATTCCTAAATCTGTTAGATGTTGCCTCAATCAGGGATGTAAATCCATGATTGTCTTTACAATTTGCTTTGCTGAACACATTGCTGTGCTCCATAACCAATCATTATCATATTTAGGTATGTATTCTCAGCCAGATGGTTACAACCTGAATGGTGACAGATAAAATTATGGGTGTTTCTAGGATCAGCTGGTGATAGGCCAAACCACTGTCTCCTGCCAACCTCTTTGCACTAGTGCTGGTGGCCAAAGCTTGGCAAATGCTGAAAGAGTGCCCTGAACCCATTTGTCTTCTTTATGAAGGCAAAATGTGTGCACAACTTGCCTTGTGAACACCTTGAAGCACAATAATACCCAAAATGTACATACATGATCAAAGCACAAATAACTTGAATTTCCAACTTTTACATTTCAAACTATATGGGACTGAATTTGACACCAGGGTATTTCTTGTGCAGCAAACAAATTTGGCAGATGATGCAATTTTGGCATACTGCATATTTGTACACCTTTCTTGATTTCTTGTCATTTTCTTCATCTTATGATTTACAAAGTGGTGTGTGAGGAGCACCATGACAATATTTGTGAAGCAGGGTGGGTGCATTGCTGTATGAATATAATGAACAGTGCATACTTGATGATTGCATACTTCTCAGACTTCATCATTATTGTGACCATGGAATTCCTTTAAAAAATACAGGCGAACCTTGTAACAATTTGAGGAAATAACCTCACTGAGAATGAGTGTTCTTGGAAAAAATATAAACTTGAATGATTGCATCAAAAGAAAGCTAAATTATGTGACATACTGGAGTACAAACAGTACACAGCTAAGCTAAACCTACACTGATACACATGGCTGCCAGTGATTTGTCTATTGACTACTGATTAATCAAGAATTGAAGAAAATCAAATATATTATAGCACAATAATAATAAGTTAACCTACCCTTACCTAACCAGAAAACCAAAATTTTCCCAAACAAGTTTTTCAACCACAATGTCATAAAACCTTGTAAGAATTGCTAGTGCTGCAGTTAACATTAACAGCATCACAAGGAACTTCCAGCCTTAATTGAAGGTCACACACAGGTGACCAGATATTGAATGTTTGTTACAACAATGAAAACAAACATTCAATATCTGGGATTAAACCACTCATAAGTTTTTTTTAAGGGATGGGGTATTGAATCAAATGCATGAAGTATTCAATTTCTTCTTTATCATGCCTGTGATGCACCAGGTATAAATAATCATAAGCAATTGACTATATTTGTAGACTGAAGAATGTGATTGAGAATTTCTTTGCCAACTGAAAAGTAATCATTTGCAAAGAAAATGAGTGGACACATCATCTTAATCATGTTAAAATACACTATTAAAAATTACAAAGTATCAAAAGTTGCCTTCATCCACAATAATGCAGATATATGTCTGCCTCAATTAGAAAATGAACTCATCCCAGTGACATAAAATTCAAGAATTTGGTGAGTCAAACAGGTGAGAATCAGGCAAGAACTTGCGATATATAGGTATCTGCCTAGGTAGGTAGGTACCCATGCACTTCCCAACTGGCTTGAACTGTGGATCAAGAAGCAATAAGCTTGAGCAAATTTCAAAACAACTCCATTTAGTCATTTCGTGAGAAAAGGAGCATATATTTTCCAGAGAACACTGCGAATGGCACCAAAGATCAGGCTGTATGACATAATAAAACGAACGGCAGATCCTTCAGAACATCTCACCAGAAATATCTTGATGATTAGAAAACCGCATTGAACTATCACAGCCAGCGAAATCTCACAACCCAACCCTCTCTTCTTCGGCCTCCCCTCCACACTTTTCTTGGACGGTATCTGGGAAAGCACCAAAGTAATCAGGTTCGTTTATCGAAGCAATTTTTTCACCACCAGGGTCGCTGCTGATCTCGCCTAGTATAAACTACGTTACTGTCATGCAAAACATTCTAGATACTAAGTAACACATATCATAATGTATTTCAAATTGATTAGTTAGCAGTGGTGAGCAGTTATTATTGTTCTTTCGATGAAAACAAGAACCATTTGTTGTTTGACAGTTGGCAAAAAACAACATTTGTTTCATGGTATTCTGGTTTAATTACATCAAAAACATTTTATATTCCGTATCCCATACTCCAAAACATGGCCGTCAAAACGTAGGTCTGTTCCCGCACTCTCGGGCGGAATAGGTTTGCCGTCAATTTCCTCTATCGGTGGTTCTCGTACCTCATCCGGAATTAGTTGATCGATTATTGAGTTAGCTTTGTAAGGTAGTTAATTTATCGAATCTCCACAGGATGATACAACCTAATCCAGCCGGTCCGCTTGTGGGGAAATGCTAACTCGGTATACCACAAATGTGCCGCAACAGTGGCGTTCGGCCGCAAAACCTTTTTGAACCTGACGGTCAGGAGCAGAGTTTGGTCACGTACCTACCTATTTCGTACTTTTTATTTTATGGCTATTTTTTTAAGGAAGATATTCAGCAGACACGTGATATGTGATGGATCTGTCACGCATTGTTTGTCATGAGCTGTACTATTGTCTTCAGCGAACTTATACCATAAAGTGCTTAAGGTAACTTGTACCTTAAGTGCTTGGTGTTAATTTCCATGCACTTGGAAAACATGATTGCTGGCATACATCCATGCTTTTTGTTTGTCTACATGTATATACCGGGGGCGAATACAGGGGATGCATGGGCCCTCCACATGGAAGGGTAGCTTCCCTTTGACGCACGTTGGTTCAAATTTATGGAAACAATTGGAGAATGGGGATGGGGGGTGAAATATATAATGGAAATGAGCTGATCGAAATGGATTGGGGGCACACTCCATGGCGTATAATGTTCAATGTTTAAGTTATTGTGAGCTGGCAAAGCCAGGATTGAGGGGATACTTGCCATTCAAAAGTATATAAAAGCATCCCTGCTCTGACAGGCGAATTGCGTTTTTCCGTGGATACTCGAGCACATCGTCGAGTACAGCGTACTACTGAAGTTTCCCTTTACAGGCGGTTTTTCGGCCTCAGGTCGAAATTCAGAGTAAAAGGCATCCGTTCAGCATGCTCAAGTGCATCCTCCTCCATCGCTCAACGAATATCATACGAATGAGTGCGTATAACGAATAATATTGAGTTAGAGCGTCCAGGGACTCGCAGCAGCGTCCTCTGAAGAAGTGGCGCCCCTCCAGACGAGTACCCGCCTCCGCCACCCCAGAAAATGCCTGGATCCGAAAATGTCTGGATCTGCTCATGGAATATGCTTTTTGACCTGAAGCGGCACAAGCACTCGCCATCTACTGCGCCAACTTCGCGGTCGGAACCGGAATCAGAAAACAGCTTCCAACATGTTCCTCCAATAACCGCTGCATGATAAGGTTCATTGAGCTCTCACGACAGACAGCAAATATGTCACTCAATCAAATGATCGCCATTGTTACACCCGCAGAAGCAAAGCAAAGCAAAGGAGGATGACACCGCATTGCATATTTGCGCAAAATGACACTACAGTAAAAGAATACCACCGCAAACAGCTGATTGAAGAGCAAACTCTGCCTTTCCCGTGCAGAAAGATGTATCTCGGCTGAACCTAAACTTGTGGTTTGTGGTTCGGGAACAGGCCTTAGGTGCTGTCGGGGTTCAAATATTAGTATCCTGTTCGCGGTTTTAGCCACACTATTGGTATGTATGCTACCTTCTATAGCCAATTGATAGGTGGGTGCCGAAGTACCAATGTTTATTCTTCCAGCGTTGTGGCTCAGGGTGTCATGTAGTAACCCACATAAACGTGGCTAAACTCTGAGTATGTTTTGTGGTAATTTCGCTTCTGCTGTCTATGAAAGGCCTTGGGGAAATGTAGTATTTGTACGTTTAGCCAAAGTGCTGAGTAGTTGGGTACTTTGTGCAAATGGTGACTATAGGAACAGGAGTCTGAGCATGGTCTTCCATGTCAATAATGAAGATGTGATGAGTCATTCAAGATATAGGTACAGATGCAAAATAATGCAGAGGCAAAGACAATTTGGATGTAGAGGCACAGCCTGTACTCCCCCTGAAAACCAAAAATATATGGTAAATTTTCAGTTTATGGAAATTTATTTCTAGGAATTTCTTCTTTCAATGCAATGTTTATGAATGTTCTTAGCATGATGTGAACATGTATTTCCTGAGCAAATGCATGCTTTCAGTTAGGAGGCAAAATAATGCCCAAAAATGGGCTTTGAGTTGGACAATATAGCTTAAAAGTAATGCTCAAAATAACAACTAACTGAACTTAACCAGGCCTAATCTTCCATGCCAGAAAGCAAGCTTTGCAATGCAAACTTTCCAAACATTTTTTCCTTTGAAAAAAGTTGAACATAAAAACCTAGCCTTACTTAACCCAACCTGAACTGTTTTTGAGGAAAACTTTTTTTTAGCATTTAAGCAAAGAAAAAAAATGTATAGGTCACAGCAAAAGCCTAGCCTAACCTAACCTAGCTAAACCTAGCCCCTTTGTATGCTTTATGGAGGTAAACTATGTGTAAAACTTAACTTCTGCTTACCTTAAATGACAATAAAACAATTATGATGGATCAAGTTCTTTATTATCACCACTCAACCACAAATTTGGGGTAACCTTCTTGTATTGAAAGCCATCTATCTCCCTGAACTTGTTGGTTAGCCTCCTTTAGACAATCCTGGTCACACTTGTAAAATACTCTATGTAAGAATAATAATTACAAATATGAAAGCCTGCCTAGAAGTGCACAGCAATGGATCTGTCCAAAAAAACTTAAGATGGTATGCTTTGTACCTAATCTGCATAGGTGTAAGCTTTTGAAAAGTATTGGGAGGGTACAATACATGGAGGCAATGCATGCATATCACCAAATGAATTAGTGGCATACCACATAGGGTCCCATGAAGTTGAAATTATTGGGTGGTCAAAGCCAATATAAGGAGGCTGCCCTCCCAAAAGCATACAAAACTGCACCCATGCTTAGTTGTACTTGTAGCAAGAAACTGCCACACAAAATTAGTGGGGAAAACTTTCTGGAGAAGTTTAGTCATGCCCATGTTTGTGAATGGCTTTGGAATCATGTCATATCAGTCAATCATCACAATTGATGTACAACATTCGACAATATGGTATTTTATGCAATTCTTCAACACAAGTAACACAGTAGCAGAGATTAGAGGAGAGTTTGCCAAGCATATACAGAGGCATGAAAACCAAACTGCTCTTGGTGCCTGAATTGTGACAGTAACTAGATGTTTAAGGGAATCCTCATGAAGCATTACCAGGTTAATCACTGTTCCATTTAATCTGACAGTCTCCTTGAAATTGTAAAGATATATTTTAGGAAATACTATATTCTGTGAGATTAAGCTGTCGTGCATTGTATCCTGTATCTACAGACACAGTAAGCTAACCACCGCATTTATAATATGCGGCCTTACTTCGTGTGCCACTTCTCACCGAACACTTATGTCTCACAGGTCAGCAAATCATGGCCATCGACCAGCAAACAGTGACGCTAGAGAGTGCACGGTACGCAATTATGGGCGCTGGCATCGAGTGCACGCTGGAGCGCGACTCGAAGGCGTGCGGCGGCCAGTCGGCCGACTTCTGGCGGTGCTCCGCCTGCGGCGCCGCCCTCAGCACGCTGTGCAGGTTCGAGCAGCACCTGGGCAGCCACACGAGCGAGTGCCGGCGCCGCTGCCACCTGTGCGGCGCGTCGCTGCGGGGCACCGTGGCGCAGCTGACGCGCCACCTGCTGTCGCACGGGCGCGGCGCGCCGTCGCCGCCGCGGCGCGCGCCGCGCTGCCAGTGCGGCCGCCGGTTCGGCACGGCCGCGGCGCTGCGCCGCCACCTCTGCCGACACAGGCGCTGCCGGCGCGAGCGCTGCGCCCACTGCGACCGGCAGCCGCCGTGGCGCGCCGCCGCCGCCGACGCGTTCTGGTGTCTCGAGTGCGCCGCCGAGTGCGCCGACGGCGGCCAGCTGGCCGACCACTACTTCAGCTGCCACGCGGCCAGCGCGCCCTTCCACTGTCCGGACTGCGGCTGCTGGTTCCGCCGCGCCAGGGCGTACGGCCGCCACAGGGCCCTGATGCACTCCGTCCGCGTGACGGACGCAGTCCCTGATGATCACCTGTTGAATGCGGATCTGTTGGCATGAACATGAGCGGAGGCGGCGTGCTCGCTCTGCGACGTGCGGTGTGGCGACTAGTCACACTAACAAGTTTCGAATTATTTTTGTCGGGAGAATATAACCTGTTGCTTTTCACTCCTGCACTCTAAATCGTATGGGCGCTGTATGACCAATGCAGTCGATGCGCCCGAAAGCCCAAATAGCCAACCAACTCTAAATCGTATATTTTTGGACTTTTTGCACAATGGGAATCTGGGCATTATCGGAGTATGCTCCAAGCTACCAGCTCACGACCGAACGATTCCATCGCGTCAGAACGGCGAATTGGTCTGTGAAATAGCTGGCGATAGGCTGCTTTGGCTGTTGAATGGGTTGCGACACACCGTGCCCGGGTGTCCGTTGAATGCGTTCCGACACGTCCTGACCGGGTGTCTGTTGAATGAGTCGTGACCGGGTATCCGTTAAATGTGTTGTGACGCGCCGTCACGGGATGCCCAGGTCAGTCCGAGTCTGGGCGCTAGTGGTGCTACTCATCTCTGGGCTTGCCTCGACGTAGTGTCTGCTCATCGCTACACTGGCGACTACTGCGCAACGCCGGCCGCCCCACCTCCCTAAAGCATTCCGTGCCGTGTCTTCCGGCGACGGCGCCACGCCGATGTCTGTACAAATACTGCACGACCTGGCATTGACTGAAGAAGCTGTTAATTGATGTTCAACTTCGGTGCCCTTGTGGCTCGTTGGAATGAAGCCAGCGTCGCGTACGAGTCCAACTCAGAAGTTGTTCGGGTGTTATTTACAGCCTAGTGTTCACAATATCCAGGTTGTCATATGATAAATATATTGTATGGCATCAATATTCTAAGTGTGTTCAACATTCTCTGCGCTAGACCGTGGCACGTTTTCCAGATCCGAATTATGCAGTCGGACTGTGGAATCGCGCGGCTTAGGAAAGTACACGCTCTCCGATCGTATGTTTGCTATACAGCAGGATATGTGCGCAGAATACAGTTGCATCGCTACGAATAGCACGTATCCATCACGTATTCCACCCGCTCTCACTCGCGCCTGTGTCGCGTAATGAGATTAACACGTATCAATGACTTAATTCTGTATTGGGCAACCCACAAGTGCACGAGATCGATGTATCACAAAGAACCAACTGAAGCCACATGTCTGGTGGCTTCCCCATCACATCACAAAGAACGTACATTTCTTCGACATAAATACTGCTGGCTACCGCAACTGAATACAGTTCTAAGCTCATGCATGCATTCGATACAGGATAATGGACAATGGGACGTTGACTATGTTATTTCCACGCATATAATATAAGAATAGGTTCAGTGACTACAGCACCGATGGTTAAGTGCAACCATCAGTCAGTATATTTCCTTACAACACACTCGCAAAAACAACAAAGGTCCAGACACAGGGCGATCCAGTTAGTTTAACATCGGGACAAACACCATCCGACATGTTCTGGCCCGAAATAACAGCGCGACTAGTCACGAGGTTGCATGACCATGAAGTAGACTAGACAAGACCCGATAAACGTATCCACATAGGCACTTCGTGGCCCAGGGAACCCAACAAAAAGACTGCCGGGAGTCGGTATTTCACTGGTTAAGCTGAACGTTTGCCAGAGGCACGGGGTTAGATTCCCCGCGATGTCCGCCCTGATTGCCAGGGTGAGAGGCAGGCGACGTCATGTGGGCTCAACAGTTGAGTGCTCCGTGAAGTCAACCACCACAGAAAGCCTGATTAGGCCAGCGATAATACACAATAAATGCCGTACGTTGCAAGTGACGTTTGAATCCGGTCCGAGTGCACTGTGCACCATATTCCATGACCACGGCGGTTACGCAGACATGGCTGGAGCCCCAAAACGGCGCGAACATCGGCCATACTAACCCGGAGGTCATGCAGACATGAATGGTTCCACCAAACGACGTGAGCACCGGCCATACTCCTAATTCCACTGCGCGAGACTAACGTTGCACAAAGCTATTACGAAGTGGTAACGGTGCCACAGGTGCGTGGTAACGGCTATTACGAAGGATGAACAATTTAGCAAGACAGCACGCTTCAGCACCAAGCTAAGAACGTAGCACGACGAACATGCAGCTTTCATCACTGCTAAGCAGGCTGGCCGCTACGACGCTGCACACGGTTGCATGTAATGAATGTAATGTTCATGCTAGGTACGCCACTGCCAAAGCAGTTGTGGCTCAGTATGTTAGCATTTAATAATACGCTGTATGCGCGGGCTAAAACGGGAAACTACGGTATATCGCGTTAAGCCGAGAGCCGAGAGCAGGCCACACTGGGCCACTTGGCCACAAGCAGTCACAACGCGCGCAGTCCTACAGCACACTGCACAAGGACGGAATCGCCTAGCTCGGACCTCTAGCGGTGCACGAACATAGTGTCAACATATTACGACGTGTAAATCCTGAAAACAATACCAACCTACACAAAATCACGCTTTTACAGCCGATAATTGGACGGAGTAATCTTCTGCTCACAGAAAACGCCATCGTGCATTAATCACTCTTCAGAAGTGAGACCAACGACATACCTCATATACCAATTCATCAAAGCGAAGTCGCACAGAAAAGCGCAGTCAATACAGATTCTCTCCTCCTCAATTCATGTATCATGCTGAATCCACAGTAACTGAAAAATGAGGGGTGATATCGCTGCACATATGCCCGGTTCCCAGCTAACAAAGGGGCATGGCGTTCCGTAGCATCGAAACAGTGCCCAAAGGTGACATGATTTCTAGCTCAGTCTACATCGCGGGAGATATGAGGCTATGTGCTGAGCATAGTCTACTATCGTTGCTGGCCAGCTTTTGCCGCAACAGTTTCCACTTAGCGTCTGAGGTTGGGTCTCAGTACAAGCCGATACTGTTGCTGGTGAACTGGACGTTGGCCTCCTGCTGGAGCACCTCCTTGTCGCGCAGCCGGAACTGCAGCAGGGTGTGCTCCACCACGCCGATGCGCACGTCCATGCCCTGCACCTCCTGCTTGATGCGGTTCAGGGCCTTGCGGATGTTGACGAGGGGCGTGCCGTCGGTCATGCTGGTGCCGCGCTCCTCCAGCTCCTGCTTGGTGGCGTCGAGCTCGTCTGTGAGCTGGGCCAGCTGCCGCGACCGCTCCACCACGCCGCCAGACACGGACTTGCACTGCTCCTGGGTGCTAAAGACATAAAGACATAAAAGATCAGTGCAACTATGAGCCACAAGGGCCCTTCTTGGATGCACACACAGCCCGGTGTTACATAGCCACTCGTCTCGTCTCCGAACTCAGATCCCGTCACGTCAAATAACATCATGTGCGTTTCAAGAAAATGGAAATACAACGCATCTGTGCTGACGCTGTGATACAGCTCCGTCGCGTTTTGCCACGCAAACGTGTGATTCTGATCTGGTCCATACAGTACGCCTCCAAACCTGGACTTGGAAAATGTATCCACACTGCAGAGGTGACCACGATCGGGGCAGTGTCAATGGGCCCTCAGGCGCGTGAATCGTTCAAAGCATTACTGACGTATCTCGTAGATGAATAATACTGAGAGTCGACTATCTCCTGCAGACGCTCGTTGACACATTGTCATGACATGCATTATTCTTTGAGCGGAAGATGCAAGGCAAAACCTGCCGTGATGTCCAAAATATCGGCAATACGGCAGGCCTGCAATGAAATTGTAAGCTGTCTTTGTTTGCTGCAATGGTATTGTGTAAAATTCGTCCAGTAATTTTTCAGGAGACGAAGAAGCACTGTCAGGCGTTGCCGGCAGCAACCTTACCACAGAACTTGCTCCTGACGAATGAAAGCATGCTACTGTGGTTTTCCACAAAAGTTGTGAGCTTAGTGACTTGTCTCACTTCGGAACCATCTCTATGGTGCCTTCCACGGATGAAATTTTGGAACAAGTGACACTTTTTTGTGAGATTTTGGAAAAAGTGGCAATAAGTGGCATCAAAAAGTTTTCACATCGAACCCTTCTCTCACGTTCACACACCTCAGCCATTTCAACATCTAGCCAAACACACCATTTTTTAATTGCTTCATGGAATTGGCATACCATTGTCTTATATCACACGACACGCGCCTTGTAAAGTAAAGCACATAAGGGTCACAGGCTCCATAAGAGCCACGTTAGAACATCTTGGATAAGTCCAAAAAGTAAAAATAACACAAGGCAAAAAACGACACCGACACCCCATAATCGAGGTCATACCTTTGTTCTGGAGAAACTATCGCCCGCATTGTGTTTCAATCACCAGTCTGTTCAACACCACATACCAGAATGTCGGTATTTAATACACTTTTATGTACACTTGTTACTGGTATAGTTCTCCATTTGTACGCACTACCACAGAATGTGCGGGCCCCAACGAGAATGAGAGAGCTGGTCTGAAAAGAGTGTACTATTCTTTGGCTGCACGTCATCCGTCATTTGCGTACCTTCGATTCCATCGGTTATTCCCCAGTCGATATTGCTAGGTGGGCGAGTTGCGCCGAACAGATGCAACCAAAAATCGCATGCAAGCCGCCATTTTTATGCGCCACTGGGTAACTGTGTGAGATGACGGTTTGAGGGCGCATCGATCATGGTAGACCACTTGGCACGCGTTGCTGGTACCCACCTGTCACGCTCCTCGACCAGGCTGCGGTAGTCGGAGAGCGGGTGTTCCAGCTGCGAGTTGAGATACTTCTCGCGGTTGGTGATCTTGTCCAGCGTGCCGGCCACGTCCGAGTGCAGCCGATCCAGCTGGATCTGCGTGTCCGACAGCGAGTCGTCGATGGCCATGCGGTACTGGTGCATCTGCTCCAGGTGGTTGCGCCAGTCGCGCGAGTCGGTGCGCACCTGCACGCGCAGCTGCGGCAGCACGCGCTCCATCTCCAGCCGCCACTCCTCCGTGTTGGTAGCCGACTCGAGAATGTCGTCCGGCTTCCGGGAGTCCATCTGGATGTCGAGCCCCTGGATGTTGAGGTTCTTGAGATCGTCCAGGTTGAGGATCGCGCCCTCGTCCTCCTCCTCGCTGTACACGTCCTCGGCGTCCTCGTCGATTTTCTCGGTGGTGATTTCCGCCTCGTCCTCCTGCTGCTGCACCTCCTCTTCCGGCGGAATTTCCGGCTTCTGCCACTGGAAGTTGGTCGTCTTCAGCGCCTGGTCGGCCAGACGGTCGATCACGTAGATGACCTGCTCGCCGCTGCCCTGCTTGAGTCGGCTCGGCGGGAAGTCGACGTGCAGCTCCAGCTGGCGGCAGTGCTCCAGGATGGTGGAGATGGTGACGTTCGGGTCGTCGTACTCCTGCGGCTGTTCCATTGTGCGGCCACACTTGCGCACCAGCCACGCTGCCAGCGAGGTGAACAGGTAGAACTGCTCGCCCACGTTGTGCGAGTACACAAAATAGTGCCGGTTGAGCGGCTTCATGCGCAGCGGTCGGCAGAAGTCGCGCTCGTAGTCGAGCAGCTTGAGTTTGTCCGCCAGATCGTCCATCACCACGTAGGCCATGTACTGCAGTCCGGGCCCGCCGTCCACATCGCCCGAACCTTGGATCATGAGCGAGTATCGCCGATCCTGGTCGTGCTTGC
This sequence comes from Imbricaverruca yamaguchii, assembly GCA_034440575.1. Classification (NCBI taxonomy): domain Eukaryota; kingdom Metazoa; phylum Arthropoda; class Thecostraca; family Neoverrucidae; genus Imbricaverruca; species Imbricaverruca yamaguchii. The sequence continues at coordinate 262,134 of JAOTOL010001653.1, read as the reverse complement.
CGGCGGCCACGCCCACTTCTCCGCCATCGTCGGCCGTCTCGTCGCGCTCCCGGGGCTTCTTGTGCTTCTCCTTCTTAGACTTGTGCTCTGAAACTCCACTCTTGTCTTTCTTTCTTTTCTCCTTCTTGAGCTGGTGAGGTGTCGCATCCGACCTGGATCCATCCGGCGAAAAGTCTTCCATCACCGTGGAAAATCAGCGAGAACTGTAAATACATTTAATGAGTCACCATTTGAAATTACCTATCAACAATAATCTGATTCTTTTATTGTTTATTGGTTGGTTCACGACACACTTTATGCACATTCACGGCTAATGGTGCCGCCCACACTGTTTCGCCGGTGGGCCGCGGGAATGGGAAATGTCCTGAGTGGCGCTAGAGTCGAACCTGGGACCTTTGGTACCCATAGCCAGACACCTTAACCACTCGGCCACCCCGCCCCTAATTTGATTCTTTCAACATGCCTGATATATAACTTAGTAATGTAACTTAAAAAAGAACCTACAACCAAAACAAGGCTCCATTCAGGGCATATCATAAAAAATAACAAAATGCAGTACACATGTCTGACTTGTGTTCTCAAGACAACCAACATTCGACTTTCAAGCATTTTGAACATTTTTGATGTGTTTGGAAGAATGGGAACACCATATTACAACAAAAAAATCATCTTGATATGCAATTGGTGATGATGTGTAGCAAGTTAATAATGCACATACTTATGGACATCCCTGTGATAAGGTAATTGCGGGTCTGGTATGGTCATGTGGTGTCTGCATGTGCTGTGCTGGAGCATGACAATGAAGCTTCTGGAATGCATATTGATCATTGTACTCAAGACAATATTCTTGTTCCACTGCAATTGAGCAGATGAACAGTAGAGCAGTTGAAATAAATCATCATTAAATGCAGCACTATTCTCCCAACATGCAGGGCATCATGGACAACTGAAAACCTAGCACATGCTAAGTTTTAATTGCCAATAAATGATGGCTTGAAACATTATCCAAAATGGGTATGCAATGATTGCCATTATAGAGCATCTGTTCATGTCTGCCTGTAAGGCATGGCTGGAGATCCTGGGTGAGTTGGAGGTGTCTGGCCCCCCACCCACATCACAATTTGGTGCCATGCTAATGTTAATTTTTCATCATCCCTATTCAACCCAAAGTTGAAGACATGGAGGTCATGCCAAATTTATAGTTTACAATTAGAAGTTTGAAACTTACAAGTTAACAAGTTTGAACTTCTAGTTTACATCTAGAAGTTAAAACTCATGACAAAAAGCAATTTGTAACCAAACCAAATCAATTTGTATGCTTTATGGAGGTAAAATATGAGCAAAACTTCTCTTGTGGTTACCTTAAACTGAAATACCTACAAACCAAAACCCTTTTTGGGTGTTATTCTGCCTAACAACTGAAAAGTATGCACTTGCATAGGAAATGGGTGGCTACATCACGTTCAGCACATTAATAAACATTGCATTAAAAAGAAATTCCAAGAAATTAAAAGCTAGGCACCTTCAACTGCAAACTAACTGCCAAAAATGGGCACATTGCTGATAAAAATACCTAATTCCGAACCAAATATTTCAAAACAAGCATATATTTTGGCATCATTCAAATCGAGACCAATTCCTGTTTTCAAGGAAAAAATACCCAAGCTTGAGGTGGAACATGAGAACGAGATAGAAAGCAAACGACGCAAATTCACATTAAACATCGAATCGGCGGCGGATAACAAATAGGCCATCGCCAACAAAGACAGGCATACGAGCTGTACGCAAGCACCTAGGTACGCACCTACCCGAACTTCTCCAACCCCTTACGACCCGGCGACTCCGTGGGATGATTACGCTACTGGAATGTAAACAAGTTTGCTCGAGCAAGGGCCCTCTTATATCCTTTAGTAACCGGTGACGTCACATGGGCTGGACAATTCCTCAGTCCCGTAAGTACTCCAGCCAAACTTCCGTGTATTCCACACGGCATTTTCGATCTTTATAATCCTTCAAATTGGACAAGGTTTGATTGACTCGAAAGCTTGAAGAGTACTCTCTACGAATATCAGAGGTATCCTCTCCTAAACTTATTAGTTCTTGCTTGGGACTACGCTGACGGCTTTCATGTCGAAAGACGCAGGCATTGCGCGATTCAACGGGTAGGAACAGTGTGATGAAAAAAGCCAAATGAAAATCATGACTATTAAAGAGGGGTCGGAGCAAGTAGGAGATTGCAACTCTTGCAACACAATTCCTTCCCACTAGGTACATGGGAGGACGCAAGGGTGGGACATTGGGGACATCTTCCCAAAGGAAAGTCGCCAGCAACATTATATTTAGGTTACCGGCGGAGGTACCGATACCGGTTGGAATGTCAGGCAGAATCACCGGTATCGAAAATCGCCGGCAGGCAGACATGTGCAGATACATAACCGGAAATAACTTTTAGGATTGCTTTTAATTTGCATCCACATACATCTAGATCAGGGGTGTTATTTTCCATACATTTGAGGGGAAAATGTCCTCACATTTTCCCATCAAATGCTTTGCCCTTCCCCAAAAGATTTCCAGAAATTAACACGCGTGACCTATGCCCAAATATATATATGGGCCATGCAACTACCCTCTGCGAACAATTTGCATGCGTACTTTCGCCTGTATGAAGGTTCGTCTGTACGATCCACTTCCCGAACAACCCAACGAAATTTTGTTTGCGAATGCTTGCCAACGTACTCTTCCGAACTTTACTCCTACTTACCTAACGGATGCTTGTACCCAACGGACCTTGTGTCACGCACTTTTTCGTACCAATCTTAGTTCCATGCGAAATACAAAAATACACTAGGTACATACATAGCTGGCTCGGGGACTTCAGGTGATGGAGCTATGCCTTTCATCTCATAAGTAGCAAAGGAAGAGCTGACAGCTGCGCCAAGTTTTAAGGGCGTGAGCAAAGTTTTACTTAAGTTGTCACTCTAAAGTTGTGCTATAGTTCTGGTCTGATGGTGATGGTTTCATGAGTTACCCATGTGACTGCTCCCGCAATGGTTGCCCTGGGCGGCCAGCGGTTCGGCATTAACGGGGTCACCAAACAACAGCATACTGAATGAGCATTAGTCATTATTGACAGGAGATGTTGACAGACCGGCACTATGCTATCGCACCTCAGGGTGTCCGGCCTCAGCAGGAGGAACTACGTGCGCCAGAAACAGGCTCGACAGGCAGTTGGCCATTGGAGGCAGCTGGGCATCGATAATTTTAGTTGCGAGCACTTGTCCTGAAGGTCAGACACCGTTTGCCCAAATTGGAGGGGTACATTGCCCCTGCGTCCTTCCCTCGGATCTGTCCTTGCATGGATGCAGATCAGCTTGAGCTTCCAAACACGCGTCAGAAGCAGGGCATACCATCTCCTGGGAAGAAGCTGCAATTATGTCGTTTGGAACGACTTGACAAAGGAGAAAACGGAACATTAAGGAGGATATTTGCGTTGCTACGACGAAACCAAAATCCTCGTGGGCACGGGTGAGGGTTTCTATCGCTTTGGATGGGACCCACTACACAGGGGCGGATCTATGAATGTTCATGTGGGCACATCTCCTCAGAGGTATACCGAATGCTTATCTTTTAGTTTCAAATGGATGTCTTTTAATTTGCAAAGAACGTCTGTGAGTGAAAAATCCATTGAGCGAGGGAGGGAGAGGTGCACTCGAGCCTTCTGAAAAGGACACCTGTCCAGGCAAGAGGGGCACCACCTTTTCAAGGGGACACATGTCACCAGTGCCCCCAGCTGCATCTTCTGCGGCCCTCACTCCATGTGCGGTGGAACTTCTCCAATAGTGACATATAGTAACTTGAAATCAAAAATAGGGCATAGGGAGGGATTCGCATGGTGCGTCTCTGCGACATATTGTTAAAATAAACTGACATTGTCGGATCATCCCAATAGTTTCTTCAAAGACTCTTATGAAAACCGAACATGAAACTACTGTGACCAGAGGCGGATGCAGACGGTATTAGGCGCATCTGCCCCATGGAAGATGGTGCTTCCGGGAAGGTTCAAGTACCCCCACCCCACACCGCCCCCTCTCGTTGAACATAATTTTCAGCCGGAGGCGCCTCTCGACGAGTAGTAGCCTCCTGAGAAGTAAATGGCGTCCCTCTTGAGAGGAGATGCTGGTCAAGCGCACCACCTTCACCCCCCTCGGCTCAACGGATTTTCGTACCAAGGCGCCTCTCCAGGTGCTTTCACAATTGTGCCACTTCGGAGGAATGACTCCCCTCCAGATAAGTGCTATCCCATGGCAATTCCTCGATCCGCCCCTGACTATGACCCATGCGTACGCACTTTGTCTTGCAGCAGCTGGCAAGCAAGTAAATGACTGGCGGAAAGAAATTTAGCGAACTATTGATGTGCGTTTTAAATTCCATTATGAAAATTTTCACCCAATGGTTGAATTTTGAATGATATATTCCTGTTTCATTATGTATTTCCGAACTGAATCGATCGACCCATCAGAAAGATATTGACTAAGGGGGTTGTATGGTTCTCGAAAGATACCATTTTTACAGTGCTGGGCTGGAAGAAGGAGTAGAACCTTTTCTCCGATTTTTCAAATGGATTTAATACAAAGCCCACCTAGCTGTTAAGTTCTACACGTCACGTTACCGGCACCCGGTGCGCGCGCAGCCGTCGGCTTGCCTACTTTATTGACCTCCCCCGACGCCGAGTGTGCTGGACTCGCACACACTGTCCTCCCTCGGCGGGACGAATGGACCCGTCCGTTTTCGGCGTGCGAATCGATTCAGCTAGGACGAGTCGGTGGGAACCGTGCGCGAAAAAAAGAGAAAAATACTCGGCTCGCGAGTGGAATAGGCGAGGCGTGTTGGCGGTGCTGTGCTTCGATGGTGTGCACGGCGTGCAAACAGAAGCACCGATCGGCTAGATTTGTCTCGTGTGTGCGTGAGCGCAGACATGCGCGAGCAGCAGGAACAGGGTGAGCACGCCTGGTAAGTTTGAAGCGGCGGTGGCTGTGGGTAGCTGGGGGGGGCATGGTTCCATGACGTAGATGCATAAGCTATTGGGAACCATTCAGCTGGAGCCATACGCGTCGTCACGACGCCATCACGGAGTTATGTCCTCCACAACTGTGTGAAATTTAGCAGTACGCCGATGTAGTTGCACACAAAATATAACATTCATCTCACCACCCCACCCCAATCCAACGTCCCTGGTGACGCCCATGGCTGGAGAGTTGCTGTTAGGTTACTTCGTTGAGCGGAATAATGGGCACCTGACTTTGATGAGACCACAATGGTTCTGATGCTTGAAGAGGTGAAGCACATTGATATATATGGGCCATGCCGAATGTTTGTCATGGGCTTGTTTAGTCATTGGGATGAGGGGGTCGAAAACCAAGAGAACTAAGAAAACCAAGAGAACGTGATGCCATAATGAAGCACCATTTGACACTCATACACAGATCAAATCCACTTCTCTCACATTGCAAGCTCAAAATATGGTGATTGGTGAATGATCGACCAGATATATAATGATATCTGAGAGTCACTACCGATATTTTCAATGACCCTGAAACATTAACCTAGTTAGTCCACTTCAGTGTGAAGGATAAATGGCAGTAGAGTAGCCAGCGTAACGTAGGCTATGAAAAGATGAAGAGGCGTAACGTAAAACACCGTGACTAACCGCTGTGAACGGTTGATAGCCTAGGGGATGGGTGGATATAATCAAAAAGGGCAGCCAGCCCCCCCCCCCCCCACCCGTGTTGGGGTTACATGGGCCCCTAACGCAGCTCGAAGGACCGCACCAAGTGCCCGCACTCAACCGCTCAGGGAATCGCCTTGGTGAGGATGAAAAGGCCTATAACACTTTTTTATGGTCGTCGATGCTGTTGCCGGGCCCTTTAAAAGGCAGAGTATTTAGGAATGGTTCCGGGCCCTTGTGAAAGTCTATGGGGCATTACGAATGGCATAGGGCGTTACGAACGTTTAGGGGTCCTTTCGAACGCCTACGAGGCCAAGCCGAAATGGCGAAGTCATAACCAAGTAATGGTTTTGTGCGTGAATATATATGGCACCACATACCCGTTACCGAATACTGAACTGAGGTAGTTTCCAATGACGCTTTGACATACTGCATCTAGATGCATGCTCAAGCAGTCTGCATACCTTGCTTATAACAATGCCATGCTTACCTACAATTTGAAGAGAGAAAGAGATAGAGATAGAGATAGAGATAGAGATAGAGATAGAGATAGTGATAGAGATAGAGATAGAGATAGAGATAGAGATAGAGATAGAGAGGGAGAGGAGAGGGAGAGAGGGAGAGGGAGAGGGAGAGGGAGAGGGAGAGGGAGAGGGAGAGGGAGAGGGAGAGGGAGAGGGAGAGGGAGAGAGAGAGAGAAAGAGAGAGGGAGATAGAGAGAGAAAACACGATAATTTGGTCCCCAAAGAGCATTTCTAAGTAAAATTTATAATTTTCTTTTAAAATAAATTTCGAACCAGGGTTCAAATTTTGGAATTCCAAATTTGTAGCAGAAGTTCGTATTGCTTCGCGAATCCTCTCCCACCTCTGTCAATTCCTGCTTAGGTTTCCTGACTTACGGACGATTGATCGTGCAAAACGTATGGGTGTTAGATCGCATAAAGCTTATGTATGCTCACTTAAAAACTCATGATGTTCGATAATATGAAGCCCACAGATGTTCGATGATCTGAGACTTACAGATGTCCTATTTTGAACTCAGCAGCACAATGTGTATCTTACTCGGACTTGAAAATCATAGACCATGTTCGCAAACCTTTGTCACCACACCGAGTAACGCAAACAAGGGCCACTGGGCTCCTCATCCGTTCCCTCATCAGGCTGCTTATATTTCCAGAAAATGGCACATTTGTGCATTTTATTTTATAAAATTATGGCCAAAAGTGTATGACACTTGTGACCCTCCTCCCGTGACGTTGTATAAAATAAATCAACCCAAAAACACCTCGTCGCCCATTTTGAAAACCCGTGACGATGGCCATGCACGAGAAAGCACATTGCACTGCATTGCATAGAGCAGCGCGCATAGATGCGGCAAAATAAGACGACTAAACATTTAGGCTTTTCTGTTCTTAACAGGCTTGACGCGCCTTGGCAACTTTCTGACCCTCTTATTGACAATGGTCACCTGATCTGTGATCTCACCAACGCGTCTATGCGGTCGTCTGACTCGTTCAAGGAGGGCCAGCGTGATTAGGTCAGTAGTCGGCGATGTCAGATGCCAATATCTTAGAAAACTTGCATGAAAGCTTCGCTGACATTTATACTTATGCACAATGGTATTTATTATACGATACGTCATCAACAAACACACATCCGTTCTCTTTATTTCTGCCAGAATTTTCATTCAATTTGTGAACAAAATCATGAAAAAGGAAGAAAAGTTTTTATCATCGTTAACACATGCAATTGTGGCATCGAGGAGTTTTTTCTGTCCGAAGATGTGTTTGCAGCCGCAAGTTGCCATCGCTCCGGGTCACCGGATCTCCATCGTATATGCGAATTACTTTTTGGTCTGAATGAAGTCATTTCAAGTATTAAGAGATGAATTGTGCAATATCATATTCAAGACGGATAAACAAGTAGTTGCAAACTGCTAATACAGTTTTATGTTAGCTACACAACAGTGTGTTGCTTGGTAGAGTGCAGAATACAATGTTGAAGGCACCTTTGCAGCATAACTATAACTGCATCATTTTGTAATTTTAATCCTAGCCCCCCAGACATGGCAGTCGAATAATCAACTGTTATCCGGACCTCTTCCCAAATGGTCTGGCTCCATTATGTATTGTTTGAGCAGTGTAGGTGTTCTCGGAGCTCCGGATATAGAGCTATAAACGGAGCTAACGTCTATGAGGAAGGTTGCGGCATTTGCATTTGTCTTTGTCATCAAAAGACCTTCATAATAGTCGTCTCACCAGCATTAACTTGTCATCAGGCACCCATTCTTTGGACTTTTGGATTTGGACGAAGTGGATGCAGGTGTAGATATACCGGTCGGCAGTTGCCGATGTTCGTACGCTTAACTCTTCTGATTTAAGTCGTATTGCTATGATAAAAAACATTGGGTTTGTGAAGCAATTGTCAGAAATAAAATTACTCGCCAGTGCTAATTTTAATTCCCATTAATACATATATGTTTGCTCTACCTCTTGCTTTGGGACCTGAGAAACCTTGGCGCAAAATTTTGCCGTCATCGTGCCGCTAATGTATGGTGCTCCAGAAGATAGCGATCCCCTTCCGGCATGATCATATCGGATCCGTTCAGTTTCCGAGTTACATGGGAGGCCTGCCGTATCACCGATGCCCCCCACCACAGCTGAGCCACACCCACCACCGGTCGGCGTCTACCAGCCCCAAGTTGCCGACCCCAGGCCCATCTCGTCGTGGAGCTAAACCGTTACGTGGTTGGCGTTCTTGTCCAGTCCCAGCTCTACAGCCAGGTCGCTCGAAGAAAGCTGCAGTAGTGTTCACGGCCGCAGCTTGCAGTCGTCGACAGCCACTCATTTGACGGTTCAAGTAACACTTGCGGATGCCCGTCTTTGTCGCGTCAGGTGTCACCCAGGTGTCACCTGGGTGACACCTGGGTGACACCTGGGTGACGGCGGCCCACAACCGTCGCGGCACATCACGCCGGCTCAGCACGGAGCTGAAGGTCCCCGGGATGGAGGGGGGACCAACTGGGGACAATAGCTGGGCCCCGGGGTGGGGGAGGGGGCACCAACCGGCGACAATAGCTGGGCCAAAGGCGGCAATATCTGCTGGCTGTAGGCGGTGGGATGTGTTCGGCGTGAGGGCGCTCAGGATAATCTCTCCCGCTCACACCGCTGGGAGACGGCCATGCTCATATGCGAGCGGTCGCACATGCGGTGGGGTCGCATTGTTCGCGTAAGCACAGGGCCAGACCGCTGAAAAACAAACTCACAGAGGTCTGATCTGGTCGACCAGCTGGTGGGCGAATTTCCCGACAGAAAATCGCCGGCTCGACCCGCTATATGGCACAGCTGGGCACCAGGAGGTCACCACGTCACCGGCCGTGGATAAGGTGCCCAGGAAGGTTACACACTCCGTCATGACCAGTGCCACACACATTTGTGGTACTGGGCATGTGTTTTGCTGTATTTTTTGCAGCTACCGCGCATGTGTTTTGCTGCTACCGTGAGGCCGGAACGTCCCCAAGACGGTGACACACTCCATATCTTTGTCGGCGTCACACGATAGACGTGCACCGGCAAACAGTATGCATGTGTCGGTATACGGTAGACGGTCACACGGTAGACAGTATACGTGTGTCGTTATGCGGTAGACGGTCACACGATAGACAGTATGCGTGTATCGGTATACGGTAGACGGTCACACGGTAGACAGTATGCATGTGTCGGTATACGGTAGACGGTCACACGGTAGACAGTATACGTGTGTCGGTATACGGTAGACGGTCACACGGTAGACAGTATACGTGTGTCGGTATACGGTAGACGGTCACACGGTAGACAGTATACGTGTGTCGGTATACGGTAGACGGTCACACGGTAGACAGTATACGTGTGTCGGTATACGGTAGACGGTCACACGGTAGACAGTATACGTGTGTCGTTATGCGGTAGACGGTCACACGATAGACAGTATACGTGTGTCGTTATGCGGTAGACGGTCACACGATAGACAGTATGCGTGTATCGGTATACGGTAGACGGTCACACGGTAGACGTATTTTGGTAGACAGCAGACGGCCACACGGAAGACGTATTTTGGTAGACTGTAGACGGTTACACGGTAGACGTGTTTCGGTAGACTATAGACGGTCACACGGTAGACGTGTTTCGCTAGACAGTAGACGGGTCACACGGTAGACGTGTCTCGCTAGACTATAGACGGTCACACGGTAGACGTGTTTCGCTAGACAGTAGACGGCCACACGGAAGACGTATTTTGGTAGACTGTAGACGGTCACACGGTAGACGTGTTTCGCTAGACAGTAGACGGGTCACAGTAGACAGCCACACGTTAGGCTTGTTTTGCTACTCCCACCGGATTCTTCTTCGGATTCCCACCGGACTGTCGGATTCTTCAAAAGGGTTAAAAATAGCTGGATATTATGTATGTTGTGCCATGAATGCCCTTGAATTGGGGAAAGGAAAAGGAAACACAAGGCGCTGATTGGAAAAGAAGTTGAGCTAAATTCGGACATTGGGAGGTCCTGTCTGCTATCCTCCGGGAAAAAGAACTGCTGAGTTGGTTTGAATCTCTTTGACTTAACTTCGGGTTAGCAAAGCGCAATATTCCATGCTTACAACGTTATTGGAAGGGCGAGACGGTTGATGATCATTTGAAAATGATAGATCATTTGGGGCTTGGGCCTTGGCCATTAAACAAATCGCGCATGATTGGAACGATTGCCTGTGAACAAGAAAAGCATACTGAGTACATGAGAGCTGAAAAGGGCATTGCATGGCACAGAACTCTTGATGCTCGATTAATATTACAATAGCTGGTTCATATAATAATGAATAATTTCAGCTCGTTTTAAGCGTACTAGAGGAGCCAATAGCTATCGTAGGTCTGAAAACCAAAAGTAACAAAATCCGAATATAAATGGATCTCTAAATGTTGCCAATAACATGTTTCACCACCGGCAGCCTTGAATTATCTGTGACTCCCGAGCGACAAAAAAAAAAGTTTGTGGGCTTCGCCGAACACTAGTTTCATCGGCGTTCAGAATGCGCCACGGCTCCAAGAACACCGTCTCAAGCGCATTTATCGGAACGAATTTCACCGGACATCGATGTCCGAAGCAAACAAAGCAGCAATGCTCGACAACCACGAAAGCTTGATGATCTTCCCTTCTCACAACGCGTTCGCAATGTGTTCGCAAAAGTGTTCACCTGCGAACACTTTTCGGCCCGTCGCGGAGCCTGGCTTCATGAGATGTGCGACGTTTTCCACAGCCCTCCTTAGAACGTTCAGCGCGACGACAGAAATCATTCTGCTCTGCCGTGGTCGCAGACCAGACGCTCGTTGGTCAAAACGCCGATCGGGGCGGTGCGTTAGCTCCGTGGCCGCGCTGGGAAGCGTTTGCAGGAGGAGGGGTCTGTGCTGTTGGAATGTGATGTGTTCAAGCTTTCATGATGATCGAACGTTGCCGTGCCGTTCATTTTTGTAAATATGCTAAGCATAAAAGACAACGTTTCTTCCCCCTCCCCATAGTGAAAAACGTATGTATCGGCCTAGTTGGATATGCTTACATGTACTGCCAGGGCCAGTTGTATTTTACTAGTCGTTCAAAATTAGATGACCTTTGGTCTTATCCGATATTTCAAATGGCTTAGGTCACTGATATTAGGTGATCCAAGGTTGTATCTTGTGAGGAAGGTGCGTAAAATGGTCCCAAGAGTGAAACGTTCCAGCGAGTTGCGGCTATTCTTCGTTTTTGCGGTCTTTGTTGCAGTTTTTGGCTATCACCAACAAATCTTATGGGGTTCCAAAGACGCCCAGCCCAACCATACAGTTGGACTCCAGTTCAGTACTTCGAGTTTCTAACTTTTATTGATATCCCGTATCAATTTTCCAGGAGTTATGGTTTACTATTAAAGTTTTAGTGCGCATCGACCAGGTTTGATTGTCTACCACCAATTGGAGTCGAATTCAGCGCAAAAATGTTCCCAAAACATGTTTTCGACCTAAAATGTCTTATCGACGTCACCAGAGCCAGCTGAAGTAAACTGAAGAAAATACCACTAGTGATCTAGTGATTACCAGTGATTACCAGATACCGGTCACACTATGTCAAAATAATGAAATATCCAAAGTCCAAGATTCCATGAGCAGCAACACAATGAGCATAATCATTTGTATCCATTATCACCCCACAAATGAGATTACATTTGCATTCTCGGAAGGGGTAGTGGAAGGTTGCGTTACTTAGTTTGCGCCGCATAGTTTCGTCACATGATCTGCTAAGTTTTATTTGTGCGAGGAGATGCAAAACTGATGAATGAAAAGGCATTTCCTCGGAATTTTTTTTCAGGTGACTAACTGTTTGTGAGAACATGTGAAAATGTGCAAATCACCTGCTTGATTTATTTGTTGCCATTTATTACACTAATTTTGAAAAATGAGCCCTTTGGAAAGATAGTGTTCGAAATCTGCCGACATTATATAATAAGGTTAGGTAAAGTTTGGGCATACTCCAAATATCTTTCCTCCTCCCCTAACGCAAATCATAGGTATACCCCTGGAGAGTAGATTTGGTCAGGCTCCGAAAGTTGACCCCCCCCCAAACCGGTGGGTTAGGTCTGCCAGTTGTTAAATCTTGGTGGGAACTGGAAGTGGATTACAACCTCAGGCAATATCCATTGAAGTGAAAGTGGGCTCCTCTCTCTGTCTCTACAGATGTCGCCGTATCGGTACCAGGATATATCTGAACGCAACAGTGTCTGATTTCATTGAACAGCTAAAACATGCAAAAATATATACAGTTTTGCAATGACAACAACTTATGATTGGTGTTTTCACCTAAACGAATCCCCAATTTTAACGACCTGGTTGACGTTACCAACACCACGATGCAGTTTATGCATATTATACGAGTATATATGTATACATATATACAACTAATGTATAGCAAGCCTACCCGTATTAGTTAGGTTAGCTTTGCACCCTCTGTTCATACACTGGAAAGGCTCAGCTTAAATCCAGCTTGATCATATATACTATTTTTGAAAGCCACTCGCAGACATACATACATGTGCATGACAGTTCTGATAAGACGGTTAAGTGATAACTGTCATTGTCATTCTGATTTCAGGTGAACTCGTGTGAATATGATGGACATTGATGAGGTCGCCAGTGAACAACTTCAAACAAAGCTACAAGTGTGAGTACGACCGTCATGCTGATATTTGCACCAGTAAATGACGTTAGCTTTTCATTCTGACTAATTTAGTATTGGTAATCAGTGCCTGTAAGCCTCATTGAAGAACCCAGACTAGCGATGATAACAGGCGGGATTCATGACTCCCGTCCAGTTGGCCTCCTTACAGTGTGAGCAGGCGACGACAACAGGCGGGATTCATGGCCTCCTTACAGTGTTGGCAGGCGATGACAACAGGCGGGGGGCGGGGATTCGTGACTCCCGTCCAGTGTGGGCAGGCGACGACAACGGGCGGGGTTAGGGGGAAGATTCATGGCCTCCTTACGGTGTGGGCAGGCGATGACAACAGGCGGGGTAGGGGGAGGATTCACGGCCTCCTTACAGTGTTGGCAGGCGATGACAATCGGCGGGATTCATGGCCTCCGTCCAGTGTGGGCAGGCGATGACAACAGGCGGGGGGCGGAGGGGGGGATTCGTGACTCCCGTCCAGTGTGGGCAGGCGATGACAACGGGCGGGATTCATGACTCCCGTCCAGTGTGGGCAGGCGACGACAACGGGCGGGGGTAGGGGGAGGATTAATGGCCTCCTTACAGTGTGAGCAGGCGATGACAACCGGCGGGATTCATGGCCTCCTTACAGTGTGGGCAGGCGATGACAACAGGCGGGGGGCGGGGGGGGGGGATTCGTGACTCCCGTCCAGTGTGGGCAGGCGATTAGGAACCACTCCGTTATCAGCAGGGAGCCTTTGGACCTACCGCAATGGCTTCCTGGTAACACATGGAGACAAGACGCCTGTTCATTACGAGTCCGGACGCAGTGTGCCGTGCTGGTGCGGCAAGCCTCGATTTGCTGCTGACTCTTGCAGCACGGGGATCGATTTGACCCGCTTGGTGTTGTTCTGCGGCAACTCCAGACCCGTTTGCGCTATCGTATTTAAATGTGGGACACTTTCCGTGACTGGCACATATTGTGTCAAACAGTGCGGTGTGGGCTAGAGCCCACACCGCTGGTACCCAGCACTGCTTGGTGGAGTAAAGGTGACACCCACTCGGTTTATCGTGCATAACGTACTGTTCGAGGCCGGAAGCAGCCAAGCACAATTGTCAGTACCTGTCGACCAATCATTTCTACACATCCATGCAACAACGAAAATAATTTCCGTGCTCGGTCGGGTCATGAAGTTACGATGTAATAAGTGAACGTATAAGTAACGTAATAAGTAAGCATGCATGTTTTCGCACCCTCGGGTAATGACTCGAACATAACGTGGCTCGACCATAACCTGATACAAAGCAGACAACATAGACCTAATTATGGCGACATGTTATTTAATGTCTGCACTTGACGCGATTCAGAATGTCAGCGAGGAGTTATTGTTCTCTAGCAGGAAAAGTAATGCAGCCTTATTTGATCTGGCCTAGATTGACCGTTACCGGATGCAACGCAAGTAATGCAAAGCAGATCATATCAGAAGGTCTCACATCAGTCCTCTTTGTGGCGTGAATCAAAGCGGTTTGACGGTTAGATCCTGATACAACACGGTGGTGGAGCCAATTTCCACCCCCACCCAACCTCAGGCGGTGGCGGGTACAAAAGCACACCAGGCGGTGCCAAGGATGCCGCAACCAGGGCAGGTCAAATTCAGATCACGACGTCATCTCTATACGGTTTATGAATACACTTCTTAAACAGTTTGATTAAACACACATAACAAGATGCGGTCAAAGGTGAAGGACAGGTACATAGGCAAATGACCAAATATAATTTTACAACAAAATGTCACTACAGGTCATGTCTCTAGGTCAAATGAGGTATGTGCATAAACCAACCTTTTGCAAGCTTCGTTTCGCGAACCTTTGTTTCTGATTGATACGTTTCGAAACCTGGAGTATCAGTACATCCTCAGGCATCCTCTGAGGCGTGCGAGGCTTCAATGTACTATTAGGTCAGGGTACTGATATATCGTCTGCAACGACCCAAGGGTACATGTGTTCCAGGCGCTCTTGAGGAAGACGTACGGAATATTGCAATGTAAACATGGGTGAACCTGGGCTACCCGGGCCAAACCTGGACAATTTTACACACCGAGCTTGTGTCTGATGTGATTCTAGGTAATAAACTCGATATACGTTTTGATTTTTTTAAGCTTACAAAAATCGAAGACCGAAGACTACGAATCTGTTGTTCTCAAAATGCAAAACGAAAGGCAATGGTGTCACTCATTGCATTTCGTTCGGTGTTATCGGTTTGGAAAATTGTTATCTTCAACACTTCATCACATATTTACAGTCAATTGACATTGTACATAATCAGAGGCGATGCATATCTATGCTAAGCAACTTCTTCAGTTGGATATCACCAATACTGAAGCTCGAAGTCGCATTTGTTTTACGGCCAGGGGACCCACATTTCCTCGAAGACAGATGGATGATTTCATCCGACACGCTTGACCTGACCTGGAAGGTCAACCGAAATAGATAGATCAAAAGGTTTCATGTGGTGGAGGTGCATTACATTTAAGTTCATAAGAGTCACAAGAAACGACTCTGAACAACCAAGTATGTCACTACACTATGCCGTTTATCTCATGCATATATCATTCTGAAAGCAGAAGTTAGTGGAAAGTGAGTTAATCACATCGGACCTCCCACGCTCTGCGGGTATAAAATTATCCCACGCTGCGAGGAGTAGAAAGATGTTCCACACTGCGATGGGTTGAAACGTACCCGGCACTGTGAGTAGTAAAAACGTAATTAAGTAGTAAAAACGTACAAGACATACCCGATAATGCGATATGCAGAAACGCATGCGGCACTGCGGGGAATAGAAATGTATCCGGCACTGCAAACGGCAGAAATGTACCCGGCACTGCGAGGGGTAGAAATGTGTCCTGCAATGCGGGGTTAGCTAATATTAGTGAGGATATCAGATGCAAAAAAGGTCTAATTAAGTGTGACATAAATGAACTAACACACTAGCCAAGCGTTGTTGAGCCTCCAAAGATGTGGTGATCGTGTCGGATCGTTATTTCGTCCTATCGTCATAAATGAGCTTCCTTATCAATTAGGGACGAGTATCATTCGTATTCGTCGCACAATTCACCCTGATTAACTTCCACTATGCTCTATTTTCTCATCCCCTTCATCACCCTCCCTCATCTCCTTCGTCTCGAGAAACAGTGTGGGCGGCGCCATTAGCCGTGAATGTGCATAAAGTGTGTCGTGAACCAACCAATAAACAAACAAACAAATCCTTCGTCTCGAAATGAGCGGAGTTGGTTGGAGAGACCGTATGTTTTCCCCTGCTCCGGCTGCGCCTTTTACATTTGTTAGTCCTCGATAGTCGAGCTATTCATCGATCCTCGGAAACAAAGCCGGGAATGAGCGAAGCCGAATCCAGTATTTCCTGAAGCAGTTACAAAACCGCATCAAGTCCCCCATTGGACGGATTCAAAGGCACAATTCCCTTTCTCTCTCTCCCTCTGACCTCCTTTTACCTCCGACTCCGCCTCTCCCTCTCACCATCACCCTCACATTCACACTCACTCTCACTCAGCATGTCGATAGATCCAGGGCAAAGTCACCATCGCTTGCTAAGAATTCAAAATGTATGTTCTAGTAACCATTGATACACTAATCCAACCGTGTGTAAACATCTTCGATGTTTCCAGCCTCTTCACCAACTTATCAACTGATGATGAACTGATCATAGTCACCGGCAGATCAGAGAACGACGATGCATTGGGCGAGGTGACAGGTCTTCAGTAAACAACATGCGCACGTACAGTTCGGCTTATCACTACACTTATTCATCCAGCTCAATGAGAACATAACGAGAACAGTGAGCAGAAATGGCCACGAGGTTGGCCACTGCCACCACTGATCGTCGGTATCTACAAAGAACATGGTAACACGTGCGGCACCAGAGCATATTTTAACTTGTGAACTGCATGCCCGGAGGGAATCTCTCTGGAGATCCGCACATGTCATCATGTTTGGAGGAAATTCACGAATCCCAGCCACATTCTACAATGTCGTGCATATTCCGTCGTCGTAGTCTGGTCATAATTTATTAAAATATGCCCCGACCGACGCTTCAGTCATCTGGCAACACGAGGATAGCGCCGCAGCACTACTCCACCATATGAACAGCTTGAGACCATTCATCTAGTTCACGGTGAACTAAAAAAAGAAAGCAGACTCATTTCGTAACGTTCAAGTCGAACACACTGACGATATACCTCTCTGTATAAGAAGCCCATATTCACAGGCCTCTACCTCCTTCAGATTCCACTATCTTTACCACACGAAGAGCAGGATCGTTAAGTGTCCGTAGCATCGAACCAAGGTCATCGGCAAACGACGGAATCACATAGCACCGACATCAAACACCTCCACCACGTTCCAGGGCAACGACTGCCAACAGCAACGACTGCCCACTTTCTGTGGGCGTTACTAGCTTGCTACCAGTCCGCCGATTTCCCAGGGTCGCATTTCCTTTCTATTAATTGGTGGTGGTCTATCTGCAAAATAAAAAGAACAAAACAGAAGGGATGCAAATTGTATATATATATATATAATCAGATTCTATTGCAGTCTTCTTCGCATCCAGAGGCACCCTTGTGTCGGCTGCCCTGATCTACGGGCAGCTCATCAAGGAATGTCTCACATTTAAAGACCCAATGAAGGTGCATACAACCAAAGGAGATAGGCTGTTGCTGCATTTTATATGGGAGACGACAATTTAAAAGACAAACAAAAAAAATACACAAAAACAGTTCTTCCAACGATCGACCTCCGAGCTTTTGGCAGAGATGCTTCTCTGAGAATATTAGGAGAATCTGTGGACGCTGCGGCACCAGCTTCAGAAGTAACACCACCCTCCGCCGGGTCTTAATTGATGTCAAGCATACCGGCAGAAATAGAAACGCCAAAAATTCCGCACCAAGTTTGGCGTGCATTTGCGGGACGTCATGCAAGAGGATGTCTACTGCCAATCTCGATGCAAGAAGGTACCCAGAGTATTGCCAATCACGCCCCATCGCAGAGTGTGATATCTCAAGGGAAAACTGGTCATAAATGCATTTCTCGACTATTTTTAAAGCCATATTTCTGGCGCCATGGTATCAGCAAATGATTGAAGCAGGCGAAGTCATAGTTTTTATGAAAATTTTCACAAGATTTGATATAGAAATAAGTCAATGAACATGGACAACATTACGTGTGGAAAAAAGCGACACACACGTGCATAAATGTTGTGGCAGTTTGACGATTGATAAAGGTAAGTTGTATTCTGAAAACCTGGAAATGATAGCTGATAAGATTCTCGTTGCGATAAGCAATTCAAAGAGGCATGCACAAATTAACAATATGTTATTTGTTGTCAAACAATCAGTAATTGCAATAGTCGTTCGACTTTTTAGTACCTCGAAGTACAAGTAAGATTTTTTTTTTAACGCGCAACAGCGCACAGCCAGAGACCAACCCCAATGAAATCAGCGATCTTTTGACTATATGTGCTGCAAGTTTCAGCTGCACCTAGCTGCTCTAACACCGATAGTGATCAATTATATCCCGAAGGCCGCGGTGCGGTGGCCAGCCCGGGCGGCACGGGGAAGCCCGAGTCGGACGCCGCGACTCGTCGGCTGGCGGTCGCGGTCTTGACCGGGTAACCTGATCCAGTGGTTGCTATGCCAAAAAGTCCCCTAACTGACGAGGCGACTGAGTCGAGTTAAATCACGCAAAGCGTTTCCCACGGCAGGGAAGCTGTCTTTGCTTGTAAGGTTCGGGTCACTGTGGTTGGATCTTGCGTACAGTGAACATGCGCGTCAGCAGAGGAATTGGTGGACTTGTTAAGCAATACAAAAGCGTCTGGGCATGGGAACTATTATGCTCATGTGTTTAATTATAGTTTGCAGTTGATCATGGAGAAAATCCCTCGGGGATGCCTCCGAAGTGAGTCGTCGATTGTGGACTTGAGAAAGGCGACCGACTTATCGCCAAGAACTTAAAAGGAAAGTGGGTTAAGTGCTTGCGAGCCCAGAACAAATTCAGACGTCGGTTTGCGACAAATCTTTCTGGAGACGAGGTGTTCTCCGTGTGCCTGAAGGGTGGTGACCACGTCGTAAGTGATGACGAAGCCAAGACCCGCCTTGATGACGAGACCGTGAAGAGAACGCGAGGGCGACGAACTAAAATCTACGATCACCTCAGCGCCTGTTCTCAGCGTCAGACATCCTCAAGAGTTACTCAACAGCACAGTTCTCTGCAGCTCGTGGAGGTTGCTGAGCAAAGTGCTCGTGCTGAGGACATGGAGGACGCAGCTTTCGTGTTGCGACAGGCTGGGTCAGCACCGAATCGGCCCAGCAAGATTCCCGGGCACTCAGAAACTCTGAAGTGAGCCAACCTGAGTGGATATCTTAGTGATGTATTTGGCCTAATTGCAGCCACTTGGGACAAGATCTTGGATTTATTCTGCGTATCAATTATCAGGTCCCATTTACACCGCAGAATACTCGCATAACAAACGCTCACTAATAATCATCCAATATATGAGCGCCAACGGACTTCACTTATGACGTCATCATGATGTCATCATAGATGACCTGACGTCGATATTTTAATACAAGGTACACTAGATACTCATGTAGGTGTGTGCACAATTTGAGCTATCTATCTCACTTAGTTCCCGAGATATTTCGCGGAAGCAAAATGAGTGGAGCGGAATGCTCCCTTCCGTCTAGCAGGTATAATCTCTTACATTCCTGGGTTAGGCAATATTTAATGCAATAAATATTCCTCATATGATCCAAATTTGAAGCTCTTTCGACTAAGACCAAAATTGTCCCGATAACTAGCATACTTTGTCCGCTATGATTTATGGCCAGTTTTTCCCTCGAGTTATCACAGTGTGATCGGGCTGCATCATTCCGCCATCATGGGACAATACACGAACCCAGGAGACACAACCCCACTGACAACTACACCAGATCACGCACAATTCTCGTCACTAATTCCATCCCAGGGCTGCCAGGTTTAGCGGCTTATCGCCTATTTTTGCGAGTTTTGGACATCCATGGCGATGGAAGACTTCCAGCTGGCGATTTGCTGCGAAGTGGGTAAAAATTGGAGATTTCTGTTTTTGAAGTATTACTTTAATGTTGACATCACGTTCGAAAAGTGAGAACCGATTCACGTCGTTTCTTACTTTTACAACGTGCCGACCCAGGTCGTATAATGTATATGCTTAATACTTACGCCTTTCAAAGCGATACAATTTCGCATGACCTGCTTACACCTTTCGCATTACCTGCTTACACCTTTCGCATTACCTGCTTACATCTTTTGCGTTACCTGCTTATGCTTGTCGAACCAGATCCAACAAGTGCCTGCGGTACTTGCCTCACTAAATTTCAGCGTTATCCCCATTTGTTTCATTCTTATTGTATTTGTAATTTGTAATCAGCAGATTTCGTATAATTTAATTGGAGGTGAATCTAAGTCGTTCCAGGAGAAACTTGCAATGCTTGTCTCGCTGACCGATGCAAACAGTTTCCAAACGTCACAGCAATTGTCCTTGCGACAATGATTTTCAAACTAGTCAGGTACCTATGCCATATGTTGGTGATATTGGGCTTGAAACAGCCTTGGGATTCCTTATTGAATTTGGCAGGAAACATGCTGTTCTGGAATATCTTTGTGACTTGTGCCATGCAGGAATCACTGTAGAAGCGCTACGGGGATTCTGGAATTATGCTCGTGGAAATCATCAGAATTAATTAGGCTACACGTCAATGCGCCTTTCGCTGTTCAATCTGACATTGTACGCCACACCTTCTCGGTGTGATTACACACTATTTTTGCACAGAAAGTACTATCTTAAGGGCGCCATCGCATCGCAACGGTATCCCTGACGATTTCGATGCCCGACAACGAAATATAGCCACCCTTTAGCGCTGGACCATCGATACATTGGCATTGTTGCGCGCTTCGTTATTTAGTTATTTTTCTTTTCTTTTGAGCGGGGTATCCTGAACAGAAATGTGGGAAATGAATTGATGCCATTTATTTGTATTTCGGCATCTCGCATTTTTGCACATAACGTGCGCAATCCACAAATATGAGACTGGCACGATGATACCCTACAGGTATATCTAAATTTGTATAATTTGTTGTCCTACAATGCATATTTCATGTTTCAAGTGGCTTCGTGGGTGTCTTTAGGTGAGTTCGCAGGTGCCTTTTTCAGCTACCGCACAGCATTGCAACGTGAATAACTAAAAAGTGATGGACCGAAACAAGAGCAGGAGACGTGTTTATGCTCAGGATATCATTGCATGTTTGTATATTTCAACTGAAATCATGAAAAAAACGAAATAATAAGAAAGAAAGTAAAAAACATTTCTTGGGAGTTTCCAATTCGTTGTTCACGGAACGTGATGCCCCTATGGATTTTCAAAAACAAATTATATGCACAGTGCACTTCGTCGTATACTTAGTTTTCCCGATAAAGTTTCGAGAGGTGCCCAACCCAAAACGGATGCATGCGCTTGACGGTCACACCACACAGATCACTCGACTGCCGACTCCAAAAGTACGCAGTTTTCCATCGAGCGTGTGCTTTGAAAAATGTAAAACTCGTGCCACCTGTGGTGTATGCTGTGGCCCTGGCTGATTTCGATACGATCCCGGGTGACGGCGCGTGCCACGTACCCAGGTGCCACGTACCCAGGTGCCACGTACCCAGGTGCCACGTACCCAGGTGCCACGTACCCAGGTGCCACGTACCCAGGTGCCACGTACCCAGGTGCCACGTACCCAGGTGACCCGCGCAACCCGAAACGATGGCAATACGCTGTCCGTCGAACCGGCGCATCACGTATGACAAATTGGCGAAATCTGCCCGTCTGTTTGGCACAGCATGTGCCGAAGCGGCATGTGCACACACGGACAGGCTCACACTTTCCGAGACCCTCGGAAAGTCGACCTCCTTGTATTAAATTTTCCCTGGGGATTTATCGTGACATAGTCATTCTAAGTTATATCTACGGACATGAACGAGGATTTTGAATTGCAATAGGAAATTTCAGCAAAAATAGCGTCATCTTAAAATTGAAATATCAAAAACTCAGTTGACAACTTTCTTGCATCTATTGACAGTTTTAGCAGCTTTGTTACCCTTTTTCCACAATTTGTTACACTAAAAATGGATGGATTGCTCGGAAAATACCATGTTAAAGTTGAAATTATTCGGGGAGGCCAAAGTTAACATTGAGGGGTGCTTGCCCCCTCAAAAAGTATGTAAGACAAGACCCCCGGATCCACAACTGTTCAGAAAGTTGATTTGGAGATGACCTCACTTAAACTGAGGTATGATGAAGGTATTGCGCAAGTAATATACAGCCGTAGAGGTATTATGCAGCCTTGCCTAAAGCTATGCACATGAGAACTTATTTTAACGATGCTGAAGGAGTTGGGAGAGATTAACTCGCGCCGTCTCGGGGGGGGGGTCTTCAGCCGCCCCATCAGGTTTTTTCGCGGATAGTGAAGAAACCGCGCGCTGCAGCGCGCTGAAATTTGGTATATCTTTTCCCACATCAATTTGGCATGTTGTGTCAGTCAAGCCATCCAGGGTCAACGAGTTAGTCCAGGTCAAGTGGGGTCACCTCCAAAAAAGTTCAACCAGTCGTCACACTTTAACGGATACAGATATTTTAATGAAACTTTCAGCGTTTGCTTATCTTTAAGGATGCAACAAAACGTATGAGAGGATTTTTTCTCGTTTTTGTCTACATATTAATTTTGCATCTTTGCCTATTAGAGTTAACATCGAAGATTCTGGCTAAAGTAAGCATTTTTATTGGAGCAAGTTGACTTCGAACAAAGTTTTTTCGGTCAGCTCTACCCATTAGAAAAGGAAAATTAAAGACAACTGGAAAACTCAAAATGATTAAATATTTTTAAAAAATTGATTTTTGGGTGTCAAAAAAAATATGGTCCTGGCCGAGTTCGCTGTCCTTTTCTTATTCCAATTTTTATCCTCAAATATCCCCCAAAATGAACTCCCCAGAGCAAAAAACATAATGTAAGTCGTGAAAATCTAGCCCTCCTAGGGACGTCACTTTTGGGGCAATTTTTTTGGGGGGATGGTGTCTGGCCCTACTCGTCGAGCGCTTTCCGATTACACTTCTTTCGTTTTCGTGCCACGCTTAGTTTGGATTTTAGAACCGGGAGAGGTGTCCACAGTAACCTTTCCCCCACAAAAATGTCAGCCCCACCTAACTCCCGAGACCAAGGGGTGGCGACGTAAAAAAACCAACCAAAAGGATCTGACCGGAGAGACGGCGCAGGTTAAACTAGGCGAACCATTTGGTCAGCAAAGCCTGGTGACGCCTCTGTCCCTGCGCAAAGATCCCATGGTCGGTACAACTGCCCTTAAACAAATGACTGAAGGGCCATCGAGCAGGGTACGCATTCCGTTAGAGGACCATCAGACGGAAGTACGAGTTTGCTAGCTTTAAATAGAGTGCCCAACAAGTACACCCACTCCCTGGAGCAGATACTGGCCTAGGCCGTGGCTTGACCCTTTCCTCGATTGTCTGTCATGCCGACACGTAGCAAGTGAACATCCATATGTCGTGAGATGGTGTGTGCTGAACAGAGGTGCTTTGAGCTAATCAGCACGTGGTTTATACGAGAGCGGAACAGACTGATGACTGATGCTGTCAAGTCATTTAATAAGCTTTTAGAAGGAATGTCAACTTGTAGTGATAGGTGGATTGATTATTTTGGCTTAAGGGCGCGACGACTGCGAGGTCATTTAGCGCCCATTTGTAGTGAAAGGTATTTCCTCAGGTATTTTCATATCTCCTGAAAAAGCGTACCTCCCTACCGCGGACCTCTGGGCTGGACTGGTATGCCCGTAAAGTACGTAAAGGGCCTTGGGTATGCTACAGCGCGGCTGACTTCGGCCGCTCTGTGTGGCAGGTCGCCGGGGGCGCTGCCGGCCGAGTCGGAGCAGCACGCGCGGCCCGACCGGGACGTCGAGGAGCCAGCACCGGGCGCCGCCGACTTCTACTCGTCCAGCTACGGCGCGTTCGAGACGGACGGCTACGGCCCTGTCGGCTACGGCGGCGCACCCTACGCCTACCCGAACGGCGCCGAGCCTGCCGGCGAGCGGGCCGCGTTCCCCTCGTCGTGCCACGAGGACCCGTACAGCTTCGCCGACGAGCTGGCCGAGCCGGCCAGCGAGTCGGACGGCGGCGCTCCGGAGCCGGCGCCGCCGCTGCTGCCCTTCCAGTTCCCGAAGAAGCGCGGCCGGAAGCCGAAGAAGCTGCTCGAGGCCATGTAAGTGTGCGCTGGCGGAAGTGCGGAGGGTGAGGGTGTGGAGTGGGGAAGTCGGGAGAGTGAGAGTGCGGTGGTGCACCGAGGTCTGCTGACAGAGCCTGAGAGAGGTCATGTGCACCGTAGTGTCCACGAATATTGACCGTAACCATGACACACTGGACGGGAGTCCCCTACCGTAGTGTCAGCGGATGGTGACCGTAACCATGGCGCACAGAATGGGAGTCCCCTACCGTAGTGCCTACTGGTCCACGGATGGTACACATGACTGGAGTCCCCTACTGTAGTGTCCACGAGTGGTGACTATGACAACAATGTCACACTGGACGGAAGTCCCCTACCGCAGTGTTCACTGGTTCACGGATGGTCACTGCACCATGGCACACATGACTGGAGTCCCCTACTGTAGTGTCCACAGATGGTGACTGCACCATTGCATACGTGACTGGAGTCCCCTACCGTAATGTCCACGGGTGGTGACTATGACAACAATGTCACACTGGACGGAAGTCCCCTACCGCAGTGTTCACTGGTTCACGGATGGTCACTGCACCATGGCACACATGACTGGAGTCCCCTACTGTAGTGTCCACAGATGGTGACTGCACCATTGTACACGTGACTGGAGTCCCCTACCGTAGTGTCCACGGATGGTGACTGCACCATGGTACACATGACTGGAGTCCCCTACCGTAGTATCCATAAATGGTGACTGCACCATGGTACACATGACTGGAGTCCCCTACCGTAGTATCCATAAATGGTGACTGTGACCATAGCACACTGGATGTCGTCCGCCACCATATCCCGCAACTCTACCACTAGCTAGCAGAAGACCTTCGGATAAATGGAAGTATCTTCAGATAACTGGAGCCAACCACTCATGGCACCCGTTCCAAATGAGCTGAAAAACTCATCACGAACTATCAGCTATCCCATCCTACCTTTTCAGCGCAATTGTATGGTAATCTGTATGTTTTGATTGCCACTGCAGTTCTTACCTAGAAAAAATGGAACAACTTGCTCGAGAAACACCTCGCCTCCCCTTCATGCGGTGGCGCCCCATTCGTGTGATGGCTTTATTTTTAGCCTTCATTTTTATCATAACCCAGTGACTTGCGTAGCAATTACGACTGTTGAGTCCTTGAATGTTACGAAACGTCCGTGGCGTGGCGAGAGATGGGCCACTTGCTTGCGGTTCTTTTTATGATTGTTACTTTGCAGCAACTGCCGTTTGTCTAAATGGAGCATGCAGTGATTGGTAAAGGAGTAGAGGAATGGGTAGAGGAGCTGGCTGCTCAAAGCCAGTACCATTTGAGATAAAAATATGCCTTTACATTACGATCTTTTTCTAGGTACATTTTAGCTGGGGATTTTGAGAAAATGTATTTCCCAGGAAGCGTAGCAACACTAGTCCATTCTCTTGGAGTCGTACGACCATGGAATGAAAGCATTTTGCAAATGTTTCATGTTGAAGATGGAAGCATAACTAAGGAATGACAAAGCAGTGTGCGTTGGTATGCTATGTATGTGACGTGTGTTATGTTGAGCTGACCTGTTTACGTGATATTGGGAGTGTGTCATGTCTGAAATGTGTGCTGTGCTGACCTGACCTATTACGTGATGTTGGCAATGTGTCATGTATGTGACGTGTGTTGTGATGACCTGACGTGTTATGTGATGTTGGTAGTGTGTCGTGTCTGTGATGTGTGTTATGTTGATGTGATGTTGTACATGATATTGGTAGTGTACCATGTATGTGATGTGACGTGCTACGCTGAGCTGGTCTGTGACGTGACGTGATGCGACGGCATGTATGTGATTTGTGTGACCTGACCTGTCACGTAACGTTTGCGGCAGGGCGGCTGCCGGCATGGAGGTACCCAAGTACAAAACGCCAGTGCGAAGCTCAGACCCCAATAAATTGCCGCGCAAGAAGCACGACCGATTCAACGGCCTCAGCGAGGAGGAGCTGTCTCGTCTGACACTGCCCGACCATCTGGCACCGGGCCTGGACATCGTGTTTGTGAGTAGCGCCCGCTCACCTGACTCCGGTCTGGTGCCGGCTGGATGGCCGGCTGCACGTCGGGGTGCAGCCGACTTCTGGGGGGCGGGGCACGACAATGTGTTAACACATTGTCATTGTCAAACACAGCCACACTATCTCACGCTGACGAATCACCAACATTTGGGCAGTCACACTATCACATAGGGAGGGATTATCTTAAAATACGCGTGGCCTTTTAAATAGACGTGACACGAGGTATTAAGTAGCCTACATTTAGCCTAACAACTGTAGTACTAGCTTACGAAAGCCAACGATAGTGTGCAGCTATGCGAATGAGTGAGTGGTGGGGGGCACGACAATGTGTTAAATCACAATCACTCTTGGTATATACAATGGTGCACCGGCATGGGGACGTGCTCCATTCGCTTAATACGGACAGTTGACAGTACTGGTAAGGCACGGTTAAAATATTGGTTTTTCGTTAGTTGTGAGATGTCGAAACGAGCAAAGCAGGATGTCGAAATTTGACACGTAAGTAGTGTAATTTAAAATGCTTTTGATGTCTTTCAGACTAAAATTCGAGATGATGGTGTAGGTAAATATGACTGGACCTTTATCATTTCTTTTGAGGTTTATAATTTATGAAGAGCTATATTTCATAAACGAGATACTGTTAGAAAGGAGACATGAATAGTTCATATCCAAAAGCAGGATGCCGATACTTCTTGTAGAAGGATGTCGATTGAGTGTTCAGAAAGTGGTAAATTCCACCCTATTTCGCGAATGATTTATCACTATGGTAAGGTTACACCTCGAAAATGACGCTTCGTTCTTTTAGCCCAGGTACACCGAAAGTGATTCAGAAGCTGCAGGACTTGCCACATTTTCAGGAAGTGAACGCTGAGCCAGTCAATATACTGTGCACATCGCATTAGTCAGATTGTGCTCATAGTCATGCATTTCAGCAGTCCTAATATAGTTCCAGACCTCTCTGCCAAAGGCGGGTCGGTCGGCTTGTCCGCTTCTGCTCGATATCGTACCATCGGTGCCTAATTAAGCAACAACCTATTATCTCCCTTATGCACGTTTTCTACGAGTGCACCCCCTTAGAATGTGTTGTCCCCCGAACTCCAGCCGTGCTCCTTCATCCTCACTTCCAGACTTCGCGGTGTTGGGCGATGTCGGTGCCGTGTACACCTTGTTGTACGCTCACGTCCATTCGCATGGCTGCATACTATCGTTGGCTTTCGCAAGCTAGTATTGCAGTTGTTAGGCTAAATGTAGGCTACTTAAAACCTTGTGTCATGTCTGTTTACAAGGCCACGCGTATTTTGAGATAATCCCTCCCTATGTGATAGTGTGACTATGCTCAAATGTTGGTGATTCGTCAGCGTGAGATAGTGTGGCTGCCGGTTTATACTGTGTTCGTCAATCCCCTGTAGTTAGTCTGAGCTACGTTTCCGGACGTCAGCATTTACGCTTCCGTTATATCCTCGCTTTCGCATCGCTGTGGTGTTCAATTCGAATGCCTTTTGTAGATATACTTCCAAATTATCATTTTGGGAAAGTAGTTCTCAGCTGGTGTCTCGGGAATGTGATTCAGCTCCGCCTTTAGCCGACCAGAGTCCATACGTGCTCTTTGCGCGATATATGCTACCTTGCCTCATGTCACTTTTTAAAGTATAACTGTGGTTTGAGTGCCAGTGTAAGTACATATCTGACCATGTCGTATTCCATGGATATTGAAATACAGCGGCCTGGATAACCTGCCAAGCACTATATCCAGCAAGTGTCCCGTTATGCTGCATTTAGACCTCAAGGTTCATGGCTTTATTTATAGAGTTCGAATGACGCAAAAACTCAACCGGGGTGTCTTCCTCTCGATCTCCCTCTCTCATGCACACACACACACACACACACACACAGACACACGCACACGCACACGCACAAGCACATACACACACACACACACACACACACACACACACACACACACACACACACACACACACACACACACACACACACACACACACACACATATATATATACACATATATGCATGTATGTGAATATTTATATGCATATATATATAAATATTTATATGCATGTATATGGATATTTATATGCATGCATATATATATATATATATATATATATATATATATATATATATATATATGTATAATATATAATGTATATATATGCCAATAAATCACGCCTTCATAATCGTCAGTAAAAAAATGCTTTCTGAAGTCGAAACTGGAGTGAACCTCCTCCCCCGTTTGCGTTTGCCTACGCGGCAGCTGTAGGCAAAATCGTGTGTGCGAGCATATATGCTTGTATACTTCGCGCAGATATTCGCGTAGAGCTGGAACACAAACCTGGTCACTCCTGACATTCATGCTCACCTTCCATGAACGACGTATGCCACCGTACATTCCTGTGCTGACTGATGGTCTGAAACCTGGTCACTTCATGGCCTCCTGATCACCTCCCATGAATAGTATATGCCACCGTGCATTCCTGTCCTCAATGACGCACTGTGGCAACCAAACACGTCAATAATTCCGCCATGCTCTTCGTAAATAGCCAGAAGTTCATCGAGCTGATGCGTGACGCTTCGAGGCTATCGGCTATTATGCAACATATTCTGAGCCGGGCTCTGCCACCACTTCGTATGTATTGGGACGTAATGCGTCCGACGTCGGTCCGAAATCCATTCCAGACAGCAGCGGCCGGTCAATTCGACACCATTCTCCCGATGAACTCCCGGTGCTGCACGCTCTAGCTCGCTGGTGTTCAAAAGTTCGCAACTACCTCTCTCCGGTCTGACAATGACAAGGACGAGGTCAATGTCTCCACCGTTTGATTGAACTACATAAGAGCAGCTGCTTCTGATGAAAACTGACTCTACGCTGCCCTGACTGGCAAAGGCTGAGCAAAGGATTCTCCGGGCAAATCAGGGGCCCTTTCTTGGGATTGGGCTCCGGCCACAGCTCGGGTACGCTTCATGTTGTATCTGGCCCTTTCCGTCAGCTCGGGTATCTTTCCAACTAGTCGAGACCACCTGCACTGATCTAGAACCCCTTCACGTTAGCCCAGCCAAGGGTCCTCAACACCTTCCTTTCCTGAGGGCACTCTCAGTTGACTCGGGGCTCTCTTTATCAGCCTGGGACCCTTTCCGTCAGACCGGGACCCTTTCCGTCAGGCCGGGACCCCTTCCGTCGGTCAAGGGCTCTTCACGTCGTCCCGGGAGCCCTTTACGGTCCTGCACCGATGCCCTAGGGCCCTTGCGGGTCCATGAGATGAGCTAAGATGAGCTACCAGCATAACGACCGGCCAGTCGCACTCCTGGAGATGTAGTCGATGCGCCCCTAAACTCCAATAACCAAGCAACGCACTCCAGGAGTGGTCGGTTGACACAGAGCTCCAGGGACGTGAAGGACCATGAGTGTCTTGCGAACAAGCAAATATTCTAGTTTCGCATCACCAGGAGCCTAAAGCTCCTCGCGATGCATATATCCATTATTTACAAACCTTTCACACGTTTTCTCCACCTGTCGAATCCCACATATCTGGGTGAGTTCCCATTCCCCAGCTCACCTATTGGGCTTGGGCCTGAGAATGTCTACAGAGTAACTCTGGTAATGGGTCAAGGTGGCAACTGGGAACTGGCGGGCAACGCAGCGTCCGAACACGCCCACTGCTAGTCGGAAGACTGGGCTCGGTGACCGGTCGACGGGGGACGAGTTCGCGATCGTGTGAAATTGTATTGAAATCTAGATAAAAAGCACATTACCGGATCACAAGAACATAATGAACCCCACACATAAACAACATGTAATCTCACATAGAACCCATGTGTAATCCAACGTCATGTAAAGTAACCTAGGCGAACCTAGCTAAAAATATGGCATAAAACCGGCACCTATATGGATGTTCAGAGCCATACAGCCTGCACCTATATATGATGGATCACGTAGAACTTATATATAATCTAACGGAGCGCAACGTAACCTAACCTAACTTGACAGGATTACTGCACCTATGGAAATGCACCTATGGAACTTACATGATACAGTAGCTACAGTACTTACATCAAACCATTTGCAATGAAAAAGAATAGCGGCTATAAACTAAAGGTAGATACCATCGAATTATAAGATATGGATATTTGTGCAACAGGAATATGAGTGATAGGAGGAATCCAAATGCATGCCAGTTTGCATTGAGTCAGGTTGGGTTACGTTGTTACTTGAAGTTGGGGTGATCGCTCACAAAGACTGGGTTGGAAACTGACAATTATTAATATGGAATGTCAATGTGTTGAAGGTTTCGGAGGTAAAATGAAGCATTATTTGTCCTTGCAGTTCACAGTTAATTTGATAAGACTACCATATATTATGAAGTTGATATTAATCAGAATCAAATGTAATACTACATGTCATGGCACCGCTTCCTTACAACTTGAAAGCAACCTAATCCAATCTTCCCATGGCATAAATGCTAAAACCTAAACGTACGGATGGTGTATGATGCAAGGCCCATGGCTATCTGAAAGCCAACAATGTTTACATCTGTGTAATGCGTTATGAAAATGTAAAGTTTCTTTTTGCGTGCTGTCATTAAGTCCTTTATGTCTCAAAAAGTGGGTAACTGAGCGCAAGATTATCAACATGACTAACCACGTGATCCGGGGCATAACGAAAAATAGCGGCAACTTATGGCGCAATCCCAGATGCTGTAAATAAAATAAATCATGGCATGTATTTGCATCCATTTAGCTTAATTGCATGGCGAAGGAAGGCACCTACTAAAATGTGTGTAAATATAGCAATTTAACGTTCATATATCCAACACGTTTGTTCCTGGGTAGGACGTTTCCCATTCTGTTGTATTTTTCATCCGAAAAAAACGTCGCTCTGCAGAAAAATGTGCGATTTGCCGTCGGCAGTGAATGTTTTTGAAATCGAAAATACGACATTGCATATTTTTTTCATAGCGACAATTGTATTTGCATTCGGTAGCAGTATTCTCACTTTACATGAAACTCGCCATAGGCCGCTTATTCTTGGTACCCCGGTGAAAAACTAGCACGACTTGTTTTCTCGAGGACAATGTTCTTCACAACGCAGCCGAATTACCATTGCCAATGTTGGAAGTAGAGTGCTGGTAGAGGTACAGGTAGAGTTATACCACCGAACTGAGCCAGCGTCGGCCATGTGTGCACTGAGCTGATGCCGCTGCTGGAGAAGTTCCGACCGCTGCTGCGGCTGCTGCGACTGAGGCAGCTTGTCATTGTCGGCCGGCGTGGTGGCCGACCTTTGTGTCCACCCGGCTTCCTCGGGCCCGTACTAATGGGTCGTCTCTCTGGCTGACATTTTCAGCGGCTCCCCCTCCCCCGCCAGCCTCTCCCTCGGCTCCGCGCACTCTGTCTCTCGGCCTGCGGCTATCCACGAGAGCGGAACGTTGCCGCCGTCAACTCCCGCCCTCTGTACGTGACAGGCGCCGGCAGACCCATCTAGCGACGGGCATCAACAACTGGCGCCGTGGGCGGTCGTCGTATTGATAAGGAACCACCACAGAGCGGATGGGATCCAGTGAGGGAAGCCTTTGCTACCAAGTAGTATTTCAGGAAGCCATACATTTGGAGATGTATGAACTACTGCCGTCGTCACCTTCCATCCCGGAAATGACTTAATCTGAGCATTGTTTCCATGAATCTTGTCATCAGGGCATTGCGTTGTCATGGAGCATGTCAAAATAAATAACCTCAGGAAGTAAGGTGGAATTCGAGATCCAGGAATTTGTCAAGGGGAGGTACCTCCATGCGGGCAGCATGATGCAGGCGCGGATCCAGACATTTGTCGAAGGAATCGAACCCCATATAGGTGTGTCGGTAACTTGAAGGCCCGTCGGTTTGTTGAGTCTGTTGCCTGGCATGTCTGCTACTTGGCGTGTCTGCTGCCTGGCGAATCTGCTACATGGCGAGATTCCTACCTGGCGTGTCTGCTGCCTAGCGTGTCTGGTGCCTGGCGTGTCTGGTGCCTGGCGTGTTTGGTGCCTGGTGTGTCTGGTGCCTGGTGAGCCTGCTACCTGGTAAGCCCGCTGGCTGGCGAACCAACTGCCTGGGAAAGTTGCTGCTTGCATGTCGATTTAATTTTTGTTCGATACTGACCAAGCTTGACCTCATGTGACCGGGATCGACGATCATATTTGATATGATTCTGATATCACACAAATTATACTCTAAGCATTATATATTTGCGCCAGCACAAACAAAGCAACTGCACCGCAGAAATTTCCATGCTGGACTGAATCGTGTCATGAATACAACTT
Organism: Imbricaverruca yamaguchii; assembly: GCA_034440575.1. Taxonomy (NCBI): domain Eukaryota; kingdom Metazoa; phylum Arthropoda; class Thecostraca; family Neoverrucidae; genus Imbricaverruca; species Imbricaverruca yamaguchii. The sequence continues at coordinate 229,503 of JAOTOL010001653.1, read as the reverse complement.
TGAAGATCTAGATCATGAAAAAGTAACCAAAGATTGAAAGTCCTGTGTCATTCTATTCCGAATTATATTCGAAAAATTTGCCAACTCGTTGGAAAAGAGCAAATTGCTGCTATGTATTGTGCTTATTATTTGAGATATTGACGCTACCACATAAACATTTAAGTTTCAATATTCTTCCAGCGGTCTTCAGATACGCCGGCGATATCATTGCAGAGAATAAGTGTTGTTCGTCGAACCTCTGAATATTTGCCAATGTGAATTGAAAACGAAATGTGCTCGGCGTATATATATTTATATATATATATATATATATATATTTATATATATATTTATATATATATACATATTTATCTGTTTATTTATGTGTTTATTTATTTATATGCAATGTCTAAATGGGGGAGTGTGCCTGTCGACTATATTGTATTGGGTTTTTGGTGCCATTAAGGTTCCGACAAACAATTGCATCAACCTCGGGTGATTGCCTTTGTATGACAACGTGTATGACAACCTGACCTGACAACGTGGTAGAAATCTTAGTTTGGAATGACGCACGTTGTAGCCCAGTAACTGAAATAGTTTACCCGAACGTATATATGTACCTTATTAGTGATCAAGCTTGGTACATGGCTGCGGGTGATGGAGCAACCCCAAATTGTTTTACCACTGCGCACTTCTTTGGAGTACTATCAACGTTTTCGTTGAAAACACACAAGTTTTTCAACAGTCATGCCGTGATAAATTAATATGGGTTGTATGGGTACTTTTATGGGTGCATGTTAAACGTGTTACAACGATCCAGCCAGTGAGAGAACTTGGCTTGTTGGTGGACTAGTGTACCTGACAGGGTGCTAAAATTAAGACAAAATAAACCAAACCAAAATCGCACCCTGATAGTCGCCTCCTCCAGGCTCGAATTTTCTATGATTTTTATTTAAAAAAAAATCACATCTCAGGTATCCGAAGTGAAGTGACCGAAATGCGTATTTTTGTGCGGTTTGGGGGAGAATTGACCGGAAGACCCTGAGCACCGGATACTTTTTGAGAAGTTTCACCCATACACCTGGTAGCCTAGGTATCTTGGCTAGGACTTTAGTGCAGATAAATATCAGATAAATGTCTACGCAATAAGTGATCGGCGTGCCAGCCTGCTGTATGCGTGGGACGTGATTAGCATGCCAGCCGGCTGTCTGTGTGGACGTGATTAGCGTGCCAGCCTGCTGTATGCGTGGGACGTGATTAGCGTGCCAGCCGGCTGTCTGTGTGGACGTGATTAGCGTGCCAGCCTGCTGTATGCGTGGGACGTGATTAGCGTGCCAGCCGGCTGTCTGTGTGGACGTGATTAGCGTGCCAGCCTGCTGTATGCGTGGGACGTGATTAGCGTGCCAGCCGGCTGTCTGTGTGGACGTGATTAGCGTGCCAGCCGTCTGTGTGGGGCATGATTAGCGTGCCAGCCGGCTGTCTGTGGGACGTGATTAGGGTGCCAGCCTGCTGTATGCGTGGGACGTGATTAGCGTGCCAGCCGGCTGTCTGTGTGGACGTGATTAGCGTGCCAGCCTGCTGTATGCGTGGGACGTGATTAGCGTGCCAGCCGGCTGTCTGCGTGGACGTGATTAGCGTGCCAGCTGGCTGTCTGCGTGGGCGTGATTAGCGTGCCAGCCGGCTGTCTGTGTGGACGTGATTAGCGTGCCAGCCTGCTGTATGCGTGGGACGTGATTAGCGTGCCAGCCGGCTGTCTGTGTGGACGTGATTAGCGTGCCAGCCGGCTGTCTGTGTGGACGTGATTAGCGTGCCAGCCGGCTGTCTGTGTGGACGTGATTAGCGTGCCAGCCGGCTGTCTGTGGGACGTGATTAGCGTGCCAGCCGGCTGTATGCGTGGACGTGATTAGCGTGCCAGCCTGCTGTATGCGTGGGACGTGATTAGCATGCCAGCCGGCTGTCTGTGTGGACGTGATTAGCGTGACAGCCGGCTGTCTGTGTGGGGCATGGCTAGCGTGATAGCCTGCTGTATGCGTGGAACGTGATTAGCGTGCCAGTCGGCTGTATGCGTGGGACGTGATTAGCGTGCCAGCCTGCTGTATGCGTGGGACGTGATTAGCGTGCCAGCCTGCTGTCTGTGTGGACGTGATTAGCGTGCCTGCCGGCTGTCTGAGCCCGTGACATCGATCGGCGCCGGGAGCTGTGGCTGCCATCGACCAGGACCCGGCTCGTTGCGTTGCATTCAGGCTGCCGGCCGCCGGCCGCTCTGCCCGGCCGGCTGGTGTTGTGCTGGTGCCGCCGCCAGCTCTGCCCGGCTGGGGGAGGAATGCTACTCTGGTGCCGCCGCCCGCTCTGCCCGGCTGGGGGAGGGAATGCTACTCTGGTGCCGCCGCCCGCTCTGCCCGGCTAGGGGAGGGAATGCTACTCTGGTGCCGCCGCCCGCTCTGCCCGGCTGGGGGAGGGAATGCTATTCTGGTGCCGCCGCCCGCTCTGCCCGGCTGGGGGAGGGAATGTCCCCCACTCCCTGGCTGGGGGGGAATGCTCTGGTGCCGCCGCCCGCTCTGCCCGGCTGGGGGAGGGAATGCTACTCTGGTGCCGCCGCCCGCTCTGCCCGGCTCGGGGGAGGGAATGCTATTCTGGTGCCGCCGCGCGCTCTGCCCGGCTAGGGGAGGGAATGTTACGCTGGTGCCGCCGCCAGCTCTGCCTGGCTGGGGGAGGGAATGTTACGCTGGTGCCGCCGCCAGCTCTGCCTGGCTGGGGGAGGGAATGCTACTCTGGTGCCGCCGCCCGCTCTGCCCGGCTGGGGGAGGAATGCTACTCTGGTGCCGCCGCCCGCTCTGCCCGGCTAGGGGAGGGAATACTACTCTGGTGCCGCCGCCCGTTCTGCCCGGCTGGGGAAGGGAATGTTACGTTGGTGCCGCCGCCCGCTCTGCCCGGCTGGGGGAGGGGAGTGGATGGCACCCGCCGGCAACTCGGTCGCTCTACCCGTCTGGGTGGTGTTGATGTGGTGCCGCCGCCCGTTCTGCCCGGCCTGAGTGGGGACTGTTACGCCCGGGGCCGCTCTACACCGTCACCGTCGAGCGCGGTCTGGTCAGAGTGACGCACCGCTGTGTGTTCTCGGCTAGTGCGCATTGAAACAACAAGAATGTTGTTCTTTCCCGATGAAATTTGCCAATAACGACGACTGAACACGCGCTGTGACGCTATTTTGTCATAATAGCATTACCACAAAGACAAAGACGTATAATCCGGCCATGGACAATAAACTCGTGGCTATTACAGCATATTGTCGACTTTTTAAACAGATGCCATGTGAAAAAGGGCCGTCACAGGCACACATAAACATATAACAAATCCTCATACCAGCAGCACGGAAAGAGTCAAAAAGTACGAGAAGTGTAATAAGAAGTCAGCACGTATGAAGATAAGTCAGCAAGTATGATTAAAGGTCAGCGAGTATGACAAGAAGTCTGGAAGCAGATCAGGTCAATCTGACCAGTCCCATGCAGAAATGCGGCCTAAGGCGGCGACCAAACGTGGGAACTGGCAGTTGCCTCAGTTCGTGTGTCAGTTTGTCGTACGAGGCAGGACCTGTAGAACAAAAACGGCGCCTGCCCAGCTCTGTTCGCAACCTGGGGACGTACAGGTCTCGGTCCTGACGGGTGTGACGGTCACGGTGCTCAGCGACTGTTGAGGTGGTGCTAACAAATGAAGCCGGCTCTCGAAGTCGCCGCACCTTGTGAAGTGGGCACAGCGTGTGGTATGAGGCCAAGTTCTCGGCGCTCATCTAGCCAGGACGCTCTAACAGATCCGTGACATGGTCAAATTTAGATCGTCCGAAAATAGCTTTTGCTCAATAGCTGATAATTTTGTCTCCGTATTTTCGTGCACCGAAATGCAGTACCGGATCTCAGAGAGCAACACGGCACTGAAGTGCACCGAGGTGACAGATGGTGGCAGGCGGCCTCTGATATGCGATAGATGGGCCAAAGTTCCGAAACATCGTCTGGTAATGGTGGAAACATGCGAGTTCCAGCTGAGGGAGCGATCAAAAGTGAGCGTATATTTTCTACATCCGAACAGGGGAGCAATTGTTGATACCGAAACGTCACAGTGAAGTTGAGGGAGTTTCCACAAATTGTGTTGGCTGTCAAAGACCATAAGCTGGGTTTTCTTCGCATTTACTTTTAGACCGGCACCGCGGAACCAAACGTCGAGGGAGCCCAGGACGTGATCCAACTCGGCAACGACACTTTGAACGCGTTTTTTTTCCGGTGACCAAATTGTGTGTCATCTGCATACTGAACGGCTACTGCGCTCTCAGCGAACAGACTGAGGTCATTGGCAAACACCCAGTAGAGCAAAGGGTCAAGAGATAGCCTTGAAACTTCCGATGTTGTTTGGAAGTGAAACAGATTTTAAGCTGCGACCCACACGGTCAGTGAGGCTGGCACTCTGGGTATAATCTTTCAGATAGGTCGAAAACCAAGAAGTGTCAATACCGTGCCGGCCTAATTTGGTCAAGAGCTTCAAATGGTCTATCGCATCAGAGCATTTGCTCAAGTCCAGGAGGTAAAGGAGGGACATCTCACCACGATCATTGGCCGATAGGATTGGGCCGGATATGGATATCAGGGCGGTCTCGTTGAGTGGCGGGAGCGGAAACCATGCCGGGTAGGAGAGAGGAGGTGATTGTTGGATAGATGGACGTAGAGGACGGAGTCGTGATATGGAACGTGACGCGACACTACGGTAGGGGTAGAGCTGTGCCACTACCACTGCACGAGGGTTGGGCGACGTGACGAGTTGCACGGTCATCGACGATCGATGCGTCTCAGGACATTTCCCAATCCCGCGGCCCACCGGCGAAACAGTGTGGGCGGCGCCATTAGCCGTGAATGTGCATAAAGTGTGTCGTGACCCAACCGATAAAACAAGACGATCGATGCGTCCACGACACCTCCGTTGCCATTACGACTTGCTTCCTGATGACAGTGGCTTGTTTAGTCTGACTCACCATGGTCGCACGTTCAAATGGACACGTGGACTGTTCCATAGCACGCTTAGCGGCACTTAACGACGATTTGGTCGTTGGTATTGATTCTGGCTGGGTGTTTGTGTGTGTGTGTGTGTGTCTTTCACATGCTGTTGTTGCTGTTGTCGTGGCAGCCAGCTGTGTTGCTGCGATGTTGTGTGCTGACGCGGTCGCTATGTGTTCCCCCAGATCGGTATCAATCCGGGCCTCTTTGCCGCCTTCAAGGGCCACCACTACGCCGGGCCGGGAAACCACTTCTGTGAGTTGGCCGGCTCGTCTGCGCCGCGCTTCTCGGCCAGCGGCGACTGTCTGAGCTGTCCTGTCTGTCTTGTCTGTCTTGTCTGTCTTGTCTGTCTTGTCTGTCTTGTCTGTCTTGTCTGTCTTGTCTGTCTTGTCTGTCTTGTCTGTCTTGTCTGTCTTGTCTGTCTTGTCTGTCTTGTCTGTCTTGTCTGTCTTGTCTGTCTTGTCTGTCTTGTCTGTCTTGTCTGTCTTGTCTGTCTTGTCTGTCTTGTCTGTCTTGTCTGTCTTGTCTGTCTTGTCTGTCTTGTCTGTCTTGTCTGTCTTGTCTGTCTTGTCTGTCTTGTCTGTCTTGTCTGTCTTGTCTGTCTTGTCTGTCTTGTCTGTCTTGTCTGTCTTGTCTGTCTTGTCTGTCTTGTCTGTCTTGTCTGTCTTGTCTGTCTTGTCTGTCTTGTCTGTCTTGTCTGTCTTGTCTGTCTTGTCTGTCTTGTCTGTCTTGTCTGTCTTGTCTGTCTTGTCTGTCTTGTCTGTCTTGTCTGTCTTGTCTGTCTTGTCTGTCTTGTCTGTCTTGTCTGTCTTGTCTGTCTTGTCTGTCTTGTCTGTCTTGTCTGTCTTGTCTGTCTTGTCTGTCTTGTCTTTGTCTTGTCTGTTCTTGTCTGTCTTGTCTGTCTTGTCTGTCTTGTCTGTCTTGTCTGTCTTGTCTGTCTTGTCTGTCTTGTCTGATTGTCAGTTGTCTGCTGGTCTGCCGGGGCTGGTGCAGTTGTCTGTCTGGTCTGTCGAGGCTGGTGTAGTTGTCTGCTGGTCTGCCGGCCTGACACGATGCTGTCTGTATTTGGCTGTCCGGGCTGGTGCAGTTATTCGCTGGTCTGCCGAGGCTGATGCAGTTGTCCGCTGGTCTGTCTGAGCTGGTGCAGTTGTCCGCTGGTCTGGCGGGGCTGGTGCAGTTGTCTGCTGGTCTGTCTGAGCTGGTGCAGTTGTCCGCTGGTCTGGCGGGGCTGGTGCAGTTGTCTGCTGGTCTGTCTGAGCTGGTGCAGTTATTCGCTGGTCTGCCGAGGCTGATGCAGTTGTCTGCTGGTCTGCCGGGGCTGGTGCCGTTGTCCGCTGATCTGCTGGGCTGACTCGATGCTGTCTGCATTCTGCAGCACCTCCGAAGCCCGTGCATGTGCCACTCCCACCCACCATGTGGTGCACTGCTGAGCGTCACACTGACCATGTATGCGCCTCCAACTCGTCCTATGCACGAGTGCTCACCTGGTGCCACACTCACTGCTGCATGTCCGTCTGCTGGGGACGAGAGGAAGGGTTCTAGCCTATCCCGCTGATGCGTCATTGTGCGGCGGAACTTGGCCCGATGGCGAGACGTCTAGGACACCGTTCGTTGCCGGTCCAGGCCTTTCTGAGACAACATTAACGCCGTTCACGATCATGTCGGCTCAATCGCCAACGCCTTCTGTGAGGCATGACTGACGTGCGATATCACCAGTTTTTTGTTTTCAACTTGGCAAGTGTTTTTTTCACATTAACATGATATGGACTTTGGACCTGGTGATGAGAAGACTTGATGCCGATTTTCTTAGTGTAAGGCCATAGGGGGTACTATGAAATGTCTGACATCCGACAGTATTATGCCTAAAAAGAGGTCACATTTTATTTACTTAGAGCATTCATTTATATGACCAAATATTCCTTATTAGTTCTTCGATACGAGTTCTTCCAATTTGTGCAGTACTCCATCGGTCGGCACTTTCAAGCATTGCTCATACACCTGAACTTTTCCAATTTCTTCATTTTTATGCGTAATATTGCTGACTTTCTTTGACGTTATGATCGGTTTTGATGCCTTGAACTCATACACTGTACTCTACAAGAACTGAATCCCAAGGCACTGTTCACAGGACAAGAAAGGTGGTGACTTTTTGTTAGAGTAGCGTGCATTCATACAAAAAGCTATGACTCGCCAGTATTTCCAAAACTAGGCAGATGTGGCCTTGTGTCGCTGTCAACGACCCGGCTGTAGCCTAGTTTCCATAGAATGTAATTCAGCTGCGATCTCATATCAGCGCATGTGACTCAGCTGCTGCCTGGTTGTCATCGCATTTGACCCAGCTGTGACATTGTCACTGCATGTCACCCAGCTGCGATTTAGCTTTCACCGACTGTGACATCACCACCGTATGTGACCCAGCTGTGATTTTGTTGCCGTCTATGACCTAGCTGCGACCTAGCTGTCACTATATGTGACCCAGCTGTGATCTTGTTACCGTCTCCGCCCCAGCTGTGACCTAGCTGTCATCGTATGTGACCCAGCTGTGATCTTGTCACCGTCTCCGCCCCAGCTGTGACCTAGCTGTCACCGTATGTGACCCAGCTGTGATCTTGTCGCCGTCTCCGCCCCAGCTGTGACCTAGCTGTCACTGTCTGTGACCGGCTGTGATCACATCAGCGTCTGTGACCCGGTGGTGACCGGCTGTGCCCCCAGGGAAGTGTGTATACCTGGGAGGTCTGATACCGGAGCCACTGGGCGCCGAGGACGACTTCAAGCTGATGGAGCTGAAGATCGGCTTCACCAACATCGTCTCCCGCACCACCAAAGGCAGCCAAGACCTGACCCGGAAAGAAATAAAGGAGGGTGCGTGCGATGGCGTGCCATTTAATTACATGCTTCACATCGGCAACATGTGTCTAACGATGCAATTCCGCTGCTTAAGGATGTGCTTGATCCTGCAAATTGGTGGCAGTTCTAATCTCTCTCCCATTATGGTCGCCACGAAATGATATAAGCTACGTATTTGAATGTTTCAGAGGCCGATAGCTGTATGCAATAGTTTGGTCTACTGGCCACCGCTCAAGCCGCTAGCTGTATTAAATTAACCCACGGTCTGTTTAGGATGATTTCGTGAAATCATTCCAAAGTATTCAGGGTAGGTAGTAACTGGCTGCAATTATACAAGTAAAAATACTTAAAGTATCTTCGATCCGAATGTACCTAATTCCGTTGTTATTCAGGAGTATGCATGACTAATATTTATAGCGGTCATCTGAGCGCATTTGCAATATTGTGTAGCATTGAAACATGTGCGCGTTACGTCACAGATACGCTGTTGCTTTTCCTTGGTACAATGCATGGTATTTAAAAATGAAATGACTAGTAGAAGAGATTGCCTTATGTCAAGAAGCACTTCGAGCGCAGGCGAGTGGCCTTAAAAAGGAAAGCATAAGCTAGAAAGGGTAATTAGATCAGATTTGCATCGAACAGAAGGCACACGAACAATGCATGCGGCAGGACTCTCACTTTCTGTCCGGCTCCGTGCTCCCGATCTTCCAAAATGGTGTGCGTTCTTATTTCCAAAAGCTCACCTTCCAAAGTTCACTTCCAAACCAGTCCTGATGGGTGTCGTCAATATTTTTGAAAGTTCATATCCTGCAAAGCTCATAACTTCCAAATTGGAGGCAAACTTTAAAAAATTGGAAGGCTGGAATAGGTTAAGATATGCTAGAACAGGTTAGGCTAGGTTAGGTTAGCAAGAGCTTGGCAAGAGGTTGGTGGGAACTCGGCGAGAGCTTGGCGGGAGCTTAACGAGGACTTGGCGAGAGCTTCAAACATCGATTAAGCTTGATGTGGTTTCCTGTGTAGTACCATGAGCGTACTGCACAGCATTGCGTGATGAAAATATTAAAATGTATTGTTTGATCTAGTGTGTTTTTGGTAGTGCTTACTTGCTTACTGGTGATGATGTGCCACGCTGCCCCAGATATCACGCCCGTTTATCTGTGCGGCATGTCCTGCTGTCCTGCCCCGCCTACGAGGAGGAGCGTAAACGTCACTTTGGGCGTGTTCAGACTTTGTCACTCAGTGAGGTTTTAGGCAACGACTCGGATATTGTTCAATCGGGGCGACTATTCGACTACCTCGCTGAAATATCATTTTCCGTAATATATGCGCCACGTTGAAAATGTTGAATGTTGCCATGCTTTATTTCATGTACGATTCGTTGTGTCGACAAATATTCTGCAAGGTTGGCTAGCTTGCATGTGCGCTATATCGACGTGTAAATGAGTTGTATTGTTATGGGCCTGCATGACCAATGTAGTCGATGCGCCCTAAAGCCCTAATAACTAACTAACCTGGTTGCTTAGTGTGTGTGTGTGTGTGTGGGTGGGGGCGGTACACCAGGTACCCTTGGATGCGTCTCTGTTTCTGAATGTGCAATAGAAAGAGCTGAAATACTCGTGTGAATAGCAGACCAATTGAATAATCTCCCACCAATTGAGCCAATAGGAATTCTCCATCGCACGGGAGAGATGGCTCAGACTCTGTTTACGGCTTTTCCAGGTGGAAAGGTGCTGCTTCAAAAGTTGCAGGTGTTCCAGCCCAAAATCGCCGTGTTCAACGGCAAGGGTATATTCGAGGTGTTCTCGGGCAAGAAGGAGTTTCTGTTCGGAAAACAGCCAGAGAAAATCGAGGGCACGCAAACGGTATGTGAGCTGATGCCCTCGCCGTCGCATGTATGTGGCAATCACGGGCACACAAACGGCACGCCTGCTGATGCCCTCACCGTCGTGGGTATGTGGCAATTACGGGCACACAAACGGCACGCCTGCTGATACCCTCACCGTCGTAGGTATGTGGCAATCATCTGTATAAATGGAATACACAACAACCCAGCGTGAGCGCCGTTCCACATGTACAGTATATGCGCCACATTCTCATAAATTAACTACTTCTTCCTCTTCTTTGTAATAATCTCCCAATGAATTTCAGTTTTTAGCAAGAGCTACCCCAAATGTAACCTGTCATGGGACTGTAGACAACCGTGTGGAGGCGGGACGTGACATATTTATTTACTTCAGTGTAGCCATTGTGTTTTTTTTCAGCTGAGCGCATACAAGGTATGCATCACCACTGGATTCACGGGCGAAAAATGATCCACGTAGTCGGTATGCCCTGAAACAAGAATCCACCATCACAATATGGTTGTTGTGCCATACCACAATGCGTCAAATGGTAGTGCTGGCCGAAAATCATGCTCAATTTGCCGTACTCGTACAAATGTTAAGCATGACTAACGGGTTTATATTGCATTTCTTCCGCCAGCTTACATGATTGCCACACTAGGTGGCCGTACAGTCTATGTAAGATTCACTTTTCATGTACGCTTCTTTGTTTACTTTGTTTAAAGGGTCGCAAGACACATCAATGCATACGGGATGATAAAGACCAACATACGCAGTCTTAAAATGGACAGAACTTTCATTTAGTGGGTCACATCACAAAATGTTTTAACAAAAGAGATGACACGTCACAAAATAATTTTCATGTTTTATGCGGCCTCACCTCTCCTTTTGCTTCCTAAAAGTAACGTTCTATCACTTGAAATATCTTTTCATTGGCTGTAGAATGGCTTCCGGTATGAGTACGTAGGCTATGCAATGTGCAAACAGTTGAACTTTTTGGCCTTGGACATGCGCATACTTTCTTCGCCTCTTCAACGATGTATCCACCTGTTAGTATTTCCAAAGTTATGTTTCATAAACATGTAGGTCACGCCACAATGTATCGATTACCCTTTCTCGCTAAAAATCGTTTTTCTTTTGTTTCGAGAACCCTGGAGGGGTGGACAACATGTGCACTTCCACACACAGACACACACATACACACACTGACGTACTGTGCAGCCCAACGAAAGCCTCCCGTAACGATGTTCAGATGTGAAGCGATCAAATTGGTGCTTTCCCGACATACGACGAGAATCCTTCAGTATCTTTGTTGTCGAACGCAGCGCGTTCGATGGGTGCGACCCCCTGGAGCTACAGGGAGCGGTGGAAAGCCGATGGGTGCACGGTGCACACGTGTGTACATGCTGATGCAGCCGCAGCCGGCTGATCGCCGCGTGTCCGTCTGATCTGCCGCAGAACATCTGGGTGATGCCGTCGTCGTCGGCGCGCTGCGCCCAGCTGCCGCGCGCGCTCGACAAGGTGCCCTTCTACTCGGCGCTGAAGAAGTTCCGCGACCACCTGAACGGCGAGATCGCCGAGCTGGACGACTCGGAGATCACGTTCGAGCCGCCCAAGCCGCACCTGGCGCGCCGGGAGAAGGCGGCCGGCGCGGACGGCGCGCCGCCGCCGGCCGGCGACCCGGCCGCCGCCGCCGACCCGCTCACCGTGCCCATCAAGAAGAAGCGCGGCCGGCCGCGCAAGATCCGGCTGGACGAGAACGGCGTGCCGCTGCCGGTCACCGTCAAGGAGCGCAAGGCGCCCGTCGCCGACCCGCAGAAGAAGCGCGGCCGGCCCAAGAAGCCCAAGTCGGAGCGCGAGCCGGCGCAGCCGAACGGCGGCTCGCCGTGCGGCTACGAGCTGGACGGCGAGCACGTCAACCCGCCGCTGGCCGGCGTCGGCATGGCCGGCCTGCCCGGCCTGCTCGGCTACCCGCACGGCCTGGGCCGGCTCGAGTCGTTCTCGCCGCCGTACGGCATGGTGGCGCCGCACTCGTCACACTACCAGCTGCCGCCGGCGGCCGACCACACGGCCATGTACCCGCCGTACGGCCGGCCGGCCGGCCAGCAGCCGCCGCCCGCCGGCCCCTACTCGGCCGGCGGCGGCCACTTCGGCCAGCCGCCCGGCCCGGGTCCCGGTCCCGGTCCCGGGCCTGGTCCTGGTCCCGGGCCTGGTCCCGGGCCTGGGCCTGGTCCTGGTCCTGGTCCTGGTCCCAGCCCCGGCTCCGGCTCCGGTCCAGGTCCCGGCCCCGGTCCCGGCCCCGGTCCCGGCCCCGGTCCCGGTCCCGGCCCAGGTCCCGGCCCCGGTCCCGGATACGGCCCGGCCGCGCCGGCCACACACTTCAGCCCGGGCTCGGCAGGCCCGTACAGTCAGAGTCCCGGCCCGCAGTACAGCCACGCGACGCAGTACAGCCAGAGTCCAGCCTCCCAATACAGTCACAGTCCAGCCGCCCCCTACAGTCAGAGTCCGGCCGCGCCCTACAGTCAGAGTCCAGCCGTGCAGTACAGTCACAGTCCCGGCGCCCAGTACAGCCAGAGTCTGGCGCAGTACAGTCAGTCGCCGGGCGGCCAGTACGGCCAGTCGTCCGTGGCGCCCAGCCACTACAGTCAGTCGCCGGGGCCGGGCGGTCAGTACGCTCAGTCAACAGCGGGCCACTTCAGCCAGTCGCCGGGCGCGCAGTACAGTCATTCGCCCAGCGGTCAGTTCAGTCACCAGTCTCCTGGCGGACACTATAATCAGTCGCCTTCCGGCCAGTTCAATCAGTCGCCTCCGGGCCAGTTCAATCAGTCGCCTCCGGGCCAGTTCAATCAGTCGCCCCCGGGCCAGTTCAATCATTCGCCCCCGGGCCAGTTCAATCAGTCGCCCCCGGGCCAGTTCAATCATTCGCCCCCGGGCCAGTTCAATCATTCGCCCCCGGGCCAGCTGAACCTGTCGCCGGCGGCCAGTGGCCAGTACAGCCGCTCTCCGCCGGCGTCGTACGGCCGCTGCCCGTCGGCCGGCTCCTCCTATCGTCAGAGCCCGGTCGGACCCGGCGCGACCAACCCGGGCTCGCCGGCGCCGTTCCAGAAGGGCTCGTTTGCGGCCGAGTCGGGCGACGAGCCGAGCCTGTGTCTGACGCCCGCCGCCCACCTCGCCGTCGCTGGACCGGCCCGACTTCGAGGCGCCCGCCTCGATGCCGGCGCCCGAGCGGGCCGACGGCTCTGCGGCGGCTCGCGCGGCCAAGGAGGCGCCGGCGGCGGCGAGCGCGGCCGGCGGTCAGCGGAGCCTGTCCAGCCCGACCACGCCGGCCGACGGTCAGGCGGCGTCGGCCGCTGTCGCCGGACAGTCGCCGGCGCCCGCCCACTACCCGTACACGGCCGGCTGCCAGGCGGCGCCGATCGACTTCTCCCAGCAGCAGCAGCATCCGCCGCCACCGCCAGCGCAACCTCAACAACAACAGCAGCAACAGCAGCACCCGTCGCCACCGCAATCTCAGCAGCAGCAACAGCAGCAGCAGCAACAACAGCAGCAACAGCAGGAGCAACCACCGCCACCTAAACCGCAAGAGCCGCTGCAACAACATCCGCAAAAGCAGCAGCAACAGCAGCACCCACAACAGCAACAAAAACAGCAATCACCACAAGAGCAACAGCAGCTTTCGCAACAACAACAACAACAACAACAACAACAACAACGGCAGCAGCAGCAGCAGCAGCAACAACAGCAGCAGCAGCAGCAGCAGCAGCAGCAGCAGCAGCAGCAGCAGCAGCAGCACCAGCAGCAGCAGCAGCAGCAATCGGGCAGCATCGAATACGGACAGGCAGCGCAGGCGGCAAAGTCTGACGTGGCTACCAAGTCACTGTCTGACTTGGAGTCTCTGGTCGACCAGATTCCGAGCCTCAATAGCAGCGACGGTCTGCTGAGTGGTGTGGCACCACTCGTGCCGCTGGTGCACCCTGCACCGCACCGACCGACGCCGGAGCACGCAGCCACCGCACCGCCGCCACCACCACCGGCACCACCACCACCGGCACCACCGCCGCCGCTGCCGCCGCCATCACAGCCACCACTGCCAGCAGCAGCAGCAGCAGCAGCAGCTGCGCCTCCACCACCTCCGCCGGCCATCTTCAGCCCGCAGCCGCGGCCGGGCTCGGCCTACTCAGCCAGCGCGTCCAGTCAGTACCCGGGCGGCTACGGCGTGGCGTGGGGTGGCGCGGCGGCAGCGGCAGCAGCGGCGGCGGCGGCGGCGGCCAGCTACAACCCGCAGCAGCAGCCGTACCCGCCAGCCGTCACCTACCCCAGTACAAACTTCTCCGTCATGTCGCTGGCCAACAGCAGCGTGCCGTCGCCGCCGCAGCCCGCCGGCGGCAGCGACGCCGGCGGTGGCGAGGCTCCCGGCTCGCTGTTCTCGCCGCCGGGCCCCGGCGGCGCCGTGTACAGCGCGCTGGGCGGCGGCGGCGGCGGCGGCGGCGGCGGCGGCCCGACCGGCGGCTTCTCGCCGATGGGCGGCACGCCCGCCGGCATGTACCCGTACGGCGGCTACGGCTCGCCGGCCGGCTACGGCGCGCCCGGCGCCGGCTTCCCGTACGCGGCGGCGGCCGGCTTCCACGCGCCGACGCCGCGGTTTCCGTGCCCGTCGCCGTACGGCGCGCCGCCCTACCACCAGGGCTACACGCAGCAGGCCGTGCTGGAACGGTTAAAGCACGAGCACATGGACGTGCGCTTCGGCGGTTTCTAGTGCGCGAGTGTGGACGCTGGTGTTTGCGCTTCAGCGGCACGACCGAGCTTCCAGTGGCGGTCGCTGGTGGCGCTCGCGGGCGTCCCGACCAGCGCGGCTCCGGTCAGCTCGGCTCGTCACGACCGAGCTTCCGATGGCGGCCACCGGTGGCGCTAGTGGGCGTCGCGATCGGCGCGGCCGCGGCCGCACGGCGCGTTGTAAGCAGTCTAGTCAACGCTGAGTGAAGCGGTTTCCCTCTGTTAAACCATGCCCCTGTTTATCTAGTCAATGATTGTTTATCTAGTCAATGATGATAGTCATTTTTATTTGTTCGTGTGCTGCCGCTCATTTTCCTGCGGTGGGCGTTCGCTTATGCATCATCCATCATCAGGGCTTTAGTTATTGTTTTAGTGTGTTGGTTTTTAGCAGTGCCATTTTTGCATTACCAATAGTGAGTTACATGTACAAACATGATGTGAACGACCTTGGACTCGGCTCACAGTCGCGTTAGGCAACGAATGAGGGGTCCAACGGTGCAATGGGCTCACAATCACAGGGTATATCATCGTTCGTGCTCCACTTGTTACTGAACTGTTTAGCTAGTATACTGCAGCCCGACTGGTGGTCTCACTGATCAGCGGATGTATGTGTATATATATATATATATATATATATATATATATATATATATATATATATATATATATCCATCCGAGCTGTCACAGTCTGCCCGGCGTTATGCGGTGTTGCCTCCGTTTCCGGGTCACAATTGCTGAGATATTATTTCTGCACAGATTCGTTGTTATTTTGTATCTTTGTACGATACGCCTGCGTTCAGTGCGGTCAGTATTTTGACCATCCCGTTCTGTACATGTGAATCGTATCTACATTTTCGCCACTGCGGGAGTGATGGGGGTCAGGCGCGATATTTTGGGTGGCACTGGCAGGACCTGCTGGGCACGGCCGGACCAGGGGCCGACTGCTGGACGGCCTTCTCTCGGCGTTTCTGCGTTCCGGCCGGCCGGACCAGGGACAGACTGTCGGACGACCGTCCCTCGGTATACGTGCGTCCTGGTCAGCGTGACCGGGTCAGGGGCCGACCATGGGACGGTCGTCTCTCGGTGTTGCTGTGCCCTGGCCGGCCCGGCCGGATCAGGGGTCGACTGTGGGCCGGCCGCCTCCCAGCGCCACCAGCTGGGGTCGTAGGCCCGTACGCAGCAATAGTATTGAGCCGCGCCAGTCGCCGAGACCGCTCAGCTCTGGCTCCGTGTGCGCGCGCGCGCGTGTGTGTGTATCCGAGCGAGTCGAGTGACTAACTGAGATAGTGTCGGCACATTCCCGGTCAGCGCTGCTGGCCAGTCATGTGATAAACATGGGAGACGTCGCCGAGCGCCCGGCGGCCGCCGGCGACGGCCGACCCGGACCGGCAGCGGCCGGCTCGGCGGCGGCGGCGGCGACGGCGACGGCGACGGCGACGGCGACGGCGACGGCGACGGCGACGGCGACGGCGACGGCGGCGCCGCGTCGGCCGGGTCCCCGGCGGCGCGCCGCCAGCCGCCTGCGGGCCACATATCGCTGCCCGGCCGGCTGTACATAGACACTCGGAGCGTCGGCGTCGACGCGCAGCGCGCGCCCGTTGTTGTGCGGGGCTGGGGCAGCCGAGCGTGTGCAATGCGTCCTGTCGTGTCACGTGCCAAAGGGTGGTGGGGCCGTTGGGCGCCGCGTGCAGCGCCGGCGGCCAGTCGTGGTCACTCGGCCGCCGCTGAACTGACAACATCGCACCACACAATACTTGAAATAAAATAATTTGCATCGACGGCGGCGGCGTTTGCGCGCCGGGCGACGCGTCGGCTGCGGCGGGATGGGGCGGTCGTCCACGGGGCCGTGGACGCCACTCGCCACTGACTGCTCCCCGAGTGCTCATGACCAATGTTTGGGCGCTACATGACCAATGTAGTCGATGCGCCCTAAAGCCCTAATAACTAACTAACTAACTCCCCGAGTGCTCACCCACGTCCGCTGAAGCTCACGTGACCCGGGGGGGGGGGAGGCGGACGTCAGCGGAGCGCGGTGATCGGCCCGCGGCGCAGCTCGCCACCGTCGGCACGGAGCGGCGCACCGCGACACCGGCAAACAGCGATCCACCATGCGGTCGTGCACGCTGTGTGTCGACGACCAGACCAGTGCCGGGAATGTCGTCTCACGCCATGCGTTCACCGTACTACATAGCGGCATGACGAATGCGATTGGAAGGCGCCTTGAGAACGGTAAGAGTAGAAACATCGTCTGTCAACCTGCTGCCATAGTAAGCTGTCAACTGCGAACAGTAGTTACTGTCAATCTTCATGTGTATCACACTGCTCAGCGTGGCCATCGAGCGAGCAGTGTCGCACTGCAGCAGCGTCAGATGAACTGACCGCGTGCGTGTGGCAAATGACACGATGAACGGCTGACTGTCAATATCGATAGTGCGGGAACGGTGTCCGATCCCCGCCCGGCAGTGGACGAGTAGCGTAACGAAGTCTTCTGCTTGACATGTGAATGGTCATAGTCGACCTCAGTTCCGCGATAGCACCGAAAGGTCAAGGTTCATTGCACTTAGATATATTGTGCAGACGTGAAAGTAAGCGAGCGGCAACTCGTGCACTCCAGAACTAACGTTTGTACAAAAGGTTACAATGTGGCTGTCGACCGAAATTATTACGAGTTCCGAGGTCGGAGGAAAACGAGTCAGTTAATTTACATACGCGACCCACGCAGCGACCGACAGCGACCCGACGTACCAGACAGGTGGGTTCCCTCATCTAGGCTGGGCCTCGGCTGTCGACAGTGTCCCACCGTAGTCAGCTGACAACCGCTAGGACGATTCGTCATTCGGCGCTGCGCCATCCTTAATGGTGGTGGCTAAAACAGTATATATATATATATATATATATATATATATATATATATTATATATAAATTACGTTACGTTATTTAGCTACTAAGGTGAGGTTAGATTGGCTCCCTGACCCGCCAGCACACAAGAAGGGGAGGTTCGTCCAGGAGTTACACCGCTCAGAGGGAACGCCGTAGGTAACGTGTTCTTAATGGAGCGTGCGCACGCATCGCGGAGCCATCGCACGCGCCGTCGCTACCGCGCATCCTGAACGCACCGCCGGTGCGCGGCTGGAGCGTCGAGCAGACCTGCTAGTGTGAGGTCGTGACGCACCTGCTGAGTAGAGCACCGGGTACGGTGGCGCAGGTGGCATGTCAGCGCCAGCTGACAGCTGTACAGCGCGGCCACCGTCGCCTCCCACTGCCTGCCGCATGTGCTCGTGACGTCGCCGTCGATGTTGTCACAACACAGGCACTCGTGATCTGCCCCTGTGTCGCGTCGCCTCGGCCGTCGCCAGCCGCCCCCCCCGTCTCCGCCCGCAGTACGAGGCCTGTCCAGTGTCCACAGCGGGGACGAGTAGCATAGGGGCAAGTTGCCCGTCTCACAACCGAACGGTTGTGGGTTCGGGTCTCACCTCTCGCTGCTCTTCGCCCGCGACCAATCGGCGTGAGAGCTTGGCGACGCTACAAGACTCAACTGTCGACGTGTCGTAAAACCAACAATCACCATCACCAGTGTCCACAGCCCAGCACCGGCACAAAACCCAGCGCCGGCCGCCGCCCAGTCCCGCGTCTGTCCAGTCTGGCGCCGCACCGGCGTACAGTTCAGCTTCGCCTTCAGCCCGGTTGCACCCGGCACGGATTCCAGTCAGCGACAGCCGCTCATCAACCTGCCGATAATGGTGCAGGTGCCTGCCATGTGGAGCCAGAGCTGATTTCCACAGTAATTGTCTTTCCCAGTAACGCAGCCAGGATTTTGTTATAGCGGCCGACAAAAAAAGTTAGGTAACAGGTGAAACTTTCGGCGTACGAAGTGCGGCGGAAATTTTCGGTTTTGCGTGGTAAAAATATCAAATTGTCTTGTTTGATCTAGTTCATTTTTTTGTTACAAAAAAAAAAGGTTATAAAGGTTGCACCATGTCTCGTATGGCTGGCTGTGGCTCATGCCAGCGAGAGAAAGATTAAAACTATCGAGGGAGATGCCTACTTATTTTACGCCAACGATGCACTCTGGCAGCTGGCTGGCTGATGATCTGTGTGCTGCGCTGTACCACCTACTTACCCAGCTGAGATGTAATTCTCCACTACCTTGGGTATCTGACCTTTTACCTTTTGCAGGTCACGGTGGTTAAATATTCCTCACTGTACCCCGTAAGAGTCCACAACACCGCAATGAGACCAAGTAAACAGTGTTCAGTGACTTAGTTCTGCGATACATGTTTATGGTCTCTGAATGACCCATTCCGATGTTGAGTGAGATATGTGACCTGACCTTCGACGGCGACCTAGTGACCCCAGGTCATGGAAATTGGTATCAATCGAAAACTCTCATCATGAGCAATACGATTGTTTTTGTCTTCTCTTTGTACGCCCATTAGAAGCTGAGATCCCTAAAACACGTACATAGATGGCGGTAGTGTGCGATAGTAAGTGAATGGGGAACCTTCCGGGCGTGAAGGCAAGCTCGAAGTCGCTTTGAAATCGTTTTTTTGTGCTACATATAGTTTTTTTCATCGCCCCCGTAGAACTCCACCCTGGCATTTTGGATCTGCAACCGACAACACACCCTAATGCACAGTGTGATATCTCGAAGGAAAAACTGGCCATAAATGAATTTATGGACTATTTTTTATGACGTATTTCTGGCGCCATTGTATCAGCAAATGATTGAAGCAGACGAAGTCAAGTTTTTATGAACGTTTTCATAAGATTTGATATAGAAATAATTAAATGAACATGGGGAACATTACGTGTGGAAAAAACGACGCAGACGTGCACAAATGTTATCGCAGTTTGACGATTGATAAATGTGAGCTGCATTCTGAAAACCTAGACAAATGAGGTATGAAGTGATAGCTGAGAATATTCTCATTGCGTTAGGTAATTCAAAAAGGCATACACCAATTAACAATATGCTATTTATTGTCAAACAATCAGTAATTGCAATAGTCGTTCAACTTTTTAGCATCTTGAAGTTCAAGTAAGGTTTTAAAAAAACGGACAACAGCGCACAGCTAGAGACAAATCCCAATGAAATCAGCCATCTTTTGACTATATGTGCTGCAAGTTTCAGCTGCACCTAGCTACTCTAACACCGATATTGATCAATTGCATCCCGACAGGCGGCGGTGCGGTGCGGTGGCCAGCCCAGGCGGCACGGGGAAACCCGAGCCGGACGCCGCGAAGCATCGGCTGGCGGGGGTAACCTGATCCAGTGGTTGCTATGCCAAGAAGTCCCCCAACTGACGAGGCGACTGAGTCGAGATAGGTCACGCACAGCGTCTCCAACGGCAGGGAAGCTGTCTTTGCCTGTAAGGTTCGAGTCATCGTGGTTGGATTTTTGTACAGTGAAAATGAAGGTGCGCGTCAGCAGAGGAATTGGTGGACTTGTTAATCAGTGCAAAAGCTTCTGGGCGTGGAAACTATTGTGCTCATGTGCTTAATTATAGTTTGCAATTGATCATGGAGAAAATCCCTCAGGGATGCCTCCGAAGTGAGTTGTCGATTGTGGACTTGAGAAATGCAACCGACTTATCGCCAATAATTTAAAAGGAAAGTGGGTTAAGCGCATGCGATCCCAGAACAAATTCAGAACGTCAATTTGCGACAAATCTTTCGGGAGACGAGGTGTTTTCCGTGTCCCCGAAGCGTGGCTACCACGTCGTGAGTGATGATGAAGCCAATACCCGCTTTGATGACGAGACCGGAAGAGAGCGCGAGGGCGACCAACTGGAATATATGATCACCTAAGCGTCCGTTCTCAGCGTTGGACATCCTCAAGAGTTGCTCAACAGCACAGTTATCTGCACCTCGTGGAGGTTGCTGGCCAAAGTGCTTGTGCTGAGGACATAAACGACGCAGCTTTCGTGTTGCGACATCACCAAATCGGCCCAGCAAGATTCGCGGGGCTCTCAGAAACTCTGAAGTGAGCAAACCTGAGTGCATATCTTAGTGATGTATTTTGGCGTAATTTCAGCCACTTAGGACAAGATCTTGGATCTATTCTGCGTAGCAATTATAAGGCCACATTTACACTGCAGAATACTCGCATAGCAAACGCTCACTAATAGTCATCCAATATATGAGCGCCAACGGACTTCACTTATGACATCATCATGATGTCATCATGGATGACCGGACGTGGATATTTTAATACAAGGTGCACTAGATACTCATGTAGGTGTGTGCCCAATTTGAGCTACGTATCTCAATTGGTTTCCGAGATATTTCGCGGAACCAAAATGAGTGGGGCGGAATGCTCCCTTTTCTCTAGCAGGTATAACCTCTGACCTTCCTGGTTTAGGCAATAAATCTTCCCCATATGACCCAAATTTTAAACTCTTTCGGATAAGATCAAAATTTCCCCGGTATCTAGGATACTTTGCCCGCTATGATTTACGGCCAGCTTTTTCCTTCGTGTCATTACGGTGTGCGATGGTGTGTCTTTTCAGGAGCTCATATCTGAGTAGCTATGGGATTTACTCCCTTCGAAATACGAGCAGGTAGTATCACAATTAGATTGGGTTTTGCTCAGCATTTTGCGTTATTGGATACTCGTCACGCAGGTTCATGCATAACGAATGCGACACACGAACTAACGCTCTTGCATGCCACGATCTTATTCTCGTTCAGAACTCGCTGCCTGTTCATCACCGCCTTACGTTCGCGCCTGCTATTGTATATAGCGCCATATTGGGCTAATTAGGTATGAATAAGAAATCCCACCCGGTAGATATTCCTTAGAGGAGGCCCTGCTGTACATACTTCCTATGATCACGTTCAGAAATCCACCCATCCCATCTTTAGCTTCATTTCCACATAGATAAACACATACATGTCCATGATACATAGGATGGCACATCCTATAGTCTGAGTTCCATCCCGCAATTGAAATGAACTAAGCATAATTGTTATCTTACGATCTGATGGCAATGTAGTCAATAAGACCCCGAATGCATTATGTCTGTTC
Source organism: Imbricaverruca yamaguchii (assembly GCA_034440575.1). Taxonomy (NCBI): domain Eukaryota; kingdom Metazoa; phylum Arthropoda; class Thecostraca; family Neoverrucidae; genus Imbricaverruca; species Imbricaverruca yamaguchii. The sequence goes on along the minus strand of JAOTOL010001653.1, from coordinate 207,999 downwards.
TTCATCAAAGCAATACTACCTTCCCTGGCCCTTTACGTTAGGAGTCATGAGCGGACATAATACCGGTGACGCCGTTCTAGTGGCGAGTTTGTAAAGGAACACCACCAGAGTGGGCTTGTTATGATTAATGTTATATTCTAGTTTCTAGAGGAGTTGTAAGTAATTTCCAATGACCAATTTGAACAATATTGAAACAATCTCTCTCGTGATGTGCAGTTCGTTCCATTATGAAATAATTTAACCCTGTCACTTTGCCCTCAAAGTGAAATGGGAGCAATTGGCCATTCAACTTCTTGTAATAAAACGCGCTACATTTCTTCTGTGTCATGCGCTGAAATTTCCCAATATTCTTAACTAAACGAAAATCGAGCGTGCAGCATTTTGATCTCATCTTCAATAACCTCCATAAGGATTTGACCCTGTCACTTTTACGTTCTGCTCCAAGATTTATGTTCTAAATCATCGCCTTGCATTCCTAAGTGGTATATTAGTTGTTCTACTTTAGCGAATTAATTTCCAATTGTCTCAAATAAAGCAGCATAAAATCTGCTGCCTTCTGATACCACACTCAACTACTTTTGTAGTCACATCACCTGGTCATGTTTCACCTATTCACATGAAGTTTTAACGCATTATTGGGGTTCTGTAACTTGGCTCTGTACACGCCAAGCGTCGACATTTGCCGCTCAGGAATCCGTAGGGTAGCCAAGCGGCGGGACGGTAAAAATTCAGTTCCAGCATTGATCAATACCAAGCGACATCGGCTCTACCTAGCAAAAATTGTGTCGTAGAAATGCATGTCTGTAGATGCATTCATTCCATTCGATGCCCATAAGCGTAGTTCTTAAACAATACCGAGGAACCTGTCGGACTCAACCTTAATGTTGGCGAAAATGATGCCAGGTACATCGTCAATCGTTTCAAATATGAAAATGTGTCTGCAACTTTAGCGTTGGGGGCCCATTAACGTTCAAGGAATGGTTTCGCGTCCCACCTTATCATGAATGGCAAAAGTTGCCGGCAGGCAGCGGGCCGAGCCATATTTGAGGCTAAGAAAATAGTTTTAGAAGACAATACACAAGGTAATAATATGCGCAATATATCACTGTCAGTGGCAATAAAGTTCAAGTCTGAAGGCAGGCTAACTTTAATAAATGCACTTCTCGTCATGTTTTATCGAGACAGAGCCCCATAAATTGTAACTATATTATTTGCGCACACACTATTGAGCATCCGGGCTCGGTTATCGCGGGGAATATCTCAAATTTCTTGAATGGCATCAGAAACCTACATGTTTTCTTTCTTTACTGGAGATCCCCTCCCCCGATGTCCATATTATCATTGCGTCTGACGCCTGACGAAATGAACTCATCAAATACTACAGATAACATCCATATGATTGGGAAATATACTCATAGGGCTCTTTGATGCTAATGTGCAATGTGCATGGGAGAGAAACTAGCGCTGATGCATGGCGACCAAGCCCTTTTTTACATTTTCCGTTCTAGTACGTCCGCATCTTCTGTATATTTCGATTGGAGTTAGAATGAGCAATGCAAATTGGATTTCCTTACAAAACTGCATAGAGGGACACACTGGTTGTACCAACGCACCTCCAAACCTGTCTTTTCAAGGATACGTCATGATGTAGCCATTACCCCGGCGTTTGAAGGTTTGAATTCGATGACTCATGATTGTGTAATATTTGCTTCATTAGCGCTAAAGCAAAATAAAATCATAAATACTAACGATATAAAAATGGTACGTTGTAGTTTTCACACCAAATACCAAATTTTTGTTGTTGCAGGGAACTAGACAACTGCATGAATAAAAACACACATGATGCTTTCAAATAGTTGTCGAATTGCATCTCACCATACAGGCGGCAGCGTTTCTACCAAACAATGGTAATAAGCTCCAAGGCACACCAAGAAATGGCAGCATGAAGAAATAGTGAGGACGTTCCAGGCACGCATAAATTACCCTGAGTACACGGGGATGGAACGAGCGCGGCCGGTGCAACGATGGACACCTGTCATTTGGTTTTGAAGATCGGAAATTTTGGAAGCAGAGTTTGCCGAATTGCTCCATTCCTTTGAAAACGAAAATTGTATCAAGCCTACCCAAGTCCCTGTGCTACTCCAAGTCTTGCTTCTGCCTATAAACCTCCCAAGGTGATTCCCCTGATCCTGAAGGCGATCCCTTTTTTGACGGCTTGAAGCTAGACCCAACGATCATATTATAACTCAGTTCGAAAAAACTCACATGGAATGTGACTATGAAATCGTCCCTATGACAAATTCTAGGAAAATGGTGTGCCAGCCGAGTGCTCACGCAGCAACGCTGCAACACTGCGACTGACGCTGCAAGCAACGCTGCAACACTCGCTGTGATAGTGTGCAGCTTGTTCTCTATCACAGCGATAACAGTGCACCGCTGGAGGGGCCCACGCAACGACGCGCTGGGGCATGACAGTCGTGCGGTGCATTCAGCAACGGTCTGCTGGCTTAGCACGCATTGTCCAGCACGGCTGCCCGGAAACGTACCGAAGCACCAGCCTGCATTGGTTCCCCTGTCCTGTCCGCCCCGGTAGCTCGGTTGGATAGGGCGCCAACCTGCACTGTTCTCCCCTAGCATGTCCGCCTCAGTAGCTCGGTTGGATAGGGCGCCAACCTGCACTGTTCTCCCCTATCATGTCCGCCCCGGTAGCTCGGTTGGATAGGGCGCCAACCTGCACTGTTCTCCCCTAGCATGTCCGCCTCAGTAGCTCTGTTGGATAGGGCGCCGACCTGCATTGGTCTCCCCTGTCCAGTCCGCCTCCGTAGCTCAGTTGGATAGGGCACCGACCTGCACTGGTCTCCCCTAGCATGTCCGCCCCGGTAGCTCGGTTGGATGGGGCGCCGACCTGGATTGGATTCCTCTGTCATGTCCGCCTCAGCAGCTCGGTTGGATAGGGCGCCGACCTGCATTGGTCTCCCCTAGCATGTCCGCCCCGGTAGCTCGGTTGGATGGGGCGCCGACCTGGATTGGATTCCTCTGTCATGTCCGCCTCAGTAGCTCGGTTGGATAAGGCGTCAGCCTGCATTGGTCTCCTGTCATGTCCGCCCCGGTAGCTCGGTTGGATAGGGCGCAGACCTGGATTGGATTCCTCTGTCATGTTCGCCTCAGTAGCTCGGTTGGATAGGGCGCCGACCTGCATTGGTCTCCCCTAGCATGTCCGCCCCGGTAGCTCGGTTGGATGGGGCGCCGACCTGGATTGGATTCCTCTGTCATGTCCGCCTCAGTAGCTCGGTTGGATAAGGCGTCAGCCTGCATTGGTCTCCCCTGTTATGTCCGCCCCGGTAGCTTGGTTGGATAGGGCGCCGCCCTGCATTGATCTCCGTTGTTCTGGCAAGGCAGAGTTAGAATCACTTATAGACACGCGTTCGCATAGCCCCGGGCTGGAAGGAGCAGATGGCAACTGGCCTGATAAGGCCGGGGACTCGGCACCGACGCCATCGTGTCAGTGCATTGACGGCACGCCAAACTATCGATCAATATTGTACCGTTCAACTGGAATATACGGAACTGGTTGTGTGGTGCTCACACAGCAAACCCTGCATGGCATAGGAGTATAGTTCATAAGGGCACCGCAGCAAGAATTCGAACTAAATTTAAATAATGCAAGACTTTAAAATTTAGCGAAAGATTAATACTACCGTACACATGCAGAAAATGGATGGTAGCTGCTGGTAAAAAGAAGCCACCAGACGTTAGCAGGCTTTCGCAGCGCAGTCTGCTATTTATCAGAAACATCTTCACAAAATCGGCCGGGGATATTTGCTCTCATGCTTTCCACTCTACTTGCTAACTCGATGGCTCGCACACAGAATATTTTGTGCTTGCCAGTAAATACAATGTAGTGGGCTGCTTTCCTACAGCTGTTTGTTTTGTAGGCTACTTTCCTACAACGCGATCTCAATGTCGACATGCTTTATCATCTGCTCGGTCAAAGGCCCGGAGTGTTATTACATGCATCGCACCGAGACAGAAGAAAGAACAGCACACTCATGATAAGAACACCAACTGCACAGTTTCGCTTGGTGCTAGCACGACCACCTTTTAGTTTAATGTTTCGCTAACTTGTTTTCATTTTCACGACTTTTGCAACGAATTGCATAAGATTAGTGTGGTTGCTGAAATTGATGTCATTGTATTCGATCACATTGCTTCATTGTATTATCCAGATGGCATGTGCACGTCTTATCGCACACGGCATTCGCTGATAGCTTTATACTTTGCAATCTATTTATTTTGAGATACCTTATTTTCCCACCTGATTTGGCGTATAGCCGCTCTATGTGGTCTCTGTCTATCCGTGATTAAGTTAACAGATATATAAAAATAAACCCGAGTCAGGGGTGCATACAGCTCGACGACACAGCTTGTTGAGTTGCTGTCGTTATCGGCACTCTCTGGTCGCCGCTGACGCTGGCGATATTACCGATACTGCCGATACTGCCGACACGGCCGATACTGCCGATACTGCAGACACGACCGATACTGCCGATACTGCCGACACGGCCGATACTGCAGACACGGTCGATACTGCCGATACTGCAGACACGGCCGATACTGCAGACACGGTCGATACTGCAGACACGGCCGATACTGCCGATACTGCAGACACGGCCGATACTGCCGATACTGCAGACACGGCCGATACTGCCGATCTCAAACAGCGATACTCACTCAGACACGGCCGATACTGCCGATACTGCAGACACGGCATCGATACTGCCGATACTGCCGATACGGCCGATACTGCCGATACTGCAGACACGGCCGATACTGCCGATACTGCAGACACGGCCGATACTGCCGATACTGCCGACACTGCAGGCACGGCCGATACTGCCGATACTGCAGACACGGCCGATACTGCCGATACTGCATACACGGTGGATGTTGCCGACACGGCGATTGTGCTATCGCGGCTACTCGGGGAGCGGTGGACAGGGCGATATGGTGTACTGGTGCTCTACCGCTGTGTCACGATTCCCACAACACAGCACACGACCGAGCAGCTCCACCTGCGGCTACGTCACAGCACAGGACTCGACCGAGCGGCCCCACCTGTCAATGCGTCACGACTGCCACAACACAGCACACAACCGAGCAGCTCCACCTGCGGCTGCGTCACAGCACAGGACACAACCGAGCGGACCTACCTGAGACTACGTCACGACTGCCATAACAGAGCACACACCCGGGCTGTTTACGACTGCCACAACAGAATACGACCGAGCGGCCCCACCTGCGGCTGCGTCACAACACGGCACACGACCGAGCGGCTCCACCTGCGGCTGGGTCACAGCACAGCACACGACCGAGCAGCTCCACCTGCGGCTGTGCTACGACTGCCACAACAGAGCACACGACCGAACGACCTCGTCCGCGCACGGACTCGTCGTCACACAATCACCAGGCCACCCTGGCGCTTGTCAGTCAACATTGAGAAATATAACGCCCGTGTAAAAATAGGTTCGTATAGAAACGTACGCAAATAATCTGGTTCGACAGTGGCCGACTTCTATTTGACACTTCAAAATTAATCAGGTCGCTATTTTCAAATGATTTTCATGTCATCAGATTCGACCACTGGACTCCAAGCAGGAGAGCTACACCGGAATACTGAGGCGAGATCACGTGGGTATTTCAGCATGCACCTGAGTTGGGGGAGACCCCGATACACCGCTCTGCCTCCCTTATTGGCCCCTGCTTTCCCTATCGTCGCGAATCGCCCCACAACTGTCCATTTATTTATTTATTTATTTATTTCACAATACATTCCCTCCACGTGCAGTGGATCGGAGACAATGAGGTGCGTGGTGTGATGGTGGCGGCTCTGGCTGTCTGGTCCACCAGCTGCCAGCCGTCCACTGCGGTCACCATACACCGGACACTGCGGCCACCATACACCGGACACTGCGGCCACCATACACCTGACACTGCGGCCACCATACACCGGACACTGCGGCCACCATACACCGGACACTGCGGTCACCATACACCGTCCACTGCGGTCACCATACACCTGACCCTGGGGCCACCATACACCTGACCCTGGGGCCATCATACACCGTCCACTGCAGTCACCATACACCGGACACTGCGGCCACCATACACCGGACACTGCGGTCACCATACACCGGACACTGCGGTCACCATACACCGGACACTGCGGCCACCATACACCGGACACTGCGGTCACCATACACCGGACACTGCGGCCACCATACACCGGACACTGCGGTCACCATACACCGGACACTGCGGCCACCATACACCGGACACTGCGGCCACCATACACCGGACACTGCGGCCACCATACACCGGACACTGCGGCCACCATACACCGGACACTGCGGTCACCATACACCGTCCACTGCGGTCACCATACACCCCACACGGCCACCATACACCGCCACTGCGGTCACCATACACCGGACACTGCGGCCACCATACACCGGACACTGCGGTCACCATACACCGGACACTGCAAATCGGACACTGCGGCTACCATACACCGAACACTGCGGCCACCATACACCGAACACTGCGGCCACCATACACCGGACACTGCGGCCACCATACACCGGACTCTGCGGCCACCATACACCGGACACTGCGGCCACCATACACCTGACTCTGCGGCCACCATACACCTGACTCTGCGGCCACCATACACCGGACACTGCGGCCACCATACACCGGACACTGCGGCCACCATACACCGGACACTGCGGCCACCATACACCGGACACTGCGGCCACCATACACCGACTGCGGCCACCATACACCGGACCTGCGGTCACCATACACCGGACACTGCGGCCACCATACACCGGACACTGCGGCCACCATACACCTGACACTGCGGTCACCATACACCGGACACTGCGGCCACCATACACCGGACACTGCGGCCACCATACACCGGACACTGCGGTCACCATACACCGGACACTGCGGCCACCATACACCGGACACTGCGGCCACCATACACCGGACACTGCGGTCACCATACACCGGACACTGCGGCTACCATACACCGGACACTGCGGCCACCATACACCGAACACTGCGGCCACCATACACCGGACACTGCGGCCACCATACACCGGACACTGCGGCCACCATACACCGGACACTGCGGCCACCATACACCGGACACTGCGGTCACCATACACTGGACACAGCGGCCACCATACGCCGGACACTGCGGCCACCATACACCGGACACTGCGGCCACCATACACCGGACCCTGCGGTCACCATACACCGGACACTGCGGCCACCATACACCGGACACTGCGGCCACCATACACCGGACACTGCGGTCACCGTACACCTGACCCTGCTGCCATCATACACCTGACCCTGCGGCCACACTACGCCGATCCCTGCGTCCAACACATAAACCGGACGCTGCGGCTACTGTACACCAGACCGTACTTCAATCTGATGACGGTCGTCAAGCATGCTATGACGTCATGAGCGGACCCCGAAGGTCGTCCAACCGTGAAATAGCGTCGTCGGCGAGAATGATGCCAAGCGAGAAACTTTCAGACTGCGTGTTTTGGTCTGCCAACCACGACGGACCAAATGGGGTCTGCAGTCTGTGGTATGTGGCCTGCGTTTTAAGGTCTGTAATCCGTGGTCTGTGGTATATGGTCTGTAGCATGTGGTCAGTGATTTGTGGTCTGTGGTCTGTGGTCTGTGGTCTTTGGTCTGTTGTCTGTGGGATGTAGTCTGTGGTATGTAGTCTGTGCTCTGTGGTCTGTGGGCTGCGGTCTGTGGTCTGTGGTATGTGGTCTGTAGCATGTAGTCTGCGGTATGTGGCCTGCGTTTTGTGGTCTGTGATCCGTGACCTGCGGTATATGGTTTGTAGCATGTGGCCCGTGGTCAGTGGTCTGTGGTCTGTGATCTGTGGTATGTGGTCTGTGGTCTGTGGCCTGTGGCCTTTGGTATGTGGTTTGTATCATGTGACCCTTGCTCTGGTCTGTGGTCTGTGGTCTATGATATGTGGTCTGTGGTATGTGGTCTGTGGTTTGTGGTCTGTGGTCTGTGGTTTGTGATCTGTGGTCTATGATATGTGGTCTGTGGTATGTGGTCTGTGGTATATGGTCTGTGGTATATGGTCTGTGGTATGTGGTCTGTGGTTTGTGATCCGTGGTCTGTGGTCTGTGGTGATCTGCGATCGGTGGTCTGTTGCTTGTGGTCTGTGGCCTGTGGTATATGGTGTGCAGCATGTGATCAGTGGTCTGTGGTCTGTGATCTGTGGTCTGTGGTCTGTGGTCTGTGGTCTGTGGTCTGTGGTCTGTGGTCTGTGGTCTGTGGTCTGTGGTCTGTGGTCTGTGGTCTGTGGTCTGTGGTCTGTGGTCTGTGATCTGTGGTCTGTGATCTGTGATCTGTGATCAGTGGTCTGTTGGTCGGTGGTCTGTGGTCTGTGGTCTGTGATCTGTGGTCTGTGATCTGTGGTCTGTGATCTGTGGTCTGTGATCTGCGGTCGGTGGTCTGTGGTCTGTGATCTGTGGTCTGTGGTCTGTGATCTGTGGTCTGTGATCTGCCCAGCCTGGCGACTGTCTCCACAGTGTCACATCCGATACACCTCATCCGCCTGATGGCTTCCGGCAGACTCGTATGTCTGCCTCGGGCTTATGGATCCGGCCGCGGACTTGCGGACTTCCCCGCCGACATAATGCGTGTCCTCTGTCTGCGCTCACCCGCCGCCCCTCATCCACTCATCTGTTCTGTTTGCCAACACTACCCGGATCCGACCCTGCGCGCACTTGTCGCCACCCATCTCCCCCCCCCACGCCCCCAGTCCGACACCCTCGTGACCATGCACTCCAACGGGATTATTGTACCGTGCCTCATCCCCCCGCGTCCGTCACCCTTGTGTCCGAGCACTCAAACGGAATTATTGCGCCGTGCCTCTGCTCATTGTCGGTGTCCCCTGTCCGTTGTCCACCCTCCGCCGACACCCTTGTGTCAGTGTGCTGTCCACCCTCCGCCGGTACCCTTGTGTCGGTTGCCGTGCTTGTTCTCAACCCTCCGCCGATACTCCCGTGTCAGTGTCCCATGCCCGTTGTCCACCTTCCGCCGGAACCCTTGTGTCAGTGAGTTGTCCACCCTCCGCCGGCACCCTTGTGTCGGTGTCCCCTTCCCGTTGTCCACCCTCCATCGGCACCCTTGCGCCGGTGCCCTCCGTCGTCTGCCGGGCCGCGGCTCATGTTCCTCCGGCCGGCCGCGCCGGCCGCCCGTCCCCGAGCCTCGCGCCGGTTGTAACGATTTCTGGCGGGCGGCGCGACGCCGGCGGCTCGGCCGGCGCTGCGCGAGCCCGCCAGATCGGCGCGGGCGGCCGGCCACAGCGCACTGTCCGGTTACTGGGAGCAGGCGTGCCGCGGAGCGTCGCCGACCAGGTGAGTGCTGCTGCACAGGTCTGCCCTTGTGACGCGACTGTCGGGTGTGGTGAGACAACACGGTGGTGTGGTGCAGTCTCTCCGCGTTCGGGAGGGTGGTGCGCAGCAGCGGCTCATCTAGTAATACGGGTGCGTGGAGGGGGGGTAATGTCAAGGAGCAGCCCATCTGCATGCGGAGGGGGGGGGGGTACCACATCTGCATACGGGAGGATGATGTATAAGAGCAGCCTGTGTGTGTACGTGGGATTGATCTAGAGAGCAACATGTCTGTGTACCGGTGGGGGGGGGGATGGGCAGGCTTTCTGCGGTATGGAGGAGCATCCTCTCTGTGTACAGTGAGGGGGGGGGGGTGATATCGAGGAGCGGCCTCTGTGACAATAGAAGCCTGTCTGTGTCTGCCGTGCTGGCTGCCTGCCGTGCGGGTCGGTCGGCCCGGGTCCACAGTGGTCAGCGACCAGGTGAGCCGGCGAACAAAGGCGGCGGACGCCGCCGCCGCCGCTGCCGCCGGCTATCCCACCGCGGCTCCGCTGTGGGAGCCACAGCCGACGTGCCGCTGTCGACGCGTCCCGGCGACGACAGCTCCGACCGGCACGGCGCTTCCGTGCCGGCGAATTCGGGAGAATGCTCGGAGCGAGGTGCGGCTGGCGTGCGGACAGGCGGCCGGATCGTGGCCGGTCGGCAGCTCGTGATCGGCGCCAGACCGCGGAGGTGGTTCACCCCTCGCTATGTAAACAATGGCCGGCCTGCGGTGGCCCGCCGAGCCGGCCGGGATCGGACGCGCCTTCTGTTCCATGGCGATGCCAGCTATCGTTTCTCGCCAGGTCGTCGCAGATCCCTTCACCTAGCTGTCAATCAGGGCAAGACCCCTGTAATTGTGCAAACTGGTAGCGAAGTAGCTATGTGTGGTAATGGGAAACTGGTAGCGAAGTAGCTATGTGTGGTAATAGGAAACTGGTAGCGAAGTAGCTATGTGTGGTAATAGGAAACTGGTAGCGAAGTAGCTATGTGTGGTAATAGGGAACTGGCAGAGAAGTAGATATGTGGTTGACCACATCCAGGCTCGCCTCCGACCAGCCCGGATGTGGTCCCCGATAATGGCTGTCCCGTGTGCGGCCCGAAAGACCTGCTTGCTGGAGCAGGAGCCTTGCTTGCCTTCTGTTGCTCCTTGCTGTTCACCTTTTGTTGATGGTGGCACTTCGAGCACTCCGCACTTCCATAACAGCTGACACTCGTGCTGCTATCTGCACCAACGGTTAAATATTCCTTCAACTTGCCTGTACTCGTTCGACAGACCAGTCAAACGAAATGACATGAATTAAGATTACACCTGTGCCGTTTTAGTTCATGGTGCATGCCACTTTTGCATACTCGGGGTGTTCAGTACTATTCGTGCACGCATTACATGCTACCGAAGTTCGCTGCTCACTCCGCCGTGCCAGTTTGACCAGAACGACTGCTGATTTCGCATGTTTTTTCTTTTCTACTTTTAATTTACGTGTTGTGACTCACGTCGCTCTTTTCTACAATTCGTGTCTATTGAGGTGCCATCCGTCATCCTACGCGATAGTTGTCTTCGTCGTACATGCTCGAGTGTGTCTCGGTGTGTTATTTGTGGTTGTGTAGATTTAGTTAGGTCGGGCTTTATTCCTCATGATGATACAAACGCAGGGGCCTCGGCCCCATACCTGCACCAGGCTCCGAATCCGAGTTTCCACCACTAACCATAGGCGCACCGGAGAGGGGGGGGGTGCAGGGGGCAGCCCCCCCCCCCCATGAGACCAAAGTGCCCTTTTGACCAAAAGTGCTCTTTTGACAGAAAAGTGCCCTCTTGGACGGAATGTTCCAAATTCAGCCCAAAAATCACCTGCCTTATGTGCCCCGCCTGTGCCAAAGGTGCCCTTTGGGCCCAAAACTGCCCTTTTGGCCAATTTTTTTTTTTCACTCCCACCCCCGGTCAGCAAACCTTCCAGTGTGCCCCGGGCCGCAAAGTGCCCTTTTGGAGCCGACCAAGTGCCCTTTTCGGTCCGGGCCCCCCATGGAAAAATCCTGGGTGCGCGCCTGCCACTGACCATATCTGATGATAATCGCGCGACCCCGGACATTGCCCCTGAGTTGGTGCAACCGTTGATAGCCCGCGCTGCACTGCTCCTTTCGATTACGTAATTCAATCCCCTTTGCGCCTCGTCGACCCCTGCTCGTTCCAAGAACACGACCACATCACCAGACCCGGGACCAGACCATCACTCTCCATACCGCTGACCCGTGCTTGAACCGAACCTTGCCCACCCAGCCTGACCAAGTCCAATACACCGAGCCCAACGTTGACAGTACTGGCTCATACATAGTCATCAAGCTTTTGGGTAAAACCACTCCCTTCCTTCGTGTCAACGTTTTCTGGCCAACTAAACGACTCGGCATATGCTCCTAAGCCAACCATGACATGGAAGCCAATGTGAACGGAACTATTATCAACATCCGAACCCGAGTCCGGGCCAAAGCTCTCCTCTGCACCATCATGTTTTGTGGTAAGTCAGCCACAATCACTATCCACTCCAACCGCAACACCACCAAGGGCGCCGTCTTCGCACCGGAGCTCCGCTTCATGTGCGAGGCAGATATTCAGGCGAAGCTCAGGCCGAAGGGGGTGACGCACGTCCGCCGCATGGTTTAATTGCCAGCGCTTCGGCCATGACTGCAATGCATGCCACCAACCAGCCCGATACCCCAAGTGCAGCGAACTACCCCACCCTGACTCGACCTGCTCCAAGCCAGCCGAATGCCGTAACAGCCATACATCCAACCACCTGACAACATCCAATATTTCCCCGGTTTGGCAACATGAAAAAGAAGTTTGCGCCGTCAAGTCCACGACCGGGCCCTTTTAATTTTTTTTATAAAATTCTTTACCGGGCCCTTTAATTTTCCTTTTTCCAATGGGTAGAGCAGACCGAGAAACGTTGTTGGAAGTCAATTTGCACTAATAAAAAATGCTTACTTTAGCTAGAATTCTGTATTTGAACTTCAATTTGGCAAATGCGCAAAAGATATATGTAGTCAAAAACGAAAAAAAGAGAAAATTCCACTCGTACGTCTTGTTGCATCCGTAAAGGTAAGGAAACGCTGAAAGTTTCATTAAAATATCCGTATCCGTTAAAGAGTGACGAATTGGTTGAACTTTTTTGGAGGTGACCTCACTTGCCCTTGACTACTCATTAACCCTAGATGACCTGACTTCAAAATTTTGAATCATCATGTCAAATTGATGTGGGAAGAGGCATGCCAAATTTGGGCGCGCTGCCGCGCGCCGTTCGTCTGCTATCCGCGAAAAACCTGAGGGGGGGCGGTTGAAGACCCCCCGAGACGGGACGGGCTAAATTGATACCCACGTTTTCAACACATGCCGATGTTACACAATGTTGTATCTATCTCGGGAAACTTGCGAGGGCGGACTGGGGCGAGTTTCAAGAATTTTCACCTTTACAATACAATCCGGATTTTTCACCTTTTCAAAGCATTAACTTAGTCATCAATACACTCTTAGACGCAGCATCTGCGGAGATTCAGGCACCGGTAGCTCAGTGGTAAAGCTGGACGTCTGGCGTGCCAGAGGTACGGGGTTCAATTCCCCGCGGTGCTCGCCCTTCCTGCCAGGTTGATAGGCAGGCGACACCATATAGCCTCAGCTGCCGAATGCGTCGCAAGGTCTTAACTAACCAACAGCCAATATATGGCAATTCCACTGGAAAAAAACCCTGCACTGAACAACTTCGGTCCCTTGTCGGTGTCCCGACGTAGCCCGCGTCAGAGCAGCTAGAAAATAAGCTTGTTGAAAATATTTACGCCATCCAGACTACAAAAAAATTAATTCACCGCAACCGTGAACGAGCCCAAACACGACGAATCATCCGCGATGCGTGGCGCCGTTCATAGACATATTTGCAGCAATTAACTGTCGAAACATCTCTTAGGAAAATCTGGAATCTAAGTCGCCGCTTGCCCGGGCGCTCCCGATTTAAACTACCCCTGGCCCTCAAAATTCAACATGTCACCATTGCATAACAACAGACCGTAGACAGCGTCGTAGCTCAGAACTTCGCCCACAATAGCGCCCCCATCTACTCTCATCTACTCGGTTTTCTCTCTGGTTCTCGTCCATTTCGAATGAGGTGCTGGCAAGCCATTTCAGGTGCACATTTCATAGAACACGTCTTACCACAGGAGAGCTATGTATCACCAGGTTCATTTAACATCATAATCAATGCCATCTTCGCCGACATCCCTGTCAATCTAACATAGTCCCTTTTGGTAGACGACAGTGCAATCTGATGCTCTGGACAAAATTGTGAACATAATACAGTTCTGAACAAAATAGTTCAGCTACATGAACCAAATGAACGAAATAGTGAAGAGTAAGCAAAATAATTTGGCTTGGCAGAGTATATCAATGGTCCTTGAAGTATGGCTTCATGTTTTCGGCCCAAAAATTTTGCGCAATAATACCTAGCAAAACCACTCACAGCCCAATCATAGAAACACCGCTTGATCTCGCGGCCAATCGCGTATATTTTGTAAATTCGCTTTAGCTTCTTCGTGTTCATTTTTTTCGTTGGCTTTCCATGCGTCAACAAATCAAAGATGTCCAATACGAATGTTTTCACCGACTCAATTTACTTCGCCGTATTGCTTCATAAGTGGGAGCCGACTGTCACACACTTCTACGACTTAATCAATTATTTGTCCTTCCAATTATTGAATATGGTGTCAGTATCTTTGTCTTGCCAATTTTGGACACCATTAAAAACAGATTTACCAGAATAGCGACCGATGCAATGACACTTCTCCCATCGTTTCCTTCGAAATTGGAGCAGGAATTACTTCATTAGCTCTTCGACGAATACGCCAGACGCTTAGGCACGCCTCCGGAATTCGACTTCAAGAACACCACGCCACACACAAATCCTTACAAGTTATCACAAATTTGCATCACGATTATTTAGGCCCAACCGAAAAACAAACTATCCTCCCCAAAACTTCACGGATCAAAACATTTACATTTTCTACACAGCTTTATTACACTGTTCCTCATAGTACCGTGCTTCCTCCATTAACTACACCACTGTGGTAGATGGCCGAACGGCACATTTTTATGTGGCTACCACTCCCATATCACAGCTTTGTCTAGAAAATGTCAAACAAAAATCGAATTAGTTTCTGTCTCATTATTATCATGTTCCTTTTGTTTTACCAACGGTTCTAAAGACGCTGACCTTACAGGGAATGCCATTGTTTCGGGTCCATACAAAAGGCAGCATGGTTTACCCGACGGAACCTCAATGTTCATCGCTGAATTACGTGCCATCCTCGTTTTCTAGCTCTACATTCGCACTCCTTTTCTCTGTCACACCATGCGCAGCGTCGTTATTTCTTCAGAGGCCAACTCTGTTTTACAATCTCTTTCTTTTCATTCGTTTTGGCGTCATTGTCATATTTGTATTTATGAAGCACATGAAGCACTTCATCTTATGGGCGTAGATGTCTATTTTCTATGGGTGTTTAGTCACTGCGACATTCCCGGAAACGAAGAAGCAGACCGATTAGCAACAACATCATGACAGCTTCCAACACATCGATATTCTACGACAGTTCGAAGGCAGGAATCATCAATACAACAAACAGAGCGTTCGACAATTCTTGAACAAACAATGGACTGGAAACACAAACCACTCAGCATTGCGGCTCATCAAACCTGTCAATACTCAATGGATATCATGTTTTCAAACCAACCAACATGAAAAAAATGTTATCTCGCGGCTCCGCATGGAACATTTCCCTCACACAGCGATTTATTAATGAAGCTTTATATCGGCCCTCATGCCCATCATATAACATCCATCTTACAGTCACACATGTACTCCCACACTGTCAGCGAAAACACGGCCCTCGAAAAGCACTCATCGGCCATTGTGATACACTGCAATTATTTTGTCGCGAAAGAAATGACGCCGCGAAACACACATTATCTGTTACGGAATAACGCTACGTGGGATTGAGTCCACCAGATTAATTGTTACTTGGTACCTGAAAACATGTGGTTATTTCTCATATCAGCAATAGCTTCATTCATTTCGGCTGTGCACCAGATTGATATCTGGTCAACAACTGAGATACGTATGGATTGATCTACTCATCTACAAATGGTAGATCGACCAGACTTGGTCCCTAGCCGACCATAAAACAAGTTCGGGTAATAGTACCACTCCATCTGTTCGGCATCTTTAATCGACTTTTGGCATTGATATCAATGCTATTTAAGGTAAGCCAGTGACGTTAAGGTGGTGTGGAACATCTCGATGCCTTTTTTCCGTGATTCCTTTCAAAATTAACTATAGGATTGTATGCGATTTTCTGGGTACGAATTGCAGCATTCTGTTTTTATCGATGCTAATCGTAGCACTAATTCGCAGCACAAATCGAAGGCATGTCGCCGGATCAAGCACAACTGGACGACAGTAAATCGTTGAAAGATGATGGTACCAACGAAACACACAGATGCGAACTATATGTCTTGATATGACGCGGCACCATTTAATCTGTCTGCATGAGAGCAAGGCTTACGGATACGATGTGATTAGAGCTTGCGAAAACATTGCCATCATTTTCGAATGCTTTGGTATGAATGGTCGTTTGTAGGAGCGATATGTTCCCAAGTTTTCCAGTTTCCTAATCGCATAGCAATCGGAAGTGTCGCTGCTCATGCAAACGGGGCAATTGAGACCGCCGAGTTCATTCTACAGGGAGAGGTGAGCATAAGTCCGAATTGTTTCTTCGGTGGTAGTTTCTGCTCACTTGTATTACGACACGCTGATGGATTTGTAAGCTAGTGATTTCTAATCATCGATCTTTACGTGCATTGCGTTCCGTGGATGGACCTACCACGAGCCGGCTGAGCGTGGGCGTCGTGCTGGCGCGCGCCGGCGGGTGATGCCCCTCGCCGAAGGCAATCATCTGATGGCATGGATGGTGCGACATTCTCGCCGCTGCAGTGGGCCCGGCGGCCACACTATGCAGCCAGGCGTGCTCGTGGCGCAGTACAGTGAAGCCGCCGCCGGCCGCCGGGGGCCCGGTGCTGCAGGCTGGAGAGGGTGCGCGTCGCCTCGGCCAGCTGCCAGGGACTCTCTGATCGTCGGAGGGTAGTCGATAGGCCAGCTGGAGTCCAGCAGGCCGGGCGGTCGTCTGACGGCCCGGCCGAGCTCGGGGAGCAGTGGCCGCCCCTGTCCAGCTGGAGAAGCAGTGTGGGATCGGTGGGCTAGGGGAGCAGTAGCGGTCCAGGCTCGGTTGAGACAGCGGCGTGGGTCTGGCCGGTCTGGGGCGCAGTGTGGGATCGGTGGGCTAGGGGAACAGTGTGGAGCCCGGCCCGGCTGTGACAGAAGCGTAGAGTCCGTCCAGGCTGGAATAGCAGTGTGGCGGCCCGTCCCACCCAGCTGGGGCAGCGGTCGGGTGGCGGCCCGTCCCAGCTGGGGCAGCGGTCGGGTGGCGGCCCGTCCCAGCTGGGGCAGCGGTCGGGTGGCGGCCCGTCCCAGCTGGGGCAGCGGTCGGGTGCGGCCCGTCCCAGCTGGGGCAGTGGTCGGGTCCGGCGGCCGGCCCGTCCCAGCTGGGGCAGCGGTCGGGTGCGGCCGTCCACCTGGGGCAGGGTG
This sequence comes from Imbricaverruca yamaguchii, assembly GCA_034440575.1. Lineage (NCBI taxonomy): Eukaryota > Metazoa > Arthropoda > Thecostraca > Neoverrucidae > Imbricaverruca > Imbricaverruca yamaguchii. The sequence goes on along the minus strand of JAOTOL010001653.1, from coordinate 190,838 downwards.
GTGCGGCCCGTCCCAGCTGGGGCAGCGGTCGGGTGGCGGCCCGTCCCAGCTGGGGCAGCGGTCGGGTGGCGGCCCGTCCCAGCTGGGGCAGCGGTCGGGTGGCGGCCCGTCCCAGCTGGGGCAGCGGTCGGGTGGCGGCCCGTCCCAGCTGGGGCAGCGGTCGGGTGGCGGCCCGTCCCGGCTGGGGCAGCGGTCGGGTGGCGGCCCGTCCCGGCTGGGGCAGCGGTCGGGTGGCGGCCCGTCCCAGCTGGGGCAGCGGTCGGGTGGCGGCCCGTCTCGGCTGGGGCAGCGGTCGGCCAGGGCCCGCCAGCGGCTGCCGTGGCGACGGCCGTCGGCAGCTCGATTGATTGCCCGTGCGATCCGGGCGGCGGCGGCGGCGGCGGCGCCGGTCAGAGCCGATACCGGCGAGCTGGTGTCGCCCGGACCGCGCGTGTCGCGCTGGCGTGAGACCGACGCCGGCTGAGGTCGGCCCCAGCCGGGGCTGAGACCCGCGCGCGCTGTCGGCGAGATCTGGGCCGACCGAGCGGCGCGCCGACGAGACGGCGGCTGAGACCGGCCCGGTATCGGCGGTGCTCTCGTCCCGGAACGCGGCTCACCGACGAATGGGACTTGGCTCGTTCCGGATGAAATGGCTCCGTTTATGAATCGCAGTGCAGAGTAGTGCTGCTACTCTGCCTCCTTCGAAAGGAATAGCGGTTAACCCGCGCCGTCTTTCCGGTCAAATCCTCCCACCCAGTCTCGGTGGGGGGTAGGGAGGATTTGTCGACGGACAATTTGGCAAATACGCAAAATTTATATGTAGTGAAAAACGAAAAAAAGAGAACAATTCAACTAGTACGTTTTATTGCATCCGCAAAGATAAGCAAACGCTAAAAGTTTCATTCAAATATCTGTATCTGTTAAAGCGTGACGACTGGTTTAACTTTTTTGGAGGTGACCTCACTCGACCTTGACTAACTCGTTGACACTAGATGACCTGACCTAATTTTTTTGAATCAGCATGTCAAATTGATGTCGGAAAAGGTATGCCAAATTTGGGCATACCTTTTTCCGTTCGTCCGCTATCTGCGAAAAACCTGAGGGGGGCGGTTGAAGAACCCCCCGAGACGGGACGGGTTAAATATGGTTAGGGCATGCAATGCGTCCTTTAAAGCAACTGAAATCGCAGCATGGAAATAATTATGTCGACAGACATTGTCACCAGAGAAGCAGCAAACATTAGTGAGAGCTAAGCATCTATCGCTAAACATTGCATGTACTTCACTGCTGTCCAGTCATTTTCCAGTGATAATTAAAAGAACATAAAATGTATGATCATTACGACAAATAAGTACAAATAATCAATATCACCTTTGAGTTCAGGTCAGACTGCACCCAGGTATTTCAAGATATGGGTGGATGAACTTTGACAGCTTTTACTATGAAGCTGTGAAGAACTTTATGGATAACTTTGACTCGGCATAGCTCGGTTTGATTATACTGATTGTTCATAAGATTCCTGACATAGCAAAAGTTATCCACGATAAGTAAGAGGGACTATACAGGCTATCCACAAGAACTTAGAGGGAGTACACGGTTAGAGGAAGTACACAGTTCGAGGGAACAAATTTGGAGAGAGCACACAGTTAGAGGGAACATACAGTGTCAATATTGCCCGGATTTGAAAGGTCAGCCATTTCGAAGCACACTGAATGTAAAATTCGATATCATAACGATGATCGATCCATACCAAGTAGCAGTGCGGCTTGCGAAGCGCAATAGCACCAAGATTAGGGGACCAAAAATGCTCCGGTGTGATACGGCAAAGTTCTCTACTCAGCAGCACAATCAAGGGGGCTATGGCCATCCCAGTCGTAACAGAGAGGTCTATTTGGTGCGCTTCTCGTGCCGAAATTTAATTTCTTTGCCAGCTAGGGGTCAAAGCTGGTGGCCACCTGCGAGGTGGCGGGCTCTCTAGAATCAAGTAAGTATTCGGGAAAATTGCGTCGGGGCTCCGAAAAACGGTGGTGTGCCCAAACACATTCTCGTCGGACCCACAAAAACGCCGGTCGGGAGCCCCAAATAAGGAGAGTATGGGCCCGAAATTTCGCACCGGGCCCAAAAATCTCACCGAGTATCCCCAAAGCCGTGTTTGAACCCAAAAATTCACGTCGGAGCCCCGGTAAATTGACATTGAGGACCCGAAATAGACAGCTGGGCTACAAAAAAATCGCACCAATGGTCAAAAAGCATGTTCGATCGAGAAAAAAGCTGAAAAGCCGAAAAAAACTAGAAACCGACAAACAAACCAAGCACCACCCAAAACAATTCCGGCCAGGAAAATCGTTCCGAAGCACTACAAAATCTTGTAGGGCTCTAAAGAAAGCACGCCGCTTCTAAAGCACGGCGGTTCCAAAATTCGCTTCGGGGCCAACAAATTCACATCGGGGATTCCGAAAATCCAGCCGGGGATCTGAACTAAAAATGCTTCGGAAAAAAACGATACCGAAGGGGATAGGGAGTTGAAAGCCGGTTAATTATAAATGATGGATTTAAGCTTGGTCCCCTCCACAGGGAAAAAAATTGCCACTAATTATTTTAAGAAAAAATGTGCCCTCTGAAAAATAGTAGTCAGAATCATGGGACTTATAAAAAATGGAGTATGTTAGCAGTTCGATCCATCCTGACGCGAATCTTACGTACCCCGCCGGGGGTATCAATTAGAGTGCTAAGATTTGTATAGTGCACAAGGGCTCCTAGGCGTACTGAGGGCCCCTTAGGTTTGCTGAAGCCCCCTAAGACGTGTTGGGAGCAGGTTAATAGCTTGTCAAAGCCCGTAAAACGTGCTACAGCACCCAACAGCGTGACCTTTGCGGAATAAACATGGCGTTTGAGGGCCGAGAGGGCTGGCATGCTCTTGGGTTTGAAAGAGACCCTCAGGGATGAAGTACAGGCCCCTAAGAGTTGATGATTACTAGTGAGGGCCCATTTCAGAGCTGAATTTCCCCTAGATGAGACCTGAACAGGGATTTTGAGGACTGTGACGGACCCCTGAAAGAAGGATGGGGTTCTGGGAGATGAAGAGGATCTCCGGAAGTCTGGGAGGAATGGAATATAATTATCCTGAGGTCGAGAGCGGTCCCGAATGGATGAACAAGGCTCCCTGAGAATTACAATAAAAATGTTTTAGCTGGCGATCGCCCCAGTTGTGAAGAATACTGAGGGCCAGCCTCGGGGCTAGAATGTTCTTGAAAACACAAAAGAGCTGTCGATAACTGGGAAGGACCCCTGACAACTTGAGAGGGCCCATCGAGGCTAACAGAGCCACCTGAGGACTAGGGAGAGTCCCTAAGGCTAACGATGGTTGTGAGGAATACTGAGGGCATCGTCAGAGCTAGGGCTAGAAAGACTGTCAAGGACTGGGAAAGGCGTCTTACAGCTGGGTGGAGCCATTGATGATTGGAAACGGTCACTGAGCGCTGGAGAGGACTGGACTGGAATTCCCGAAAAGTTTTGAGTGGTTGCGGAATCTGGAATGTATGGATGTTCAAACGAATCGAGATTGGCTCTGAGTCGACTCAAGGAGCAGGCAGCAAAAAGTATCAACTGTGTCCATGGAGATGAGCAATGCTGTTTCTACCCAAGCTGGTTCATGTCATCATTATAGATGTGTTGATGTCCATTTATTTTCCGGAATCGGATTTCTTTTGTAGTTGTTGTCGGTAGCTATGCGATTTGTTTTTCTAATCTACCGGACTCCTGGAGCTTGATTGCATGTCTCGCAATATTGTGATGGAAATACGAGAAGTTTCGGAAAAGGTGCGTAGGGTGGGGGGTCTAATTAGAAAGGATGCCATCATCTACAGATGTCCTCCCCCCCCCACTGGACCAAATCCTGGCTACGCCACCGACACACGGCAGCTTTGGTAGACTAATAGTGTTGACAGCTGATGCCCGATACTAACACTGCGCAGGTATGTCACGTGACACGAAACGAGTGCCACCTATGCTGCCTCATCTTCACGTGAATGATTTGACAGTGTATATTCGCTTCGTATTACAACTTCTGCTATATGGGTGTTTTGGGGTAAACACTACGTAAATCGCCGCAGCACATTGTCGTCGCTTAGAGCCCAGGCATTCTCCAAAATGCGCTAATTGAGCTAAAATAATGACCTTCGTGATCGTTCTCCAGGTTGCGAATTCCTGTTGCCAAGATGAAGCTGACGCTGTTGCTCGTGGTGGCCCTCTGCTGTGGTCTGTCTTGTAAGTAGTCAGGCGATCTGGATACAGTCGTTCGCAGTGACCCTTTGCGGTGGTCTGTCCGGTGCGTAGTCGCGTGGTCTGGACGCTGATGGCGACCCTTTGCGGTGGTCTGTCCGGTGAGTAGTCGCGTGGTCTGGACGCTCGTGGCGACGCTTTGCGGTGGTCTGCCCGGTGAGTAGTCGCGTGGTCTGGACGCCCGTGGCGACCCTTTGCGGTGGTCTGTCCGGTGAGTAGTCGCTTGGTCTGGACGCCCGTGGCGACCCTTTGCGGTGGTCTGTCCGGTGAGTAGACGGGTGGTCTGGACGCTGATGGCGACCCTTTGCGGTGGTCTGTCCGGTGAGTAGTCGCGTGGTCTGGACGCTGATGGCGACCCTTTGCGGTGGTCTGTCCGGTGCGTAGTCGCGTGGTCTGGACGCTGATGGCGACCCTTTGCGGTGGTCTGTCCGGTGAGTAGTCGCGGAATCTGGAATGCATGAATGCTTAGCGAATCTAAATGTGCTCTGAGCGGTTCCGGGATTTTGCTGAAGAAAGAGCGTGCAATTAGCCCACTTCCCTGAAATCGTTGTTGAATTAAGCTCAGGTGCACAATGCTGAAGTGAGCTCATCAAATATTCCGACCATTAACGCTTCAGCGGATTTAATTGCGATTATTCATCTGTATGTATCAACGCCAATCATTCCTAGCATGAAGCCAAAGCTCGATATGCCATGGAGCATAGCTTCTACCCGATAGAAGGATGCATCAAGTAACAATGTAGACTCTAGCTGATCACGATGTTTCTTGTGCAAGATGAGTGAGTTCAAGAAGATCAAGACATGAGAACCTCTTTTAACTGATTCATATCTTGGCCCAGCCGATACCGATCTGCATCACCCCTCCATGACTCATCTGTATCACCCGCCATCACCGATCTGTATCATCTACCGTGGCCAACCTGTATCACCCCACCGTGACCCATCTGTATCGCCCCAGCGTGATACATCTGTGTCACCTCACCGTGGCCGATTTGTGTCACCCGCCGTGACCAATTTGTGTCATCCCACCTTGACCGAGTTGTGCGAACTTGTGGTTGGTTGGTTATTCGGGCTTAGGGGCGCATCGACTGCGATGGTCATACAGCGCCCATTGTGCGAACTTGTGAGTTTCTTTTTGCTGTGTGTTATATGCATGGCTTCGTCTTGGGACAATTGCTATTTGGCATTGAGGCTTTGACGGTCCATTCGTTTCACACAACGACCCTATGCGCCTTGCTCAATGTAATAATACTGCAGGAGATATTCCCTTTTGTTGCAAATTGCTGACATTTTCGTTGGTTTATGTGTGCTCGCTGTATCGCGACTTGCACGTTATTTTACATTTGCTAGTGATGTCTCCCGTGTCAAGGACACTCTAGACACCATGTCCTGACCTGCATTAGGACACCATAGGCGCCATGTCCTGACATGTGTCCCGGCCCAGCAGCGGCCAAGTGTCGGTTCAAGAAGAGCGGCGACTGGGGAGAGTGCACCAAGGAAGGCCTCCGCTCCCGGACGGATGTCCTCAGGGCGAACAAGTCGGACGCCAGCTGCCCGGCCACCAGGAACATCACCAAGGTCTGCCGCGAGGGTACGTGTCTCCGCTACTGGGTCGACCTGACCTGACCTAGTCAGACCAACCTGACTCGGCCGACCTGATGCGACTTGACTGAACCGACCTGAAAGGCCGGGCAGGTCTTTGTGTCGAGGCGGTGTGCAGGAGCGTCGCGATGCTCGCGCCGATCTAAGCGTGGCGGGGATGCTCCTGGCTGTGGCCGAGGTGTGCACCGCAGTGACACTGGTAGGAATGGAGCACAATACCCACTTGGGCCGGGGAGGTATCACGTTACGCTAGTATTAGTGCTGGTGTATGCGTGCTGGTGTTGAGCTCAGGTATGTACGCATGTACACAGTGATGTGCTCAGCCGTCTCTTCGTGTTTCCTGGACAACAGACACGCCAAATATCTACGATGACGGACTTGCCATCTCTCCATGTTCCCTGGGTAACATGCACACAAAATATCTGCGATGCTCCCCGACAGGCCTATGCATATGCTGCGCCAAGTACAGCTATGGACCCTGACCGACGTCAATGTTTGTACCCCCCCCCACAACTAATAACATCAATGTTTGTAGTGGCCGTTGTGCCATTATAGCTTAGGAACTTTGTACACCCAAACTTTCTCGTGGTCAGCCAGAGAATGTCATATCGATAGGTGTCTCCAGAGAGAGGTTTGACCTGGAGCCCTCCCTTTTGCATGGAGGTAGTTGTCCTGTATGAATATTTTTTAACCTCAATCAAAAACTATTCCACCATGACGCTTCTCTGGCCCGTGCATTCCTTTTGAGACTTCCGGACGCAATCATTCCGGGTGCTCTTGACCTCACTGGTTAGTGAGCATTGAACCTGAGGCAGTGCTCACCGAACCAATGTGATCCGTCAAGAGGGTGACGGGCAATAGACGGTGGTGTGTCTGTTCCATACCAATGTTATCCATGGAGAGGGTGACGGGCCATAGACGGTGGTGTGTCTGTTCCGTACCAATATGATCCAAGGAGAGGGTGACGGGCCATAGACGGTGGTGTTTCTGTTCCGTACCAATGTGATCCATGGAGAGGGTGACGGGCCATAGACGGTGGTGTGTCTGTTCTGTACCAATGTGATCCGTGAAGAGGGTGACGGGCTATAGACAATATAGACAGTGGTGTCAGCTCATAGCTGCAAGCGAGTTCGATGAACAACAGAACCTTATGATTCATAAATAGTCATTTATTTCGCTATGGTTCATGTATGACGAATTTTCACTCAGCACGTTAGCAAAACCAAAACTGTCAGGGAAGACACCGGGTAGGCGTGAACAAGTAGCTCATTTCGTCACAGCAGGTGTCACAGTTCGACTGGACAGGCTGACCGGCGTGGCACAGTCGCGTGTTTCAGTCCGGATCGGAAGCGTGACAGACTTTGTCCAGCCCGGGCTTTATTTAACAGGCTGGCACCTCTCCGGCACGCAAGGCGCCTGCCAGCCGCCGGTCGTATTCGTGGTAATGTGATGCGGGCGGATCTCCATATGTGGTGCGGGCGGATGTCCATATGTGGTGCGGGCGGATCTCCATATGTGGCGCGGGCGGATGTCGATATCTGGTGCGGGTGGATGTCTATAAATGGTGCGGGCGGATGTCCATATGTGGTGCGGGCGGATGTCCATATGTGATGCGGGCGGATGTCTATATATGGTGCGGGCGGATGTCCATATGTGGTGCGGGCGGATGTCCATATGTGGTGCGGGCGGATGTCCATATGTGATGCGGGCGGATGTCTATATATGGTGCGGGCGGATGTCCACATGTGGTGCGGGCGGATGTCCATATGTGGTGCGGGCGGATGTCTATATATGGTGCGGGCGGATGTCCACATGTGGTGCGGGCGGATGTCCATATGTGGTGCGGGCGGATGTCCATATGTGGTGCGGGCGGATGTCCATATGTGGTGCGGGCGGATGTCCATATGTGGTGCGGGCGGATGTCCATATGTGGTGCGAGTGTTGCTTGGCTCGCGTCGTCGCCAAGTTTGCTGGTTAAGTGGAACGGGAGGCGTGCCAACATGGTTAGATGAACTGCGTATTCTGTGTGGCATGCCAGACTCGTTCTCGGCTGGTAGAGTGAGCAGTGCAGCCAGTGATGCCCCTCCGCCTCCCGTTCTCCCAGCTGCTCGCCTCGAAGCAACTGTCGGCTGCCCATCTGCCCACCTGCTCGTCTGCCTGCTTGCTCACCTGTCCACCTATTCAGCTGCCCATGTGTTCGCCTACTAGTATGTACACCTACATACTACTCGCCTACGAGGATATTCATCTACCCACCTGCTCACATACCCATCCTCTCACCTGCCCACCTGCCCACCTGTTCACTTGCCCACCTGCCCATCTGCTCGGCTGCTCCCCTGTCCACCTGTCCACCTGCCCATCTATTCACCTGCCCACCTGTGCACCTGCCCACCTGTCCACCTTCCCACATATTCACCTGTTCACCTGCCCACCTGTGTACCTGCCCACCTGTGCACCTGCCCACCTGCCCACCTGTGCACCTGCCCACCTGTGCACCTGCCCACCTGTGCACCTGCCCACCTGTGCACCTGCCCACCTGTCCACCTACCCATCTATTCACCTGTTCACCTGCTCACCTGCCCACCCACGCACTGCAACACTAACTGGCCGTCGTCTCAGACTGCCAGTACCAGAGGAGGCGGCGGGCCAGCTGGGGCCAGTGCGACTCGACCACCAACACGGTGCGGGTGGGCCGCAGCCGGCTGGACGGCGCCGGCCAGTGTCCGGCCGAGGTGACCGAGGTGCTGGACTGCCGCCTCCAGCGCCGCTTCAGCCACGCGGCCCGGAACCACGCGGCCGGCAACCGAGCGCAGCGGAAACAACAGGTGAGCGCCGGATCGCCTGCGGCTGCCATGGGTGTTGGTTGACAGGATGTGGAGCGGCAGGAGTGAAGGTGTTAGTCGTCGGGACGCGGGATGTCGGGAGAAATGGAGTTGGTCAGCAGGACATGCGTGCGGTGCTGGAAATTACAGGTGCTGCAAAAAGTTGCCGAGCTCTGTAGAGCATAACGCGGATTGTATTGTCCATACTGGCATCCGTTTGGTACGGATGAGAAATCTTTGAGATTTTCGGCGCCCCTAGGATGAGAGAAAGAAAAAGTAAAGAAGGGGGAGCGAGGGCAAGTATAGGGGAGTGACAGTGCTTTGCGTGCTCATTTGACGATTCTTCGTTGAAAGTGTTTATTTTGGGATGTAGCTGCGCGAAAATAGATGACAATAATCAGTAATAATGAAAACATTATACACGTCAATAACCATATTATATTTCTAAAGTTCAAGCTAATTTTGACATGCATACGCTGTAAAGATTGATTGGCCACTCGGTGCATTTCAACACATAAGAGAGTAGTTGAGAGTGCCTGGTGGTGAGAGGACTGTGATAGAACCTTGTACTCTGAAATATACAACTACTTGAAAATCCAAATCCGCGTGCTTACACTGGAAATCAAGCAAGTCTGTTCCGCTATTCCTCAGTGCACTTTCAGCACTTTTGCTCTGCATCTCATACCTTGGCTATGGTGCGTAGCACAACAACAAGTGTCCGCTGAAGATTTGGGAGGCAGTGTCAAAGGTACCTTTTCGGAACCATCACCACTACAGCGATCATAAATTAACCTGTGCGAATGCATATTCCTGCACCGGGAATCATGCGTATATGATGCATTGGAGATCTGAACTAAAACGTGGACAATCATGGCTTTTTGGCAAGAATGTAAAGTTGTACATGTACTTTTGGTGGTTTCTGAGCACTCACAGTTTTGTCTTAGCGCTCCCCAAAAGCAACATGGTACATCAGTGGTCATCTATAGCGTTTCTGGCTTCCTTGATTCTTTAGCATCCGTGAACATGTAAAACACCCCTGATGGATTTTCTGCTTCTCCATTGCTGGATGCTAAACCATGAGATGTTCATGGTTCGGGGAGTCCGTTGTCACACGTCGTTACTCGAATCTTGATACACACGCGTGCATCTGGTGCATCTTGAATCTCGTGTCAATTTTCTTTCGTCTCGGTGAGTTCTTCTCTGATCAGAAGCATTACTGCCACCGTAGCTTGATTTGTGTAATTTGCATAGTTGTACCAGAAAGGTACAACTATGCAACTGGACATTCTGCATTCCGCAGAGCATTGAGCAACTCCAATAACATTTACTAAGGATACCACTCACGTTTCCAAAGGAGGGTGGGCATAGCCCAGTCGATAACCTCTTCAACCCGCTCACGTGCCAAAGCGACCCGCACGCTTTTGCACGAGACTCACGTTGTTTTATGACACGAGTCTGAAAACTACGACGAAGGCTGGGTGATTGACTACTCTCCAACTTTGAACCGGCCTGGCCGGGAAGGTTGTGAGAGACGGCGGAAGTTGTGTTAGCCTGGCCGGGAAGGTCGTGTGAGACGGCAGAAGTTGTGTCAGCCTGGTCGGGAAGGTTGTGAGAGACGGTATGTCTAGATGCCAGGCTTGCTGCCTTCCGACAGTGAGCCGTTCAAACAAGCCGGGACGGTTGTGTGTGATTGGCCGGAACAGATATGTGAGACGGTGAGGGCTGTGTGAACCTGCCGGGAAGGAATGTGGACGGTATGTCTGAACGTGAGACGGAGGAGGATGTGCTAAACATCTCTGAAGTGCACCATGCATAGCGAAATACACTGTAAGCACCAGTGTAAGCTCGGGTATGTGGTCGTTCATGTAGTTGTATATTTAAGGGTGCAATGTTCTGTCGCATTCCTCACATCACCAGGTGCTTTTCACTACTTCTACATGTGCCAAAATACACCGACTGAGGAAACAATCTACAGCGTATGCACTTCAAAATTAGTTGAAAATTACTGAGGGTATTATGTGTATCCACTTATTATTTCCATCAATGAATAGATGTTGGGAGTTGTTACCCATGAAATATAATATACATATTGTACACACACACATGCACATACACACACATGTACACACATATACATATCCCTGTATATATACACACATATACACACACACATATATATATATATATATATATATATATATATATATATATATATATATATATATATATATATATATATATATATATATGTATATGTATATATATATATATATAAACAGGTATATATACATATATTGTGTGTGTGCTTATCTGTAAAATATATTATCATCGCGCTATTTAGTCCGAATATCCCTGGCATTGGCCGTGACCTATTGGCAAATTGGCAACGGGCCACAGCACAATGCCAGAGACATGCTGAACGCATAGCACCGAGATACAAATCACCAGGCTGGTCCAAACAATTCACGGCCCGTCTCGTTGGGTGGGGGTGCTGGAGGAGGGGGGGGGGCTGTCGAATCTAAAGCTGCCAAAATGTCTAAAACATCTAAATATGCATGTTTTGTTTCCGAAGCGTGTTGTTTGAACGGTTTGCGCGTCCTGTTTTCAGCGGAAGCAGCAGCGCCGACTTCAGCGGAAGCAGCGTCGACAGGAGCGACGTCTAACGCGGCAGAAGAAGAACTGAGAGGTGTCCACCTGCCAATAGATGGCAGCACCGCGCATTTGTCGTTATGTTTCGACATTCTTAAATTTACGGGTTTGCTACATGTAACACAGCTCTGAGCGGAAGCAGAAACGGTGCGGTGTAGCATGAACGGACCTGTACTTAATGGTGTTCGTTTTATCTCTTTGCTGCAAGCTGGGCAATGGCCTAGTACTTGACCTGGATGTGCATGCTTTGTTCCATATACCATACATTCGAGTTAATCCACCGAATTTTCTATTGCTGATTCACACTGGCAGTGCGGGAGAGTTTTAAACCCCATGCAGTACGGATGGTCAATTTGACCCCTCCTGCCTCTACTGTGTTGAGTCAGGTAGAAAGGGGCGGGGATGGCCGGGTGGTTAAGGCGCTGAGCTCTGGGTGCCGAAGGTCCCGGGTTCAACACTCACACCGGTCGGGACATTCCCAATCCCGCGGCCCACCGGCGAAACAGTGTGGGCGGGCGCCATTAGCCGTGAATGTGCATAAAGTGCGTCGTGAACCAGCCAATCAAACAATAAACAAACAGTCAGGTAGGAAGATGTGGTGGAATGGTATGCTGTAGCCAGGGTTGGATATCTCCAAAAATATTGAAGTAGAAGATATAAAAACTGTATTGATACGATATCTTGACCCGACTTTGATACGCCATAGATCCGCTCCCTTAGGAGCCTTGAACACAAATTTTGTGTGACAAATGTGTAAATTTTAGTGACCGAAGGTGTTCCAGACGTTAAAACTATGCTCAGAACGGTTCAGATGTTCACCGAAGAAAAGGAAAATCAGGAGGTGGAGGCTAAAATAACACCTCCCGTACTGCTGGAATATATTATTGGATTTTGAAGTGATTGTACCTAGCAATGTCGAGCTGTTGGCTTCTAGTGATGCTCCTTGAGGTGCGTGGCGTTGGAATGACATGCGCTGAGAATGCATCCAGGAAGATAACGTCAGTAGAACGTTGGCGTCTCGATCACTAGATCCCGGGGGCAAATTCCACGGCCACAGGTGGGGACGAGTGGTCTAGGGGTAAGTCGCTTGTCTCACAATCAAAAGATTGTGGGTTCGAGTCTCACCTGTCGCTACTCTTCGCCCGCGACCAATCGGCGTGAGAGATTGGCGACGCTACATGACTCAACGGTCGATGTGTCGTAAGGCCAATAACCAACCAACCAACCACATCCACAGGTATTGCCGAATCCACCCACGATCAGCCAACGTAAGAGGTTGACGATGCCCTATCGCCCAACAGTCGAACGCGTCGTAAAAGAGCACACGACTATTCCACAAAGTCGATAGGTCTCAGTGTTGGAAGGTTTGAATTGCGTTGCCAAGAAGAGGGGTAATGTATTCTATTGCTGCTGGCGATGTCTCTATCTCCGTGTCTTAGCAGTTAGTCGTACCCGTATTATTCAGGTGACTCTGGCTTTGAACAGGTGTGTTTAGGCATTTAGTGCGTGTGAGACTACACAATGGTTACTAAAACCTGTGGTGGCCTGCGTCTGATTGCTTTGCGTCCGCTACACAAGCCGCTCGCATTGGCCGCCTATCCAGGCAGCCGTGCCGTGGCATTCCGTGTTTACTGTAGTGTGCTCACCGCCCGCCGAATACTTCTCCCGTGCATTGGCGAACGCTGTCAACTGTCGACAATCGCCATTGGCGTCGGATCTTTTATCGAGCCGGCTAGTAGCGATAGTCGCCGCGAGTCTGACCCGTGCCAAGTGATGCCAGCGTCGCCGGTCTGAATACATGTATCTGCTGCCGCCAGCAGGGCAGTGCGTGAGTGTGTGGCACACTGTGCGATGAACTACGATCGATCGACAGAGTGGCTGGTGGAAATGGCCTTGACTGGGTGTTCTGGTGCAACGGTTCTCCCCGCGTAATCTGTCGTGATCGGTGCTGATTCCTCTGACAGCTGGATATTCTGTTGCGACGTTTCTGCCCGCGTTGTCATGATCAGTGCTGATTCATCTGACATTTGACCAGCTCAGCCGTACGATCGGACGTTCCATTTCGACTCGGGCGCTCGGACGTTCGTTGGAGCAGTTTTTTTTGGCGGCTCCTACAGCATCGACATCAGCATGAAGCATTGCTTCAAACAATGACCTCTGATCTATTGGAAGGCATCCCTAAAATGGCGTACTTGCTGAATCAATACTGACTCTGCACCGACTCATGTTGCTAATAGAACTTTGGTAACATTAAGTTGTTTCCAAAGGATGTGATATCTACCGAGGAACACAACGAAGAACCATCCATTCATCGCATAGTTAATAACACATACACTTCCAAATACTTGTTCAAAAACATGCTTGAGATAGATCGAAACATTAAAAGGTCTTGATAAATGTCCTGTTAGAACAATGGATATCTGTGCGACAAGTTATGAAAGATCTGTTTGATCTCAATGTAGTTCATTGGCCAGAGTTAGTCTCAAATGTAACTTTTGTCGATCTCAAGAGACACATATCGTCGCAGTGCTGCCGTGGCGCCCGAAACAGGCTGCCAACATTCTGAATGCTACCCCATCCCCACAGGGACTACAGCTCTACATGGCCACTAGGGTGTGTCGTCGATTGCAGATCCAAAATGCCAGGGTGGGGTTTTACGGGGGCAATGATAAAAACGATATGTAGCAAAAAACGATTTCAAAGCGACTTGGAGCTTGCCGTCACGCCTGAAAGGTTCCCCATTCACTTACTATGGCACACTAGCGCCATCTATGCACGTGTTTTAAGGATTTCAGCTTCTAGTGGGCGTACAAAGATGATACACAAAAACCATGGTATTGCTCATGCTGTGAGCTTTCGATTGATACCAATTTCGATGACCTGGGGTCACTAGGTCGCCGTCTAAGGTGAGGTCACATCTCACTCAACGCCGGAACGGGTCATTCAGAGACCATAAACACATATCTCAGAACTAAGTCACTTAACACTGTTCACTTGGTCTCATTGTGATGTTGTGGACTCTTAGGTTGTACAGTGAGGAATATTTAACCACCATGACCTGCAAAAGGTAAAAGGTCAGATACCCAATGTGGTGGAAAATTACATCTCAGCTGGGTAAGTAGGTGGTAATTCTCTACTACCTTGGGTATCTGACCTTTTATCTTTTGCAGGTCACGGTGGTTAAATATTCTTCACTGTACCCCCTAAAAGTCCACAACATCGCAATGAGACCAAGTGAACAGTGTTCAGTGACTTAGTTATGCGATACATGTCTATGGTCTCTGAATGACCCGTTCCGGTGTTGAGTGAGATATGTGGCCCGATCTTCGACGGCGACCTAGTGACTCCAGGTCATACAAATGGGTATCAATGGAAAGTTCTCAGCATGAGCAATACGATGGTCCTTGTCTCGTCTTTGTACGTTCGCTACAAGCTGAAATAAAAAAACACGTGCATAGATACCATGCATAGGTACTATACACTTACTAGTGTGCCATAGTAAGTTAATGGGGAACCTTCTGGGCGTGATGGCAAGGTCCAAGTTGCTTTGAAAGTTTTTTTTTGTGCTACAAATCGCCTTTTTATCATCGCCCCCGTGAAACCTCACCCTGGTATTTTGTCCCCGTGACAAAAATCACGAATACGTCACAACCTAATGGAAACCCGACGCTTGCTGCCAACACCCTTAATGCTGCCACCCCCATGCGAGACTCTTCTTTGCATGCTTACCGTCGCCGCAAGAGAGTCGTACACGAGGCACAGTCGACTCCACCTCGCGATAGCAGAACTTTATCCCCTCCCTTTCGTCTCTCCTTGTCACGCCAGCTGACACACCGGTGATCGAGATCCCTTTCTGGTCGGACTGAGATAATCCGCTTCTCTGTCAACGTGGCCGAAGAGCTATCGCTACTTGTGACACCCGCCAAGAGATGGCAGTACGTAGCGAATGTGGACAAAGTAATTTGTAGCCAGAAGTGGGATAACAACGAATCATGTAGTACAAAATATAGACTCCTGATGCAAAATTGAAGAACATAATTCGCAAGCACAGCGCAAAATGAATCGTGGATGGAAGAGCCCTTGATATTTTCATACCACTTAACCACAAAAAGCAGGCTATCAGTAGCGCAACTTGATCTCGGTGTGTACCTATGGAGCGTCCGGTCCGTGGCGACACTGTCGACAATAAGCATAACCATACCAGAGAGCTAGTGTAGCCGCCCGGCCCTCGAACAAAAAAGTTACGGGTTGCATTATGGATTGTATTGTATTGATATTCTATATTTATTCTGATATGATATTCTGATATGATATGATATTATATTGTAATGATATTCGGCTTTATCGGACGTCGTGCTCGATAACTCGTAGGGCGGCCGGTATAGCTCGTCGGCCGGCTGGTATAACCCGTCTGCCAGCTGGTATAGTCTGCCTGGCGACTGGTATAGCCCGTCTGTCGGCTGGTATAGCCTGCCTGCCGGCTGGTATAGCCCGTCTGTCGGCTGATATAGCCTGTCTGCGGGCTGGTATAACCCGTCTGCCAGCTGGTATAGTCTGCCTGGCGACTGGTATAGCCCGTCTGTCGGCTGATATAGCCCGTCTGCGGGCTGGTATAATCCGTCGGCCGGCTGGTATAGTCTGCCTGGCGGCTGGTATAGCCCGTCTGTCGGCTGATATAGCCCGTCTGCGGGCTGGTATAATCCGTCGGCCGGCTGGTATAGCCCACTGAAGCCGTAGCAACATACATATACTGATGTCGCTCACATCTCGCTATGACATTGGTCGGCATGAAACAAAATATTTTGTACTATTCATTATGATAGAGAATTACAGGAGGAACGTTTTCCTGTTAAAACCTTCGAACTGAATCGGTGGACACGTTCCCAAGATTTCGAGTAGATATGGTGCATAAATTTGGAATGAAATGGAAAAATGGCTAGTCAGACATAAAAAGCTGCGCTTTACAAACATGATGCAGCCATAAGAATAATTGTCCGCGTTTAAATCATTGAGCAATCTGTTCCAGTACGTGTTGTCCAAATCATTAAAAATGACAACATTGAAATGACTGTCCTCTAATCCACTGTTCTAAGCGACCTGAAAATTGAACATCTGTCCTTGTGGCCACCGATTTTCTTCTGGCTTGTCAAAATTCGAGCCAATAATGTGTTAATTTTGGTATGTGCCTGGTTGATTTGTTCTGCAGTTATTTCGTTCCGACTCTCTTGCGCTGGATTGAACAGGTTCAGAAAGAAATCCTGACTCAATGGCGGATGCAAACGGAGCAGGAGTTGGGAGACAGGGGCAGTCGGTGTTGCATTAATGGTCCTCAGGTGCTCAGCTTCAACACAAACGTGTTTCTACCTTCAACTGCTCACAAAGAACATGTCCGTATACTTATATCAGTGGAATGTATCGTCGTATTCTTTCCAGATGCTGATTTATAGCCAATTAGCACGAATCTTGAGGTGATCATCTGACTGGCTGGTTAACGAGACTGCTAAGTTCAGTAAGAAGGTGATGAGATTGACCCCTTCCACTCGTCCCCTCGGAGTGTGTAGTCCTTGGCGTTTTCTTACAGGAGGCTGACCAGAGTTATAAACAGCAGCCAAATGCCATATGTATAACGCTTTCCTCAGTAAGAGTTACCAGTAAATCAGGCAGCTGATTCCGCCGCGTAGTTGTCACGGTATCAGCATTGGATGCCAGGCCGAGGCTGATGAACAGCATGAACAAGGCCGGAGATGGCGCCACTGGTGGGATAACCCTCGAAGCTGGCCACGCGCTGTCAGTTGGTGTTACAGGTCCGGTGCGTGTCAGTTGCTTGGTTCAAGGTGAAACATACTTCTGGCACGAACATTTTCTCTGGCGTACGTTGATGCGCAGCCACAGAAATCGGCTAATCCAAGATCCGGTCAGGACGTCGTTGTCAGTGACCTTGCATTCGTTACTTCGACGTCGCAGGCGGGCAACCAAGTCATTACTCGGTATCACTCATATTATTGACGCAATCACTCATGCTAAGGGTGTGGATAATATCAATGCCAACTGAACCAAGCCAGATCTGGCGGTAAGGGCTCTGTCGGCAGCTAGCTTTCCAGTGAGAAGCTCAGAGAAAGTATGCTGAGCACATGGTTTGAATCATCGGAGTTCTTCAGATAGGTCAGGTACATCCCAATCAGTGTGTGCAGGTGGATACTGGCCTGATATGGGATATGCGTCGGGATATTCGCATATTCATGTACTATATTTGTCCAGAGATCGTCTAGAGATCGTCCGAGATCGCTCCAAGATCGTCCGAGATCGCTCCGAAACAGTTCCGCCATCGCGGAGGTGGAGCTATGAATTGATACAAAAATGCACGAAGTGACTTCAGTGCTATATAATCAATTTGTTTCGTCCGCCACCACGTGGAATTCGTTTTTTTTTGTTGCCGCACACCCAATAACAGTGAAGTATTAATTGTTTATACTTTGCGAGCTGTCTTGGTCACACCCAGTCCAGTATGCAGCAACAACAAGAACGACAGCAACATGCCAGGCTGACAACAGCATGGCATGTCACTCAGGTTATATCTCAGTCGGCCCCTCGGAGGAACAATCATACGTGTGCATAACCGGCAACAAAACTGCTCCATTCCGACTTACCTACTCTGAAGGACTAACATGAAATGCATTGTACGAGCGGAACCACGATCTAACCACGTCGTTCATCTTAGAAGCAGAAGAAAGTATGAAAGAAATGTGGGTACATTGCCAATTTTGGTACACTGAACAGCGTCCTATGAGCAATAGAGTCAACATTAACCAAAGAGGAGAGTTTAGTGTTATCGGCGACGCCATTTTAGTGCTAAACACGTTTCTCAACACGTTTCTCACCATTATTCTCAACAGCTTCGATGCTAAGTTCGTTCATTCGGATGCTTCACAGGGATTTCTATCGCCACCAAATGTGTGGTGATGGATCACCAAGTTCCGACCGCAGTTGCCTCTCCGGTCGTTGCCATGTGTGACTGGAAGTGAGTCCGCTCCTCCGGTCGTTGCCAGGTGTGACTGGAAGTGAGTCCGCTCCTCCGGTCGTTGCCAGGTGTGACTGGAAGTGAGTCCGCTCCTCCGGTCGTTGCCAGGTGTGACTGGAAGTGAGTCCGCTCCTCCGGTCGTTGCCAGGTGACTGAAGTGAGTCCGCTCCTCCGGTCGTTGCCAGGTGTGACTGAAGCGAGTCCGCTCCTCCGGTCGTTGCCAGGTGACTGGGTGAGTCCGCTCCTCCGGTCGTCCAGGTGTGACTGGGTGAGTCCACTCCTCCGGTCGTTGCCAGGTGTGACTGGAAGTGAGTCCACTCCTCCGGTCGTTGCCAGGTGTGACTGAAGCGAGTCCACTCCTCCGGTCGTTGCCAGGTGTGACTTGAAGTGAGTCCGCTCCTCCGGTCGTTGCCAGGTGTGACTGGAAGTGAGGCCGCCCATCCTTCGCTCGGGAGTGTATGGTGTGTCCGACAATTTCTGCCAAGCCATGTCCGTCGGAGCCTTTTTGGTGCTGGCGTGATTAGGATCGGGAGCTCTGGACCAGAAATCCGACGTCTTTCCATTTGCGCCACTCGGGACCAGTAATCTGATGTTAAATGCAGGCCACATCCGGACCACCCCCAGCCCCGATGTCTTTCGGGGTAACAGCGGCCACACTGGGTTGATACTCACGTCTAGGTTGCCGATGGAACCGATGGCCAGAGTGGTGTACGTCTTTTTTAGTCTGACGAAGCCTAATTAGACGATGGCCACCTACCACAGTGGGACGACACAAGCATCCTCGGAACGGAACCTTACTAGAAGCTATGCAAGGTCAAAGAAGTGGGCATACAGGTCTGGCTACTAATCCAATCACCAAGCCAAGTCATCAGACGTAGTCATGAGCTTCTTATGGCTGCCAGTTCCTTGCAGAGATCTAAAGGATCCGAATGGTGTCCACCTCCAGCATCGGATCACTCGTAAATTTCATTAAGGCAGGTGGCAATGCGTTGGATGTCTGCGCCAGATATACGTGTTCGAATTCTATTGGCGCCAAGAAGGCAGTTCAGAAGGATTACTACCTATCCGTCGTTCTAAGCGTGAGGCACGCGACGAAAATCGGAGAAGCAGCTTGTCCAGGTGTTGTTTATTACCATAAATAATTGTGCATTGAAATAGATTCTTTATTCATGACTTATGCAGATATAGCTATGTTGTTCCATCTGACATACTTGACGAAAGCGGCGGCCAAATATCACTAATATAGTACGCAAAAACCATTTGTGAATACAAGGCCACATTTTCGCCATGTGACCGAAAGGAAGCGCGACTGCAGTAATCTAGCGAAGTGCGAAGTGGAGACACGACATGCCGCGACGAGACGAAGAAGCCAGGCGCGCTGTCATTCGTCGACGGCATGTTCTGCATCATGTCCTGCGCAAGAGAGCATGCCGCCGTCCTGCGACAACTTGATGCCACGCGGTGCAGATCCCGCGCCTATGCTTCACCGGGCAGTCTCCCGTCGCCTGCAGCCGGTCAGGACATGGTGACGTTGCCCAGATGGAGCAGCGCGTCCTCGCCGACTATGTCCGGAATGAAGTTGAACACGGAGAGCGGGCAGCTGGGGTAGGCGGGTCGGCAGCGGTCGCGGCCGGCCTGCTGCGCGCCCAGCGCCCGCGCCTGCTGGTACTCGGACAGGAACGAGAAGTCGCCCTCCTTCGGCCTGCGCGCAGAGACGTCAGAGTGTGAGCCGAGTCCTGCCGCAGGACCAGATCCTGCCCCACAGCCAAGGCGCTGCCCTGCCCCCCCCCGCATACGTTATGAAGCAGACATCATGTTACTGCGAACAATGCGAATAGACATGAAATGCTCTGTGCCCAAATTTGTGCGAATAGATGTAAACGCAGCCAGGGAATCAGCCGTCCTACCATTCTACATTAATCTTTTCCAGCCATCCTTGTTTATCGTGATTACTGTGGCAAAATGCGTCGGTTTCAGCATAAAACATGCCTGAGCGTTGCAAACAAACCCGAAGTACAGCGTGCAATTTTGGAAAAAGATAGCAAAATGCACATCAGCCTACAGATATCCAACTTGCCAATCTTCTCACATCATTTTTTGTTGCAAAAATAGCAGTGCACTGCCATGTAGGAGCAAATTGATAGTGTCGTCTGGTCTTCCATTTTAGTTGGACAAGGAAAAGATCTTCAATTATAGCGAGAATTACTGCGACGGAAATTTCGGAAATTGTTATCAAGCTAATCTGATGTAAGAGGCGGTGACATTTACTATTCGATTGCTGGAAGGATTTGTCAAAATATGCTGAAGGTTCTTTGCTTTCTCCAGGCATATGCAGCATGTCGTCTGGTTCTCGCGTCGGCCGCACTGCGGCGCTAGTAATAAAATGTCCGCGCTTGTCGCTCAACGAGCTGAACTTCTCCCAACAGCCAAGACTTACACTGTAGCTGAGTCCCGCCCCATGGCTCAGTGTCTCCCCACAGCCAATACACTGTAGCTGAGTCCCGCCCCACGGCTGAGCCTTCCTCACAGCCAAACGATTCTCCATAGCTGAATCCCGCCCCACGGCTGAGTCTTCCCCACAGCCAAACCACTCTCCATAGCTGAGTCCCCCCATGGCTGAGTCCTGCTTTATAGCTGAGTTCTGTCTTGCAGCCGGGTCCTGCCTCACACCGAAGTACCGCGCTAAAGCCGAGTCTTTCCCCACCTGTGCTTGATACCGAGCGGGCAGGACTGCGTGCATGCATACATGCACAACGACTGAGAGCCTGCTGTGTGTACCACACACCACTACACACTCGTTAATCACTCTGCATTGGCTGGACAATTGCATGTGTTCAGATAAGCACTGCATAAACGATATTCGGTGATATAAACGGAATGATTATCATGAAGCTAGAAGACAGTCATATACTGAATAGAAGAATACTGAATATAGAATACTGATACTGAATACGGACCTGAATATAGAAGAGAGTCATACATTTAAAACGAACTGTTCAAACGTTTTTATGCACAAGATCTATAACTGATCTGTGGCACGACAACTCGGAAACATTAGGAATTATTATATGACTGGGTTGTATGATGTGCACCTACTGAAACTGGTATCCTGCCAACTAACCGACTTACTGGCACTTCGGTATTCCGCGGACTGGCGGACTTACTAATCCATTGATGGCCCACTGACTGACGGACTTGGTGCCACTGCTATTCCACCGAGTGACGTACTCTCGTATTCCAGAGTACATCACGTTCTAGGCACTCTGGTATTCCACCGACTGGACGATTTACTGACCCATTGGTAGTCCACTAACTGACATACACACTGGTCTATTAATGGTCCACCGAGTGACGTATTTACTGACCTACTCATGGTCCACCTAGTGATGTAGTTACTGACCTAATCATGGTCCACCGAGTGATGCATTTACCGACCTACTGATGGTCTACTGGCTGACATACCTACTGACTTACTGATTGACCACCGAGCGACGTATTTACTGACGTACTGATTGTCCACCGAGTGACGTATTTACTGACCTACTCATTGTCCACCGAGTGACGCATCTACCGCCGCAAAGGCTGGTTTGTCAAGGACTGCCTTAGTTCATCATTTGTGTAGTAAATATGCGTACCAGAAAATGATTGAGCATCGTCATGTTTTTGTGACTAGGGTCCGGTAATCATAGTTCAGTCATATCATTATCAAGCCGATGCACTAACGTCGCATATATCGCATGCAGAGGTCTTCAGGCATGGACCCCTTGCGGTTCCTTGGGTCAGGCGACTGCTGTCCTATGTTGGTTTCGCCAACTGCCGCATGTGCGAAGGCGACAATACGCCGCAGTTAACGTGAGGAGATGCGTGGACAACTCTCCAATAAAGTTCTACCCGGTGACTGGCCTTTACTGCATCTCGCAGCACATCAATAGACTGCCACTAACGTGAGGAAGTGCGTGAACAGCTCGCCAATGAAGGTCCACTCGGCGACGGGCGATTCCTGCATCTCGCAGATGGTGCGCAGGATACACGCCCTGCCGTCCATTCCCATCTCGTCCATGGCGCCCTCGATGGACTGGAACAGGTTCACCTGCGACCGCAGCGCGCAGTCAGTCATGGCGGAGACTGGCCGGCACTTCCAGCTCGTCCATGGCACCCTTCAGATACTGCATCGCAGAGGATAGTCAGTCAGTCATGGTGGAGCCTAAGTCAGCGCTGAGTTTATAGTCTGCTCCCAGAGCAGAAAAAAGTGTTACCCGACAGGAATATCACATCTGTGGACTGGGGTGGCGAAGCTGGAATTTCTAGCTGCATCTCAGATACGTTATGTTCTTGTGAGATACTGCGCCTCCAACCGATTTATTTGTCGATTAACCGAGCTCTTCCGCAGCTGTGGCACTCTGACTGGTCGCCACGGCTGTGACATGCTGTGACTGACTGTCACAACTGTGGCACCCTGACTGTCACAACTGTGGCCCTGACCGTGACAAATGTGGCACACTGACTGTCACAACTGTGGCACCAGACTGACACAACTGTGACACTCTGACTGTCACAACTCTGGCACCAGACTGTCACAACTGTGACACTCTGACTGTCACAACTGTGACACCGTGGCCGGCTGTGACAGTCGTCTCCAGGCTGTGCCGGGAGCATCTCTGTGAAGACCCACCTGGTCCTCGGCCACCGCCCGGCCGGCGAACATCAGAGCCGAGCCCTGGGGAGCACCTCTGTGAAGACCCACCTGGTCCTCGGCCACCCCCCGGCCGGCGAACATCAGAGCCGAGCCCTGGGGAGCACCTCTGTGAAGACCCACCTGGTCCTCGGCCACCGCCCGGCCGGCGAACATCAGAGCCGAGCCCTGGGGAGCACCTCTGTGAAGACCCACCTGGTCCTCGGCCACCCCCCGGCCGGCGAACATCAGAGGCGAGCCCTGTGGAGCACCTCTGTGAAGACCCACCTGGTCCTCGGCCACCGCCCGGCCGGCGAACATCAGAGCCGAGCCCTGGGGAGCACCTCTGTGAAGACCCACCTGGTCCTCGGCCACCGCCCGCCCGGTGATCATCAGAGCCGAGCCCTGGGGAGCACCTCTGTGAAGACCCACCTGGTCCTCGGCCACCGCCCGCCCGGTGATCATCAGAGCCGAGCCCTGGGGAGCACCTCTGTGAAGACCCACCTGGTCCTCGGCCACCGCTCGGTCGGTGATCATCAGAGCCGAGCCCTGGGGAGCACCTCTGTTAAGAGCATCTCTGTGAAGACCCACCTGGTCCTCGGCCACCGCCCGGCCGGCGAACATCAGAGGCGAGCCCTGGGCCGCGTGGCTCCGCAGCGAGCTGGACGCCAGCTGCTTCAGCGCCTCCGTCGACAGCGAAGAGCGGCTGCCGGCCGCCAGCTCCTTGGACACCATGGCGGCGATGTCGCGGGCGCTGTCGACGCGGCTTCCGGTCATGTGGGTGTCTGTCTGTGTGTATGTGCATGGGTGTCTGTCTGTCTGTGTGTGTGTGTGTGTGTGTGTGTCGGTCTGTCTGTCTGTGTGGGTGTCTGTCTGTGTGTGTGTGTCTGTCTGTGTGTATGTGTGTGGGTGTCTATCTGTCTGCTTGTGGGTGTATGTGAGTGTGCGTGTATGCATGTATGTACGTATGCATGTGTGTGTGTGTGTGTGTGTGTGTGTGTCTCTGTGTGTGTGTTTGTGTGTGTGTGTGTGTGTGTGTGTGTGTGTGTGTGTGTGTGTGTGTGTGTGTGTGTGTGTGTGTGTGTGTGTGTGTGTTTGTTTGTGCCTGATCGTGGCTCACAATTACACTGCATTCAGTAGACAGACATGCATAGGGCTGTATGGATGCAGCCGGGACGCCCTGACAACGTCGCGTGAAGGATGCGTGAGCAGAGGTCGTGTTCAAAGCTGGTGTATCGGCCAGGTGATGCGAGTGAAACAGACGCCTGACAAGCAACGTCATGACGCGGATAGAACGGACGCAGCAAGCCAGGCACACCTGACTGGCACCACTATGGCACAGACACGGTGGACGCAGCGAGGCACAACTAGCTGCCAGTGGAGACACGGTAATGGATGCTTTGTTCATGCTCGCAAGCAACCAACCATTGGTGAACAAAATAAGTTTAAAGTTCTTTGATTTCTCTTGTGCTCAGTCACAAAACTCACTTCTCCACCATTGCAGTCACACGTCCACATAACCGTGCACGCACGAATATATAAAAACAAATACTATGTATACATGCATACGCACACACACAGACACACACACACACACACACACACACACACCCCCACCCACACCACACACACGTATATATATATATATATATATATATATATATATATATATATATATATATATATATATATATATATATATATATATATATATATATATATATATATATATATATATATATATATATATATATATATATATATATATATATGTGCATATATACATACATATAATTAAATATATATAAATATAAATATATATATATATATGACTAGGCTTGTGTGTGTACTTGTGAGTAGTTACCTTGCGATTATGCTACGCCCACTAAACAGGTCATCCATCTTGTAATAGATCGGAATTCGGGCCCACACTTCCAGGTTGTCCCAGGGCAGTTCCAAGCCGATCTCCACCTTCCAGACGGTGCCCGGCGCGATGAAGCGTCGTTTGCGCGACACCATTCTGCGCATGCGCACGTGACAGTTTCCCTGGTCGTCGAACACGACCGAGGCAGAGGTGAGGGCAAGCCCGGCGGCGGCCAACAGCGCCAGCTTGGTCCACCGCATCACTGCAACAGACGAGCATGACGTCACCGGGTGCCCGCCGCCGCCGGCCGTGCCCCGACCTCTGACCTCGGCCCCGCCAAGCACACAGGCCTGCTCCTACCTCGTGGAAGAGAACAGCTCCTTGATGTAGAAGCGCACCGGGCCGAACCAGATCTGATAGAGCCCGGTGGGCGGCTGCGGCACGATCAGCTTCGTCTGGAACCGGATGCGCGCCTTGGCCGACAGGCTGGTGGTGCGTCGGCTGCGCAGCAGGATACGCGGCCTGTCCTCGTCCGGGTGGTCGTCGGACGCCGCGGTCGGCTGACACAGCGCCGAGACCAGCACACAGCAGAGCACCGCCGTCGGCAGTCGCATGTCGGCAGCTCGTCTGTAGTCCGATATAGAGCTGCAGAGCTCGTCTGTGGCCCGACACAGAGCTGCAGGCTCGTCTGTGGTCCGACACAGAGCTGCAGAGCTCGTCTGTGGCCCGATACAGAGCTGCAGGCTCGTCTGTGGTCCGGCACAGAGCTGCAGAGCTCGACTGTGGCCCGATACAGAGCTGCAGGCTCGACTGTGGTCCGACACAGAGCTGCAGGCTCGTCTGTGGTCCGACACAGAGCTGCAGGCTCGTCTGTGGTCCGATACAGAGCTGTAGAGCTCGTCTGTGGTCCGATACAGGACATGTGTGGCTACAACAGCAGGCCTGCGCACCGGCTGGCCGACGATAGTTGTGGAAGAGATAGGTGACGCATGGCGTAGCTGCTGGTACTTGAAGTTCTGACAATATATGTGCTGTATCGATGGCTTGAAATATGCTTTATCAGTGCAATATGTTTTTATGTAA
Source organism: Imbricaverruca yamaguchii (assembly GCA_034440575.1). Classification (NCBI taxonomy): domain Eukaryota; kingdom Metazoa; phylum Arthropoda; class Thecostraca; family Neoverrucidae; genus Imbricaverruca; species Imbricaverruca yamaguchii. Next base: position 164,868 of record JAOTOL010001653.1, on the reverse strand, counting down.
AACTTGACTGAGGGTGAGCAATGTAAGTCGGCTAGTGTGCGAACTCTACCAAGTACAGTCTGATGTACCGTCATTGCCTCAGAATAGCCAGTGGCGTGAATGGTGAAGTGAGGAACTAATATAACATCTACTCTGACACCAAAATGATGCCAATATTCAGACAGAATACGCACCTGTTCACATCGGCGAGGTGAAAAGTTGAAACGCTAAAAAGGTTTAAAATAGCAGTGAATTGGTCAGATCCGCTGGAAACCACTGGATTTCCGGAAAAAAAATATCGGTGTTATAAACGGATGAATGTATGTAACATATATATACTACATTGATCGTTTTAGCAATGACAGCGCAAGTCAGTTGACAATTAAATGATCCAAAAGTTACACTAGTATACAAGGTGTGAGTGTTTTTCTTGCAGGTTGGTGATAAAGTGATGCTGCCCTCTGATCTGGCAGCTTGTTACCTGAAGGTCGTAGGTCATGACAAAAAGCACAATAATTTTTCACTGGAATGTCTTCGGACTATGTCAGTCATGATTTGATTTATTATTTTTTTTATCCCACATAAGTTTAATGCAATTTTATGATCCTGTTACCGCAAAGCACGAAAGGAAGCAGAGACCGAAGTAGATTTCCAGACTTGAATAGACATATGTTCGTCCAGGTCACCAGACGCAGACCGCAATGTAGATATGGATGCAGATACTAGACTTTGACACAATTTCGATATTTGCGTACTCGAGTTGGCGGCAGGGAAAGAAGGCATGGATGCAGAAGTTCGAAAATTGTTAGTAGACGCCAGGGGCGGCGTTGGGCGTGTAAAAAAATGATTAGGCAATCTGGAATAAGCGCTTCCGCTTGAACATATCATACATTCAATGTTATACACTCAAATTTACCAATATCAATATCAGTATTACCTACAGTATAGCCTGCGCTGTCCCGGGGGGGGGGGTCGTTGACGACCCCCTCAGGCTTTTCGCGGATAGGGAAAAACGGCGCGAAGCAGCGCGCCGAAATTTGGCATACCTTTTCCCACATCAATTTGACATGTTGTGTCGAAGTTTTGAAGTCAGGTCCTCTAGGGTCAACGAGTTAGTTAAAGTCAAGTGAGGTTACCTCCAAAAAAGTTAAACCGGTCGTCACGCTTGAACGGATAAAGATATCTGAATGAAACTTTCAGTATATTCGCTTATGTTTAGGGATGCAACAAAAAGCACCAGAGGAATGCTTTTTTTTAGTTTTTGATTACTTATTATTTTTGTACATTTGCCCATTAGAGTTAAAATCAAAGGTTCTGGTTAAAGTATGCATTTTTTAGTGGAGTAAGTTGACTTCGAACAACACTTTTCGGTCCGCTCTACCCACTAGAAAAGGAAAATTAAAGAAAACCTGTTTTTTTTTGGCTGGCCAGAAATGTTATGTTCTTGGTCCATTTCGCTTTCCTTTTCTGATTTCAATTATTTTCTTTAAAATCTCCCTCAAAATTAGCCCCCAGAGCCACAAACATGATGTAAGTCGTGAAACTGCGTGGCCCCTGGTGACGTCACTTTTTGAGGGAAGTTTTCCTGGGGGTGGTGTCGGGCCATACTTGTCGAGCGCTTTCCGATAACACCTATTTCATTTTTGTGCGATGCTTAGTTTCGAGATTAGAGGGCCTCTATCAACCTCCCCCCACGGGACAGGGTGTGAGGATCTGACAGGAGAGAGGTATAGGCCCCCACCAACGAAAAGTCCCCACCACATGAGGCCTATCCGGTGGACGTGCCATGGATTGTCTCTTTACGACGCACTCAGCAGCCGAGGCCATATGGCGTCGCCTGCCTCTCACCCTGGCAGTAAGGGCGGGCATCGAGGGGAATCGAACCCCGTACCTCTGGCTTTCCAGACGCTCAGCTTAACCACTGAGCTACCGACGCCCCTGTGGACGTGCCATGAGTGAGCGGTTCTCACTACCCCGGCCCGGTTGGCGGTGTATTGAGACACTGAGTCCTGTTCGATGGCGGTGCGGCCCGAACGACCCGTCACTTGAGTGACGAAGTGACGATGTGACGGAAAGCAGGAAATAGTCTATTTGTGCGATTAGTGGTATGTGTGGGTGAACTGGTTATCTCAGGAACACTCAGCAATGTCGCTTGCAATTCAGCGTCAACGATACAAGAAGCATACATATGCAAACACACATTGGTTCACTTTCCAACTCCCATTCGCATCACGATGCTAGATGTCAAGTGGAAATTAAATACACACCCAGTCAATTGAAATCAGATGAGAGGATGTGGTTGGGAATAGGTATGTTGCGATGTGGAGAAAGAAATTACTTGTGCATACTGAGGTCACATATTCATGTATTTTACACAGGATTTTTCATATACTTATCGTTCAGGATTAACCCTTTCCGGTCTTTCCGGTCACATCCTCACCCCGTTTCGGGGGAGGCGGTCGAAGACCCCCCTCTGAAATCCAAACTAAGCATCGCACGAAAACGAAAGAGGTGTCATCGGAAAGCGCTCGACGAGTAGGGTCCGGGTCCACCCTCCAAAACAATCTCCCCCCGAAAGTAACGTAATTTTCACGGCTTTTCACGACTTACATTATGTTTTTGACTCTGGGAATTCATTTTTGGGATATATGAAAAAAACAAAAGTTATTTGGAATGAGAAAAGGACAGCGAAATCGAGCAGGTCTATCATTTTTTGCCCCCTCCCCCATTAACGTTTCTTGAAATTTCAAAATTTTGAGATTTCACGTTTTCTTTAATTTTCCTTTTCCAATGGGTAGAGCAGACCAAGAAACGTTGTTGGAAGTCAACTTGCTCTAATAAAAAATGCTTACTTTAGCCAGAATCCTGTATTTGAACTGGAATTTGGCAAATGCGCAAAATTTGTATGTAGTCAAAAACGAAAAAAAAGAAAAAAATCCACTCGTACCTTTTGTTTATCCGTAAAGATAAACACACGCTGAAAGTATCATTAAAATATCTGTATCCGTTAAAGCGTGACGACTAGTTGAACTTTTTGAAGGTGACCTTACTTGACCTTGACTAACTCGTTGACCCAAGATGACCTGATCTAAAAATTTTGAATCAGCATGTCAAATTGATGTGGGAAAACGTATACCAAATTTGGGCACGCTGCCGCGCGCCGTTCGTCCGCTATCCGCGGAAAACCTGAGGGGGGCGGTTGAAGTCCCCCAGAGACGGGATGGGTTAAGGTGCCTGTGACCGACCGCACGAACAAGCGATTCTCGACTCTAATGCTCAGGCTAGTCTAAAAAGAAGCAAAGGAAATGATTATCGCGGCTAGCGAAGTCAGAAAAGAAAGGAGGCCTACTAAAAATGCATGCTTATGGCTCATGAAACTCGGATAGGATCCTCAAGTCTCAAGTGAGGTTTTAAAAAGAGGTCTACGATGGGAGCTGAAGCTTCCATTCGATGTTTCAGAAGAGCCCGATACCAAACTGCCTGAGGTCGTGCTTCAGTGCACTGTGGGCAATTGCTTGTCAACCAATGACCTCACTTTTCATTCCGAATGCTTCTTCACGACTCCATCAACGAATGCAACAAAATGAAGCATAGCATGATGTAAAATTGTACGATGTTTACTTTCTATTACTACTACTTTTACTACTACTACTAAAGTGCATCTTCAAAACGGTGCACGAATCGTGTAGGCAGTTCAAATCCATCACTGGTGATCATGCCATGCAGCTCACGACTAAGGCAACCATTTAATTCTGAAAGCTTCGTAGGCATTTCAAAATTATACGTTATTCATCTAACCTGACTGAAGCTGTCGATGCCCTGGGTAATGAACAAACGATCTAGTTACTAATTACGTACTAGGTTAGTAATTTTATAACAGGTCTCCACCTCTTGAAGTCGATTTTCGTCATTAACCGAAATGACACAAAAATGGATCTACCTGAATGCAATTCTGACGTTAGTACACTAGACTGAATAAATAGTCGTGGATTTGATGGAAAACGTAAGTTTCGTAGGCATGATCGCATGCCTACGAAACTACCGTTTTCATGAGTGATGTGAACCTAAGCAGGCCCCCTTACGTGGACAGACCATGGAAACTGCCTCTCAGCGCCTAGACGTGTCCCCTGAGCGTCATTGACCGCACCGGTTGTCGGTGCTGAAGTAGCGCTCGTCACTGATCTGACCTGCACGGGGCTCCTGCAGACGTCACTCACCTGGTACGTGCTGGAGTTCAGACGGTGTACGGCCGGTGACCAGCGGTGTCCGAGACGGCAGCTCAGAGGACTGTGTCCTGCGCCGGCTGTGGCAGCACTGACAACACCCCCAGCCACCCGTCCAACTCCTCAGGCTCGCATCAGCGCCCGGTATTTGGACCGCGCTCGTTTAGGCCTGAGCGTGTGGGCTTAAAGCGTCTCGTCGGTGCTGTGTAGCAGACGCGTAAGAGGATTACACGGGTGGCGGCAGCTGGACCATTGTTTTCAGTGGCCTTTGGATAGTTCACGCTTCCGGCAGGCATGGACAGTAATGTGTGCTCCGATGTCGAATGAACTTACGCCTCAGAAGCGTAACGGAACTGTCGAATCTCTCGATTTAGCTTCGCCAGTGGTTTTCGGTGAGCGTGAGATAAATTCGTGAGTTTGATTAGGCAGCCATCACCGAACAGCCTGCACCATGAAATTGGTTTACAGGCCACTGAATGGGAGCAACAGCGGCTCAATAACTTCGAAATCTGCTTTAATCTCTTCTTAATGGTGTCATGCGGCCATTTCGTTCTAAGCGGGATAATCAGAGTGCCGGATCACCTACGAAAAAACGTTGTCTGGCCGCGTCACCGCATCTTCTTCGGTCGTGTCGCCTTGAAGCTGCTCACGACGTAGAACTGGGTCGTGCACGATGGCAAAAATGCTAACAAGACCTGTGCCGAATGATTCCAATGGATCGCCACGGGTCTGATACAATTAGTCGGTTCCGGGGTCACCTCTAACCTCATGGGCCTCTGTAGTCCCGGTGGGACATCCTGAGGCCTATACAGTAGGGGTTCGCGAACGGTTTTTCTTATGCTTAGTGAAATTATCGTGCAGATCACCTTAAAAAACCCGTGGTCGAAACCAAATCGAAATCAAACAATAACAAAATAGCGACAGGCCGATAAAGAAACAAATTTGCCGGGCGCTGGCGTTAAAGTCTCCAGTGATGGCGCTCCGTTGCGATTGGCATCTAACACCACGCGTCGGCCGCCGTGGGCCCGCCGCGGCGACGAAAAAGGCGCAGTGGTTCGAGAATGCCGCGATCGCTACGCGATACAGAAAACGCGGAAAGAAGTCGGCACCACCAGTGTACGTCCGTCCGGCGATGGTGGTTCGGAAAATTGTTTGATATAGCCCGCGCAAATGTCGATATCGATACTGCAAATGTGCGATGGCCGACAAAGTGCCACGAATGGAGTTTCCCATTGTCCAAGACTAGAGGACCTCGCCAAATGCAAATCGGCACCGCAGATATCCGTGAAACCACTCGTCGACCGCCATGGACGAAAGGAGGCGTCTGACCGCCGAGAGAGTCACATCACCACAACCGGGACCTTCGGAATGGCCCAGCTAGATTCAATTCAGACCAAGATTCCGCCACAGATTCATCATCGCTCACATCTGTAGTCAATGAGTCAGAGTATATGGTGAACAGTAACACAACGAACTGCTAAATACGGCTCTAGCAGCAGATCGGTACGGAGTGTCTAATCGTGCGTGTGCTGCGATCATAAACGGTTTCCAAGTGGACATTGGTCGGATCATTTCTGACGATATGGACGCATAGTGGATAGCAAAAAGTATGGCGAGCAAGGGATCGGATTAGAAGAGGTAGTAGCCCAGAGCCATGAGGATCATGCAGGTCGTGTATCTGGTCTCTACTTCGACGGTAGAAAAACGACACGCTTATGACAGCCAGTTTAAAGGAGACGGAAGAGCACATTGTGGTTGTATCCGAGCCAGACAGTGCATATTTAGGACACCTTACCCCACAGACTGGGAAAGCGGAGGACATTTTCAGGACCTGAACGCCATGGCATATGAGTTTGGTGCGGATGTTCCTGTGCTTGGCGTGACGGCACGATATTTAATACTGGTCAAAAAGGTGGTGTTTTCCGTTTGTTTGAGCTCAGACAAAAACGCCCCGTCCGCTGGTTTGTGTGCCAACTTCATGCAAATGAACTTAATCTTCGTGCAGTATTTAGCCAGTTAGATGGAGTCACAACAGGACCTAAGTCGTTTAGTGGGCTGATTGGCCGGGCTGCTGCAGGCGCAGTAGAAACCTTGCCAGTGGTCGATTTTGAGCCAATCGATGGCGGAAATGTTTCAGAAATGACGCAGGAGATTCTTAGTGACCTAAGTTCAGATCAGGCTATTCTGTACAGTCTGGCGCGTAGTGTCCAGACAGCGCGTAGGCTGTATCTCAGATAGAACTGCGAAAACGAAGATCGGTCCACTAAACCACTCCAGGTGGCTGATTCTGGCGGCGCGAATTCTCCGGCTCTACATATCAACCGAACAGCCATCAGACAGTCTGAGAATGCTAGCGTAGTTCATCGTGTGCCACTATACTCCCATGTGGTTCTGCATCAAGAAGAACTGGAAATGTTCTGACGGTCCTGGCAATGCGCTGCACAGCGTGCAACTTCTCAAAAGTTTGCGACCTGAGATAGCGGCCATGGTGCAGCCGGTAATACAGCGCAACAGCTACTGGTGTCACCCTGAGGCAGTACTGCTAGCAATGGCAGCGGGCCAAGATCAAGCCACACGGGAAAGGGCGGTCACTCAAATCCAGCAGAGTCGCAGAACTCAAGTCGATAATGATACTGACGAAGTGCGGAAGTTCAAGCTTCCAAAAGTGAATATGGGGGCAAACAGCATCATGGAGCTGATTGATTGGTGTAATGAAGCGATAACCGAGCCGCCCTTGACGCAACAACTGTCCGATGATGACTTACTAAACATCATCGCGAGTCCTCTCGAAGTACCGCCATACCCCGTGGACAGTCAGACGGTGGAACGGATGGTGAAAGTGGTGACCGAGGCGTCTTTGAAGGTAATTGGTGAAGAGGCCCGCCACGGTTACATTGTGGGGAAGTTGAAACACAGGTCAGCAATGCCAGTGCTCAGCAGCAAAAGATTTCATGTCGGGTTTTCTGTCGAGCATGTAGACAAGTAGTACAGTTATAAAATGATAGTTCGTACAAAAATGTGGCCGCCCGTACAAAAGGTGACGTCGCTGTATGCCCGTCTCCTTCGGTTGTAGTGGAACGGAGCATGATGCCGATTTCGCCTGGTCTATTTGTCATAACAATAAGATATCAAGTGTCTCAGAATGATTTAATTGGTCTTCGATGTAAACAGACGAGGAATTTTGAAGATGTTCAAGCTTTCAAAAGTGAAAATATTAGCATTATACGCCGATAGATCTACTGAATGAAAATGGAACGAACAAGCGACGTAAAGTGAACCATTCTTTCATGCGTCAGATATCCAGACAACTTATTAAGCGACTGGTGCTTATCAAAAGCCTTTTACCCCACTAAACACTTTCATTGAGTTTTATTAATGAGCTTCATCACCAGAATCAATCATCAGTCATCCACAGCACCGACTGCCGCCTTTTTCGTCACAGCGCCGCGGCCCGCTCCGACGGTGGCCGGACGCGTGGTGTTAGATGCCAATCGCAACGGAGCGCCATCACTGGAGACTTCAACGCCGGGCGCCCGGCAAGTTTGTTTCTTTATCGGCCTGTCGCATATTTTGTTTATTGTTTGATTTCGATTTGGTTTCGACCACAGGTTTTTTTAGGTTATCTGCACGATAATTTCACTAAGCAAAGTGCAATTTCCAAAAAGGTCCTTCGGACACACCGTACTATACAGTCATAGTGAGACTCCTGTAATCCAAGGGATCCCGTGTAGTTCCAGGGTGTCTCCTGCAGCCCAGGTGGAACCTTCAGTAGTTACGGATGTGGGCTAGGCCCCAGCTATAATTCCAGGGGACCTTCTACAGTTCCGGAGTTTCCTGCAATACCAGGTGCCTCCTGCAATCCAAAGGTGGTCTTCAATAATCCAACATAGGCCCTAGCAATGACATGGAGGTTTCGTGTAGCCCCAGAGTGGCTTCTTATGGTCATAGTGGGCCCTCCTCTACCCCAAGACCTACAGGAGGCCTGTGGGCCCCTTGGGCCTCCTATAGGCTCCTATTCCGGTAGGTTCCTTGGCGAAGGTGTGCCAGACGTGTCTTTCCGCTCCAGAGGGACCACTGTCTCCCTGCTACCCCCCCCCCCCCCACCCCCAGTTCAGCCACTCCTGCCATTGCTGTAGCTGGATCCGTACCTTTTGTTCCGGGTGTATCAACTGTGACTCATTTGTGTTATTGCAATGCAACTAATTTGTTATGCTACATGAAGTGTGTAATTGTATTCATTGGCGTCGCTACCTTCAGTCTCCAAGTGGGGTCCAACATGAGGGGCAGGAACGATTTACAATCCAGAGGCGTAAAGCCGAACCTGTCTCCTGTGCCTTCCTGGATGAAATAAAGTCGGATTTCGACAGCATGTCCTCTGGAGCACCGTAATTGTTTGATTCATTACTTTATAGTCAGCATCTTCATTTCAGTTGCTTGAAAGCTCAAGTGAGAACAATTAAACAATAGGCAAGTCCAGCATGTATGCAATTAGTGAATTATTTAACGATATCTCCCTTACTTACCAGACCACTGATTTTGAACCAAATGTTGTCCAAAGAAAGTATAAGGACTTCCGAGATGTATAACATGCCAAAAGGGCGGGATATCTCTCACGAAGCCAGATATGTCCAAGTTTTTTCTTTTCAAGACACGTTTTATACCAAATAGGGAAATGAGAAATTAGCATTCGCAGAGCATTAGACCAGGTGGTCCATACATCCGCCCCATCTGGCATCTCTAGCCATACGTGCCAAGAGCGTGCTTTTGCATTGAGACCAGGAAATCAAGAACAAAATTAAGGAAGTTGCATGTGCATGAAGGCGCTATATATCCGTGAACACCTTAGTCATATTTTTGTCCAAATGTCATCAAGGTCACGATACTCCATTACGATACAAACGTGGAATGAGCTATCCACTTTTAAGAAGGGGAACCGAGACGAATACTTTCCTCCTTAAGGCTTTCTTTAGGTACCATCATTGACAAAATATGCATTAAGCACCTTTCAAGGATGCCAACACGTGGGTTCGAATTCTCCGGCTCCTCAATATATACACCTAGATTCCATGTTTGGGAAATATACTTCACCACTTTTAGGTTTACCTGTTCCCACCCTGGATGACAAAATGAATGTTGCCCAGCGAGAAATCACACAAGCGCCCGATGACAATCATCGTCTACGTAGCTGATCAAAAGCCAGTGAATTGACACAATTCGGCAAAAGCACGGCTCCCAAACAACTCGTCTGTATATTTCCAAAGATTTATAGCTGAACTTCTAGAACGTTTATCGAATGTCCTTCTGATGTAGAAATTATGCAGAGAGCTGGATATGCTGGAGTGCATAGCTTTGATCACTCGAGATATATGATTGATTAGGGTGGTCGATTTCTATTTTTATTTTATCCTCATATTGTAAGCTTGTCTTAAAAACAGGAAAAAGAAAAATGGCCCATGTGGCTGGTATTATGCACATATATTTATATATATATATATATATATATATATATACATATATATATATATATATAATATATATATACCTATATAGATATTTACACACAAGCACAGACGCACAGAAACACTATTAAGATACCATGCAAAAAAACTAAAAAAAAAAAAAAAAAAAACAAAAACAACAAAAAAAAACAAAAAAAAAAAAAACCCAAAAAAAAAAAAGAAAAAAAATTATACGCAATCTACTCGACATACTGCACCATATACAACACCAAAATTGAACACAACATCATAGCCACAGACTCAAAATCAGCATTACAGAGCATAACACCCCACATCACATACAAACACCCCTCATACTCAAAGTAGTACAAATCCAAAAAACTCACCATAGCACAACGACCAACACTACTCTGGATCCCAAGTCACACAAACATACACGGCAACGAACACGCAGACACTGAAACCAACATAGCCACAACACTACAACAAACCACACCATGCCCACTTTCACAATCAGCCTACTACCCCACAATACGCCAGGCAATCAACAAAGACATTCAACAAACATGGGACACAACAATCACACAACTACACAAATACACCCAAAACACGAACTCGGGCACACCATCAACCAAAACACTAGACAAAAGGAACGCATACTAACACGATTACGGCTAGGACACACTGCACTCACACCTCCTATCTCTTACAACAACTCCCACGACCACAATGCACAACATGTCAACGAACACTCACAATTAAACACATACTCATACACTGCACCAAATACAACACAGAAAGACAACCCATCACAAATTACTGCAACATGAACAACATCCCACTAAACATCACGACACTTCTCAACGATGAACATCCAACACTACACGAGCACCTCTACCACTTTCTCTCTATGACACGCCTGATCCACGAACTATGATTAAAAGAAAAAGAACAAGGTATGTTAAAAAAAAAAGAAAAATCAACAAAATGGTGAAAAAATGAAAAAATGAAAAGATATGTTAAAAAAGAAAAACAGAAAATGAACAACAAAGAAAAAGGAACAAAAAACTAACCCCACGTGACATTTACTAACACTAACTGTTCTTGCAATGCTATTTCAATAATGGCGATGACCCGACCCCAACCCCCAAACTATACCCCACGCCATGGCACCGACCGCACTGGCAAACTCTACATTTCTGCACCAGCTCAGCTTCGACTCCTACTTCATCTGCCTGCAAGACGTCTCAACTTCTACTACCTCTACGCGCCATTCTTCAAGTCACCTCAACTGTCTCACAACTCGCCTCTACAAGACAACTATAATCTTCGCTTCCTCTCATCCGCACCACATTACTCCTCATACCATTTCACCCTTAAAAAACAGCACCAAAATACTGACACTACAAACGCCCTTCGGAAACAGCCACATCACCACACGGTGGCAGGCTGGCCAAACACAAAGACACACACACACACACACACACACACACACATATATATATATATATATATATATATATATATATATATGTACAAACATATATAAATACCGATATCTATCTATATGCATATATATTCGAAGGTACAGCGTTCAAATTGATGTCGTATTGTTCAAGGGAATTATGAAATAGAGGAAGTGGGCGTCCAGATAAATGGAATGAATTAAATTCTGCGAAGGCCTGGCGCACCGGATGCCCGCTGAAAACGTTTGGCGGTAGGTATAGGTTTAATCGCGTCCCATGTGAATAAGGGCACGCGCATCAGCCGATAAATAATCGTTTAATCGTGTCTTCTCACTGTGGGTGCCGTGACCCAGTGGGCTCGGAACTGGGTGGTTCGGCGACTGGCCGGCTTAGTGCGGCGCATATTTCGGCCGGTGTCGCCGCTGCCCGCACGCTGTCGTCACACGACCGTGGTCTCCGAGTGTCTCCAGCTGCCAGCTGCAGCACAGCTCTCCGTCTTCCCAGCGCGTCGGACTTCCCCGTCGCCCGGACTTGGAGGTGTTCTCCGCGCGGCACATACGACGTCTTGCGAGTCTCGCGTCGGCGACTGCCTTCCAGCTGTCTAAGAGCATCGTTGAGTGGTCGTTGCGGATCAAAGCCTCTCCTTTATTCGGCTGTAATGCTCCTCTCCTTCGTCAGCGTGTTGGTAAGTGGAAGAGGACTGGAAGTGGTCCACAAGAGTGATGAGTATATGATTGCTGGTAAGGTGTGCATCAGCTCAGCGTCAGTGCTGGCCGTCAGTGCAAAGTGCTGACCCCGCCGGCTGGATCAACGGGTGCTACATGCCTCTGTATACAACTCGTGTCATGCGATTATGCTTGTAAACGTCCTCATGCTATCTCTCGGCTTATCTTACTTGCTTACTTACTTACACACATACATGCATACATACACAAATATATACATACATAAAACTTACTTATTTACTTGCTTGCTAACTTACTTACTCACTCACTTACTTACTTACTTACTTACTTATTTACTCACTTACTTACTTACTTACTTACTTACTTACTTACTCACTTACTTACTTGTTTACTTACTTACTTACTTACTTCCTTTCTCACCTACTTACTTACTTAAACAGCTCAATGGCTAGCTTGTTCACTTCACCAATCGATTTTTACTGGCCATACAAACATAGCATAATTATGTACCCAGGAGCATCTGATATATTCACTAGTAAATGAAAAGTGTTCGTTAGGGAAGATGTACGCAGGGGAGTACTTGATGTGGGGTGATGCACGCCGGGGAAGTAGTCAGTATAGGGAGATGTGCGTTGGCAAATTAGTTAGTGTGGGGAGATGTGCATCGGGGAACTAGTCGGTGTGGGGGAGATGTACGTCGGAGAAGTAGTAGGTGTGGGTGAGATGCACATCGGGGAACTATTCGGTGTGGGGAGATGTACGTCGGGGAAATTGTCGATGTGGGAGATGTGCGTCGGGGAGGTGGTCGGTGTGGGGAGATACGCGTTGGGGAAGTGGTCTGTACGGGGGAGATATGCGCTGGGGAAATAGTCCGTGTGGGGGATGCACGCTGAAGAAATAGAAGGTGAGGGTGGGGGAGATGTGCGTCGGAGAGCTAGTCCGCATAGTGAAAGGAAATAGTGTGTGAGTGACAAAGGGAATAGTATGCGCGGCAGAATGGTGTAATGAGAGTGTGTGGGGAACAGTTTGTGTGTGTATGTGTAGGGGGAAGGGAATGTTGCCTCAGTAGCACCTAGCCGGTGGTGGCGACGTCGTATTCAACGTTGTAGGTTGGTGCAAGCAAAATGTTGTGAAGTTTTCACACTCTTTCTTGAGCGAATTGGACCGCCCCTTCACTAAGGAGAACATTTCTGACAGGCCTTTTTTCAACAGCTCATTAACACTGAGGCTACTAACTAATGCTAACAATACTAAGATCGGCTCCTGCATGGCCTAAAATTAATATTAAATACTGCCTTATATTGAATGCAGGCTGCCGTGGATTCATCACAGAACGACTTTTGATTTATATCATTTCACCTGTAAGTGACTGATCAGCTCAGACTTTGTCCGCGTTAGCACAACTCATACCAGATTAACCCCAAGCTTACTCATAAATATCTTACCTATGCTGATATTAAAATGACCTGGACCGATCATGGCTTAATCCGGAATGACTGCGACTGACCTCTGAGCTAGATGGCCCAGACTGACCGAGATGGCCCAAACTGAACTAGATAGCCAAGACTGATCTAGATAGCCCAAACTGAACTAGATGGCCCAGACTGGTCCAGGCTGGTCCATACTTCCTCAGACATTTCGAGACAGGCCCAGACATTCCTCGAACTTTCGAAGATTGGCCCGGAATACCCAGATTGGCCCGAACTGACCCAAGCTGGCTCTGACTGACCCAGCCTGGTCCGGACTGATCTGAACTGATCCAGACTTGCCCGGATTGACACAGACTTACCCAGACTGACCAGGACCGGCCCAGACTGCACCAGGTTGACACAACCTCTCGGCTGTCGAGCAGGCTTGTAGCGGACCAGCGCTCGGCTTCAGCTTCGGGCTGGACCACGGATATGGCAGCGATATAAAGTTCGACGGCATACCCATGGAAGACCTGGACACGGTGATCGACCTGCCGGCCGACACTATCTACCCGGTGCCTGCTGAGCTCGACCGACCCACCAACGTCTCGAGCAGGTGGGCGGCACGGTGTGCGTACAGATGTCAGGGGCGGGGATGGCCGAGTGGTTAAGGTGTCGGGCTATGGGTACCAAAGGTCCCGGGTTCGACTCTAGCGCCACTCAGGACATTTCCCAATCCCGCGGCCCACCGGCGAAACAGTGTGGGCGGCGCCATTAGCCGTGAATGTGCATAAAGCGTGTCGTGAACCAACCAATAAACAAACAAACAAACAAACAAGCATACAGATGTCATGTGGGTGTGCAGCAGGGTTTCACACCGTTGGAAGCAGGACCTCGTCCAGGTGTGTACCGGTGTCTCAAACAGATGTAGAGAGGGAACACTCTTAAACATACTGCAGCACTACATGCGCCCGCTTAGTTATCCGAGCTTGCCATCATAATAATACAATTACGTGAAATCACAGGAGAACTGATTTAGCAAATTATTCGATCCTTATATTCTACCCACCGACGTGTTTCAAGTGGCAGCTGCATTGATTGTGGCTCTCCTCACTAAGCTTTACAATAAAACTCTTGCAGAAGGAACGCTTCCGGTCAGCTAGAAATGAGCATATTTGAGACCAGTATTTATAAAGGATTCAAATCACAGATTACAAATCATAGCCCCATACCGTACATCCATGTCTGTCAGAAACGCTAGAACGTCTTGTTTGCCAACATATATGTACTCATTTAATTGGCAACCGGAATTTGTATTGGCAAGGGAAGTGGTTATCGACCTAATCACAGTAAATAACGGGAGTTTAGTTGGCTAACCCACCAATCGTGACAAGCTTTCAACAATGGACTCGACTTTGCGATGATCTACGTTATCTATGCTTCCATACAATATGACACGACAAATTTTCTTCAGATACAAGGGATATTTATGTATTACACGACTACTGCTACAATTGATATCCCCATGCTTAACCAATGAACATTGAAAAGTAGCACTGGACAGTGTGTGCAACTATCATTGGCGGATACCTGCTGTTGTCATTAAGGACCAGTTTTAGGCCCAATTCTGGCGGTATTGTTCTTGAAAAATCGTAATCGTGCATCAACAAACCAAACACTTATTGTTACTTATGAAACGCCATTGTTATGGCGTTTCATAAGTAACATGTTATGGCGTTTCATATATCTCCAAAATGAACTCCCCAGAGTCAAAAACATAATGTAAGCCGTGAAAAGTCGTGAAAATCCCCCTGATGACGTCGCTTTTGGAGGAAAATTGTTTTGGATGCAACGAGTGGATCCCTTTTTTTGACTACCTATAACATTCGTCGAAATTGCGCTCAAATCCAGGATGACGCCTAAATAAGCTTTCGTTAAAAAAAATGCTTTCCAAATGTCTCGATCTGCTCTACCCAAGGAAAAGTTAAATGGATTTTAGGGGAGGGGTCAAATTCAAGCCTGGTCGATTTCCTGTCCTTTTCCCCAAATTTTGTTTTATGTATCCCCCAAAATGAACTCCCCAGTGGTGTGAAAAGGATTTGACCCACTTTGGGGAAAAATTTGGCGGGTGTATCCGGACCCTACTTGTCGAGCGCTCCCCGATGACGCCTCTTTCAATTTTGTGCAGACGTTTAGTTCCATGCGATTTAATAGAGGGGGTCTTTAACCCCCCCCCGAGACGGGGTAGGAGGATCTGACCGGAAAGACGGCGCGGGTTAACGAGAGCAGTCACCTGGATTTGTCATTTTTTTTATTTTTTTTTTTTTCATTTTTTTCCCATTTTTTTTTTTTATTTTTTTTTATATATATATATATATATATATATATATATATATGTATATATACACACATATATCTATATATATATATTTATGTATATATATACATATACATACATACATATGTATATATGCATATATCTACAAACATATAAATATATATATATACTTATATGTGGGTGTGTGTGTTTGCGTGTGTATATATTGCACCAATGCAAACCCCAGATATTATTTACCAACCAGAGTCATCAACTAAAGATGAACGAACCCTTCGAAGACTTCGAGTACAATGCTGCGTACTGGACGCAAATTCCGTACCGTGTTAATGCTTGTAGACACCAATGTCTCCACTATGCTATTCCGAAGTGGGATTTCCCAGGTGTAAATATGCATAATATGTGACCTTTTATCAACCTCTCGCATGCATTTATTAAACTAAATTGAACTACATCACTTGCTGGGTTTTATATATCCTAACACCATTACTGATCGACTACGCCAGAAACGTCAAATATACAAACTCACTTGTAGAAAATATGTCACACAGATTCCCCATGTGTTCATGTGGCTTCAATCCGAGCATGTGCGTTACGTTCTGCATTGTTCAAATTTCTACCACCCCGTGAAACACCTCTTCTGAAGATAAACGGAATTGTTTCCAATGTCGACGAATTACCAGATACGCGAAACCTCACGTCATTTCAGGAAACTACGCCCACTACACTAATCTCATTGCAGGGGAAAAATAATATAAATATAATATATAATATATAATGAATAAATATAATAAAATATAACACTAACGATAGCCAATGTCCACGCACCTCCAGACAATTGCTGCATTCCGCTCGTGCCTGATGCACGGTGGTGACGCCGCGCTGGCGGAGTTTCAGGATGACCCGCCAGACGGCGCTGTTCCGCCGCTGGCCGCGCGGATCCGCCATCAGCACCGTCTTCGGCTTCGTCGTCCCGTTCAAGCCCAAGGGCCAGTTCGAGATGCGATTTCCGTTCATATTCTTTGTCAACCAGCTCATAGATAAGTTCAACAAGTGAGTTATTGGCTGATGCCTTGTGCTGCAGCGGTGAGTTATTGGCTGATGCCTTGTGCTGCAGCGGTGAGTTATTGGCTGATGCCTTGTGCTGCAGCGGTGAGTTATTGGCTGATGCCTTGTGCTGCAGCGGTGAGTTATTGGCTGATGCCTTGTGCTGCAGCGGTGAGTTATTGGCTGATCGCGCACGGTAGTTATGCCTTGTGCTGCAGCGGTGAGTTATTGGCTCTTGTGCTGCAGCGGTGAGTTATTGGCTGATGCCTTGTGCTGCAGTTTTGGCTGTGCCTTGTGCTGTAGCGGTGAGTTATTGGCTGATGCCTTGTGCTGCAGCGGTGAGTTATTGGCTGATACCTTGTGCTGCAGCGGTGACCTAAATAGGCTAGCTGTTGGCTGTATTTGGTAATATAAAGCCGTTCCGGTATAGTTGTGTCGATTCTGTGCCTTGCAGCTGTTCCAGTGTCCTTGTGTCGCAATTACGACAAACACACGATACCGAACAAGCTTCATTGTGATGCAGTGACCTTCATGAATTGAAGGTTCCAGTTTTGCTGGCACTCAGCTTTGTGTTTGTGTGGTTTTACGACGCACCAGCTAAAGTTACATGGCGACGCATACCTCTCACGCTGCCACGGAGGACGGTACCGTGCTGAAGCGGAACGAACGACAGAAAAATGCGGAAAACAGCAACAAAAACACCGATATATGAATGACATATGAATGACATATGACTTGTGAGTAGCTTCAAATTTGGACGTCTGACATTCCCTCATATGTACCCACGATGAGATATAAAGTTGCACCTGATTCACTTTACACGTCTGTGCATGCATGCATGCACGCACATTCGATGTTGTTTTCACAATATGCAATATTCACACGATGAATCACAGGCAGCGTACACAGCTTCCACATCTGTACTGTGTACGCTACAGCTAGCTGCTCACAGCTGCGTTATTTCGCTGAGCTGTGAAATAACGCTCCATTGAACTTCCACCTCTGGCAACAAATGCTGAGCAAAATCGTTCAAATGCACAAAGCCGACTTGCCGACACGATTCCACACATCTAAACTGCAATGAAGCCACCTCGCACATTCATTACCACCGGCCGAACGTAACTACTGATGCCGGCAGTGCGTACGGTCGTCACTTCGCCCGCGACCAGTTCACCATGTACCGCTCCATGGAGACCGGCCTGGTGCAGGGACTGGCCCTCGAGGGCAAGGAGTGCGTGCTGAGAGCCATCTGCGACGCCGCCGAAGTCAACCTGGCCAAGTTCAGTCTGCTGGGCGAGCTTCTCGGCGTCCTGCTGACGTGAGTGGTGCAACGTTACGTCATACGGTGTAACAAGCTGACGTCGGACGGTGTGAGAAAGCTGACGTCACACGGTGTAACAACGCTGACGTCATACGGTGTGACGATACTGACGTCATACGGTGTGACAATGCTGACTTCATACGATGTAACAATACTGACGTTAATGGTATAATCAAGCTGAAGTCACACAGTTGAAGCAAGCTGAAGTCTTGCGGTGTAGCCAAGCTGACGTCATACAATGTAACCATGCCAATTTGAATGGTATAATCAAGCTGACGTCACACGGTGGAACCATGCCGGCGTCATGTGGTGTAGTCATGCTGACGTCAAACGATGCAAAGAAGCTGGCGTCAAATGGTCCAACCATGCTGACGTCAGTATGGTGCAACCTTGCTGACGTCAGTATGGTGTAAACTTGCTGGCGCTACACAGTATATGTAGACATGCCGGCGCACACGCTGTGTTACCATTCTGACGTCATACAGTGTAACGATATTGACGTCACATGGTGTAACCATGTCTACGTCTTACAGTGCAACAGTGCTGACGTCACGCGATGTAACCGTGCTGGCGTAAATACGGTATAGCCGTGCTCGTGGCATACGGTGTAGCCACGATGACGTCAGAACGGAGGCCGTCACCAAGCGGCCTGCCGGCGCCTGCTTGCGTTGTTCCATTCATTCGTCCATGTGGTGTCGATGGGTCGGCTCCGCGCAATGGAGAGGCGCGGTGCTGCGTGGTCTATTGGTACACAAGTACGCCGCTGGGAGGGGCCCACTCATGCTTCGGTGGTGAGAAGGGTCATGGTCACGTGTGCAGTGCATGTGTGCGTCTCTCTCAAGTCGAAGAATCTCTCCACCGTCAAGAGTCACCCGCAAATTAATGACGATTACACGGGCCACCTTCATTCCAGATAATTAATCCCACTGATAATTAATCCCACTAGGTGTATCCCAGTTAACCTACTTTTATTGCTGGTAAAAGCATCGTAACTATGCAGAGAACTGTGAATACAAATTCCTGCAATAGTTCTACAATGCGTGGATACTGAATTACACGCGACGATAATAAATAACAACGCTCTCCGATTGCAGGCCGAAGCAGAGTCGCCTTCCAGAAATGTCCGCTTACAGCAAGGCGTACAAGGAAGGCAAGAAGCATGGCAACTGCAATAAATTGTACCCAGATTGCCCCCTATCGCTTGAGTCAATCTTTCCGGTGGCGTGGCTCTCGAAAAAGAAATAGCTCGACATTTGTTGAGAACTAATTCGTAGCGAGCACAGTTTAACTGAACGTGGAGCTGCCTTATCTCACCAGCCTAACGCGATGAGCTAGTCGTAGGTCGTGATGTGCCGTGAATGGTCATATGGAAAATACATTGAGAGCTCTCAACAGGTGAAGCATTCGAGTTACTAACGATAATCGGCGAATGTCTGGCTACTGATAGATCCAGAGAGCGACATGCAGACAAAATCGCGGGGCTGATTCCAGTTTATTGTGATCTTTTCGTGACCATTCTGCACCTACTATCAAGACTAACCGACTTCTTGACCTGGAACCTCAAGACAACATGATATTTAGGGATTTTGTTTTGTCTGTAAGGTGTTGGGATGTGGATCTTTGCGAGCTCTAGGGGTCTCCCGTGAGCAATAATGGGCCTGCCTCCCTGTATCTCCCAACAATATTATGGGGACCACGTCTGGCGAAGGGACGTTCAGTGCGCTCTTGGGACTTCAGTCATTAATTGTGGGTTTCCCCACCTGGAACATGCTGGAACCTCCCGTCAGGTGTTTGATTTTTAGCCGTAAGGGTGTCCCGCCGATACTCACAATTCACACGGCCAAGGTATTTTGCCGAATTTATTTTTTAAATTTTTTTTTCTTTTTTTTTGGGGGGGGGAAAGATTTTTTTTAAAATTATTTTTTTTTTTTGTTTTACAGTAACAAAAATTTTACTTTTAAAAAAATAAAAGGGGGAGGAGAAAAGATATTTTTTTCTTCTGTGTGGGGGGGGGGGGGGGGTTTCTCTCCCGGGGGTGGGCCCCCTAGAACGGAGAGACACTTAGCATGAAATCTATGCGATTCGTCGAAAAGATTAGTTGAATTCTTTCTGCAATACCCGACTCTTGCCTTATTATGCGTCCACACCTTTTTCTCATGATGGCTCTTGTGTTTGAAAGCGCGCCTCGCATGTTTCCTCTGGCCCTGCTACTGATATCTAACATTATGCCTATGGGGATTCTTTGAAAGGCGCCGCCTCAAATCATGGCCTCCCACAGCATGCTAATTGTGGGTTCATTGCCAACTCATATTCACTCCAGGCAAGTTACATTTCCCATTACTTAGGCACTATATAGGCATGCTGCAGGTGGGGCTCAGCAGGCAAGCATTTCGCCCCCATTGAAGTGCAGCAGCAGTGGCCGGTGGTTTCGGTTGGGAGCCGACTCCTGATTGGTCACGGTGCCCGCCGCCCGAGGGCACCGAGGCGTGACCCGCTCGACCGGCTCGAGCATAGCCAGCTGACTGCCGACCTTGGAGGAGCTGCGGGCGGCTCGGTTGACAGCCCCCGCCGGCAGCGGCAGAACTGCTGGGCGACAATGCTCCCAGCACCGTTACAGGCGCCGCGTGCTCATGCAGAACGTGACCACATCTTGGGATGGCGCTGAGGCGTGAATGAAACCGACCGAGTGACACAATGTGGTGCTGGTGTTCTGCACCGTACTGGGACCGCGGTACAGGCGGGGCTGGTGCCACGGCACCTCTGGTACTCTGTACTGTTCTGGGACGGGCGGTGCGCGAATCTGGTACCGTACTGTTCTGGGACCGCGGTCAGGCGGGGCTGGTGCCACGGCACCTCTGGTACTCTGTACTGTTCTGGGACGCGGTACCGGCGGGGCTGGTGCCACGGCACCTCTGGTACTCGACTGTTCTGGGACGGCGGTACCGACGGTGCCGGCGCCACATCTGGTACTCGTACTGTCGGGACGGCGGACCCGGGCCGGTGCCACACGGACCTGTCTCTGCACTGTCTGGGACCGCGGTACAGGCGGGGCTGGTGCCACGGCACCTCTGGTACTCTGTACTGTTCTGGGACCGCGGTACAGGCGGGGCTGGTGCCACGGCACCTCTGGTACTCTGTACTGTTCTGGGACCGCGGTACAGGCGGGGCTGGTGCCACATCTGGTACTCTGTACTGTTCTGGACGCGGTACCGGCGGTGCCGGTGCCACATCTGGTACTCTGTACTGTTCTGGGACGGCGGTACCGACGGTGCCGGTGCCACATCTGGTACTCTGTACTGTTCTGGGACGGCGGTACCGACGGTGCCGGTGCCACATCTGGTACTCGGTACTGTTCTCGCGCGGTACGACGCCGGCCACACGGTACCGTACTGTCGGGACCGCGGTCAGGCGGGGCGGTCGCACTGTACTGGGACGGCGGTACCGACGGTGCTGGTGCCACATCTGGTACTCTGATACCTTGTGGCGATTGTCCGGTGAGACTTAGAACTGCTGCACACTCGAAACAATGACGTACTCTTTGGTTTCGGTTGTCTGTGGAGAGTTTGGCTGGAACCCTAGCTACACAAGGTGGTATATTGTAATAGTCTCAGCAAAATACACACACTAGCTATCACGAGGAATCAGTGAGCATATTTTTTTCTGTATTTGTGTTTCGGAAGGTGTTCTTTGTTTACCTGAAGATAATAACCTTTCGAAGGTATCTATGCGGAAGGCTCATCCAAGCGGTGCTTTTTTACTGCGTCACACTAGCAATCGTGGGATACCCAATAAAAGCAGCGACTTGATGTGTGGTTTGAATACATAGGGGATTATTTAGCATTTCCGGTCGATGCATATATCCTGCGATTTGCCAACGTGATGGAAGAGCAATGCATTCAGAGGATATTGCAGCAGCAGCAGCATCAGCCATTGTTTGAGGCAACACAGACCAGAATCCATATAGGGAGTGCGGACTTGAGCACTTGCAGCTAAACTAGCTTCACAGAAGTGATACAGACTGGTCGAAAAACGTGCAGTGGAAGATCCTGATTGCGACAACATGCAATTAGGCATCAAAAGAGAGACTGCCTTGTGTGATGTTGTCAGCAAAATGATCGGTTACACGAGTCAATAGTAGACACTCGGACGCTCTGTAATTCAATACAATGAAGACAAATGGCAAAAGCGCTTTTCTTCAATGTTTAACGAAGTTAGTTTTGGAACCCTCATACCGGGTGCCTGGGATCCGCTCAGAACTTGGATCCCAGGATGCATGGGAGCCAAATGCATTAGACTCCCTCATTAGCATGAGGGAGTCTAAAACTAACTTCGTTTCAAATGTGAGACAAACAGAATCTTGGCCAGGCCGTGGGGTTGCTGGGTGGGTATGTTTTTGAATGCACGATACAGACAACGTACCAGTACAGCACAGTACAGGAATACCGGCTCATTTGAGACAGTTAACCAAATCCGAGATCGCCCCTGTCGTGGGTCGAGTGATTTCATATCATCAAAGTGCTTGGTGGCATGCATATGCATGCCACCATATGCATGCCACCATGTGGTGTTGAATTATGCACATGCATGCATGTGCATGCCGTATGTACATGCCGTGTACCATCAGCAATAGGGGCATCCATGTCGTTTACCAGCAGCGGTAGAAGCAGCCATGTCGTGGATCAGCAGCGGAAGGGGCGGCCATGTCGTGTACCAGCAGCAGTAGGGGCATCCATGTCGTTTACCAGCAGCGGTAGAAGCAGCCATGTCGTGGATCAGCAACTATGGAGGAAGCCATGTCGTGTCCCAGCAGCAGTAGGGACAGCCATGTCGTGTCCAAGCAGCAGTAGGAACAGCCATGTCGTATACCAGCAGCAATAGACAGCCATGTCGTGTACCAGCAGCGGAAGGGGCAGCCAAATTGGTCTGCATAAGCATTGTCAAAAGCACTGTGCTGTAGCTTGGTTAAAATTATAGGCTGAGGCGACGTTTCCGTTCTGAACAAAACGAACGAATTATTGTAGCATCTAAAATTGGCTTGGACTTCAGGCATTAGGGAAGTCGTGGATATGTCTATATGATAAATGTGCAAAATGTGCTTTGGATATGCAAGGTCTATTTATAAACGACCGCATCGTGTGCGCTTGGTCATTCCGCCACAACTGATGTCATGATAGTTATGACACAATCAGGAAGTTCATGTGCCATCGCACCGCAGATGATTCATGAAAGAGGAAATGCTGAAGTGGTGTTGAAATAGCAAACGTGAAGCGGAAGCGCATAACAGTCCATTGAGATCACAGGCCGCGCCGATTACGGTGAATCAGCTGGTTTCTGCCCATGCGCCTCGACTATTACCATTTCCATACTTCACCCATTTAAACTACTGAGCTTCAATTATAAGTTGACTTTGAAGCAGCATATTTCCAAAGAATGTTTATCACAGTGCATGCGCTCACCCAGACTCACGCGCTATTTACACTGTGG
The DNA here is from genome assembly GCA_034440575.1 of Imbricaverruca yamaguchii. Taxonomy (NCBI): domain Eukaryota; kingdom Metazoa; phylum Arthropoda; class Thecostraca; family Neoverrucidae; genus Imbricaverruca; species Imbricaverruca yamaguchii. The sequence continues at coordinate 141,459 of JAOTOL010001653.1, read as the reverse complement.
AGTTTCCAATTTTCCGCACCCTTGAGGGACGGTGTTGTTCGCGCGATTACTTTTGGGTTCCCGGATATGGTACGTTGTGCACACGGGACGAAGGTGGCTTCAGTTTATCGGGCCGGTGAACAGAGGACTGCTCCGGTGGCCGGGATGGGGACTGTTCCTGCGCCGAGGAAACGTCTGTCGATGATCAGACATAGCCAAGGATGTGCCACACTCGAGACGGACACATTAACTGAATTTTCCCCGAGGTGATTCCCCAACCACCGTCATAGAGCCGGTCTGACAAGACACACACTATTCATCGAATGTCAACTTGATTATAGAGTACTTCGCTGAGATGTGATTATATCGCAACCGTTTTATACATAACTTGCATACTTTGGACAACAGCGCAGTGAAGGCACAGATGAGTGTTCAGTTGATGCGGAACCACAAGGTTGATAAAGCAACTTACGCCACAGCGTCATGTGATGGATATTCCGGAGTGCTGCGGCAATCCGGAAGGCTGTGCCAATTTTGCGAGGAGTGTCTGATTGATGGCATTCAAGCTCGGCCTGAACTAAATCTCACGCCCAGGTGAGGTACATGCGATGTTAGTCACAATTTGACTATCGCTGCACAGTCTGGAGGAAACACTAATTCTGCCACAATAACTAGTAGCAATACTTCCAAATCACGATCAGACGATCTGAAGCAAGATCTAAGTGGTGTTCGAAGTGCAGGCGAACGTACTGCCAGTTGTCCTCAAACATATTACTTTTCCGACAGTAGTCGTCTATGTGTGTGCTGTCTCGGGTCGGTGCCGTAACCAAGCAATGGTGATTAGTCTGTGGGACCTCTGCCCCGCGCGTGCAGGCCAGGCGTGGCGCCACTCAGCCCCTCCCCGCCCCTCCCCGCCCTGTGCGCCGCACCACAGAAAACGAAAGTTGAACTTGACTTGTGCGGCGAGCGCGCCGGCCGCGGCGGCCGGGCCCGCCGGCGGGCTGCAGTGGCGACCAGCACCGCTGCGGGGCAACAGCAGGCTGGACTCGCCGCGGTCAGGACTCGGGACTCCGGTCAGGACTCGGCGGCTGTGACTCGGGCAGCAGCAGGCTGGCCGCGTCTGGACTCGCCGCGGTCAGGACTCGGGACTCCTGTCAGGACTCTCGGCTATCACCCGGAGAGGACACCGGACGAGAGTCAGTCAGCAGTGGTCTTGAATCCGGGATGGCCGCTCGCCAGGCTTCGGCGGTCCACAGTCGGGAATCAGGAGGCACGTGACGAGTCGCATCGGACTCAGGACTCGTGCCGCCCAAGTCACACTGAGGACTGCTGAGGTGTTGTCAGCCGGCCTGAGGCGTTGGCGACCAAACCGGGCCGAACGACACAGAAACGTCCACGCGATGAACCACGTCGGCAGGTGACCTGAACCGTGACCTGAGACGCGACCTGAAACGCGACATCATCCGCGACCTGAGCTGCAACCTGAGCCGCGACCTGAGTCGCCACAGCGCGGCAGCGCATTCTCGGCGTCGGAACAAGCAGCAGATCTGTGTCGTGTCTATCTCACTCACGTGACAGAGGTAGGTGGTGTAGGGTGCCGACATCATTTGTGCCTGCATCTTCCTCTGAAAAGCAACGTTTAACGTTACTCGTTCTGTTCTTCATTTAACCGTGACATACCGCATGCTTGTTCTTACCCCGGCATTGAGTTATGGTTGCACGCTGCAGTGTCTGAGGGGGCGGGAATACGCGCCCTGATCTATCGCAGGAACTAGTGGACTGCTCGAGCTCTGAAAATGTGATGGATATCCTCGCACCATAGGTGTGAAGGAGGTGGATATTTTCACTGCGAGTAATGGATGACGTCACAGGGAAGGTCACGCCAAACGAGTGGCAATATTTCGACTTATTTTTTATCAGCAATTTACTTCAATACTCGATGAAAAGATAGGCAAGATTTGCGTGGCAATCAATCGTACGATATGGTGCGCGTGCCATGCGTGTACGCGTGTTCATTTTCGGGTCTTCAAGATGGCGAGCTGGGTGAAGTCAAAAGCTTAGGGAACAGTACAAAAAACACAAATTCTCACCCAATCGAATGGACTACTAAGCAATAGGTTGTAAATTGACCTGGTATAGACAGCAACCAATTAGCCTTGATGTTGTGAGTATCATCAGAAATCAGCATATGTGGTTCGAAGTGACTAATAACGGCCTAAATATGTGTATGCTTCTGCTAAATTTATTCCGGCAGCTAAAGAACAGGGTGAAGCTGACCTACGTGCCGATTGTTACATCTGGATATGGTGGATCTAATAAGTGCGCAATTTTACTTCTAGGACTGAACAATATGACACGTGCTTATTGGCCAGTTTTACTCAGCAGTGCCAGCAATGCATTGGAATTTTGCATCAGCTTCAGGAAACCTAAAAATTCCCAGTTCATGAAATATAACACCAAAGCATCGCATCCATCACTAACATATGAAGCCTCGATCAGGTGACAAAGGTCCCTCGGCTTCATCTTTCCGACAGACGAACTTCTATCGATTATGCTTCTCTCGAATACAACATGTAGATAATGCTGGATTTGTATCGATGGTTTCTAGAAATACTTCCTTGATATTTGATGACAATTTGTGTCTCGTCCCTTTGTATCCCCGTGAATGTGCCCACGTGTCTGATATAATATAAATATAGATAAAATATAAACATAAAGCCGCACATCGGATGTACATGTATGATTATATGCAACATATTGCAGCTGAAGGAATAAACACAATATGAAATGGCAATCACAGGCGGCACTTTTTACTCGTGACGTAACATAACGAGGATGTATTGAAGTCTATAGTGTCAATTGTTTCCACAATTATATTGAAACCTTTGGAAGATATATTGAAATATATGTCTATTGCATATTATATTGAAGTAACTAATTTATTGGAAGTAAGGAGATGTAGTGTATAAGTACATATTGAAGTCCATTGTATATTGTTGCCTATTCCTATTATGTTGAAGTAAATATAGCCTACTGAATGCCAATGATGCCCACAATGATATGAAAGTCAATCGTGTCAATGGTGTCTACAAGGATATTAAAGTCTGTGGTATCAGTGCTGCTCACAATGATATTGAAGTCCATAGTGTCAATGGTGTGTACAATGGTGTTGAAGTTTATAGTGACAGGGATGCCCACAATGATATTGAAGTCCATAATGACAATGGAGTCTATAATGATATCGAAGTACGTAGTGTCATAAGGACATAAAGACATAAAAGATTAGTGCAACTATGACCCACAAGGGCCCTTCTTGGTTGCACTCTGTACACTCAAACAGTTGCTCACCAAATCTGTCAATCAGCCCTCCCTGTAATACTGAAAAGCAAGGCCTCTATTCTTATAATGATTGTCTATGCTGTTTTTAAAGATGTTCAATGTGCTGCTACTGGCAATTGCTGCTGGCGGCTGGTTCCAGTGCTATACTACCCTGTTGGTGAAGAAAAACTGTTTTAACCTTGTTCTGCTGTGGTTAACTTCAATTTTGAATGTATGACCTCTAATTGCATCAGTTCTGTTAAATTCAAACATTTCCCCAAGATATCCCCTCTCCAGATCATGGACAAATTTAAAGACCTCGATGAGATTTCCTCTCAACCTTCTATATCTTAGAGAAAACATATTCAATTTTTTCAATCTTTCCTCATATGCCAGATTACTTATACCATTAACCATTTTTGTAGCCCTCTTTTGTACTCTCTCTAAAGGCCAACAATCTTTTTCATAGCTAGGAGACCAAGCTTGGATGCAGTATTCCAAATGTGGCCTGACATATGCACAGTAAAGCTTCCTGATAATTTCTTCACTTCTGTATGATACATTCATATTTATTGCCACAAGCATTCTCGGTGTCTTCTTCCTGGCTTCCTTGGTCTGTTCTGATGCCCCCAATTTTGTGTTTAGAATAACACTTAAATCCTTCTCCTGTTGAATCACTGATAGCACTTGGCCATCCATCAAGTATGTAGCCTTCATATGCTGCTTACCCACATGCATGATTTTGCACTTATCAAAATGAAATTTCATTTGCCATTCTTCGGACCACTTCACAAGTTCGTCTAAGTTTTTTTTGCAGCGAGATATGCTCGTTTTGACATGTTATTGCCCTAAAGACCTTCAAATCATCTGCAAATTTCAAAACTTTACTGCTTAGGCCACTTTCAATGTTATTTACAAATATTGTGAACAGTAGTGGCCCCAGTACTGACCCCTGGGGGACTCCAGTAAGAACATTTTGCCATGATGACTTCGTACCATGTAACATCACTCTTTGCTGTCTACCTGATAACCACAACTCTATCCATTTTAAGATGCTACCTGCAATACCATGGGCCTGAAGCTGTATCATTTACCGTTTATGGGGTACCTTGTCAAAGGCCTTACTAAAGTCAAGATATGAAGATATAAAGTCAAGATAACCTGATTTCCCTGATCAAATTGTTCTGTGGCGAAGTTAAAAAAGTCCAAGAGATTTGTGAGACACGACCGCCCTTTTCTAAACCCATGTTGAATATCTTGAATCAATCTGTTTCCTTCCAGATAACTAACTATTCTATCCTTGATAATTGATTCGAGTACCTTGCAGACTATGGATGTGAGACTTACTGGCCTACAGTCTTCAACTTTCCCCCTTTCTCCTTTCTTGAAAATAGGAACTACATTTACCCTTTTCCAATGTGTTGGAATTTCATTTTTTGAAACTGATCTACAAAATATTATGGTAAATGGAAATGCCAGTTCCTTTTCAGCTTCACGCAATACCCTAGCATAAATTTCATCAAGTCCTGCTGCCTTGTTTGGCTTTATTTTCCTGATATGATTGAAAACAACATTACTATCAATGAAATCAACATCATTTATCTGACCACATGTCACTGAACTATGGTGTACGGTCGGCAGATTGGTCATATCTTTCAATGTAAACACTGATTTAAACTGCTTGCTCAGCTCCTCAACCATCTTACTATCCTCACCCAGTGTAGTCCCATTTACTTCCAGTGGACCAATTGTGTTAGAAACTTTGCTCAGCTTGTAGAAACTAAATAACTTTTTACTGTCCCCATTACAGTTCCTAGCTAAATCCAGTTCTTTTGCTCGCTTTGCTGCTCTGGTTTTTTGCTTCATAGTGTCTCTAGCTTTTCGACACGCCTTTAGATTTACGATATTTCAAACTTCTTTAAACACTCTAAATGCAGCTTTCTTAGCCTTAGTTGCTTTTGTCAAGTCTGGTGTAAGCCATGCTGGCTTTCCTACCATTCTGTTGCGTCTTTGCTTTTGGGGGACATGTCTAATCTGAATTTCCTTCAAGTAAGATTTGAACTTTTCCCACATTTCACAGGCATTTAAATTGTAGAATTATACTTCCCATCTTATGGCACTTAAAGCCGCACTCATGCAGTCAAAGTCTGTTTTGTTGAAATTTTGAACCTTTACCAAATTATCCTTAACAATTTCCCCTACATGTGCCTTGAATCTAACTATGTTATGGTCACTTCTCCCAGAGTTTCTCCTACAGTCAAGTCTTGAACCAAGTCACTTAAATCCGAGAATACAAGGTCTAAGAATGAGCCATGCCTGGTAGGTTCCGATACAAATTGGTATAAGAACAGGTCCTCTTCAAGGCATTTTCTAAACATTTTGAATGATGTCATAATTATATCGAATATAGAGTCAATGGTGTCTACAATGACATTGAAATCTGTAATGTTCATGGTGCATACGATGATATTTACGTCTGTGGTGTCACTGGGGCCTACAATGATATTATGCGCACCTGTGAAAACGTGCACCTCGGCTCCCACTATCGTGAGCTATAAATAGCTGTACATCACTTCTGCTCTGCTGATCAACGGTCGGGGGCGGTGCAGTTATGCTGGATGTATTGCACGGTGACAGAACCAGTCTTTACCTACAAGTTCTGTGACCTACTATGAACCGACACAAAAGGCTGTGAACTCATGCTGTTATTTCATTAGCTATATGCTGCTGCCGAGGGTCAGTGCCAAGGTGAAACAACTTTCACTCACGGTGGCACGAACGTCACAGTTAGTCGCACACTGTCGTAAAAGCGGAAGAACATTAGTCGGCACCTTCCGCTTCACTACGGAATGTGGCTAGCTGCGATGCTTGCTCATGCAGCAGCAAGTGATAGTTGTTTTACTTTGGCATTGCTCATTTGCAGCAGCATATGGCCAATTAAATGACAGTGTGCATTCCGAACCCTTTGTGTGTTATGCGCGTCAATTGCAGTGGTGGTGCGAACATCCGAGATCTCCAGCTAAGAAAGAACACTGGTGGGTTCTTGATACTATTAAGGAACTTTGAAATGCCTGTTTGTGTCAAGCGCTCCCGTACGTGAAAATGGTGTATCCGCGACGAATATAGTTACAATTTTTGCGACATTATCTTCCTGAAATGTGCTGGGAAATTAATTAACTAATGTTAGGTTGTCTTCAGATGTCCATTTCATTGTGACTTACACGGATGAATTGCAAATATTGTTACTTTCCGGCTTTTCTTGTGGAACTACATTCTGGTCCTTATCCGCCATGTTGCGGCCGACGGCCGACCGCGTGTCGAAGGCCCGCCACCGAAGAACCGGCCGGACCTGAATCTCTATCTCTCCTTATCTCTATCTATCTCTATGTCTATTTACACACACACACACACACACACACACAAAAATAATATATATATATATATATATATATATATATATATATATATATATATATATATATATATATATATATATATATATATATATATATATATATATATATATATATATATATATATATATATATATATATATATATATATATATATATCGGTAGCCGATGCAACACTGTACATTCGGACAAGCTGTACCCTCTTTGGAAGAGGCTATCAATGTTGCAGCAGACAATCTTTGATATGAATGAGGTCTGAGAGGCAACACAAATCATTTTGCAGTTGTATCAAGAGCTTCATCACTGAACAGTAGTATTGATGATGAACACTGAAGAAGATGAAACAAGACAAATATAGTTAAGGGAGATTGCTTAAGCATGGTGAAAACCGATACAACTAATTTGAAAGGTGTGCGGAATCGATACACTCAAGAAAATAGTAAAATAGTAGAACATAGCACCTGACATAAAGGACAGTCTGAACACTAGCAGTTGATATGGAAGCGACACACAAGTGAACCTCAGTTTTCCCTTTAGAATTAGTAGGGGATTCGAAATTCTTGGGATTGAGGATGGAAGTGTGTTGTCCAATATCCTGAATTGACAAATATACAATTTGTGCCACGGGAAACAACGCGCCTACTCACGAGGACGGGTCATGGCTAGCCAGACATCACCCGAGCCGTCAGACTTGCCCAAGTGTTGCTGAACTCAGTTATGAGCACAACAAGAAGTGGAGAGCACGACTTAGCATCTGCCAGCATACCAGCATCAGATACGAGGGTGAACGATTGCCGTTTATATCGCAGTTCATCAACACCTTGGACAATCTGACACCTTTGTGCATTTGGTGTTTGGGGTGTGGCGATCCGACCATGTTGAAAACATGGCGAAAACATAATGTACACATGATGCAAACAAACGATTCAGATTGAAACAATATCTAGTATGTGTCTTGTTTGATCATCTTCAATGTTCGTCACTGACGATGCTTCATACTTTCGGAACATATATATATATATATATATATATATATATATATATATATATATATATATATATATATATATATTAAAACATATATATATATATATATATATATATATATATATATATATATATATATATATATATATATAATTACACACAAACGTCCATTGAAGCCTTAACACGCACTTTAAATTATCACGACTACCACCAGGTTCAAACAAGAAGATTTCGCGCACTCAAGGCATGCGCAGCAATGATCAGTTGCTCCCATTGTGAGAATAATATGTACCTACCTATTTTGGTAGCTGTGATCCGACAAGAAAAAGAACTCCACAGTTGCGCCGCACAAACCAGTTATTTCACAGACCGCTCCGCCTCACCTTCGTTCCCTTGATCTGTGAGAAAGCTATAATCATTACCATCTGAAACATGAGTCGCAGAGAGTGAAGCCACCTTTCCTTTTTAGTTCCGTGACCTAGTGACCTTTGGCCAACACCCACGTATTTCCGACATCGTGCAGAGCACACACATTTCGTGCTTGCGACTGGCCGAAGGCCATTCATCCAGCACGGGCGTCTGTGGGTGAGGTGGCACGCCTCCATCTGGACCTCTGACCCTGCTTCAATGAGCGCCGCGGGCGGGGCTGCCCTGGGAACGCTCCGGGATATACTGTCTGGCGCTGTCGGCTGGGCGCCCCGGGCGGGGCTGCCCTGACTCCGCGGCGGCCCGGACGTCCCGGGAAACTGCCTGGCGCTGTCGGCTGGGCGCCCCGGGCGGGGCTGCCCTGGGAACACTCCGGGGCAGACTGTCTGACGCTGTCGGCTGAGAGCTCCGGGCGGGGCTGCCCTGGGAACGCTCCGGGACATACTGTCTGGCGCTGTCGGCTGAGCCCTGGGACAGGGACAACTGCCGCCTGTCGGCTGGGCGCCCCGGGCGGGGCTGCCCTGGGAACACTCCGGGGCAGACTGTCTGGCGCTGTCGGCTGAGAGCTCCGGGCGGGGCTGCCCTGGGAACACTCCGGGGCAGACTGTCTGGCGCTGTCGGCTGAGAGCTCCGGGCGGGGCTGCCCTGGGAACACTCCGGGGCAGACTGTCTGACGCTGTCGGCTGAGAGCCCAGAGAATGGGTGCCCCGGGAACGTCCCGGGACAGACTAGTGCTGCCGGCTGAGCGCCTCGTCGGGCGTCCACAGCTCTGCTAGCGTCTGATCCAACAACCCTAGTCCGCCAGATTGTGATTGATGGCGTCCACAATAGGCGTCAGCTGGTCCATAATTATGACTCGCGTATCAAAGCCGTGTGAATTCACGTGATATATAATTATTGTGTCTCTTAATCAGGCTGCCGGTCGACCATGAAACAAACAAATCAATTTTAAAAGAACAAACAAATTAATATTTCCCAGCTGTCCCTGATCACCGGTGGCCCGAATCCCGCCTCGACACGGCGGCTGTCCAGGCCTCCACACTGCGTGAACATCACAGACGCAGCACCACAGATGCCCCGGTGGCCCAGTTGGTCAGAGCGCCCGCATTCACTGTTCTCCTTCGTCCTGGCGAGGTAGGGTTCGAGTTGCTTCGCGCGCCCGCGCTTTTTCCCGGCTGGAGTTCAGCTAGCAACCGACCCCATAAGGCCTGGGTCGAGCTACAGAAGCGGCCGTATCGTTGAACTCATGGTAAAAATTCTGCCGTTGAACTGCAATTCATCGATTGATTGGTGTGGTCAGGGTTTATTAGCTCATTCACGAAGCTCTGCTTAGCAATAGAACCCTGATTCATATCTCCATCCCAGCAAGAATGCTGACTGAATTTAAAAAAGAAAAGAAAAAAGACGCTGTGACCTGCCCACTGCCTGCTGCCCGATCCTGGTGTCATCAGCTGCACGTGAAGCAGAGCAGCGATCGTCCACACGCCAAGCAAATCAACCGCTCAGACTCAAAGGGCATGACCGTCGGCGTGCCCATGCCGCTCATTATCAGTTTGGATAATGTCATCGGTAACTGCCGCATAACTGCCGCGTAACCGCCGCGCAGCTGATCTGTGGTCGACACGTGGCGCCGACAATTGCCACGTGCCACCGCAGAGTGCCAGCGGGAGCGTCACGGCGTTCGGCCACGTCGCCGACCCGGCCGTGACCGGGCCGCTTTCGGTTTCCATGGTAACCGGAGCGGCGAGCCGCGGCCGAGTCGGCTCAGCAGACATTGTGATTGCCGCCGAAGATGAAGCCGACGGTGATGGAATGGGGTTGCCACGTGTCGAGCCAGCCGCTCGTTTATGTGCCATGTCCCAGCGATGGGGTCCTGGGGCTCCGGACCCCCCTTTTTTTGGGTGGAGCCCCACCCTACCTAATAAATTGAGAAACTGCTGGAAATTACGCGATGTTCTTGAAATTTACCAGTTTTTGTATCAGGTGATATCAGGTGACTAGTTTGCATGCATGCCGCTACCGCTGGGTCCCTGGAGTCCGGACCCATCTGATGTGTTTTTATAGGACCGACTCCACCTGGAAAACTGGTGGCTTGCGAGAAGTACGGCGCATTTATGTAGTGTCCGAGTTTCTACATCAGGCGGCATCTGGATCGGGCGGACGGATTCGCCCGACGACCCCGGCGCGGGCCCAGCGGGTGTATGACCCCGGCGCGGGCCCAGCGGGTGTATGACCCCGGCACGGGCCCAGCGGGTGTATGACCCCGGCACGGGCCCAGCGGGTGTATGACCCCGGCACGGGCCCAGCGGGTGTATGACCCCGGCCGGGCCCAGCGGGGTACCCGGCACGGGCCCAGCGGGTGTATGACCCCGGCACGGGCCCAGCGGGTGTATGACCCCGGCGCGGGCCCAGCGGGTGTATGATTGTTGCCCGTTCCTCCAGGCTACTACAGGAGAGATCATTTGTGGTTTTGGGTTCCAGCTACTTAATAAAACGCCTTCTCTATAGCAATAGCCGACAGCAGTAATAACCACTGGTGCGGCGTGAGCGCCAACCAGTCATGGTCTGAAAGCATGGGACCCACCGAATAACTTACGATGTTTTGACCGTGGAAAACGTTGCTTAGCCTCTAGGACGGGACGTTAGGGTGCAGCTGCGTGTGTTCGCGCTAGACAGGAACATAGGAATATGGGAAGAGTAGAGGCGGGTGATTCGAGCGGCTTAACTATACATGTTAACCTTAGGACTATAAAAAAAACAGAACAAGGTTGGGATTCCAGATTCCAAAACATTAGGCACCTACAGCAAATGAACGAAAAGCTACCAAAATCAATGCACTAGAAGACCAATTCGTGATACCAGACTTGCAACCATTTCATTTAAGCACAAAAACATACGTCAACGTAAAATGGTTTGTTTTAGCTCAGTGTGATTGACATGCTCTGCATGCTTTGCAGTGCCCATCTAGGTACTTAGCTAACAGGTTGCACTGCGCACTCAGAGAAACAAAATTATGGGTTGACAGCCAAGCACAGCCATATGTAGGTCGGAAGAGTGGAGGTATGGTACAACTTACCATGGTAATGGCCTGTTTCTCTTCATCAGCACATGCCCACAACATTATCCATGACAGTTATTGTCTAGGCTTTTCCCTATGAAACTCGCATCTACTTTCTTCTTCAGGCCGTAAATGCCATGCTTAAGGTACTTTATTATGAAATATAACGGCGTCTCTCACCGTTTACAAAGATAGAATTGTCTCCCATTTCTTCGCACTTGACTATGCTGCGCTCTCCTTCGTATTTCGCAACATGTTTTTCCGGTTTACTTTCGGTACGAATGTGGACGAAAATAATTGAAAAGTCGCGTAGAATATAACTTTTCATCATTATTAAATGAATCTTCAAATTGATGATGTTGATTTCGGACTCTCATTCTGGATTCCCACATATTAAAAAAGTGCTCATTTCTTTCTATGCTTTCAAGATGCCATTTGGTTGAAAGCTGCCAGCTTATATGGCGGAGTAGTTCGACGAAAATAATTGTGACATTATGCATGCTTTATGCATGCAGTTAGTTAGAATTCAATGACATAGAAAGTATATTTCGCAACAGGATCTTAAAATAATCGCTTTTATCTGCTTAGCATTTTGTGATAATATTGTGTTAGCTTGCGATATCATGACTCATCGAATGCACACAAAAAAACAACATCATGACCGCATCTAGTGATGTGCTGTTTCAATTGGGTAGGCACTACCAATCTGTTGATCAGCATAGTTATATATTGCAATGAATTTTACAGTTGTCACAATATCTTCAATCGATGCACAATCAAGGTTCGAGTATGGTTACCTAAGTACGTGCACTTGCATCGCAATTAAAATAAATTGTAATTTCTTCGGAAGCCATAGTGATGTCAGAGAAAGTTCACGACAACCTGTCTCGATTGCAAGTAATGTTTGTGCCAGTTTGGTTACACTGCTTACTTACCGGCTGTAGTATTTTAAAAGTGCATCATGAATGGCAAGGGAAGGCAGTGTCATTGTGCTTCTTTTTTCCTGAACAACAGTTACAATGCATACCTTGCATAGCTCAGGGGCAGATACATGGGGCGGGGGCATGTGCCCTCTTTCCACTTAATTTGAAGATGTTAGCGAGAAAACGGCACCCCTCCGGGAAGGCTTGAGTGCACCCATCCTTCAATTTTATTAAGCCGATTACAGCCCACCAAGAGGAAAATGCGGCCCTTCGGGAGGGTTCATGTGCATCCACCCTCGAACTTTCTATCCAGAAGTGTTCCCCCCAGAAGGCAAAGCCGCCAGGCACCCATCCAGGTACTTTCGGATTGACACCCCTCCCGACATATGTCCCTCATTACAAGTTCTGGATAAGCCTCCGCTATTCTGTGAGTTAGCAGTCTCATTTGGTTCACGCTATTTATGGGATTATTGTGCGCCGGAAAAACCTCCATTGTGGGTCTGTAAATATCTACCCAGACATATAGGTAAGAGTGAAACTACAGGTGGATGCATGGGTTGCTGAATGTGATCATGGATAATATCCACTTGATAACAGATCGTATATCCATCGCTAACAAAGTGGTTGCAAAAATCTTGATGACATAGAAGTTTGTTGATGGCAGGAAATTATTACAACAATTGGATGAATCCAATTGAAGCTACTGCTGCACAAACTCAAGCTGCTGTAGTGACAATACAAATTTTATGGACCATTGAAATGCTGAGCATCAGTTAATCCCAACGTTTAATATGAAAGAATGTGGCTGGAAGATATAATGAAAGCTGGTTATTGTTTTTTTTTATACTGGAAATGTTGGAGAGCCAACCCATATCCTTTCCTTATCCATTCATATTCGGCAAACCACACCCGATCTTCTCCATTATCAGTACCAAACGGATATCCATAAGGATATCCAATCCGTGTTATGCCCCACCATCACTGTTCCACCGGGCGGGTTTCCTTGGCGGTCAATGTCAACATAGCCCACGGCGTACCCGATGATTGGGCCCACCTGCCTGTCTGATCTATCCTTACCCAGTCTTTCCGGCCAGACCTACACACCCCGTCTCAGGGGAGGGGTGGTTCCCTAAAGACCATCCGTCAAACTTTGAAACTAAATGTTGCACCAAAATCAACTAGGTACCATCGGAAAGCCCTCGACGAATAAGGTCAGACGATGGTAATCTTTGGATAACTTTGAATATCCAGCATGTAGTTTTTATGATATTTCCTTTTCTTCAATGCACGACATGTCTATATACTAGGGTCAGGTAGTGCGATGCAACTGTGACGGTATTTAGGCTGCACAAATTATAAATCAACCATGAAGATAGCAGTGCCTAAATAGCAGTACTTCACATTGCGCACTTCATTCTGACTTGACCTTAGGCTACTTGACAAGTGAAGTAAATTGGATATGGAACTGCTTCTGATGCTTCTGCATGCATACGAAGGTAAGCAAATATGTTAGAAAACATGCATATTACAAAAATAAGAAAATTTGCCCAAAATTTGTTAAAATTGCCGTGACATCAGTTCCCTGACCTGATCTCAAACAGAAAATCGAGATATACGTTTTAGAGACACTGTCATTGGACTCACGTACCATGTTTCATCTCACAATCTCTTCACGTGTATGAGTTATCGAATCTTAAGTATATTTGGAGGTGGTCCTCTTTGATCTGAGTTAGGTCTATGGCTTCACAAGGCCTATGGTTAGAAATTTCACGCCAGACGCAAACAATGACCAAATATACAAGTAGTTTGTGCTGCTGTTGCGGAAAACTTAGGGAAACCAATAGCTATTGATATCGTAGTCAATTGCTGATTTTAGATAATAGCTATTGGTACCGAACGATGCCATCCCGTAAGGGTGCACACCTATGGAATCCCGGTAATGACCTATCGTTTTATGACCGCGGAAACACGATGTTTCGGCCCAATGGTGGGGGTGGGGGGAGTGAGGCCGGTTGTTTGCATCTCGATAAGACGGGGCATAGACACATGTAAAGAGCAGCCATCGAGCAGCTGATGTGAAAACAACGGCCGACAAAATACAAACCAGGAATTTTGGTGCTGGGAATGAAAGCTGCCAATATCCCACTTTTTCCATTCAGGCTGGGCTGAAGGGCATAGGAGACAGCCACTGCCTTATCCCTCCAGGTTTAAGATCGTTCTTGCGGATGGAACCCGCCTGGAAGTTGAAAGCGTCAACACCACTGAACATCGCGGCACCGTTGGTTGACTGTTCTACGGAGCTAGCTCGGGCGCTTAACACTCAGCCGTAGATTGCATGGGAGAAATTGGAGACTAGGTAGCCGTGCGAGAATCGGCAACTACATTTCCTCGCAGGCCAGGAAGCATGGTCTTCAGTGATGATTGTACAATCCATGTGTGTAGCTGCATACAAGGCCTGCTTGGAGGAAAACGGGCAATATTAACTACATTCAGCAACTAATTGCTGACAACCTGACAACTAATTACTGATGCTGACATCACGCAAGGTGTGTGATGAGCAGCTCACGCATTGTGAGCTGCTCCCATTTAAAATGTCAGAATAACAAATGAGCGGGAATTTGAAGAAACTGTTTGGAAGCTACAAGTACTCTCAAGCATGGCGTGCTGGCTTAGGAAGACACATGGAATCGTATCCCTGCACTAAGCAGAAACGACAGAAGCTATTTCCTATGCCGTTCGCTAGCATGCCTAGATTTACGATTTTTACTGTTTAAGTGTTAAGACCAGGAACAGAACACGATTTTCTGTCGTTCATGAAATTCTTGGAGATGTCGCTGATACCCTGCCCGGCGACATGTGGGACGATGATAGCCGCATCGAGGCCTTTGAGCAAAAGCCGCCGGCGATAAATGAGCCGAATATACACCCGGAAGCAATCCAACAAATGCAGACTGAATTAATCGCTTGCAAGTGTAAGCAGGCAACATGGACAGACATCAAGACAGTTTACAAATGCAATCATGAAACCTGCATGGTGTAATCTAAAACACGTGATTAAATCTTAAGCCGGCCGACAGCAAACACTACTACACGACGACCATCCAAACAGATTTCAACCTTATTGTGAAGTACTTACGGGAGAATAATTATTCAGGTTTGCTCGACACTGACCCTGCATTTGAGCAGGATCGGATTGCCCAACAGATTGAAGTTAGTTAGTTGGTTATTTGGGTTTTAGGACGCATCAACTGCCAACAGATTGAAGATGATGGAGAAGCTGGTCGGGGCAATCGCCCGAAGAGGCTCATGCCCATTTCGAAAGACTAGGAAGGAGTGCTGTAGGAAAGCAAACAGGCGGGCACAGAAACCCCCGAAGTGCTAAATCTGACATCGTGGTACCTAGGGCACCCATCATTCGGACTACATATGTCACCACGAGGCACTACATATGCTCTTGGGCGACAACACTTTGTGGATTAGCATGCGGACGAGCATCTATAATTTTACAAGCGAGCTGCCAAAACACGTGATGGGGATACCAGACACGGATCTCCAAGCTTTACATCGAATGTGTGCGCCAATAAACAACTAGGTAGGTGTCCAATCACCATTTATAAACGATATGAGAAAAGTGGGCTGCACGAACAGGAAGAAGGAAGCTTTCCCACTCTTCATTGCTATATACCACCAACGTAACGTCAGTGCTTATATCTGATGCAATTGCTTTCTAATGGGCGTAAGTAAACTGGGATCTCTTCCGAAATCTGCACGCACCGCTGTCGACACCGCAGGACATAAGACTAACCACAGAGTAGGTAAAGCCAGCGTCGCCTGGACACAGAATGCGTGGTCCCCGTCGGAGCTGGTGTGTACACACCACAGCATGGCCGGCACAAGAACTTGGACGCCTTGAAACAGGATGCCGAAGCCGGTCCACGAGCACCGCAGGCGATAAAAGCGACCATTGTCGTCCACAAAGCGATCGCCAAGGGCCCAGCCAATGCCGCTGTGTCAATGTAGCTATGAATAGATGTTCTAATGTAACCATTAACGACTAAAAAGAAGACTCTCCGAGCGAGCGCAGCCACATGTATGTTCCAATGTTCAAATGTTCCAATTAACACTGATGACACACGTTTCTGTTGTAAGTGGACAAAAAGTCATGTTTACAAATGGAAAATTGGTATTTTGGATCACGCAAGATTATGTAGCGCTGTCTCAGGTGGTCTTTCACGCCACTCTAAGGCTCTCCACGGATAGCGAAAAACAGCGCGCGGCAGCACGCCGAATTTTGGCACGCCTATTCCCACATCAATTTGACATGTGTGCAAATTTTGGGGTTAGGTCATCCACGGCCACCGAGTTAGTCGAGGTCAAGTGAGGCGACCTTAACAAAATTCAACCAATCGTGACGCTTTAATGGGTAAAGATATTTAAATGATCCTCACATCGTTTACTTATATTTATTAATGCAATATATCGCAATAGAAGAATGTACGATTTTTTTTGTTTGCGTTTTCCCCACTTTGCTTTGCTTATATGTTCATTTCGATTAAAATCGAAGATTCTGGCTATGTTTACTTAAACCACGGTTTTCGATGCGGTCTGTCCATTATAAAAAAGACCATCAAAGAAAATATACAAACCCAAAAATTTGGCAAATATTATAAAGTGAACATCTGTCTCTTTGGGTGGGCAATTTGTAAAGCAATTGCATCTTTATTGGTTTGTACTCATGGTCGATTTCGTTTTTTCCTGACTTCAAATATGTTTTGTTTTTAAGATTTTCCCTCCTCAGAGCCAAAAACACGTCAGTCATGAAATCATGGACACAATAGTGACGTCACCTTTTGAGGGAGGAAATGCATTGAGTGGTTTCTGGACCTACTCGACGAGTGCTTTCCGATGACACATCTTTCATATTCGTGCGAGTCCATTAAGAGTGCGATTCGTCTTCACTTATTTTCAATTTTATAGGGGGTATATAGTGACCCTGCCCCCAAGACTGGGTGTGAGGGTCTGACAGGAAAGACGGGCAAAAGAATGATTCAATTTGAAGGAAGTATTTATTTTGTGATGCTTACGTACCCGTATACATCTCTGCAGACATATTGGTCAAAGCAATCAGTAAGGCCATGCTGCTCTCCATATTGACTGTGTCCTACACAGTACCGGGAAATGAACTTTTCTGCGGTTACTCAGCACTGTTGAAAATGTAAATTGGTTTGCAAAGACAGAGACCTCAGATTATGGCATTAGAACGTTCTCACCATTGAAATGTGATTACGTTGCTCCTCGGTAGCTGGCTCTCTATTGTACCTCAATGTAGCGAACTGCTTCTATTTTAATTCCGGTAGGAAATAATAATTGTCCGAGGACAAAAATATTCTTAGTGTAATCACGAAACTGACTCGGTGGATAGCAGCGTCATGTTATGCTGTATAATTTGTTGAAATAGTATCCAGAGAAGAGTAGTCTAAGACATTATAGTTGGTAATAAAGTCTTGATTGATGTAGTTTGTTCTCACTAGAAAGCAGAGTTACAACACTAGATCTCGCAGCTTTCCAGATAAATCGGCTACCACATTTTGTCGCCGTGAATATTGAATAAGAATGTAATTTTACGCCTGGTGCCTGTATGTTGTTGTAAGAAAGAATGCACTGTAAATTCAGCCTTGGTTCAGCTAGCACTTGCAACGAGTGCAGATTAATGACATGAATGATATTGTATCGGTCGCTGATTCACTTTAATCTGAAGCACGATGTTGTGTGTATGACTTTGCTTGCAAGAGCAATAAGTGTACTCTTCACACGACGGTGCATCATGTGGCATTGTGGACGGTCACCGGGGCTATTAGAACCACACTGATTGCTAGTCTTCTTCCAGAGGCGAACGAGCCTCCCTGGCGTAAAAACTTGAAGTCCTTGGCCTACGATACGCATGCAAGTTACGAGCTATTTTCGCCGACTCTACCTACGACGTGGTGTTATCGCGACATACTTTAGCACTCTTTCGCAGCGGCCGAAACGTGACAACTTTGGCGTTTTAACGGCAGTGGTGCAAGAGTGCGCCGAGTGATGTGCACAGAGAAATTAGTCGTGCCGCCTTGGAATTTCGTGCCCCCGCTTTTCATCTGTCGCTCACAGTGATGCGTAATGATAATATCCTATCTGAACTGCTGAGTGGGAAAGCATCGGAGCACTTATATGCGTATTGAGGAATTAAATAAATATTCACAGATGGATCCAAGAGCAACACCACAGCAGGTTGTACTTTCGTGTGTTGTAACTCCGCCAGATATTTCACCCTGCCTGTGCAAGCTTCAATGCACACTTCTGAACTGATGGTAAGAATTAATACATTTTGTATCCAAAAATCGCAATGTTTTCCATATGTCATTCGGTCTGATTAACTTAGCAGCCTTATGCTCCAACCGCACTTTACCCACAGACACTCCACTACTTGGCATCCTGGCACGTTTCACTACTCTGCAACGAGACGGGAAAAGAGTTCGCTGATGCTGGATACCGAGCCATATCGGTTATATGGATATGAGCGAGCCGAATTTGCAACGAAATTGACGGCCCAGAAGCCCCCCAATGTATGTGTTTCCTCTTCAAACCGGGGACCAGATCTCTGAAATTTAATTATATGTGAATGCTGGTTGGCGGAAGAGCTGGAGCGTACAGACCAACAATAAGCTGCATCCAATGAAACCACACAGACTTGTCATCGTGCTATTGCAGATCCGGGAGGGACTAGGTGATGCCACGTAGTCGGCGCATTGGCAACACACATGCTATCCGCCAATGCCTTCTCTGCGGCAATGAGATATCCAGGTTATCCCGTTGTCTGGGAACCATGACGGTACGACATGTGATTTTCTCGTGCCAAAACTTTTCAAGGGAGCTATGGCGGTTTTATGGAAATCAGATGCGATGTCTAACCTATCGCAACGCGTTAGCAAATGACTCAGAAATCATCCATTCTGGAAGTATGCTCCGATGCCTCAGGTCAATCTGATTTCAGGCCACTCATCTCGGTAACACGTTTCGTGAGATTTACATTAGACATAACTAAATGAACGACATGGACGCTAAATAATCATATATTTTGGTCGAAGCGCCCTTAAGCCCAACTAAGCAACTTGTAACGACCGCCAGAGTGGTACATACAACTGTGAGTTGCCCTGTGGCTGCTGCGCTGGTTGCTGTCGGTGAAGAGCTGCTACCCACTCCTGATTTTACTCTCGTCAAAGTCCGGAAGCAACAACTCGTTTTTTTTTTTAATTGCAAACACACGAACTGTCGGTGGCCAAATTCAGTGTCCGTTGCCAGTTCACATGGCTTCAATTCCGCGTAGCAAAACAACGATTTTGAACGACACCTGGCCAGCAGGCAGCACTTGAGTCGGACACTTCGAAAGCAAATGTAATCTGCCGACATGCGACAGCAGATGTGATCAGTGCCTCGAGAACACTTCAATCGTTCGCCCCCAGCCGCAGTTTAGGGCAGTTTCAATTGGCTCAGCAGGACAGCAGAACGGCGGAGAACCAACAGCAGCAACCAACAAAGGTGTTAGCCAGCTACGAGAGCGGTTCGGAGCTCTCAGAGTCTTATCTCACCTCGCCTGACTCTGGCCTGGCCTTGCCTTGCCTGCCGTTTGCCTTGTCTGTTGCCTCTGTTGTGCAATGTGTTCTGCGTGTGTGCACTAGCCGAGAGGGTGAGTATATCGGCCCGTCTCTCTTTACACACACTCTCTCTCTCCCTCCCTCTCTTTACATATATATATATATATATATATAAATATATATATATATATATATATATATATATATATATATATATATATATATATACACGTGTGTATGTCTGTGTATGTGTGTGCGTGCGTGTGTTTATAGGGATTTTGAAGCTCATGCACGGATACTGACGTATTCTTTGCCTATCGAGGTCAGTCATATATTTAGTCCGACGGTAGAGGCCATGGGCCAGTCTGTTATGTTGCCTTTCGTCTCGAATATCGCGGAAGATTCTCGAAAGTAGGGAGGCGTTTAGGTAGACTGGTCAGCAATGCAACTGCATGCTGCCAAATATTATCGACAAGATGGAGGGTTTTTTAATAGACCGGTCGGATATGCAACTGCATGTTGCCGAATATTCTCGAACAGAGGGAGGGTTTTGATGGACTGCTCGGCCACGTAACTGCCTGCTGCCGAACATTCTCCACAGCAGGGAGGGAAGGTTCGGTCGTCTGCACTGGGTTGCGCTGACAGAGTTCAAGAGAGTTCAGGAAGTGGAAGATTGAAAAGAAGAGGGCATACCCGTTGCACTTGATCGGGCCCTGTGTGCGTGTGTGGTGGCGGCGTGGTTCAGCACATCTCTGGTGCCCCCAGATGTGGTGGCGGCTGGTGGTGGCGGCCTACTGCTGGTGGCCAACACGGGCCGGTCGGGCGGTGCCCTGGCGGCTGGCCGTACTGCTGTTGCTCAGCACATCTCTGGTGCCCCCAGATGGGTGCCACTGGCGGCTGGGCCACTGCTGTTGCTCAGCACATCTCTGGTGCCCCCAGATGTGGTGGCGGCTGGTGGTGGGGGCCGTACTGCTGGTGCTCAGCACATCTCTGGTGCCCCCAGATGTGGTGGCGGCTGGTGGTGGCGGCCGTACTGCTGTTGCTCAGCACATCTCTGGTGCCCCCAGATGTGGTGGCGGCTGGTGGTGGCGGCCGTACTGCTGGTGCTCAGCACATCTCTGGTGCCCCCAGATGTGGTGGCGGCTGGTGGTGGCGGCCGTACTGCTGGTGCTCAGCACATCTCTGGTGCCCCCAGATGTGGTGGCGGCTGGTGGTGGCGGCCGTACTGCTGGTGCTCAGCACATCTCTGGTGCCCCCAGATGTGGTGGCGGCTGGTGGTGGCGGCCGTACTGCTGGTGCTCAGCACATCTCTGGTGCCCCCAGATGTGGTGGCGGCTGGTGGTGGCGGCCGTACTGCTGGTGCTCAGCACATCTCTGGTGCCCCCAGATGTGGTGGCGGCTGGTGGTGGCGGCCGTACTGCTGGTGCTCAGCACATCTCTGGTGCCCCCAGATGTGGTGGCGGCTGGTGGTGGCGGCCGTACTGCTGGTGCTCAGCACATCTCTGGTGCCCCCAGATGTGGTGGCGGCTGGTGGTGGCGGCCGTACTGCTGGTGCTCAGCACATCTCTGGTGCCCCCAGATGTGGTGGCGGCTGGTGGTGGCGGCCGTACTGCTGGTGCTCAGCACATCTCTGGTGCCCCCAGATGTGGTGGCGGCTGGTGGTGGCGGCCGTACTGCTGTTGCTCAGCACATCTCTGGTGCCCCAGATGTGGTGGCGGCTGGTGGTGGCGGCCGTACTGCTGGTGCTCAGCACATCTCTGGTGCCCCCAGATGTGGTGGCGGCTGGTGGTGGCGGCCGTACTGCTGGTGCTCAGCACATCTCTGGTGCCCCCAGATGTGGTGGCGGCTGGTAGTGGGAGCCGTACTGCTGGTGCTCAGCACATCTCTGGTGCCCCCAGATGTGGTGGCGGCTGGTGGTGGCGGCCGTACTGCTGGTGCTCAGTACATATCTGGTGCCCCCAGATGTGGTGGCGGCTGGTGGTGGCAGCCGTACTGCTGGTGCTCAGCACATCTCTGGTGCCCCCAGATGTGGTGGCGGCTGGTGGTGGCGGCCGTACTGCTGTTGCTCAGCACATCTCTGGTGCCCCCAGATGTGGTGCCACTGTCGGCTGGTGCCACTGCTGGTGCTCAGCACATCTCTGGTGCCCCCAGATGTGGTGGCGGCTGGTGGTGGCGGCCGTACTGCTGGTGCTCAGCACATCTCTGGTGCCCCCAGATGTGGTGGCGGCTGGTGGTGGCGGCCGCACTGCTGGTGCTCAGCACATCTCTGGTGCCCCCAGATGTGGTGGCGGCTGGTGGTGGCGGCTGGTGGTGGCGGCCGTACTGCTGGTGCTCAGCACATCTCTGGTGCCCCCAGATGTGGTGCTACTGGCGGCTGGTGCCACTGCTGTTGCTCAGCACATCTCTGGTGCCCCCAGATGTGGTGGCGGCTGGTAGTGGGGCCGCACTGCTATTGCTCAGCACATCTCTGGTGCCCTCAGATGTCGTGGCGGCTGGTGGTGGCGGTCGCACTGCTGGTGCTCAGCACATATCTGGTGCCCCCATATGTGGTGGCGGCTGGTGTGGGGCCGCACTGCTATTGCTCAGCACATCTCTGGTGCCCCCAGATGTGGTGGCGGCTGGTGGTGGCGGCCGTACTGCTGGTGCTCAGCACATCTCTGGTGCCCCCAGATGTGGTGGCGGCTGGTGGTGGCGGCCGTACTGCTGTTGCTCAGCACATCTCTGGTGCCCCCAGATGTGGTGGCGGCTGGTGGTGGCGGCCGTACTGCTGGTGCTCAGCACATCTCTGGTGCCCCCAGATGTGGTGGCGGCTGGTGGTGGCGGCCGCACTGCTGGTGCTGCCGCCGGCGTGCCACGCCCTGGCGAACGGGCTCGCTCTGACACCGCCCATGGGCTGGCTGGCTTGGCAGCGGTTTCGCTGCAACACCGACTGTGTCGGCGATCCTCGGAACTGCATCAGGTAGGTGTGAGCGGTTGGTGTCGTGTGGTGTGGTCAGATGGGGAGGTGAGTGTGAGCGGTTGGTGTCGTATGATGTGGTCAGATGGGGAGGTGAGTGTGAGCGGTTGGTGTCGTATGATGTGGTCAGATGGGGAGGTGAGTGTGAGCGGTTGGTGTCGTATGATGTGGTCAGATGGGGAGGTGAGTGTGAGCGGTTGGTGTCGTATGATGTGGTCAGATGGGGAGGTGAGTGTGAGCGGTTGGTGTCGTATGATGTGGTCAGATGGGGAGGTGAGTGTGAGCGGTTGGTGCCGTATGATGTGGTCAGATGGGGAGGTGAGTGTGAGCGGTTGGTGTCGTATGATGTGGTCAGATGGGGAGGTGAGTGTGAGCGGTTGGTGTCGTATGATGTGGTCAGATGGGGAGGTGAGTGTGAGCGGTTGGTGTCGTGTGATGTGGTCAGATGGGGAGGTGAGTGTGAGCGGTTGGTGTCGTATGATGTGGTCAGATGGGGAGGTGAGTGTGAGCGGTTGGTGTCGTATGATGTGGTCAGATGGGCTTGTTCGCTGTCATCGCTAATGTCTGGCTACCCTTCTGGACGTGGTGAGAGTAATCGGGTGGTAGTTTGTAACATAAACATGTTCCAGGGTCTTTTGTAGGGTTTTACGTTTTAGCATTACACAGACGATCACTGAAGCATAGACTGTGTCGCTCGACAGCTATTATTGGCGAGTATACTGCGTCCCTTCACATATATTATTGCCACAGTACGCCGTGCAGCTTCACAGCTATTATTCACAGTTGACAGCTATTATGCTGCGCCGCTCCACATGTAGGCACTTCCGTTGCAGCAGGATCAGAATTGCCACGGGTCAGTGTTCAAAGGCAGGAAGTCGCATTCACGGTAGTCACGTGACCATTTGTTCTGCACCTATGAAGTCATATGTACGGGCATGTTCTTTCCTGCCTTGCATGCTTCAGTAGGATCCACCTCTTTGGCAGCTCCGTTAGCGGGCTACCACTGGACTCCTGTCGACAATGAGCAGTTGTCGCTGTGGCTTTTAGACTTCGGTAACACAGAATTCGCTAAGTAGGCTGGAAGGGGTACAGCTACAAGGGGTGTGGCGAAATTGAAGGATAGGTTTATGATGCCAATCAATCCTTCGTTGGTCCTACCATGATTTCAAGTCCATTTTTGCTCATGCTTTATTCACTAAGACTGATAGTGTACTTAATTTAATGCATGATTTAATTTCACACACTTGATTAAAACAAGCGTGTGTACATTTAATCTTGATTCAAACTCTGACCTTCCTTGATATTTGGCATATTATATTGTATTAAATTATTTTATATATTGTGTACTGCACGGCAAGCAAGATATTGATATTGCTGAGCAGCTAATCATTTTCTTCAAGCGGACTCAACGCAACTAATTTTGTATTAAGATATTTGCAGTATAAGCAACATAAATGCAACACAAATAATACCGCACTGGGCCAGTAGAATACACTTCCTAGAATCCAAAGTCGCACGGAAATGTCAGGCCCCAGACAAAGTCGATCGTGTAAAACACAGTGCCACCGGCTTTCTGGAAATGCATGCCGAGCCAAGGCTGAATTGACTTCATTGCTATACATTTGAGAACTATTTAGAACAATGACAAACTAATTTGTGCATGCGAAGACCGTTTTTGATCACACAGCATCGATAAATCAAAGGATGAAACTCCTTTCCCATTTTTTGCCGACCTCTCACGTTAATGCATGTTATTTATCCCTGCTGCATACCGTAGCACAGCTCCCATGATGAGCGATTAACCCGTCTCGGGGAGGGGGTCTTCAACCGTCCCCGTCAGGTTTTTCGCAGATAGTGAATGAACGGCTCGCAGCAGCGCGCCAAAATTTGGCATCTCTTTTCCCACATGAATTTGGCATGCCGTTTCAAAATTTTGAAGCCAGGTCATCTGGGGTCAACGAGTTAGTCAAGGTCAAGTGAGGTCACCTCCAAAAAAGTGGCAAAAAGTTGCACCAAAAATGCAGCAAAACGTATGAGAGGAATTTTTCTTCTTCATTTTTCACTTTTTCATTACGTATAAATTTTTGGATATTGGCCTATTGCAGTTCAAATAGAAGATTCTGGCTAAAGTAAGCATTTTTTATTGGGGCAAGTTGACTTTCAACAACATTTATCGGTCTGCTCTGCCAACTAGAAAAGGAAAATTAAAGAAAACTTGAGAACTCAATTTTTTTGGGGGGGGTTGGGGGGCAACAATTTGTATGGTCCTGGTCGATTTCGCTGTCCTTTCCTGATTCCAAATAATTTGTATTTTATTTTCAAATGTCCTCCAAAATGAACTCCCCAAAACCAAAAGCATAATGCAGGTCGTGAAAAGTCGAGGAAATCTAGCCCCCCTAGTGACGTCACTTTTGGTGAAAAATTGTTTCGGGGAGGGGTGGATGCAGACCCTACTTGTCGAGCGCTTTCCGATGACACCTCTTTCGTTTTCGGGCGACGCTTCGTTTGGAGGGGGTTACTATTCGCCCGCCCCCTCCCGAGACGGGTGTGAGGATCTGACAGGAGATACGGCGCGGGTTAAGGAACCATATATGTATATATATATATATATAGATATAGGGCTCTATATATATATCTATATGCAGTGGTTTTTACCTGCCGATACTTTGCGGACTTAATATGCACCGTGTATGTATTCTGAACCTTGCTGTTTTGCGGTCGTAAATTATCTAGTCGATAATTTGCATGTATATATTTTGTTCGGCAAATAACCTGATAACAGGGGTCAGTCAGTGTCAGTCAGTGTTAATTGGAGTCACTCAGCGTCAGTCAGCGTCATTCAGTTTCACTCAGTGTCAATCAGGGTCAGTCAGTGTCAGTTAGTGTCAATTAATGTCAAGCAGTGTTAGTCAGTGTTAATCAGTGTTAGTCAGGGTCATTCAGTGTCAGTTAGTGTTGGTCCACACTCATGTTCGTGTGACATTGTGAGTGACCGACACTCAGTGTCGGCCACCAACTGTCAGTCGGCTTCAGTGAACGTCATCGGTGTCAGTCAATGTCAGTGAACGTTGGTCAGTGTCAGTGAGCGTCAGTCAGTGCCAGTGAATGTCGGTGAGTGTCAGTGAGTGTAAGTCTGTTTCAGTCAGTGTCGGTCAGTGTCTGTCAGTGTTTGTCAGTGTCTGTCAGTGTCTGTCAGTGTCAGTCAATGTCAGTCAGAATTAGTCAGTGTCAGTCGATGTCAGTCGATGTCAGTCAGTCAGTGTCAGTCAGTGTCGGTCAATGGCAGTGAATGGCATTAAATGTCCGGTCAGTGTCAGTTAGTGTCGGTCAGTGTCAGTCAGTCTCGGCCAGTGACAGTGAGTGGCAGTGAGTGTCAGTTAGTGTCAGCTAGTATCTCTCAGTGTCAGTCGGTGCTAGTCGATGTCAGTCAGTATCGGTCAGTGTCGGTCAGTGTCAGTCAGTGTCAGTCAGTGTCAGTCAGTGTCAGTCAGGGTCAGTCAGCGTCAGTCAGTGTCAGTCAATGTCGGTCAGTGTTAGTCATTGTCGATCAGTGTCAGCGAGTGTCAGTGAGTGTCAGCGATTGCCAGCGAGTGTGTCATTGTCAGTGTCAGTGAGTGTCAGTCGGTGTCAGTAGCCGTGTTTGCCGCGGCAGTGAGCGGCTGTTTTACGAGATGGCCGACCGGCTGGTGGCCGACGGGTACGCCGGCGTCGGCTACCAGTACATCAACATCGACGACTGCTGGCTGGCCAACACGCGCGACCGTTTCGGCCGGCTCCAGGCCGACCCGCAGCGCTTCCCCAACGGCATCCGCGCGCTGGCCGACTACGTGAGTGTCCAGGGCGAGGTCTGGCCGGTCAGATATCTGCAGATTGAGCATCTGTCAGCAGATGGAGCATCTGTCAGATGTCTTCAGATGGAGCATCTGTCAGCAGATGGAGCATCTGTCAGCAGATGGAGCATCTGTCAGCAGATGGAGCATCTGTCTCGTATGAGTGCACTCAGAGCTGACGGATCGTCGAGTGAGGAGCTCGGGTCTTAGATAAGCCATTTCAAGTAGGACTAAAATTTCACAGCTGTAGCTCCACAACACCTCGTTCAAGCAACTCTAAAAGTTCACAGCTTCAGCCGCACAATACATTTTCAGGCAACTGTAAATGTTCACAGCCGTAGCCACGCAATGGCTTTCACCGCATCTCTCCATCTTGCCTGGAACAGAAGTTGGTAGACTTTGTCCGATTGCCCCTCGCGCGGTGAGTAGGCAGAGCTCTCCTGCAGTGCGGAGTTAGCGTGCAGATACTGGCGTTGTGCAGCGGGAGATCGGCCGCGGATGTCCGGACTATGTTTGTGAACGATGAAATCGGCACTTGGGAGGCTCATATCATAATCAGGACCAATCGGTGCATGGATGCGCATGGCATAAACAGCACCAATCGGTGCATGAATGCGCATCGCATAAACGGAACCAATAGACACATGTAGGCGCATGAAATGGACATGGACACACGCATGGAATAAACAGCACAAATCTGCACTTGGGGGGCGCATACGATAAACAGCGCCAACTGACACTTGGAGGCGCATGCCATAAACAACACTAGTCAACATTTGTGAGGTGCATGACATAAACAGCGCCAGCGATTGGCCGGTGGAACAAATGTCTCTGCTGTGCCAAACCCTGTCCGCAGCAATAGTGGATATTGATCATTCAGATATATTACCGGTAATAACTGACGTGCACATATACCATGCCTGTGATAACTGACACGCACATACATCCTGCCTTGACTTGCACATTTGACCTACCTGCGATGACCAGCACGGTGTAGGAAGCTGGTGCTTACTTCCAAAATTAGCTTGATTTATTTCGCATCCATATAGCTGTCATAAATAGCCAGGGATGTTATTATCTATGGTGTTCGAGAACTATTCTGCACACACAAATAGTGATAAATGAAGACAAGTGAAAAGTCCTTACAAAAAAGTAATTCCTTCCAATGAAAAGTCCTTACAGGTACATTTCCACGATCGAACAGCGGGTGGCCAGGACAAGATCAGAACGTGACAACCCAAGCGTCGGCATGGCTTGCACGACGACGAACTCTGCTTCTTCTTCCGGCCAGGTTCACTCGCTGGGCCTGAAGCTGGGCATCTACGAGGACTACGGCAACCTGACGTGCGCCGGCTACCCGGGCATCCTGGGCCACCTGCGGCTGGATGCCGACACGTTCGCCGACTGGCAGGTCGACTACGTCAAGATCGACGGATGTCACTCGCTGCCCCAGGACATGGACCAGGGTCAGTGACGGCGGCGGCTGTGGGCGCAATATGACCAGAGTAGTCGAAGCGCCCGAAAGCCCAAATAACTAACTAACTAACTGACGGCGGCGGCTGGACAGATCGCGGCGCGTGTCGTCAGCGGTGCTACCTGTGGTCGCCGCCAGGTGTCTCTCGGAACGGTCAGCTCGTTGTCACAGACCGCAGCAGGACAGACGCCGTCTGCCCATTCATCAGCTATCTGACTGTGGGCTTGGTGCGATGATTCAGGCTTTGCTCTGGCTGTCCAATCACCAG
This sequence comes from Imbricaverruca yamaguchii, assembly GCA_034440575.1. Lineage (NCBI taxonomy): Eukaryota > Metazoa > Arthropoda > Thecostraca > Neoverrucidae > Imbricaverruca > Imbricaverruca yamaguchii. Next base: position 113,196 of record JAOTOL010001653.1, on the reverse strand, counting down.
AGCTGTCTGATTGCGAGCTTGATGTGATGATTCAGGGTTTCCTCCGGCTGCTGCATGCTGACGTGTGGTCAGGAAGTAGAGGCAATCATAGACACTCGAATAGTGGCCACTTAGTGCAAATCCACGTCCAATGTGTACCTATTCAGCACGCAACAGCACGAATATGAAGATCAATCGGTGAACAGGGAGGATGGTATATACACATATTTATATATATATATATATATATATATATATATATATATATATATATATATATATATATATATATATATATATATATATATATATATATATATATATGATAAGAAACTGAACAGCGAGGCCAGTCTGCGAAGAAGTTCTGGAGGGCGCTTCTTCGAATAATTTAGAAGGATTTTCAATCATAGTGGGGTTGATTCGTTTTCAATGTTCACGACGTCCCATTATTGACCGGCTGATACAACTTTGCCCGCGATTAAATGCAATATCCCGGCGTCCTGCCACGTCGTTATTCGCCATGATGTTTCATGTCATGATTTAAGATTGACTACCCACTGTTGTCGTGTAATGATAACAGTCAACCACAACGATCAGAGGATCGCCGTGGTTCCTCTGAGGATCAGAGGATCGCCGATCGCCTCAATACCATATGACTTCGTCTTGCATGTCGTACAGTTATCAGTTGAAAACGATAGTCTTGCTCCGGCCGCTTCCACTGCAGTTTGTCTTGATGCGTGTTGCCATCCCAGAGTATGTGCTTGACTTATCTGAGGGTAGAGGTGTGGAGGTGGGGGAGTTGGGATAGGGCAGTCAGTCCCGTAGTGCATCTATCTTACCGAATCATGTTGTCGATGCCAGGCTACCCGGAGTTTGGCTACTACCTGAACAGTACTGGACGTCCAATGGTGTATTCCTGCTCCTGGCCCGTCTACCAGGTCTACAGTGGCCTCAAGGTATGTACAGTCTGCACATATCTGGATGGTCATTACCCACCCAGTATTAATGTTATTACATTGAGGCTATGTCAGTCCCTCCTAATCCAGGGCCGTAAGCCTTTGCCCGTTGCCATCCACCAAGTCAGTCGTGGCCGCCATATATAATCTGGAACATGAAGCGTAATCCTCACAGCCAGTGGGAAGATTTAACTCAATCTGTGCGATTTTCTCAATTATTTTTTGTTGTGGGAAATGGGTGAAGATCCCAGAACTTAGGAACTTGCGGACACCCTCCTTTGCTGGAGGAAAACTTAGCGTAGGACCTGTGGTCTACGCGAGATATTATGAACCCAAATTGCATTGTAAAGCCCCGCAAGTATGAGAAGAATGTTGTAAACGTTTTCGGCGATGAGGATTCGGGTGGCCTTGATCATCCGATTCAAATGAGGGACATGCGGAGCTCCAAGAAACCTCTGGTCATGCTAGATCATCCACCCACAATATGAGCAACATATTACAATACGCATAGGTGACAATATGAACATAGAATCTCCTTATCTTGGAAGTGAACCTTCCGAAATCACTTTACGGCTACTCGCTGGCAGTTCCTACATTTAGTGGAAACAGTTTTTTCTCTTCAAATCCCAAGTGTCCACCCAAAAGAAACTTCCATCAAGCCCCGCCCCAGTCCACATCAGTACCTTCTGAGGTGCCCTCCATCCCTCACAGCCATTCGCCGCCCCTTCCTACCCTCCCTACACTCATATTACAACAGATCCCACCCCACCGAGCTAAATCGATTAGTGAAATAAAGCCATGTGCGGATCTTCGCTGCGGCTGGTGCACTTGGCCAAGTACGCAATGAACCGACCCTCGTTTCTGCTGATGCACTAAACCAATTAAACACCGACCGATCCCCGCTTCTCATATGTTTGGCCGATTACACACTTGGCCGGTTCTCGCCGCGTCCGATGCACTCGACAAAACGCCCACTGGTCTGTCCTCAATTAGGCCGATAAACCTGACAAAATGTACATTGGGACGGTATTCGTAATCTGTGTGGACTATTGCGTAAAACAGTCCGACTCTCGTGTATTACCTTTGTCATCAAAACACTAGTTGTAACCAACACCACGTACATCCTGCAGAACTACAAAATTTTAATTTTGACAGAAAAGTCTTGGTTGCTGAGTCCTGTCCACAGTCATCTTGTCTACTGGGTGATCCGACACACACACACACACACATATTATAATATATATATAATATATGTGTATATATAGAATATGCATGTATATTTAACATATGTACACATATACATATATATATATATATATATATATATATATATATATATATATATATATATATATATATATACATATATATATATTTAAATATATGTACAATATATATATATATATATATATATATATATATATATACATATGTGTGTGTGTGTGTGTGTGCATGTATTGAACTAAGTAGGGTGTATGCGTGTGTGTGTATGTGTCTATGCTAGTGCCCACTTGTGGGCCGTGAAGACCGAGATCAATAACCGTAAAACGACATCCTACCGAGACACGGTGTTTTCTGCCAAGGCTCCAAACCTCAGCATCGGTTTTGCATTCTTGCGAAGTTATTTCTCGTCGTTTACGAGTGGGGTAAATCTGTTCGGGGATTGCAGTCCCACTTAAACGAACTATTTTTAGTTCCAGTTCGCAGACTGTCACATATACCTTCCTGCCAATCGGGAGTACAGGGACCCATCAGATGCCACATTCATCAGAATCCACTGGGTTCTACTATGACACCTTGCACGCACGATGGTGACATTTGATGCTGCTGTGTCAGATGTTCGATGCTTCTTTTCAGCTGGTCCTCGGTAGTGAGGGTCACGCATATATTTGTCAGATAATCCTCTCTCTACACAATGGATATGACTGAATGTACGTACGTGCGTGAATGCGTGCGTGCTTGCGTGCGTGTGTGTGTGGGTAGGGGTGGGGTCATTGGTTGGGGATGACACCCACACAGCTACCACCTACGACCAGCGCAGATAGTAATTCTGAAATTATCAATTGTATTCTTGCCGGGCCTTCATTTTCGCATACTGTGTTTCTTTCGATGACCTAAACAACACGATTTCGCCACCTAATGTTTCACAGATATCAGCACGCGATTCTTTACTCACTTTATTTACTTTTACTCTAAGGGTATCGTATTTGGTTTATGTCATTCAATAGCAGGTATAGAAAGATTTCCAAACGCAAGACCAAGAATAAGTAATTTTGAAAATAGAACATGACAGCAATTCATCTATGACTCGCATGACGGCAACACCCAATGACACCTCGCATCGATCATTTTTCTCCTTTCACGACGCATCGCCAGCCATTGACGATGGCCAACCATGTTCGTTGAAAATCAGCAGACCCTCGTGAGAGCGCAAATCAGCAAGTACTCGCCAGCGGAACATGGTTCGGATCCAGCACACAGCCAACTTTTCACCATCGAGCTCCACCGTGTGTCGTGTGTCTCGCAGCCGGACTACGCGTCCATCACCCGACACTGCAACCTGTGGCGCAACTACGACGACATCCAGGACTCGTGGCTGTCGGTGACCGACATCGTCGACTACTACGGCGACCACCAGGACCAGCTGATCCCGCTGGCCGGACCCGGACAGTTCAACGACCCGGACATGCTCATCATTGGTCAGTGCATGGCCGCGGCACGTGCTGCAGCGTCCCGTCGCGGTCGCGACACGCTTGGCCCGGAGGTCGGGTCATGGCCAGGGGTTGTGCGTTGAACAGGGTCCAGTCCGTGGAGTGTAAACGACATAAGGGCGCAAAGTACTCGCTGGAAAATTACACTCCATAATGGGATCGATACAAACTGTGACTAGGTTAGAACAATAGTTCCAGAATCGAAGTGTTAACCCATTAATTTGCATGGACCTGGTGATAATTAGGCATGCAAATGAGAAGGGATATCAACGTCAGCATCATAACTGATTGCACATCCCCGGTTGGTATCCGGCTTATCAAACGCGCAGTTGCTGTTGCTACTCCAATTCCACACACGAAATTAATGCAATAAACATGTGAATGCACCTCACTTGTATGCATTATGTTGCGTATGAATGTCTGACTGTTTGCAGGGGTAAATTTATGGAGTCTTATCGTAAGCACACTTTGGTGCATGGGCACTAAGCGCCAATCACCCGATCTGGAATTCAAGCTTAATATAAACCGATAGATTCGCCTCCATACACCGCCACGGTCGAACCGTTTGTTGGCCGTACCTCAGGCGCACATACATAGGTACAGATGTATTTAACGAATGTCCACAGAAACTGGCCTTCCTCTTCGCACGCCAGTAAATGAAAGCAATGTGAAATACATAAAAGCACACTAGGTAGTAAAAGCATCTGATCAGCTGACCCTCCCAGCTGGAGGGTCAGCGCAAGCGCGTGCACCGGCCCGAACGCTGTCATGGTAAGGTAGGAGTAGGGGAGGCTAATACGAGCCGTGCTCAAACCAACCAAACTATTTTTGCGGCATTCTGATGTATGCTTCATACCATTTCTGTTGTCATGGTTTCTTAGTTGACATATGTTGCGAATAGATATGCCAGTTTGATTCTCTTCTCAGGTAAAGATCTTAACCCTTCTCTGGGGGGGACTTCAACCGCCCCCCTCAGGTTTTTGCGCGGCCAAATTTGAGCATACCTTTTCTTTTCGACATCAATTTGATATGTTGATTCAAAAATTTTAGATCACGTCATCCAGGGTCAACGAGGTAATCAAGGTCAAGTGAGGTCACCTCCAAAAACGTTCAACCAGTCCTCACGCTTTAACGGATACAGGTATTTTATTGAAACTTTCAGCGTTTGCTTACCTTTATGGATGCAACAAAACGTACGAGTTGAATTTGTCATTTTTTTTTCGTTTTTGACTACATACAAATTTTGCGTATTTGCCAAATTGCAGTTCAAATTGAGGATTCTGGCTAAAGTAATTTTATGAGGGCAAGTTGACTTCCAACAACGTTTCTCGGTCTGCTCTATCAATTAGAAAAGGAAAATTTAAGAAAACCCGAAAACTCAAAATTTTGAAAGTTCAAAAAAATAACGTTTTTATTTTTGCAGGCCCAAAATATTATAGCCCTGGTCAAATTCGTTGTCCTTTTCTCCTTCCAAATAATTTTTTTTTTCTCATATATCCCGCAAAATGAACTCCCCAGAGTCAAAAACATAATGTATCTCATGAAAAGGCGTAAAAATCTAGCCCCCTGGTGTCACTTTTGGGGGAAATTGTTTTGGAGGGTGAACCCGGACCCTATTCGTAGAGCGCTTTCCGATGACACCTATTTCGTTTTCGTGCGATGCTTAGTTTGGATTTTAGAGGGGGTCTTCAACCGCTCCCCCACCCCCCGAGACGGCGTGGGAGGATTTGACCGGAAAGAGGGCGCGGGTTAATGGTCGGGATCGGTTCGGGACAAATGAATGGAGGAATTGCTCAAAAAAAAAAAAAATATATAATATATATATATATATATATATATATATATATATATATATATATATATATATATATATATATATATATATATATATATATATATATATATATATATATGAGCAAGGCTGTACCTATTCGTTAAATGGCACGCAGCATACCAAAGAACAACGATGATGGCGTTTTGGTAGCCTGCGAACTGGCTTGCATTTTCTTAGGCGTGTGCCGATCCCTTACACAACCTTGATAGAACCCATGAACATAATGGGACACTCACGAATCTTCAACCTTGAAGGAAAACAAGATCGCATCGTGGGCCAACTCAGGCGATTCGCACTTTCGTGTAAACACCTTGGGGATAGCTCATAGCTCGTTGGCCGCCACGGCTTGGATGTATCTGTGGCGGTACGGAAGGTTCTGTGATGTGCTGCAAATCTCACCCTGGATGACTCTATCCCCAATTGCTGACAGCAAAATCCAGCGCTGCACGTGCAAGGCACATGTTGTTGGTTCTTGAATGTTCTTGTTGCGGAAATCAATGAAATGCCTGAAGGACATACTAAATAAAGTACGGTATTTAGTGTCGTACTATTTTCAATGCAATTATATGTTAGATGTATTCAGAAATAAAGCCAAAGCAGGGTATTTCGAATATGATTAAGTGAATTAACCCGCGCCGTCTTTCCGGTCAGATCCTCACACCCTGTCTCGGGGGGGGGAGGTTAGTAACCCCCTCTAAGATCCAAACTAAGGCATCGCACGAAAACGAAAGAGGTGTCATTGGAAAGCGCTCGACGAGTAGGGTCCGGGTCCACCCCCAAAAACAATCTCCCAAAAAGTGACGTCACCAGGGGGCTAGATTTTCACGATTTTTCACGACCTGCATTATGTTTTGGCTCGGGAGTTCATTTTCGGAATAGAAAATACATGATTTTCAATTTGCCCACAAAATTTATTTTGTATGAAAAAATTTTGCGTTTTCAAGTTATCTTTAATTTTCTGAATACCTGTATCCGTTAAAGCATGACGACTGGTTAAACCTTTTTGGAGGTGACCTCACTTGACCTTGACTAATTCGTTGACCATAGATGACCTGACTTCAACATTTTGAGACAGCACGTCAAATTGATGTGGAAAAAGGTATGTCAAATTTGAGCGTGCTGCCGCGCGCCGTTCGTCCACTATCCGTAAAAAACCTAAGGGGGCAGTTGAAGACCCCCTGAGACATGACGGATTAAAAGAAACTACTCGCTTTTTGACGAACTATTGAGGCATGTCGATTATCCCGGCATGTAGTTGAGCTGAAGATTCTGAGTTCGGTTCCCGATAGCAGCCAGTGGAGCCGTCATCGCAATGCATCAGTACGCTGGCGGTGCTAGCAAGCCACCAGCTTCAGCAAGTGTGTCGCATAATGGTATGCCCGCCATCCCACATCACCGTTCTGCGCGCTCGGCCGGCAGGCAACTTCGGCTTGAGCTACGAGCAGAGCAAGGCGCAGATGGCGCTGTGGGCGGTGATGGCGTCGCCGCTGCTGGCGTCTGTCGACCTGCGCACCATCGACCCCAAGTACCGCGCCATCCTGCAGAACCGCGCCGTCATCGCCGTCGACCAGGACCCGCTCGCCATACAAGGAAAGCGCATCTTCAAGGTAATTCAAAATCGCAAAAGATATAATTTTTTTAAATCGCACAGACAGCATGTACCTTCGAGGTGCTCCGGTCCAGTAGTGCACTTGTACATACAACGTTTCATTTATATCAAGCCCATGTTGTAGCCAGGGTCGCCCGGACCAGTCCCAACGTCTTGCCCCTTTGCCACAGAGACCCACAGATGCAATTGAAACCTCGTAGCAACAGAGGATGCATTGTTTTCTACTGCAGAATATGCTGATTGTTTCACCGGCAATGATTTAGCAGCAGCATGGATTGCATTTCTGTTAACCTAACTTAGCGTAGTCTAACCTAACCTTACATAGCCAGCAACAAACACAATTGACACATGCAAATGTCATTAACAGCGTGTCAATTAATATACGAACAACCCCATATTGTGTATCCAAATGAAGTGGCATAGTGACGCAATCAGAGCATATTGAATTCGCGGAAAAATCCTCTTGCTAGTCTTTTTCCTCAATAGAAATGAATTCGGATATTGTCCCAAAGGTAACTCTCCTCAGTCGTTTCTCACCAATACAAGATTTTCGCACTTTGCTACGAAAATAGCTCCATGGAGTCTTTTGACACTCTACCAGTGTAATGCTCCATCACGACGCGGTCCTTTGGAAGGGCTCGAAATACTCAAAAGATGAGCCACATTCACATTACAGGACTATGGATTGTCCAATCTCACAGACTTTCGGCCCTCATTAGAACAAATCCACACGATTCTCATTGGACTTCACCCGCATAAAGCATGTGGAAAAGATAATATCAGTGCCCGAATCCTCCAAGAGTGTGCTGACAAATTATGCGTTCCGCTGTACAAAATTTGCATCCTTACCATCAGGCAGGGAAAATTTCCCAACCAGTGGAAAAAGGCAAATATCACATCGATATATAAGAAAGGCAACCGGAAAAATCCGACGAACTACCAAGCCATTTCACTTCTTTGCCTGTGTGGCAAGATTTTAAAAAAAAAAACACCTACAGTGCTTTGAGTGATCACATTTTGCCAGTACTTACACCCAGCACGGTTTTATTCCAAAAAAGTCATGTGCTCCAAAACTGGCAGTTTTTTTTAGACACGGCTGGGATTCGATCGCTGCTGGTTGCCAGACAGATGCAACCTATACGGACCACTCTTCGGCTCACCAAAGTGTCAACTATAAGCTGCTACTATGCAAGCTCGAAAATGCATATCATATTTCAGACAAAATGCCCTCTCTGATTCGCTCATACCTGACTGGTCGCCGGCAGCGGGTGATAGGGTGATAGTTAACCCGCACCGTCTTTCCGGTCAAATCCTCCCACCCCGTCTCGGGGGGCGGGGCGGTTGAAGACCCCCTCTAAAATCCAAACTAAGCATCGCACGGAAACGAAAGAGGTGTCATCAGAAAGCGCTCAACGAGTAGGGTCCGGGTCCGCCCTCAAAAACAATTTCTCCCCAAAAGTGACGTCACCAGAGGAGCTAGATTTTCACGACTTTGAATCAGCATATCAAATTCATGTGGGAAAAGGTATGCCAAATTTGGGCTCGCTGCCGCGCGCCGTTCGTCCGCTATCCGCGAAAACCCCGAGGGGGCGGTTGAAGACCCCCCGAGACGGGACGGGTTAACGGGGCGGTCTCTGACTGGGCTGACGTCACTTCCGGTATACCGGAAGTGAGCTTTCTGGCTCCTCTGTTATTTGCCATGTTTGTGAACGACCTGCCCTTCAGGATTGACTCGGAATGTCTGGTGTTTGCTGATGACACCAAATTTTTAGGAGGGTAGCGTCTGTGGACGACGCGACACGCTTGCAGAGGGATATTGATTCCCTTTGGAAGTGGTCCGCAGACTGGATGCTATCCTTGAGCCCTCTAAAATGTAGTTAATTCACAATGACTCCTCGCCGTACTCCTGTGCGCTTCGAATATAAGGTACACAATGCAACGCTGCCGCGTGAGACTGTGATGCGAGAACTGGGTGTGTACCTGGACAGCAAATTGACATTCGCACAATATGTGGCAAAAACTGAGTCATCTGCGAACCGAGCTCTCGGACTTATAATTAGATCAATGCAAGCAGCGGTTCCTGGTAGCAAATCCTCGAAAATTGCTCTGTTGGCGGCATATAACGCGAACATTAGGTCTTGCCTTGAGTATGGCTCCGTCGTCTGGGCAGGCGCAGCCTCAACACATCTCACCAGGATTGATAGGGTAGAACATACATTTTTAATGCGGCTTGCCCAACACTGTAGTGCCACACCTCGACCGGAATCTCTACAATATCAGGACCTTCTTCGCTTTTATAACATGACATCCGTGTCCACTCGTCGCGTACAGTCCAACATCATGTTCTTACGAAATGTTTTATGTGGCAGGACGGACTCATCAGTGTTATTGCAAAACTTTTGATTAAGTGTCCCAGTCAGGAGAAATAGGCAATCTGTTTTATTCCATGTACCGTATACACGTGTAGAAACCATTAGGTGTGGCTTGTTTAACAGATTATTAAGAGTAACGAACACATTTTTAGCGATGACACCAAGTGCGGACATCTTCACAAACCCGCTGAATGCATTTAAGATGCAGGTGGTGAGATACTGTACTGCGTCACACGCTCACATCTGGGACTCGGAGCCATCGGACATCGACAAGTTCTGACAGCCGGTTACCTGTTTGAACTGAAAACTATTCACTTGTTCTGTGTACGTTTTTAGCTACTGACTTCTCCTGTAAAGGGCACAATATGCTGTTGGAGATTGTGGACAATAAAGAATAAACAAAGAATAAACAATAAACAATAAACATGTCTGTACTGTGCCAATCACGACTATGCTTTCTATGCAATTTATCAATCGCTTTGTCATAGGTAGTTCTTTCTTTCTTTTTCCTGTTAAAGCTCAAGATATTTTGTCCAATTTTGCAGTTGTTCAATTTGGCCCAGCCGGCTGTTCATGGTACGGTCATGCAGCTGTCCTGGTTTCTATCAGCTCCTCAAACTGTGGCGAACAAGATGCGGTAGGCTACATTGCATTGGAACCCTCACAGGGTGTCCCATAGTCCACAAAATGCTGATCTACCATGTATTGACATTACGTCTTGACAGTTTACGGGCTCCATGGTAAATATAGGCTTGTGGGCCTCTATTTACCATCTGGATATATTTATCATATTTACCTATATACTCGTATACTGTCAGGTCAGTGTGTCGCCAGGTCAGTCAGCGTCAGTCTAGCGGTATTGCACTCAGCCAGTCAGTCGTATGTTGTCAGACCAGTCGTATGTTGTCAGACCAGTGGTATATCGTCAGACCAATGGTATGTCGTCAGACCAGTGGTATGTCGTCAGACCAGTGGTATGTCGTCAGACCAGTGGTATGTCGTCAGACCAGTGGTATGTCGTCAGACCAGTGGTATGTCGTCAGACCAGTGGTATGTCGTCAGACCAGTGGTATGTCGTGAGACCAGTGGTGTCAGACCAGTGGTATGTCGTCAGACCAGTGGTTGTCATCAGCAGGTATCGCAGACAGTGGTATGTCGAACCAGTGGTGACCAGGTATGTCGTCAGACCAATGGTATGTCGTCAGACCAGTGGTATGTCGTGAGACTGGCAACGCGACAGCGAACTGAAGGTGGTCCACCATACCGCCGTCAGGCCGGCGGAATAATTGCGGGCCGACGACAATGAGTGGGCCGTCACGGACAGGTGGACCTGCGGCAGCGTGGCCCGACCACGTGACAGTCGATGGCACCGACTCGGCACGGCTGCGTATGGCCGCAGCCCCGGTAACCGGCCGGTCGATGCAAACAGCCGGGTAGAGAGGGCACGGCCACCGGCGCAGGCTCGGTCTGCTCGCGACATGGTGACCGGTCGCCGAGGTCGATGACGTGGTGACCTCTGGTTCGGCTGATGGACGTGTCCCGCTGTCAGAGCAACACGAGGTCGGCAACCTATTGACTTATGGCTCGGCTGGTGGACGTGCCCCGCTGTCAGAGGAACACGAGGTCGGCACCACGGTGATATCTGGGTCGGCTGGTGGACGTGCCCCGCCGTCAGAGAACACGAGGTCGGCACACGGTAACCTCTGGCCGCTGGGACTGCCCACCGTCAGAGAAAAGGTGACCTCGGCGGCTGGGGAGCCGCGCAGGAACACGAGGTCGGCACCACGGTGATATCTGGGTCGGCTGGTGGACGTGCCCCGCCGTCAGAGGAACACGAGGTCGGCACCCCAGTGACCTCTGGCTCGGCTGGTGGACGTGCCCCGCCGTCAGAGGAACACGAGGTCGGCACCACGGTGACCTCTGGCGCGTCTCGTGGACCTGCTCCACCGTCAGAGCAACACGAGGTCGGCACCCCGGTGACCTCTGGCTCGGCTGGTGGACGTGCCCCGCCGTCAGAGGAACACGAGGTCGGCACCCCGGTGACCTCTGGCTCGGCTGGTGGACGTGCCCCGCTGTCAGGGCAACACGAGGTCAGCACCCCGGTGACCTCTGGCTCGGCTGGATACGTGCCCCGCCGTCAGAGGAACACGCCGGTGACTCAAGCTTCGGTTGGCGGAAGGCGCCTGACCTTACAGTGACCTGATAGTGATCGGCTGAGTAACTGGCCGTAATTTCCAGCACACTTAGCGAGAATGTCAGTGAAAATGTTACTAAGGCAGCATGCAGCAGCAAGTCGATGCTATTATACGAACCACATCAAGGAGCTCTATTGTGGAAACTCGCAGGCAGTGGGTGCTGCAGCGACCCACGCGTTAGCGTTTCCTCTATCTGCTTAGTGGCATGCATGGCAGCGGACCGCTAAGCGGAGCATGTATCCACCATAAACAACGGCCAGAACTAGCCAAATCCGATGGAACGCCAGATGGCGGCAATAGTATCTTCAGGACTGACGAGACGCCCGTACCGTAGAACACGGATGCAAAAATGTGCCAAACGGATACCCTCTCTTGGTATGTACCAAGGGTCCGTTTTGCTACCTATCATATGCCGCCTTGTCTAGTGCATTTACCTCCTCAAGCGTAGTCTGCAGCGTGCGGTACCGCAACTGAGGCGGATACAGGAGGTAGAGGAGCACTGGGAAATGTGTCCCCTCCCCGTGGAAAGGTGGCGGCCCTCCAAGAAGGCTCGAGTGCACCCGCTTACCCTCCGCTCCAGGGATTTCTCAGGCAAAAGCTCTCCTCTCAGAGGAAAAGGTGACTTCTAAGATCAACAGGCTCCAGTTTAAGACAAAAAGGCGCCACTTAAAATTGCTTCAGTGCTTCTCCTCCCCGAACAACATTTTTTCCATCGAAAGTGTCACTCCAGGAAACTTCGCAGTGCCACTCTTCTGAGGAAGTGGCACCCCTGTATACAGGTGCACCCCACCCTCAACAACGAAATTATGACTCTACCTGGATCTACAATTTTTGAAGTTAATGCATTCAATTTTGGTAGGCATCTTCATGTGCATGGAACATTCATTCTAACGCAGTGCTAGTGGTCTCGACAAGATTGTGCTGCCAAGGAGTTGCACGTTATCAGGTCCAATCTGCTACCCTCCATGGAGGGTAAGAGGATATTTTTTTACACCTCCGCCGTAGAATATCGGGATCGAGATGTGGACTCCAGGAATGACGAGGCGTCCCGTACCGGATACCGTATACCGTGTACCCCGCATCCCGTCCCGATCGAGATGTGGACTTCGGAACTGACGACTTGTTCCGTGCCGCAGAACTTGGGGATCGAGATGTGGACCCGCCCGGTGACACCCGTGGTCGGCGACTTCTACTCGTACGCGGTGGTGTTCTTCAGTCAGCGAGTGGACGGCACCCCCAGCGAGGTGGTGGTCACACTGCGGGAGCTGGGCATGAACAGCCCATCCGGATACTACACAGAGGTCGGTGAACTTTGACGCATGGGTGATCATTGACAATCATCATCGCGGATACTTAACCGGCATGAATGAGAAGGGTGCCACAGACGCGTTGTGCGGTTGATGCCCATTCATTAAAACGTAAACATGGGCGCCTCGCATGAACTAAGCAAGATAAAAGACACCCAATATTCACCCACCGCCGCTGGCACATCGCTCCCGCTTTGCCCCAGCCAGCCATGTCAGGGGTTAACTGTCACGCGCCTCCCCCAGAGCTCAGGCTGGCATATTTCAGCATCGAGGCAAATAGTAAACCACGTAATGGTTAAAATGGACTGTTGGAAACATTTGCTACCACGATGGTCTCTATGATGGTCTCTCAATGGTCTCTCACTATGGTGACAATTTCCGTGTTATTTCCGTCGCCAAGGATCTCGAATTCGGTGACGGAAGGAAGTTGTGAACAATGAAGTTAAGGAACTTCAAGTATAGTGCGAAACGGTACGGATAGTGTGCGGAACGGTACGGAAAAAGAACAAATATAATGCGGTTGTGTTGATGAAGTTCGCACTCCAGTATAAAATATTGAGTTCCACCCTGATGACCGCCTGATGTCCCTGGTGACCTTCCACCCTGATGACCGCCTGATGTCCCTGGTGACCTTCCACTCTGATGGCCGCCTGATGACCATGGTGACCTTCCACCCTGATGACCGCCTGATGGCCCTGGTGACCTCACACCCTGACGAGCGCAAGTGACCACCTGATGATAAAAACTCCAACCTGATGACATCACGTGTAAGACGACCCTTGGTGACATTCAACATCTTCATTCTATCGAGAAAGTGTATGTTCCCTGCCCGACAACATACTGACAGGCACTCACCGACCTCTACCCCCATCCCAGCAGACCTGCTCATCGCCCAGTACCATACTGATAGACTCCCAACAGCAGGTCATGTTCCCGCCCAGTATCACACTGGCAGGCTCCATCAGTATGACCTGTTGTCTGCCCAGTACCATGCTGATAAACTCCCAACTGCAGGACCCATTCCCCGTCCAGTACCATGCTGATAAACTCCCAACTGCAGGACCCATTCCCCGTCCAGTACCATGCTGATAAACTCCCAACTGCAGGACCCATTCCCTGTTAGTACCATGCTGATAAGCTCCCAACTGCAGGACCCATTCCCCGTCCAGTACCATGCTGATAAACTCCCAACTGCAGGACCCATTCCCCGTCCAGTACCATGCTGATAAACTCCCAACTGCAGGACCCATTCCACATCCAGTACCATGCTGATAAACTCCCAACTGCAGGACCTCTTCTCTGCGCTGACGCTGGGAGTGCTGTACCCGGAGGACCGGCTGCGGCTGGACGTGAACCCATCCGGCGTGGTGATGGTGCGCTGCACCGCCCTCCGACCCGACTCGGCTCCGCCCACCAACGCCCTGACCTCGCGCCGAGCAGAGTTCGTCACCGGCGCGCCGTTCGTCAGCCGTCGCACGTTCCGCCAGCTCTTCTAGCGTCGCACGGCACGCCTCGGAGGTCGTCAGGTGGGCTGGTGTGGGCTCACAGCACTAGGTGGGCTGTTGAGGGCTCACAGCACCAGGTGGGCTGTCGTGGGCTCACAGCACTAGGTGGGCTGTTGAGGGCTCACAGCACCAGGTGGGCTGTTGTGGGCTCACAGCACTAGGTGGGCTGTTGAGGGCTCACAGCACCAGGTGGGCTGTTGAGGGCTCACAGCATCAGGTGGGTTGTGGGCTCACAGCACCAGGCGGGCTGTTGTGGGCTCACAGCACTAGGTGGGCTGTTGGGGCTCACAGCACCAGGTGGGCTGTTGAGGGCTCACAGCATCAGGTGGGCTTGGGGCCACACACCAGGTGGGCTGGGGGCTCACAGCACCAGGTGGGCTGTGTGGGCTCACAGCACCAGGGGCTGTGGGCCACAGCACCAGGTGGGCTGTGGGGCTCACAGCACTAGGTGGGCTGTTGAGGGCTCACAGCACCAGGTGGCTGTTGTGGGCTCACAGCACCAGGTGGGCTGTTGGGGCTCACAGCACCAGGTGGGCTGTTGAGGGCTCACAGCATCAGGTGGCTGTTGTGGTCTTACAGCACCAGGCGGGCTGTTGTGGGCTCACAGCACCAGGCGGGCTGTTGTGGGCTCGCTGCATCAGGTGTATTGCCGTAGGCGGTTTTGGACTCGGATCACCAGATGATCTGTTGTGGGCTCACAGTACCAGATGGGCTGTGAAGGTTTCTGAGCTGCATCAGGTGACATTGAGTGGGCTGCTGTTGATGGTGGCTGCTGACACCCAGCACAGTTTTTTCTTGCGCATCTTCCGATGCCATTTCTACATCCCTATACTAGCTACTCATTAATTATGTGCATGTTAGAGGATATGATTATGCAGGACACATCCAGTTTTCCTTTGTGGTGAATATTGTTTCCCGGAAAAATGTTTGCAATTTTTTTAATAATCAACACATGAACATAGTTCCTTCCTTGAAACATGTCCAGCAGCGCTCGAGATGTAATTGAACATTTAATTTGTCAGAAAAATGTTTGGCTAAGCACCTTCATCTTACCACATTTCCTAATTGCTGACATTATTTTATTACATCCGACATTCAACTGAAAATGAATGGGAGAACATTAGGGCGTACACTGGACCTATTCAAGCTTTGAATTAGAATCTCACTAGTCACACCTTATCAAGACCTTCGTGTAGCTTCGTTCCATGCACGTCTGTTCTGCAATTTCAAAACTGCAAATGATACTTATGTTTCCTTTGCGCTTGGTCAAAAGTAAGCAAACCTGTTGCTAAGCTGCCAACGATGCCACTCTCAGCCAATTACGGGTGTTCTTCCGCTTCTCGGAAGTCTAAATACTTAGCAATTTCCATTGTCATGCATGCCAGCCAACATTCAGCATTTCATTTTGCTATGTGAATGCTGCTCAGCTTGAATACTTGGCGCTTAGCTCATTTGAATCCAATTGGGGAACATTCATTTGAATATTTCGCTAAACTGACTCACGCAACCTCATTGTTGCAGATGGACGATAGAGCTTAGAACTTCTGCCGTGTGGAGGGACAGAAAATGTATGATCGGAGCTGATGATAGTGGATCTGTAGCAAACGTCCTCGCAAGAATACTGCGCTTCTTCTAAAAGGAGAAGTGCTCAACCATGGAACTATAAAAAGAGCACATGAAAATTGGAAATGGAACCGAAGTCTAAAGGCTGGCTGCACACCTGCAACATTCGGAAAACGCTCACTGTGCCCTTGCAACATTGAAGCCGGTCTGAGACATCATGGAGAAGTGAGAGCATCCGCAATTGCTTCTGAGTCAATCGTGCGCACTGCACCTGCTCCACGGAGTCCTGTTCTCGACCGATTCCTCGATGCTCCGATGGCACTGTGTGATCCGGACCGCGTCCGTGCCGTGCCGTTTTCAGATGTTTTCCTGCCACAAATCTGTGTAAGGCGAACCGCCTCACACTTCACTGGAACGTTCGCATTGAGCCGAGCGACGTGACCACTTCAGTCCACGTTCCTGGAACGGCGCGCGCGAGAGTGCGCGAACCGTGTGCGCCGACATTCCCGTCGACAACTATGGCGTGGATCGTGCTGATAAGAACTGAATAAAAGAATGGTGAGCTAGCACGGAGATCGATGCTGCCGTGTACGCGCAATGGATGCCGTGTCGATGGCAGATGGTGATGTCACATCCCAAAGCGGAGAGAGCCAACTCAAATGACATTCCCTGTTTTGTGTCGTGTGTGACACCATAGGAACGACAGATGGACCGTCAGCACCCAACACAACAGACCGTCAGCACCCAACACAACAGACCGTCAGCACCCAACACAACAGACCGTCAGCACCCAACACAACAGACCGCCAGCACCCAACACAACAGACCGTCAGCACCCAACACAGCAGACCGTCAGCACCCAACACAACAGACCGCCACCCAACACAACAACCCGTACCCAACACAACAGACCGTCAGCACCCACACAGCAGACCGTCAGCACCCAACACAACAGACCGTCAGCACCCAACACAACAGACCCCAGTACCCAACACAACAGACCCCAGCACCCAACACAGCAGACCGCCAGTACCCAACACAACAGACCGTCAGCACCCAACACAACAGACCGTCAGTACCCAACACAACAGACCGTCAGCACCCAACACAACAGACCGTCAGCACCCAACACAACAGACCGTCAGCACCCAACACAACAGACCGCCAGTACCCAACACAACAGACCGTCAGCACCCAACACAACAGACCGCCAGTACCCAACACAACAGACCGTCAGCACCCAACACAACAGACCCCCAGTACCCAACACAACAGACCGTCAGCACCCAACACAACAGACCGCCAGTACCCAACACAACAGACCGTCAGTACCCAACACAACAGACCGTCAGCACCCAACACAACAGACCGTCAGCACCCAACACAACAGACCGTCAGCACCCAACACAACAGACCGTCAGCACCCAACACAACAGACCGCCAGTACCCAACACAACAGACCGTCAGCACCCAACACAACAGACCGTCAGTACCCAACACAACAGACCGTCAGTACCCAACACAACAGACCGTCAGTACCCAACACAACAGACCGCCAGTACCCAACACAACAGACCGCAGTCCCACACAACAACCGTCAGCCCAACACACCCGCGACCCAACACACAACCGCACCCAACACAACAGACCGTCAGCACCCAACACAACAGACCGTCAGTACCCAACACAACAGACCGTCAGTACCCAACACAACAGACCGTCAGTACCCAACACAACATACCGTCAGTGCCCAACACAACAGACCGCCAGCACCCAACACAACAGACCGTCAGCACCCAACACAACAGACCGCCAGTATCCACCACAACAGACCGCCAGTATGTAACACAGCATACCGCCAGTACCTACCAGAGCAGACGCGTTAGCGGGGCGACATATGACCAGCACCCTCATGCTGTGTAATTGCGATTCATCCGGCTTCGCATTCAAACGGTACACTACATTGCTCTGCTTGAGCAAGCCGATGTTGATGCTCCTTCGTATGAAGAGAGAAGAGCCTCCTGGTGTCTTGCTGTTGGAGATGGCCAAAGGTAATTTTGCTTCTAGATTAGTTGGAGTTGTGTGTTTCATGATGATACTTCAGATTGCTACTTGGCCCTGTTGCCAAAGTAGCGTGAGGTGTGGTTGTAGAATCTGTTGATGTCGGTCGCGTTGCTTGCTTGTTCTATGTGTTCGAGTTGTGTTTATCGAGCATGTCACGTGAGATTGTCTGAAACTCATCGTTGTTGTACACAATGTTCACAAGCAGCGGGCGTACCCTATGAAGTTTTCTATGTACATTGGGCCATGTCGGACGATGTTTTGGGTACGTTGGACCATGTCGGACGATGTTTTGGGTACGTTGGACCATGTCGGACGATGTTTTGGGTACGTTGGACCATGCCGGACACGCCTAGCCAACAAGCGAATTAGGCACATTTTTTTGTAGTAAACCGACTTCCATCGCCATGTAAAACGTAAAACAGCAGCATTAAGTACAATTAAAACAGCAGCAGCCTGCATGCTGAAACAGACCGATGCGGTGCGCCGATGCCATCGTACTTCCCGGGACTGTGCAACCGGAAACATTCATGACGTTGGTCACGCCGCAATCATACTCAGTCGCCGTCTCATCATTCACATGTAAGCGACCTAAGCAGGGCATGTCACACACACCATGGAACACGCTTCATCAGAGCCATGCTCACACCTGACACAACCATGCTGCTGCACTATCGTGGCAAGCGCAGGTTAGAACCAGCTGAGACTATACACATATGCGACACCACTTACATCATCAACACACGGCCTTGAAACACATAAGCGTTTGGTGCTGTAAGGCAGTAATCTGGCTGTTCAGTAGTTGTGATTTCCATGGAAAAGCATGTATGTTGATGCAGTGTTTCTGATCAATGTGCAGGAGAATATTCTCTGTAATGTGTAAGAACATGTTTGTGTCATGATGTATGTTGCAGTGACAATTTCCCATTCATGCATGAAGTGTATTCATATTTATGCGAGTAATTTTATGATGCGATGTTTTTTTTTAAAGTGAATCGATATGTCAATCTGGTGTGAGGTTACACTTCAAAATGATTTAGGTATGATATTTGTTTCTTCAATTGTCGTCCCCCCATATCAGATGCAGCAGCAGACTATCTCCTTAGGCTGTATGCACCTTCATTGGGTCTTTCAATGTGGGGCATTCCTTGGTGAGCCGCCCTTAGATCAGGGCAGCCAATACAAGGGTACCTCGGGATGCAAAGAAGAATGCAATATAATGTGATTATACAAATACAAGTTGCATCCCTTCTGTTTTTAATTTTTATTTTGCAGATAGACCACCACCAATTAGTACAAAGGAAATGCGACCCTGGGAAATCGGCGGACTGGTGCAAGCTAGTAACGCCCACTGAATTCCCAGGGTCACAATATGAAAATGTTAGAGGAGTACAGAAATGTTGAAAACGGATTCATATGGAGATAACCCATGCAGAATAACATAGGTGTGTACCAGCCTACCAATATCCTCTGACACAAAAGAAGAACACAAAAACGTCCATTCGAACACATACATTTGCATATTTTCATATATCAACCACACTGATACTAAATCTGGCAAAGTACAATCTTTAAAGCTTCCTTTGTGAATTTCATGAGCTATAATCTGATTTCAGTTTTCATTTCATTTGTATAATTCCATAAATTGACGTCTGATGCATTTCTTTAACACATCTTTTTTCCTTCGCACTTGCTCAATACTGGGAAATAGTTTGCATATTACATTGTTCCATGATTTTGGTGCAGGGTAAGTAATAGCATACAGCCTATATTGTCGATAAGTAAACGGTATAGAGAAATGTTGAATGATTCTTGTACTAGTAGGTATTGTATATCGAAAAAAATCGGCCATAGCATGTGGCAATGTGTCACGAACAAATTTGTACAGAATTACTATGTTTTGTTCCTGCACCATGTCGGTGAACTTCAGAACGTTATACTTGATAAATAATTCATTTGTAGGTTATGTATAACATCTGTAATCAATAATTCGCAAGGCACGTTTCTGGGATTTTATCACTTGGTTTAATCTAGTGGGATAATTATTACCATA
The DNA here is from genome assembly GCA_034440575.1 of Imbricaverruca yamaguchii. Classification (NCBI taxonomy): domain Eukaryota; kingdom Metazoa; phylum Arthropoda; class Thecostraca; family Neoverrucidae; genus Imbricaverruca; species Imbricaverruca yamaguchii. The sequence continues at coordinate 93,051 of JAOTOL010001653.1, read as the reverse complement.
TATTTCGAAGTGTTAATGGACATCAACAACAATGATTTTTTGTTCCAAATACGAAGCCCAAATAAACAAAAAAAAACATGTGGCATAACAATGTTACCAAAAATCATAGGTGAAATTTTAGCGGGTTCTGAGGGAACATGTCCCCCAACCTAGCTTTGAAAAACGCCTAACTTGTCCCCTCCAGTTTTCGGCCTTATCACCCCAATTTTGATTCAGGAAAGGCTGCAATTATGTTCTAGTCACTTTAATTTGTTATCTATTTTCTGTTCTCAATTTATCTGTGCATTATTTAAGCATGCCAACTGAATATGTCGTTAATGATACATTTAGTATGATTTGCAAGCCCATGGTTAAAGCCCAACTTCATGCGCTATGCACCCCTTGCACGATGAATACGGCCTCGATTCGCATCAGTTTGCGAGCACAATTGGGGCGTATTTGGTGCCAACATAATTGTTGGCACGGCACGCTGCTCCTTGATTAGATGGGCTCAGGATTGATGAGTCAGTTTTGCATGTTCACGTTTAGTCTGCGCAACCATGTGTTTCTATACAATTTGCATAGTTGAAGTGCGGATGTACCGACTCACATTGTAAGGTAATCTTGGGAGGTGTGAAGCTTTGTAGGAAATGATTGGTCAGGACCAAGGTACTTTTTGTGCGTTTTGTGCTTTTCTCCATTAAAATCCGAACCGAGAGTTCGGAGCAAATTGGTGGGGAGGGGTCGGCCTTTCAGAACAATACACACACTAGATGAAACAATTATTTTGGGAGATTCTCCTCGCGCTAAACCAGTTTTTCTTTGGCGTGCGAAGCGCGCCTTAAGTGTTATCTTCACCGCTGAGTGGATGACCTTCGGGAGATTTTGAGGCTCAGCTTGGAAAAGGAGTGGCCTCTAGGAAATGAAAAGTATTTTTGAAGCTGGAGGTGCTCTTGATACAGGAAGGGCCTTCTATGCCGGAATGATCCCTTTTGAATGGATCATGGAGGGTAGTGGGACACCTTGAATTGAAACTGGAGAGGGTCTTGAAACAGGAGGAATCGTTCTTCTAGTGACTCTTCTAGCTGTATGGCTTCGTGGAGCTCAATTATCTTTGCAGAAGTTGGATGGCCTCTGGATAGAGAAGGCTGCTTGGTGTTCGGGGTTCTGTGAGATGGATGTGAGGGCGCCCGAATTGAGGACCTCTGGGATTATGAAAATCCCCTGACCGCTGGAGAAGAGGTCCTGGAAGCTTTTCGACTTCAATGGGTCCCTGAGTGCCGAGGAACTTCAAGTGCTAGAGGGTCGGCTGTGAACAGGAATGACCCATGGGAGCTGGAGGGGACCTCCTGAAGCTGGAGGAGCCAGCTTGAAAAAGTCAGAATATACGCTGCCTACTCTGCAATGATACTGTCTAATCTGTCTGGTGTACCGAGATCGGAGTCCCACAACTTTTTGTCACCCAACAATGACTTCAGTGCCTTGTATTGATTGATTGATTATTTGGGCTTAAGGGCGCGCCGACTACACGGTCATTTAGCGCCCAAAGTGCCTTGTAGTATCACAATTTACGCTTAGCACCAGCTCAGCTCCCACTTCCACACAGACCCAACAGTGGGTTAGCAGGCCTGCACCAACATGGAAAGCCCCCTATTGATCCAGGGGCTCAGCATTATCTTGAGCGTACCCACAGAAGTTCAGAACCGCCAACGGCATCCCAAGTTCTCCAGGAATCATTCAGCATTCTGATGCATTGACGGCTAGGCATTGAGTCCGAAGTACCGGCTAAGTCTAGGTTGCCAGGTACCCAAACGTTCAGCGTCGTCATGAATTTCACCACCAGGGTTAAATTATCCGGCAGGAAAAATAACAGTCCAAATTCAGTAATTCATAAGCTTGCAACAGACACAAACATTTTAGTCCGTTTGATTTGCGTTCTGTATCGTCTCGTTAATTTTGTATGTGCTCACACGGTTTTAAAACATAAATGCTCCAATAGTGCCGGAACAGGATTCTTGCTGGTTGAGGGGACATCGAGCATGTCTCCTGGAAATATATACTCTCTCCATATTCTACAGTCGTGGTTGCTCTCCGGGCTGCTAAGCACCCACCCCATTTTGTGTAATAAAAGGATTCCAATCCCATAAACGAGCGTTGAGAATGCCAGTGTATGTTTGCGCTACACCAAGCTGTATGTTTGCGACCCCCTATTAAGAAAGTTGTCGCTGCGCCTATGTCCAATGCCTCCATGTCAGGGCGAAAAAAAATTACAGTCGCATCCTTTATCCTTGTAAACACCCGCTGTTAAGTCAGCTTTGGTCTGATAAATCCTCCCTAGTTTGAAAGCAAGCTTTGCACCCGTACCCAAAAGGCCGGCATATTATTAATGTTGCCACAGCGAACAGCGGCGACCTCCACACACAATCCCGCATGTTGCCACACAACGGCGGCGACCTCGAACAACGGATCAATCCAGCGTTTCTTGATTTTAAATATGAACTGCCATCAGCTTACACCAGCTGTGATGGAACGATTTGTACTGAAGTAGGGTCGGGCCATGACACTATATTTATTGCATTTGATGATTGCACTGCAGTGATCGATATTTAGAACAACGCATGTCAGTGAAGAAGTGTAATATGTGTTACAGCCAAGGAATTTCTTCAGTAGTTAGTAGATGACATGCGGTCATATGCATCTTTTTCTGCCGTAGGTTCCGTCATAGGTGAACATCGAAGCAAATTTGCTTCGAAGACATCAAGAGTTTATATTTCATCGATGGAATTTCCTCACGAGTCGCCATGTCTGAAAAATAAATAAATATATCAAACACATGAAAGACATCGAAAATGCTCCCAGGAACGGGATGCACTCGCAGATCGCTGTTATTAATGACATATATGCATACACCTAAACACACACACACACACACACACACACACACACACACACACACACACACACACACACACACACACACACACACACACACACACACACACACACACACACACACACACACACACACACACGCACACACACACACACACACACACACACACACACACACACACACACACACACACACACACACACACACACACACACACACACACACACACACACACACACACACACACACACACACACAAAAAAAAACCACAAACCACAAAAACAACACAACACACACACAACACACACACACACACACACACACACAACACACACAAAATAATATATATATATATATATATATATATATATATATATATATATATATATATATATATCAATGAATGTACGTGCATACATACATCGCCTCAGTGTGTGCGAGAAGGAGGCAGGAAGCAGTCAGCTGCTGTGACTGCACCATCCACAAGCGACTGCGCCTTCCCCAGTCACATTTCCAAGCTACTGCGACCCTCTTCAGGTGACCGAGCTTTCACCGGATCACCACCGTAGCCGACTGCACCGTTTCCAGGCCACTCTCTAGCAGATTGTGCCATGCCCAGACTCCTCTCCGGCAGATATCGGGGCGTCCCCGGACCACTCCCGAGCCGACTGCACCGTCCTCAAACCACTCCCCAGTCGACTGAGCTGTCACCAGGCTCTTCCCCAGCAGACTGCGCCGTCCTCAGACCGCTCCCGAGCAGACTGCGCCGTCCCCAGACCGCTCCCGAGCACACTGCGCCGTCCCCAGACCGCTCCCGAGCAGACTGCGCCGTCCCCAGATCACTCCCGAGCAGACTGCGCCGTCCCCAGACCGCTCCCGAGCACACTGCGCCGTCCCCAGACCACTTCCGAACTGACTGCGCCGTCCCCAGACCGCTCCCGAGCAGACTGCGCCGTCCCCAGACCGCTTCCGAGCAGACTGCGCCGTCCCCAGACCGCTCCCGAGCAGACTGCGCCGTCCCCAGACCGCTCCCGAGCAGACTGCGCCGTCCCCAGACCGCTCCCGAGCCGACTGCGCCGTCCCCAGACCGCTCCCGAGCAGACTGCGCCGTCTCCAGACCGCTCCCGAGCCGACTGCGCCGTCTCCAGATCACCCCCGAGCCGACTGCGCCGTCCCCAGATCACTCCCGAGCAGACTGCGCCGTCTCCAGACTCCTCCAGCTGACGATGTGCAATGACCAGCGGCTCATCGGTGACTCCCGCCCCGGTGGTGTGAGTCACCGATGGTGGTGCAGTGACAGCCAGGCGGGCCGTCGGTCGGCGTCGACGTTGGCGGGCAGTCGGTGCCGATGTTATCGGAGTCGAGTGTGTCGCCGGGACCGGCAGCGCCGAGTGTCGCCGCGCCGCGCCATGTCCGCCGGCCGGCCGGTGGTGCAGGTGGTGCAGGTGGTGCAGGTGGTGCTGAGCAGTGTGTGTCTGCTGCCGGCGGCGCCCAGCTCGGCTGCCCCGGTCACACAGATGCCGCGGCACCAGCGCGGTGAGTTCAGGTGGCCGCCGGGTTACAGGGTCGCCTGGTAGCCGGGCGCAGGTCATCGGGCTCCGAGGACCGCACCCGGGTCAGCAGGCTCAAGTCTCCTGCAGAGTGACAGTTCATAAATCACAATGCCTTGCCGTGGGAAGTTGCAGTGTTCAATTAAAACATAACATGGCTATCTGATTCACCACTTTGCTTTATACTCGTGCATACACATGCACACCTGGGACCCTTCGAAGGAAGCTGACGATCATTTCTAAAGAAGCTATACATATGCAATACGATAAACCAGTCGATATCACACCACAATTGGTCGCATTTAGGAGTGGCAAGGAAGATTCATGTGTCATTCCAATGATTATTATAGGACAGGAAGAAGAGCGTTGTTCGTCTCGTAGGTACATGCATGGAACGCCCTCGAGGTGCGTGCATCCCAGACGCTTTATTGGCCAAAATGCGGAGTATTACGGGGAAAGAGTAAACCAAGGTGATTTTGCAAGTCCAGTTAATTTCCGATGTGATTAGGGTCAGACATTCGCATTCAATATTTGTATGATGACAAATTGTGTTGGAAAGCTTCCAGAAATAAAAATTGTAATTGTCCTGAAACTAAAAATTTTCCATGGTGGAACACACTGGTTTGTTTTGGTGACAATTCTTAGCATTCTTATGAATGACACATAGTTCGCAAATTATCATCTTCAAAAATTAATCACATATTTCCCGATATTGAACATTGAGGGCAACGGTGTCCTTGACCTGTGCACGTGTTACACGTGTTAGACGAAGTCTTCAGTTTGAATATAATCGATACGGAAGCACACAATCGCATCAGCAATGGTACAGCAGAACTGTTTTGCGTTCCGTTTCAGAAAAATGTCGAGGACGAGGAAGGGGAAATTACTGCATCCCGGAATTGATCTATTCCACCCGACCTGGAGGGTTGATAAAACGAGGCTGACATTCATTGAGACAATGAATGAGAACAATAGCTTCAGCACCTCTAAACGATAAGAACTAGCTTCGCGATGTCGTTTACCGCTACCGCTACCGCTCTCTATCATGCCTGCAACAAAAGTTCACCTTGGAATCACATTGATCCACTTTCACTGCGTGGCAGGACAATGAGCCGTGACTGCGATGGTTGCTGCTAGTTGAGATATTTGTGTCATTTTATTTAATCTGATTGCATAATTGGTTCCTCGTACTATTGCGCAATAAGTTAAAGTTCGTTTTATTAAAGTGATATGCACCTGTTGAAATTCACAATTTGCTATTATATTTTTTTCCATTACACCTAAATGTCTATTAGATTTACCAGTGACATGCGATATGCGATCATCACGTGTAAATTTGTCATGGACTATGCCACCAAAAAAACGTGATACACTGCTTCCTCTTCGCGTTCATTGAAGCAATGATTATACCTAAGACTTACAGTACCACTCCCGAACAAATTCGACAATTAGTTTGGGTGACGTTATAAGATGTGGTTTGTGTTTTGTGCTCCGGCAGAAAAGGTCCCGGATTCAATGCCGGCACCATTCGGAATATTTCCAAATCCCGCGAACCACCGGCGGAACAATGTGAGTATTGCTATGTGCCGTGGTCGTACATGAAGTGCGTCATAAACCACCCAACGGACAATAAATGTATGGTGCGTGTTAGTACCTCTTGGGTGCTTGGACACAGATCGATCTCTTGATAATGGTACAACTACTGGCACGTCGCTTAGGTTCCCAAACACGAAAATACACATATAATCTATCTACTACCTTGACATAGTTGAATAAGCAAAAAGAGCTAAGCCTGTATATAGCGATCTTGATGTTGAGAGGGTAAAATTGTTCGGTCTAGGACGGTACAGTTTCGATTTGCTTCAAAGTGGTTCTCAAAACGTTCACACGTTGTGACACATCCTCCTATATAGCGATATCGAATGCAGAGAATGCGGCACGCCAGGGTCATGACGCGTCTGGTAAATAATTTCCTTCGAACTTTATTATTGAATAGTTGTAATTAAAATATGGCAACATTTGGACAAAAAAACTATGTGTCAATACTTCGTTAAAGGCAGAAATGCTCTAAATCTGTAAACCGACATAGATCGCCATACTTGGTTTCAAGCTCACCCACACCATGTACTTTACAGAATGGCACCATTCTGTAGAGTACATCCCATGTTGAAGGAAGTCAGGACATTACATCAGGATTTGGTACAGCGGCTTCTCTTTTGTAGGCACTACCGCTGACTAGAGATGAAAATAGTTACTCGAATGTATACACGAGCCCAGAGTGGAAGCTTGAGGACTTGCTATATTTATTTCTTGCTATATTTATTTTTCTTATGTGGTAAGGATATCTCAACTAAGCAATGTATTTCCTGGTCTCCAGAATAGGGTGGCCTGAGTCAGTTTTTTTATGTCGGGCCTATTGGGTAACATTGGTCTACCCACTCACGAAGGGTCAGAACAGCCGATGGGCTGAACTGTATTAAGCCGGCTGGTTCGCTCACCGAAAACGACAACCACTGGCTCGTGGCACTGTACTAAATATCCATACTGGCTCGTGGCACTGTACTAAGTATCCACACTGGCTCGTGTCACTGTACTAGGCATCCGTCACGTCATGCTAAACATGACTGCCGATAAGTATGCATTGGCACAGGAACATGCCGGATTGCTCAGTTGGCTTGGTTATACCTTGTCAATCGCCCGTCCTTTTTCATTCGGATTCCGTAGTTTTGAAGTGTGGGGATCAGCCTTGAAAACTTTCGATGAAATGCACGTGATAACGTAAAAAATGACTGTGCAGAAATTACTCCGCACAGTCATTGCCAGTCATTGCCTGACTTTGACTGTGCAGAGCGAATCGTGTATATATTGATCGCGCTGTCTGGATGCACTATTGCCAGAGCAAATGGAGAAAGTATGGAAGTAGTCGATTCAGCAGTACAGAGGCAACGGCACTGCTCCGGCGGCAGCGTCGCGGGTAGACTCGCATCAGCAGGATCGCACCAGTGTGCGGCGGCGTGGAACGTGCGTGCCACCACCGCAATGGGCCCACCACTGCGCCGGGCCCGAGCCTCGACCCCGCAGCCTCACACGGTCCACAGAAGTCGTCGGCGATCGCCGCGGCGGTCGTGCCGCAGCCGGACCGCGTAATCGACGCACACTCGCTCCGTCCGTCGGCGGATCAGTGTCGCCCCGGCGGCTGCGGCTCACCGGATGAGGCCGGATCCGGCGGTCGGCCGGCTGCCTGAGCCGCCCCAATCCTCCACCCGGCACAGCGCGAACTCAGCCGGTCGCTGAACGCCCTGGATGCGTCACAGCACGCTCTAGATGCGTCACAGCACGCTCTAGATGCGTCACAGCACGCTCTGGATGCGTCACAGCACGCTCTAGATGCGTCACAGCACGCTCTGGATGCGTCACAGCACGCTCTAGATGCGTCACAGCGCGCTCCAGCTGCGTGAGCACGCTCTAGATGCGTCACAGATGCGTCACAACTCTAGATGCGTCACAGCGCGCTCCAGCTGCGTTGTAGGATGCTGTAGATGCGTCACATGATTCTCTGGGCTAGAGGTGGCAGGTATAAGTAATTTTGGGACTGAAGCCTAGGACCAGCCTGGCTAATGTGGCTAAGCCCAGTGCGGACCCGTTCAAATTAACTGAATTCTAGTTAAAAATCAGTTTTTAGACATATTTGGCACCGAATAAAGTAGTACCCATAGGTTTTTTTTTTAATCTAATGTATGCTCCGTGCTCTGTTCACATCACTTTTAGAAGCTTCCTTCATTCCCAGAACATGGACTCAATGAATGAACGAGTGAATGATTCGGTGTACTTCAGAGACACCGACGGCTTGTAGCAGTGTCACTGTGCAACGGTGTTCTACAGAAAGACTGTAGACGGTGCTCTACAGAGAGAAACAGTCAGCCGTGTACCAGTGACATTGTGTAAAGGTGTGCCACAGAGACATACACCCAGGCGTGTGACGGTATCACTGTGTGACGGTATGCTACATATACGCACAGCCAGGTGTGTAATAATGTTACTGTGTGACGGTATGCTACAGATACGCACAGCCAGGTGTGCAATAATGTTACTGTGTGACGGTATGCTACATATACGTACAGCCAGGTGTGTATTAATGTTACTGTGTGACACTACGCTACAGATACGCACAGCCAGGTGTGTAATAATGTTACTGTCTGACGGTATGCTACAGATACGCACAGCCAGGTGTGTAATAATGTTACTGTGTGACGGTGTGCCACGCAGTCATAGTTAGGCGTGTGACAGTGTTTCTGTGTGACGGTGTGCTACACAGACAGACAGCCAGGCGTGGGACAGTGTTTCTGTGTGACGGTGTGCAATAGAGACATACAGTCAGGCGTGTGACCGTGTTACCTTGTGACGGTGTGCTACACAGACATACAGTTATGCGTGTGATAGTGTTTGTGTGTGACGGTGTGCAACATAGACAGACAGTCAGACGAGTGACAGTGTTGCTGTGTGACGGTGTGCTACACAAACATTCAGTCAGGCGTGGGACAGTGTTGCTGTGTGACGGTATGCTACACAAGCATACAGTCAGTGTGGCAGTGTTACTGTGTGACGGTGTGCAATAGAGACATACAGTCAGGCGTGTGCCAGTGTTACCTTGTGACGGTGTGCTACACAGACACACAGCCAGGCGTGTGACAGTGTTTCTGTGTGACGGTGTGCTACACAGACATACAGCCAGGCTTGTGACAGTGTTACTGTGTGACGGTGTGTTCCAGAACAGCTGAGGCAGTTGATCAGAGAACCAGCTCAGCAGTGGCCTCAGCACATCAACCTGAGCAGTCTGCGAGGCCAAACCATCCGACTGGGAGTTAAACAGGTAGGGTACCGTCCGACTGGAGTGAAGTAGGTAACATACCATCCGACTGTGAGTTAAACAGGCAACATACCATCCGACTGTGAGTTAAACAGGTAACATACCATCCGACTGTGAGTTAAACAGGTAACATACCATCCGACTGTGACTGGAGCAAGTGACACTAAATCCAACTGGGAGCTGAAGAGGTAGCGTACCGTCCGACTAGGAGTAATGCAGGTAGCGTACCATCCAAATGGGAGCCAAACAGGAATTGAACACTGTGCAGTGTACAAACGAATATCCGGGATTGATCAGGATTTGGATTGTACGAGCAAAAGTGTCATTGCTTCCACTCTGGACGGATCTGAGCATGCAATGCAAGTGTAGGCTCTTTCGCTATCATTTTATATTTTTTAGCATGGTAGTGAATCGGGAAAGTGAGTATCGAGACTGGCACCGAGGATGAACATCATGATTATTTAGCTCTCCCAGTTAAAAAAAAGATTTGACTGCTGCGTATCCGGATTATTGGCGGTGTAGCAAATGAATAGCATATCTGAGATAATGAAAGCAAGTAAAATGGCAATCAATCTGCAATCATCCACACAAAAAGGGCTGGAGTCCAATCTACGGGGATCCAATCTACACGTCTCCCTCGGTTTTAAACACAAACTCATTACTACACCCTCCCAAATTCCTTCAGGTTTTCAAGTGCTGCCAAAATTTACGAGCACAAATCCTGCCATATCCATCTTTTTCTGCCATTTCGTAGCTAATGTTGATCAGGCAATTATCGCCCACAAAACTGTGAGCCGCCTCCCGCATTTCTCTGCAAGTTGTTTATTTTCATATACCGAAGACAAGGCAAGAATCATAACACTGCTAATGAGTAGGCATTAGGTATGTGTGACGCTTGCATAGTGAGCTGCGAATCTGCAGTTTCTTTGGGTGAGTTACTTACCTCTGGGATCACTTATCAGGGTTGAAAAATAGGCTTTTCATGAATTTTGTTCACATGCTGAACACCCCCCCCCCCCGGACAATTAACACCCGCACGTCCGGCGGTCCGCGCCAACTTCGCATGTCCGGGGGGCAGATAACTGCCCCCTAAGATCTCTGGAACTATGCTAGCTAGCGACAAACGGAAAACGGCGTTAGATAGCTGGTGACGGGCCCTATCGAAAGTGTTTCGGTATTTTTTTTTGCTCAGGTCAACATTCAGGTCACTGGGCCATTATAGGTCAAATTCGACCAGATCAGGTGTGACTCAGATATTGACACATATCTCAGGACCTGTAACAGATAGAAACAAATGGCGAACGCTATTCGACAGTCCTTGAAATGCGCTACCGACAATAGGTGGTAATTTAAGTCAGGCCAACCGAAATTCAGGTCAAGGTCATGAAGTCATGACCTCAGGTTAAGGCCTATGGAGGTCATGTAAGGTATCAATTGACACGTCTTGACGATACAAGCACAATGACGATAATTTCAGCCTTCTAGCTCAATGCAGGGCGATGTAATGCGCATAAATGTGTAGTGATCTCAGGTGACCTCAGAGGCCTTGGTGAGGTCACTGAGCAAAAATGTCAGCGGTAACATTGAGCATAGCTTCCATCTACATGCCACAACCGTTGTGAGATCATTCCGAGCGCAAATATGTAACTAGGAAACATTTGTATATTTTACCATAGCCCTATAATGGGGAAGCCATGGCAGCGACCTGACCTAAGGTCAATGCTACGAAAAAAACGATATACATATTATGGTTCCTGATGAGATCATGACATGCTATAAGTTTGAAATCAATCGCCCAATTATTGTGGAAGTTATGCCACCTAGAACTCCGAGTGTAGTTGGGTCACTTCGCCTGACCTGGTGACCTGACCTGAGATGACCCAGGATTAAAAATGTATGAGGATATGCGGAAAAGACAAATGAACAGCTATGCGAGGTTTGGCCTTGCTAACCCTATTAGTTTGGCGGAAAATGAGGAAAAACCGGAGTGGGCAGATATCTGCCCCTCCGGACGTGCGCGGGTTAATTATCTTGTAGAAGATGTTTAGAGGTAGACGATTATCTTGTTTTTCTCCTTTGAACAGGGTTGGGGATCTGACGAAACCAGAAGCACGAGTCTTAATTTTCAAGACATATTTTCCGATTGAATAGCGAAAATGACAAATCCACATTGGAAAGGTTCCAATCCAAGGGGGGGGGGGGGGTCAAAATTTGAGATTCAGGCCCACAAACCGCCAGAAGCTCAAACCATGCACTTGGAGATTGAATGGTCCTGGTCGACAAAGAATTGATCCATGACACTGTACTCAAAATTCACCTGAAATCGCAAGCTGCGATTTGGTCACAGGCTTGAAAAGATATATCCACTCTATATTTCGTTGGCCAAAACAGTCCTCTCCGCATCCAGATGGCAAGGTACCCGACCCAAAAAGCGACTGAACAAAAAGTATTTTTATTCCGCCCAGTCTCGCGAGGCCTTTTCCGACCACCTTGAGGCTTTCCGCTGATGGCTAAAAACTGGCTCGCGGCACCGCCCATGAATTTTGCACGTCTTTCCCCACATCAGTTTGGCATGTTGTGAGCAAGTGTTTAAGTCAAATGTTCCACGGTGAGCGAGTTATTGAAGGTCAAGTGAGGTCAACTCTAAAAAATGTTCAAGCGGTCGCCACGTCTTAATGGATGAAGATAATTGAATAAAGCTGTCGGTGTTTGTTTATCTGTGTGTGAGTATGCAACGAAACGCACCAGATGATTATTTTTTGGATGGATCATTGTTTTCGCATATTTGCCTACTATGGCTAAAAAAGAAGATCCTGGCTAAGGTAGCCATTTTTTTCACGGCAAATTAACTGGAAAACGGTTAAGGAGCGTTTTGCCGTCTTCTCTACTCATTATGAAAATAAAAATTTAGGGTGAAAAATTGAAAATCCAAATAAATCTTTTTCTCGAACTTAGAAAAAAACGTTTATGATTTTCTTCTATTTTCATTTTATAATCAGTGGAACTGATGACAAAACGTTCTTTAAAGTTAAGATGTTTCATTTGTGTGCATTTTTATGGCTGTTGTCCATTTTGCCTTCCTTTTCTAATTCAACATGATGTTTGTTCTTAAATTACTCCCAAAATGAACTCACTAGAGCCCAAAAAGTCGGTCGTGATCACATAGTCCCCGGTAGTGGCGTCTCTTTCTGGGGGCTAAATTTTAGGGTGGTTTCGGCCACTACTCGTCGAGCGTTTTCCGGTGACATCTCTTTCTCTTTCGAGATTAGAGAGGGGGACATATATCGACCCCCTCCTAAGACCGGGTGTGAGGATCTGACTGGAAAGTCGTGGCGGGATGATGTCGCCACCCTTATAAGCGATGTTGTTTTGCCTGGCATATAAATATTGCATTGCCTGAATATATCTGCCTATTTACTTCTAGCATGACAATTTTCATAGTCAGCATGTGTATATACAAAAAAAATATATATATGTATATATTCAGTAGAGATGTTTTATATACTTATCATGGAGCAAGTGCTCCATCAATGCTGGCTCCTCCCCGCAATAATTTCAACCTTTGGCATGGGTCCCTATAGAGTTTGCCTCCAGTCTAATTTGTCTGCCCATTACCTTCATGTAATTGCCCACAATAATTTTCAGAAATAGACACCGATGTATATGGTAGTATTGCACTTGAAGTTATTCACGATATAATTTTTACACCCATTTTTCTTCCATGGAGCAGACAAAGGGTTAGGTATAGGTTGGCTAGGTTATGTTGGTTTCAGTTAGTGTTGGTTACCTAATTTTTTGTTACTTTGGTTCAAATCCGCTAGGGAAAGTGGGTGTTACTTTGCACGGTCTATGCATCAGCTATGCATTGAGGCACTTTTACAATGTTGAACACACATGTATGGGAGTGCGGTTGATGTGCATCTAGTTTTATTATATACCAGCTTTCACTTGAAGCTTATTTTTGTTCCAATTTAATTACCAGGGAAATGATAGGGAATGAATATAATAGCAAATGGACTTACTCTATAGGTCATTCCACGCAGGAACTGTACAATATAAAGTGTATTGCAATGTACGATTAACAACAACCGAGCGATTAACAAATGTTGAAAACCGTGGGTTTGCGAACCTACGCGACCCAAGAGTAATCGTACGTTCTGGCTTAAGGTAGATAAAAAAATTCAATGTATTTTATCACACACCAAAAATAGAACAGATATGCCCTTTTATTTGCGTGCTGAAGACGTTCCTTTCAGTTCTGTGGTTTCAAAATACATGGGATTAGCATTTTGTTGTTCCAGAGTCAAAGTTAAATCAGTTGAGATTGGCTTATTATTCCAAATTTGCATTTCATTACGATGTGGGGTAAATTAAAGTACTTCACACGTATCATGAAATTCCTTTAACCCATTTGTCTTCGACGAGTGACATGCATTTCATTCAAGCCCGTCTAAACTATATTTACCTGACGACCTAAGGTGGTCTACTTAATCCCTTCAAATTCACGTAATGAACCTTCAAAATACTAATTTTGTAGTGAGTCATTTTAGCTAGGATACTCAAACATATTGTACTTTAACAGAAGCACCAAACTTGACACCGGGGTAATATTATAGGTAAATAAGCAGAGTTAGCTATTGGGTCACTGAACAACTGCCGTCCTTTCTCGCGGCGGCCATTTTTTGCGGCGGCCTTTTTCCAAAGTACCAGATCCAGGGCTCTGGCTGATGGCACAAGTTATCGTTAAATACAAAATTGAATTAACAAAAACACTAGTGCATCGTTCACTGGGCTGCTGTGGCTTACAGAAGATTAGCTGATTGGGTGCAATTACCTTGTGTGATAAGTGACTTCTCAAGGTAACTTCAACGCGGACATCCCGGTCTGGTTAGCTCTCTGACCTGGAAAGGTCTCCCGTTTTAGCACGACTGGTTGAGCCGCTTGTCACGCGCTTGCTCCTCATGCCCCAGGATGGTATCGCCAGTTGGCAACTGGTCAGGCAGGGCCGGTACGCAGACACCAGGAGACAGTTCTTGACTGTGTGGGTAAGCTACGATGCGTAGTCGGGACGCATATTCGTTATGATACACATACGTTATTACGCATATACGTCATGACGCAGGCATCATGCGGCCTTCTGGTGTTTGTGCATGATGAACAATATGCTAATAACGTGCTTTCTGTTAATCTACATGACTGAATGGATCGTCTTCATGATTCAAATATATTAATTTATTGCTTAGCATTGATTTAATCTGTGACATACAGAACCATTACTCTTGGGTCTAGTACGTTTTCAAAACCGTGGTTTCATAGTATGTGTTATTCTCACGGTTGATGGTAATTGTATGGTGCAATACCCTTCTTGTTATGCAGTGCTTGAGTGCAATGAACTGTAGAGCCAATCTACTTGCTATGCACTCACCACAGCTTCACTGGCGACTGATCCGTAATAAATGTACAATTCCTTTGAAAGCTGGCATGGAACAAAATTATTCAGCCGATCGTGAGTTGACACATTATAATCACACCACTGATCTACGGCTCATAGTTCAACTAAAAAGTTACTCTCACTCATGGTTTAACTGACAGGATTCGAGTCGCTTCACGCGCTCGCATTTAGCCCCGGCTGGGTGGGACAGTTGACAGCTGGCCCGATGAGGGAAATACTTTATTTAGCCTGAGGTGTACGCGGAAATTTTGCCCCTTCATGGGAAAAATAATTCCTTGCACTCGACTTTCGATCTCGTCAGAAGTGATTTTCCTTAGAACTTAACATCAGATTTCTTTTCCCATCACCGCTTAGTAATATATAGCTGGCACATGAACTGCCTGGGTGTCTAGTGGAAGGGAACAATCGCACGGTGAAAATATATGATACTACTGTATTACTAAGTGAATCGTTCTTTAGATTATGAATGGTTTGTGATTGAAAACTGCTCATTGTAAAACAGCATGACGTTTATTGCGTCGGTATAGCTTTTTTGTAGCGACTGAGATGCCTCAGATGCTCAGAAGCCAATAGTATTGGGCCGCTCTCGCTCGCTCCGAGTCTTCCATGCGCTGCTATATATATAACAGCTATCCTTCGCTCAGTGTTGCATCATTGCATGCAGAAAATTACGTCCGTTATTTCCTTGCATATTAACCCGTCCCGTCTCGGGGGTCTTCGACCGCTCCCCCTCAGGTTTTTCGCGGATAGCGGACGAACGGCGAGCGGCAGCGCGCCCAAATTTGGCATACCTTTTCCCATATCAACTTGACATGCTGATTCAAAATTTTTAGGTCAGGTCATCTAGGGTCAACGAGTTAGTCAAGGTCAAGTGAGGTCACCTCCAAAAAAGGTAAACCAGTCGTCACGCTTTAACGGATGCAGATATTTTAGTGAAACTTTCAGCGTTTGCTTATCTTTACGGATGCAACAAAACGTACGAGTGAATTTGTCATTTTTTTTTGTCGTTTTTAACTACATATAAATTTTGCGTATTTGCCAAATTGTAGTTCAAATACAGGATTCTGGCTAAAGTAAGCATTTTTTTGGGGGGAAAGTTGACTTCCAACAACGTTTCTCGGTCTGCTCTACACATTGGAAAAGGAAAATTAAAGAAAACTTGAAAACTCAAAAAATGTTAATTAAAAATAAATTGGGGTGGGGGAAACATCATAGCCCTGGTCGATTTCGCTATCCTTTTCTCATTCCAAATAATTTTTTCCATATATTCCCCAAAATGAACTCCCCAGAGTCAAAAACATAATGTAAGTCGTGAAAAGTCGTGAAAATCTAGCCCCCTGGTGTCGTCACTTTTGGGGGGAAAATGTTTTGGAGGATGGACTCGGACCCTCTCGTCGAGCGCTTTCCAATGACACCTCTTTCGTTTTCGTGCGATATTTAGTTTGGATTTTAGAGGGGGTCTTCAACCGCCCCCCCCGAGACGGGGTGGGAGGATTTGACCGAAAGACGGCGCGGGTTAATGACGTTTTATGTTGTACTCGTTTTGTATTCGTATGTTATCTGAGCTAATTCAACGCCTCTCTCCATAGCTGCATGACTTATCACACAATGTCCGTTGGTTGTTTGGTTATTTGGTTGGCAACCAACTAACGTAGGTTGTTCTGTGTCAACGGTGATTGAGTACATTAATAAGTGCAATTTATTGCCGCTTTTTTAATAATTGATGTTGTTGCAGGAGGGAAAAGCATTACACCAAAACAGTGGGGTAATATAGTGTATTGGCGATACCGCGTGCTTTGTGAAGGAGACGGAACCTAGTATGATAAAAACGCAAATCAAATGGTTCAATACACTCATGCAAACACACTCACACACACACACACACACACACACACACACACACACACACACACACACACACACACACACACACACACACACACACACACACACACACACAACAAAAAAAAATTATCACTATATATATATATATATATATATATATATATATATATATATATATATATATATATATATATATATTCACACACACATATGCACAAACACAGGTAATATATGCATGTCATTGGAT
This sequence comes from Imbricaverruca yamaguchii, assembly GCA_034440575.1. NCBI lineage: Eukaryota > Metazoa > Arthropoda > Thecostraca > Neoverrucidae > Imbricaverruca > Imbricaverruca yamaguchii. The sequence continues at coordinate 76,218 of JAOTOL010001653.1, read as the reverse complement.
CTGGCACACGATCCCGATTCCTGCAAATTAGTTTGTCATTGTTTCCGACAATTACCAGAAGTGCGGCATTGAAGTCCGTTCAGCCTTGGCCCACTGCAAATTCCCGGAATGCCGCTCGTACTGAACTTCACACTATTGATTTTGTGTGTGTAAATCTATAATGACTTCGGTATTGGACAATGTATTCCACTTGTCCCATGGGGTGTTATTTATGTCGTCCATCCTTCAATCCAACTTGCAAATTATGGCATGCTCCATCCTCAAATCATGAGAAGCGACTTAATGCAAAGAATGACAGCTAGGCCGATTGCATTTCATACTGAAGCAATGTGAACACAAATATTTTGATGGTAAGATAAGCTGGATGGTATCTGTATGAATACATATTTTAGCTTCACAGACATTTGAGCATCTCGCTTACCATACGGTACACATTATATACAATAACATAATAGTACACACCACACTATGAATGAAATTCCTGAATGAAACAGGTGTAATTTTGGCAAGCAACTAATCGGCTTGTCAATTAATCTGAGTTAAGCAAGCAACTGTTAAAATTGGGAATTCTCTCCTTATTTTGGGGCACGAGAATGTTTCAATGGCATCGTAAATCTCTCCACCCGTTTCGTTAAACCCCTTGCAACCGAGCTTCTTGCAGCCTTTCCAGCTTATTCTGTTTTGCTGTTCGAAATGCCTTGCGATTATTCTTTGACAGGAGTCCTGTGGTAGCTTGCTCAATGAGATGACGCAATCTTTCCTGCCAATAATTGCTGTGAAGGGACACAGCCTACGTTCCCAGTGGCCATACACAGTAAATGTTCACTGAATTACACTTCCGTGACCGATTATGCATACTACTCGTTAATGTCCGCTCCGGTTACGCACATTTTCAAGGTTTTGCTGCCCCAGATATCCGCTCGGACCATATTCTTCATCGGAAGCCGATCCAGCAATTGTCATTGGGCGCTTTGGGCTGGTGCGGGGCCATTGGCTGGTGCGGGGCTGGTGCGGGTCTTCGGATAAGTTTCACTACCGAACCGGAGTGCCTTGTTTTTGCTCTTCGGCAAAAACAAATCCATGGAGCGGAGATGGAGGGATGGAGTCGAGCATAAGCAAGGCGCGTCTTTTCCTACCAAGGGGGCGTCAATGCCAGGTTTCCTCTGGCTGAAGAGAAAATCCGTTGAGCGGGGCGATAGGTGTGCACTTGAGCCCCTCTCGGAAAAGTGCCTTTTCCGGGCCCGAGCGCCACAATCCATGGGGGCACGTACCCCAGCCCCTCTCTGTATCAGCTCCTGCTATTCACTAACGTGTGGTAGGAGTGTAGAAATTGTTGGCGTGTTTACCGTATGCCAACAATTTCCACTTCCATGACTACCACCTTCAAAATCACTTTACACCGCTGCTCAAAGTTTCACTCCGTCCAGAAGAACTGGTGCGAATTAGTGCCAAAACGGCAGGAAACCTGTTCAGGTAACACACCTGTGTATTTGAATTATCCGAGCTTACTAACCAAAAATAGGGGTAAGCAACAATCAGTGGTGAATCCGAATACATATTTGTGGAACCAGTACACCAACAAGAAACCTGTCATCTAAGGAATCAATAAATGACATATACGAATGCGACACTGATTTAACACGCGCACGTCACGGGGGGGGGCAGATATCTGCCCCCTCCGGTTTTCCTCACTTGTCGCGGAACGAATCGGGTTAGCAAGGCCAAACATCGCATAGATGTTCATTGGTCTTTTCCGCATATCCTTATACATTTTTAATCCTGGGTCGTCTCAGGTCAGGTCACCAGGTCAGGCGAAGTGACCCAACTACACGCGGAGTTCTAGGTGGCATACCTTCCACAATAATTGGGCGATTGATTTCAAACTTATAACATGTCATTATCTCATAAGAGAACATAATATGTATATAGGATTTTCTCGTAGCATTGATCTTAGGTGAGGGCGCGGCCATGGCTTCCCCATTATAGGGTTATGGTAAAATATACAAATGTTTCCTGGTTACATATTTGCACTCAGAATGATCTCACAACGGTTGTGGTATGTAGATGGGAGCTATGCTCAATGTTACCGCTGACATTTTTGCTCAGTGACCTCACCAATGCCTCTGAGGTCACCTGAGATTACTAAACGTTTATGCACATTATATCGCACTGCATTGAGCTAGAAGGCTGAAATTGCCGTCATTGTGCTTGTATCGCCAAGACGTGTCGGTTGGTGCATTGCATGACCTCCCTAGGCGGCTCATGACCTTGACCTGAGGTCATGACTTCATGACCTTGACCTGAGGACATGACTTCATGACCTTGATCTGAGGTCATGACTTCATGACCTTGACCTAAGTTTGGATTGACCTGACCTTAAATTACACCGCCTATTGTCGGTAGCGCATTTCGAGGCCTGTGGAATAGCGTTCGCCATTTGTTTCTATCTGTTACAGGTCCTGAGATATGTGTCAATATCTGAGTCCCACCTGATCCAGTGGAATTTGACCTATGATAGTCCAGTGACCAGAATGTTGACCTGAGCGAAGAAAATGTTCGAAACACTTTCGATTGAGCCCGTCACCAGCTATTCAAGCCGTTTTCCGTTTATCGCTAGCTAGCATAGTTCTAGAGATCTTATGGGGGAGACATCTGCCCCCCGGGCATGCGAAGTTGACGCGGACCTCCGAACATGCGAGTGTTGAAGGAACAAACAGCTGTTTATAGCAAAACACTCAAACGATTTTTGTGTGTGTAAAGTCTATCCAGCAACATTTCTTACCGACCATTTGCGTGACAGCTGACCTGCGTGGTCAGCTGTCACGTGGTAGAAGTGGTTTAGATGCTTCACTTCTTCACTTTCGTGGTCATGTCTCCGTCCGCGCCTCCCCCTCCCTCCCAACAGATCCACAGTGGCGGACAACTGTGTTCCTCAGCTGCCGACTGAGGAGTACCTCAAATCTCCGCTGGAGCCGGACCGGTGGTCGTACCGTGTGATAGATCAACTCGCCGACGAGTTCGGCTTCACTGCCCAGTACGTGCTAGCCAAGTCGGCCATCGGCGGGGTACCTGCGCCTGGAGACGGAGAGTGGAGCGGTCTCACTGGGCAGCTAATGCGGCGGGTGAGTCGCTACTGTCAGAGACCGTCACCACTGTCAGATACTGTCGTCACTGTCAGAGACTGTCGCCACTGTGAGAGACGGTCGCCACTGTCGGATACTGTCGCCACTGTCAGAGACTGTCGCCACTGTCGGATACTGTCGCCACTGGCAGATACTGTGTCGTCACTGTCGGAGACTGTCGTCACTGTCGGATACTGTCGCCACTGGCAGATACTGTGTCGTCACTGTCGGAGACTGTCGTCACTGTCGGATACTGTCGCCACTGGCAGATACTGTGTCGTCACTGTCGGATGCCCGATACTGTTCGTCTCGAACTGTCGTCACTGTCGGATACTGTCGCCACTGTCAGAGACTGTCGTCACTGTCGGATACTGTCGCCACTGGCAGATACTGTGTCGTCACTGTCGGAGACTGTCGTCACTGTCGGATACTGTCGCCACTGGCAGATACTGTGTCGTCACTGTCGGATACTGTCGCCACTGGCAGATACTGTGTCGTCACTGTCGGAGACTGTCGTCACTGTCGGATACTGTCGCCACTGTCAGATACTGTGTCGTCACTGTCGGATACTGTCGCCACTGTCAGAGACTGTCACCACTGTCAGAGACTGTCGCCACTGTCGGATACTGTCGCCACTGGCAGATACTGTGTCGTCACTGTCGGAGACTGTCGTCACTGTCAGAGACTGTCGCCACTGTCAGAGACTGTCGCCACTGTCAGAGACTGTCGCCACTGTCTCACGAGGAATCAGTCAGACGGGCGAGTCGCTGGTCAGACACTGAGCTGGCCTCACCGGGCAACTCGACAGGCGATCACCGAACCTGAAAAGTCAGAACTTCACGCTGCTTACTGGCCACCTTTCCCCGCTAATTGGCAAGATTCCCTTCCTCATTGATTACAGCTCACCTTTCTCATTAATCAGCTCATCTGTTGAGCATCACCTCACTACCGAAACCCGGGTTCCATCCTGTGCTGTATTCGTCCTCTCCTGAAGGCCTGAGATGCCAGCTTTATACCTTCGACAAAGTGAAGCGGAGAGAGCAACATCTCGCTGAGTCAGTTCACGGAACGACCTGTCTCGTGCTCTACAACTGCTGGTGCCACACATCCCCCATCGCTTCGGTTGAATCAGAATGACAGAAGAAAGAGTGCAAATAATTCGTCAATCATTCGAACCTGCGAGATATGTTACTCTGTCCTGCTGTCGTTATATCCACAGCGCAAACTTTACAGTCTGGATAACCTTAATTCCTCATCAAGGACGCAGCCAGGATTTTCAGGGGGCCAGCCCCTCCCGCAAGCCGTGAGGTGACGTCGGCGTCCTGAACTCTGTCGACACACCTGTCACAGGAGGTGGACATGACGGGCAGCTTCCTCGGCGCCTACGGCCAACGCATCAACCTGGTGTCGTTCGGCAAGATCATCAGCTATTCGCAGATCGGCCTGCTGATCCGGAAGCCACCCGCCATAACCCGGAACGACTCGCTGCTGGCGCCATTCAGCCCCTGGGTATGGACGCTCGGACTGTGCAGAGAAAGCACAGCTGACATCAACTTCCCAGCTGAAGGGCCGTGGCTGCTCCTTCTAAGGCATCCGTAAGAGTCACTTTGCACTCGTCTAGGAGCCAAACCACATCCTCTGGGACTCGCTGCCGGTTAAAATTGTGCACTCCTTCAACTGCCATAGGTGTTGCCAAAGAAAACGTCATCCAGTTTTACGTCGCTCACATGCTGCACACATGGTTTAAAATAAAATATCAGCATCATCAACATATGTTTCCAAAGAGGCTTGAAGTTCACAGCTCCCGGTTTCAAATTGGAAGTCACGATGTTTTGCGTCATATTAAATGAACCCACAGAACAAACGATTATATACAAGCATTTCAGAAAAAATATGCAATTACGACTTCATTGAAATGACCCATCCTCTAGAAACACGTGAAAACGCGGCAAGATCCACAGTTTCTAAACATAGGAAAGGAAAAGAAAACAAATGCTCTGGGGTGGTTCCTGGTGAACCAGTCACCTCCTGAGGGGAGGGGGATGGGCGAAAGCACTCACATTCTCTTCCGACGAAACCGCCACCTGCCATAAACACGCACCCTCTAAATCCCCTCCCCCCCGACGAAGCCATCTGGAATCGTCCTAAACCGCCAAACCATTTTACCAGCCCATAGGAAGAGAAGAGCGGACTCCACACAGCACTCATATTTTCGACGGGTATCCCATAAACGGGCGGGGATATTGTATTTCAATTATGCGACGTTGTCAGTAATGTAAGTGTACATTGCATGCAATTCGTATTCAATCCGGTGGCAAATATGTGAACTGCGGGGGCACAAAGTCGGCCGACATGCTTACGGGGCTACTGGGGCACAAATCGACATGCTACGGGGGCACAAAGTCGACATGCTACGGGGGCACAAAGTCGACATGCTACGGGGGCACAAAGTCGACATGCTACGGGGGCACAAAGTCGACATGCTACGGGGGCACAAAGTCGACATGCTACGGGGGCACAAAGTCGGCCGACATGCTTCCGGTCGGCTGCCACAAGGGTTTCGTTGGGGCGGTGGCGCGCTGGCCCAGTCCCCAGCAGCCAAGAGTCAGCTGTTTAACATGCTGTCAGTAGTGTGATTGTGACGTCTGTTGCAGGTGTGGGGTATGGTTGCGGCGTCTGTTGCAGGTGCGGGTTATTATTGCGGTGTATGTTGCAGGTGTGGGGTATGGTTGCGGCGTCTGTTGTAGGCATGGGTTATTATTGCGGTGTATGTTGCAGGTGTGAAGTATGACGGTAGGGTCTGTTGGAGGTGTGGGCTATGGTTGCGGCGTCTGTTGCAGGTGTGAGTTATGGCTATGGGGACTGTTGTAGGTGTGTGCTATGGCTGAGACGTCTGTTGCAGGCCTGGGTTATGGTTGCGGCATCTGTTTCAAACGTGGGTTATGGTTGCGGTGTCTGTTGCAGGTGTGGGTTATTATTGCGGTGTCTGTTGCAGGTGTGGGTTATGGTTGCGGTGTCCGTTGCAGGTGTGGGTTATGGTTGCGGTGTCTGTTGCAGGTGTGGGTTATTATTGCGGTGTCTGTTGCAGGTGTGGGCTATTATTGCGGCGTCTGTTACAGGTGTGGGTTACGGTTGTGACGCCTGTTGCAGATGTGGGTTATGGCTGTGGTGTCTGTTGCAGGTGTGGCGGGTCATCCTGTTCTCGCTGGTGGCCATGGGGCCGGTGATCTGGGTCATTATCCGGTTCCGAGTGTGGCTGATACCGGGCGAACGCCACCTGAGCAGCAGCATTTCGCTCGCGTCATGCGTCTGGTTCGTGTTCAGCGGCCTGATGAAGCAGGGCTCCATCCTGAATCCCATCGCAGGTGAGCCGCACCGTCGCCGCTCGGGCTGCGGTTCAGGTCAGGTCGGATCAGGTCGGGTCAGGTCAGGCCAGTCGCGGCATCCGGGAACGGCCAGAGCCGTGTCGAGGACCGGCCACGCCCGGCACCGCTGTGATGCGGGCCATTCACAGGCGTCACTACTGCGGCTCACTTCAGCCTGATGTCGCTCCAGCTCAGGTACGCCTGGTGATACTGCAGCCAAGTTACGCCTGGTGCTGCTGTAGTCCAGGTACGCCTGTCAGTGCTGCAGTCAAGGTACGCCTGGTGCTGCTGTAGTTCAGGTACGCCTGGTAAATGCTGCAGCCAAGTTACGCCTGGTGCCGCTATATTCAAGGTACTCCTGGTAGTACTGCTACCAAGTTATGGCTGGTGCCGTAACAGCCCAGGTGCGCCTGGTAGTTCTGCTACCAAGTTACGCCGAGTGCCGCTATAGTCCAGGTACGCCTGGTGATACTGCAGCCAAGTTACGCCCGGTGCCAGTAGGTGGGTCAGTTGTATGCCTACCAGATGTGCCAAAAGCCAACCATAGGGCACAGTTTGGGGCAACAGACGCCACAACCATAACCCACACCTGCAACATGCACCACAGCAATGTCCCATACCTGCAATAACGCCACAATCATAATCCACATAGCCCACATAAAGCATAGCCTGCAACAGACGCCAGCACGCACAGGTCAACCGAGGTCACTCCGGTTCCATGTAGTTGTCGCATGTCAGGAGAGTGTGTTGTCAAGTCAAGTCGGTTCGGTCAAGTCAATTCGTCGGTCACGGTCGTCAGGAGCATGAGGTCAGTGGAATTTCCCTGTCGTAATGTCCACAAATTTTCCGGCAGCAGGAGGCCATTTATAGCGTACAGTACGGCACTTAAAAACCGGCGCCAGGAGCAAGTGTTCGCTATCGCTCCACGCGGCTTTCGAAGGTGCACAGCTAAGCTGCTTTTGCTACGAACGCCCTGCGTGCGATGAGCCATCAACAGGATTAAATATGACTGCAATAAACCGATACGCCATGCCCATAACACACGGCTGCGGAGTCTGTACCCGATGCCAAATAAGGTGTGCCCTTGGCTTGCCTAGCCACGACCGCAGCAGTCGGGCCTGCTGACTGGATTTATACCTCGACCGTGACGCCGGTTTGTGTGATGGACGGCCGGGGGGCGGCCAATGCGATGGCCGGCCTGCGGTGAGCTCGCGGCCCCATCGGTGCCGGTGTGCACGCGATGTGGATGCGGTGGACGATGAGCGATGTGGCCGGTCACGCCGAGGTCCACCAGCCGGCCACGTCCGACCGGTGCCGCAGACTCGTCGCGACTGCTGTTCGCCACGTGGTGGATGTTCAACACCCTGCTGGCCGCCTTCTACACGGCCAACCTGACCGCCTACATGGCCCTGTCCGCGCCGAAGATGCCGCTGAGGAGCCTGCAGGACCTGCGCGGGGGAGAGCTGTTCTGGATGGCGCCCGCAGGTGGGTGGCGGAGCAGAGGTGAGAGTGGTGGCAGAGCAGAGGTGACAGTGATGGCAGAGCAGAGGTGACTGGTGGCAGAGCAAATATGACAGTGGTGGCAGAGCAGAGGTGAGAGTGGTGGCAGAGCAGAGGTGAGAGTGGTGGCAGAGCAGAGGTGAGAGTGGTGGCAGAGCAGAGGTGAGAGTGGTGGCAGAGCAGAGGCCGGCGGTGAGAGCCGAGCCCACGGCACAGCCACCACAAAGACCCTTCAGCAGGCCAATCGTTACCATCAAACTCTTATCACGGTGTAAAACACGGTACAAGTGCAATGCATGGCAAAGCAAGTCCAATTGCGGAGCATGTAATGCGCCTGTATTATTGAAGGCCACTTGATGGAGAACAAGACTGCCGTTTTGGAGCTAATTATCTGTCCCTAAATAATGTGACCTGTTATCTATGAAGTGGCAGTCTTTCGGTCAACCACGCGGAATCAAAGACGTCCAGTTAAGCCATTTATGACATGTACCTTTCTCGCAAATTCAGAGTGGAGCAAAAGGAACACTGATGCGCAACCATGCAACAATGGCGATAGTACTTACTCATGATGATCGATGGTGGCGTGCAGCAGTGGTATGATTAGCTTCACTGCAGCTCAAAACTAGCCAAGAGCGTAACATGGCGGACATTTTGGAGTATGCTGAAAAGGACAGGTGAGTTTACTACACTCGTTGTACATACCCTTCCCAGGTTCGATTTGCGGCAGTTCATAGTCAGAAGCACGATTAATAGATGTCAGATTAATGAAGCGAATTATTCATATGATTTTTCATACGATTCTTCGATTGTACATATAAATGAACTATGTGTTCACATGTACATGAGGTGAGCCCTGCTATCACCAGACGTATACAGCCTGGCTGGGACGATGTTTTTAAGCTGGTAAAGGCCAAGTATAAGCTTGAGCAGCTTCGTCTCCACCAACCTCTACACAACTGCACACAGCATGTGCTAAGATTATCCACCTTTGGTTAGGCAGACGTACCGCTGGTAGAGCGGGCGCTCACCGCTGCTGCATAGGCCTGTGTCTCTACTTAGCGCAGCGCAGCCACTTAGCTCAGAACTATTACACTCATGAGTATCTCAGCTGCACTGTGTTGCGTGTTCCAGGAGGCAGCATTCAGTTGTTCGTGGAGAGCTCAGAGACACTGACACTGCTAAAAAGCCGCGGCCGCGGTGATTATGTGAGCTCGAACAAGTCAACATACGTGGTCAGCAAAGTGCGCAGCGGAGGTCAGTAGTGGGTGTCTCGGGGTCGGTAGTGGTTGTCTGGGTGTCAGTAGTGGGTGTCTCGGGGTCAGTAGTGGGTGTCTGGGGTGTCAGTAGTTGGTGTCCAGGTTGTCAGTAGTGGGTGTCTTGGGGGTCAGTAGTGGGTATCTGGGGGTCAGTAGTGGGTGGCTGTGGGTCAGCAGTGGTTGTCTGGGGGTCAGTAGTGGGTATCTGGGGGTCAGTAATGGGTGGCTGGGGGTCAGTAGTGTGGGTCAAATGGTGTCAGAAGTGGTTGTACAAAGGTCAGTGGGAGTGTCCGGGAAGTCGGTGATGTTTGTTTGGGAGGTCTTTGGAAAGGGTCCTGGGATCAGTACTGGATGACCGGTAGGTCAATGGGGGTGTCTAGGAGGTCAGTGTGGGTATCCGGAGGACAAGTGAAGGGAGCGTCCAAGATATCATAAATGGGTGCCCGAGAGGTCAGCAGTGAGCGTCCTGGGATCAGTGTCGGGTGTCCGGAAGGTCAATTGGTGTATCTAGGTCAGCGGAGGTGTGCGTAAGGTTAGCGGGAGTATTCTGGAGGTCAGAAATGGATGTCCGAGAGGTATGTGATGGACATATCACCTTTTCAAAGATACAAAACACCTTTCATGGGTGTCCTTGTGCCCTTGGAAAAGTGATAGCGAACAAATATGGCATCATGAGAATTTGAATAATGTCGGTTAGCTTTGATGATTTGACCCACCACCGACCGGATGGCTGTGATGTTTGCTGTGTCTACGGTGGCTGCGTTGGACCGCCCCCCCCCCCTCCCCCCCCCTCCCAGTCGCCCGATCGGTGGTCCGTCGCGACGCCCTGACGAGGGGACTCCCCCTCCAACCCCCTCCAACGAGATGAACCCATGTCTCGCCCAGCATACTCTTGTCCCGGGCCATCCCGGCCGCGAGCTGATGCTAAGGCCGCTGCTTCATGATAATACGGGATGCCCTTGGCCATCTCACACCGTGTTGATGCTGCAGCCGCTGCTTCATGATAATACGGGATATCCCTGGCCATCTCACACCGTGTTGATGCTGCGACTGCTGCTTCATGATAATACGGGATGTTCCTGACCATCTCACTCCGTGTTGACGCTGCGATTGCTGCCCTATGAGAGTACGGGATGTCCTGGGCCATCCCGGCAACATGCTGATGCTACGGCTGCTGTTCTATTAGAATACCGGGCCAGTTTTACGAGGCGGATCGTTGCCACATTGCCACATCGACACGTGTTGCTGGCGTTGTGCGAGACCAAACCTGCCACACCCCACCTTCAGGGCATGTCTACATCGACGAGGTATCCAAGCTAAACGCGTTGATGATGCAAGATTACCACGCCAACAACCGGACGTGTCACATGCTCGTGATAAAGCTGTGGGACACTTACATCAAGAAGGCTCTGGCCGTGCCCCGGCAGGTCGCCCATCAACGACGTCCTCGACCCGTAGTAAGTTGTCCGTCTGTCATGACCAGTTCGCTGTTTGTGCCGATGACGTTGGGAAGGTCCCAGTTGTGTACCGTCCCAGTGTACTGGTATTCGCTTCAGGCTGGATGAAGGATTCATTCGGTGTCGGCGAAGCCCGCATCGAAATAGCAACCTATGTGATGTGCGCAAAAGGACGTCGGAATGTAGTCATCACACAAATAACCAATTCACGGGAACCAATTGTTACACCGCTAAATGTTATCATAGCTGAATGCTATATATTTTCAAGAAGTCTATTCAGTGGATCGCACTTCGGCCCCAGAAGTTTCAATGATACTTTTTTCTTCTCATTTATGCTGAATTATAACAGCGCTGTGCGCTGATGCACCTATCCTGCGTGTATGCCACATACTCAGATGTACTCTGCGCCAGCCACACTGCAAATTTATCCAGGCGGTTTTGAGTCGACTTGGGGATGTGTGAATGTACATATTAATTTTAATGACCGGTAATTTTCAACAAAAATAACTCATCTATTCTTTGAAAGATTGTTACCTGAGATCGATATTATTAAGCTACTCTCCCCATACAATGTTTCTTTTCATCATGAATAGGTTTCCTGATCCAAATAGGCCACCTTTGAAGGCCACGATTCCGTTAGTCCACTAGACCCGCTAGTGGCCAGACAGTGAAGGAGAACGCGCATATGTCAGAATGTCCGGTGACCACAATGTCCAACACGTACAACCGCATCATACAACATAATGTCCGGATGACTAAATGTCAATGCTACACAAAGTCCAAAGACCTGCATCGGGTCCCATGCATTTTTCTACACATTTGTACACTGCAAGAGGTTACCGAATGTGATCAAAACGTTCAGACGCCACCATGTCCAGCATCTAAGACAGAAGGATGCGGCATGGTGTCCAGATGACAAAATGTTCAGAGCACACAATGTCCAGGAGCCTCCATTGGCTCCGGTGCGTTTCTCTGCACATTCTGCAGGGGATATTCGATTGGTGCCGGACAACAGTTAGTACCGGACACCTCAATTTCTCCACATTGGCAAACCTGCCGAGATGTGTAGAAATATATTTAGCGTCACAACACAGACGAAGCTACAGTGAAGGTTCAGTTGCATCGAAGTCTAAAGTTGGAAACGTTAAAAACTTGTCATCATTTTCAAAGACTGACCTATCAGCCACACAACCGGGCATCAAGCGAAATAGATTACGAGAGTGAAGGAGGAAGATGAGGCGCCCGCAAGAGTCCCCCAAGGCGTCGGTGCAGTAAGCTCGCTTGGGCACCAGGTCCAACGTGAAGGGTCCCTGGACCGATGAATGCGGACCAAATTAACGGAAATGGACCCGGGCCGATGATGGGATCCTGAGTAAATGGAGAGAGCCCGCAAGAAGGTGTTAAGTGCCCTGAGCTGGGCCAACGTGAAGGGAATCCAAATCAATGGAGGCTATCCTGGATCCATGGAAGGGCACCCTGATTGATGTAGCGGGCCCGAACCGATATGAAGGGCCCCTAGCTGACGGTGGGATCCAAGCCGAAGAAAGAGACCTTGACCTAATGGAGAGGGCCCAAACATTTGAAAATGCAGACCTCCGACCTGCCTGCAAATACCATGGACCATGAAAGAGGGCCTCTGAGACGATAGAGGGTGATCATGTTTCCTGAGAGGACCTCGGGCCGTCCGAAAGGACCCTTGGGCTATCGGATAGAGTCCATACTCTAAAACGGCCACTTGTCTGACAGAGGGAACCAAGTTATCAAGAGGGACTGTGGCCCGACAGAGGAAGTTCTGGATCACGAAGGATGGCCCCTGTGCCGACCCCTATCAGCAGTGGGGCCTTGGTCCGTCAGAGAGGGCCCAGATTCGGCAATGAGGGCCGCTGGGTCGACGGATGGGCCAAAGCCTCACATGGGCCCCTTGTGTGATCGATTAGGCCCAACTGTTTGGAGATGGGCCTCCGACAGTGCGGAGAGTGTCCTGAGCCGTGGAAGAAGGCCCCTGAGGCCAACGGAGGGGCCCCGGGTCGGACGTGCAGGCCCACTGGATCGGCTTTGGCTCACGCTGATGGAGAGGAGCTTAGAGCGGGCCTCAGCGGGCCTCACACTGATGAAGAGACTCCTTAACTACGAAGACTGTCCGAGCCAAAGCGGAGGGTCCCCTGCTACTCAAAGGGCCTCTAAGCCCATGGAGGGACTCGTGCTCAAGCAGTGGCGTATCCAAGGGGTGGAGAGGAAACCGCTCCATGGCGTGCCCCATGGAGACCTCCAGACGACCTCCTTCAGGAACCCGCAAGGGATCCTCAAGACGTAGAGCCAGATACATAACCGAGGAAAAATCATAGCCCATCCAACAGTTTGTGTGGAAAGGGCCCTTGAATCTCGGAGACATCCACCATGAGGCCTGACGCGAACCGCAAAGACAAAAGAGAGAGAGAGAAGAGAGAGCCGAGGTGAGAGCTAGACAGGCTTATTGACGACTGTGATGGGTCCATGAAAGCGGGAGAGGGGTCTGCGGGAAGAAATGGGTCTCTGAACCTCAGACAAGGCTGACCTGGGATTCCCCTAAGTATGCGAATGACTCACAATGGATGGACAACTCTGAGAGCCAACAAGATTCGCTGTCCGCTGGCGATTACTGTGAGGGATGCCGTACCGGGGGTCAACCTCAGAGCTTAGAATGTGCCCGAAACAAAACAGAAAAAAACTGTCGAAAACAGGGAAGGGCTGCTAGCAGCCTGAGAGCACACTTAATGGTTAACAGAGCCCATTGAGAGCAAAGGGAGTCCGTGAGGCTAACGATAGCTGTGAGGAATACTGAGAGCCAGCCTCAGATCCAGAAAGTCCTTGCAGCAACCAATACTGTCAACGACTGGGAATTGATCATTACAGCTGGAGATGGAGAGGGCCCCTAGCCATTGAAGACCATTGAAAACAGTCGCTGAGCGCTAGAGAGGACTGAATTGGACTGGACTGTCCAAGATACTTGGAAGGGGTCCCGATCAAAAGAACAGGGCACCATGAGATCCAAAGAGAGTCCGTAAGGGCTAGCGATGGCTGTGAGGAATAGTGAAGGCCAGTTTCGGAGCTATGCTTTCCTTGATGGCCTGAAAGGGCCGTCGAAGACTGGAAAGGGCCCATGAAAATTAGAATTGACGTGACTGTGATGCTTCTGAGGCTTGAGAGGAACCCTGAGGGCTGCAAAGGAGAGTTCCAGGAGCTAAGGAGAGTTCCAGGAGCAAGCGATGTTTGTTGGAAATCGGGAATAGGTCTGCAGCGGAGCTGCAGGTTGTCCCTAAGATCCAGCCAAGTTTGTCGAGGACGGGGAATAGACCATGGAAGTTGGAAATGGTTCCTGACAGTTGAATAGGGCCCCTGGGAGCCGGCCAGGACTGGACTGGGATGCCCGCGAGCTCTCACTTGTAACGCTGATGCAGTGCTGAGACTGTACCTAGACTATAATGTTGACGCTGTGCTGACAGTATACCTAACCTGTAGCGCCAACACCTTGTTCACAGTACATCTAAACTGTACCGCTGATGCCGTGCCGACAGTGTACCTGACTTGTGACGCTGGCGTACGCCGACAGCATTCACCGGCTCATGCTGACCGGCATCGCCAACAAGTGGATGAGGGACGCCGCCGTCGATGCCGCGCCCTGCGACGCGCCCAAGAGCATCCAGGGCACCAAGCTGAACAACGCGGAGCTGCGCATGATCTACTACGTCCTGCTCGTGGCCTACGGGGCGGGCGGCGTGCTGCTGCTGCTGGAGCTGGCGCTGGCGCGCGTGCGGCGCCAGTGCTGCGGCGGCGCCGGCGCTGCTGCTCGCGCTCCCGCGCTCTCGACTGTGGACCGCGTCCTGCAGCAGGCAGGCGGCGGCGGGAGATGGTGGCGACCGGCGATCGAGGCGACCGGCCCGGCGGTCGCCTGGTCTGGCGTGTTCCACGGCTCGCGCGCCACGCCGACCACCCAGACGGCGCCGCCGCCGTCGCCGGCCGGCGCGGTCCGCTCCGATGCCGACGTGCTGCGGCACATGCGCCAGAGCATCCGGCCGGTGAACGGGCGGCCGTACATGTTCCTGCGCGACGGCGACTCCGTCAGAGCGGTGCCAGTCACGGAGAGCGCGAACGACGTGATCGAGCGCGTCTTTCGCCGGCTGAAGCGGCAGCCGCCGGCCGGCTGACCTGCGAGGCGGTCCGATGCCGGCTTGCACGACGACCGCGACATCAGCGAGCGGCAGCTACGCAGCCGCTGTTGAGGAGCAGGCTACGGCGGATGTCTGCAGGACCGCCACACCGTCGTCAAGCGGTAGCCACGCAGCCGCTCGTGACGACATCCGACAGCGCTTCACACGGCGTCCGTGACCTGCGGGTGTGTCGTGTGTCAGTCCGTGACCTGTGGCTCGGTCGTGTGTCAGCACGCCAGCGGCGGACCGGCGTGTCGTGCCAAGTCTGTGGTCGTGCGGTGACGCAGCAGGCGGCAGACCGGAGGCGTCCCAGTAATGAGCCACTATCTCCACACGGCGCCTCCCACCTAAAGCAACTCAAGAAGGCTCTACCTGCACCGGCCGTGGCCAGATTCCACTCTGCCGCAGGGTAGTGACCTGTGAGATTAAAGTAACACTGTTACTGGTGCATAGGCACCGGGGATGACCGGGCGTTCACTAGAGTTGCTACAGGTCAACGGATGTCCATGGGAGTTGCTACAGATGCTATCAAACTCTATCCTGGTTCAGTCAGGTGAGGTCGCGATGCATTGATGTCGTGATGGTTAGGGTGCATCACACTCCCCACTTCTCAACTTTTTGTGGAAATTGAACTAGCTTGAAGTATGCCTGTGTTCCGCCGCATCCAAGAAGAAAACTGTAACATATTATGGAAATTGGATTAGGCTTATACCCACCACCATGACCTTGCAGTTTGATACTTTTGATTTTCCCCAGTGTTCAAGCGGAGTTCATGAGACACGCCTAGCGTTTTGAATTCAAGCGCAGCGAACAAGCGGCGTATAGCTGGGGACCACACATCTCTTTCGATATCACACTTGATCCCTTGCTGCTGACGGGTTACCATTGGTATCAGATCGAGCGCAGGATGGTGTAAAATCGATACTTTTTGGAATGACTTGTAAATGTATGTCGATGTATTGTCTGCATTGGAGTACAACAACTATCGTGGTATTTCTTGCTTCATTGCGAGTCTGTATGTGTGTAGAATGTCCATCTGAGACTCATAGGCAAGGTGACATGAATGTTGGGATTTTCCTCAATATTTGTATTGATGTTGTGAACTTATAAGCTCTTATTTTTCCAGAATAATATTATACGCTAAATCCACATGGGCGATTGGAAGATATCCTTCGGTAGTTATTGCCTCCTCCACCTAAAATATAAATTAATCTCCACCTGAAACAGCATCATACTTGTGCTTTCCCTCGAAAAACTCGCCTTTATTCCATGGCCGCGCTGTATCAAAACACCGCGGGAAAGATCAACCCGATGGAGAGCACGAATAAGCGAGTGTGACTACACTCTCCCGCCGAATGTCGCCCATGCAAAAACAAGGTTTTTTTAAATGGTTTGACGAAGGGTTGTACCCGAATATACACTAAGAACAAGTAACTTTCGACTGCTTTTTTTCTTCTTCAAATCATCGTGGAAAGGTCATCATAGGATACGGATGACATAATATGCTCCTCGCCAGAGCGCTAAATGATTTATAAGGCTGTTAGAACATGACGGATACAGTCGCGGCGGTGATGGCAGTGCGTAATCAGAGCAGGTGTCCAAGCAGAAAGGCAACGATCTTTGTGTAGATATTGGCAACGATCTGAAGAGTACACAGTTATCATCGATATACACTATTAGTAAGGCAACATAAAGTGCAGCGATTAGGTCGGTGGTGTATTCAACCAGGCAGATGGGCGAGGGCATCGATCGATGAGCTGATGCCCGGCCGCTGCGGCTGTGGCGTCGGTAGCGAACCACACGTCGTGACCATGGATCCAGGTGTCGTAGTCACCTCGGGTGACGCACCACGGATGAGCGAGATGTGATGGGTTCGGTGCGGCATCAGCGGATGTTCTGCCGGGCTTCGATGACGAATTGCAAGTGGAGTTTGGCCGTCCATCGCGCGAAGCTCGGCAGCCCCGTCACCTACTGGGCCGGCCTGTGGGAGAGGATGAGGGCGATGTGGAGTTAGGAGGGGAGTCGGGCCTGAGTGGGAAGGGGAACCGCGAGGGGCCCAGGTCTAAGTGGAGTTGAAACCCCAAGTACTGGAAGGAAGTGGCGGGCTTAAGGACCGGCTTCCGCTTGTTAATGATGAGTTGCCACTCACAAAATATGGCCGGCATGCATGTAGAAGGGAGGGAGGGGGATGAGTGACGGCGTTGCATCGAATGTCGTCGAAAAAAAGGTATCGGGTGACGACGGGATTACCAGAAGGTTGACCACGGGATTACTAGTTGCAACAGGGTCGAGCAGCTTGTCGCCGCTGGGACGATCTGAATTGTCGGACTCATCCGATTCAGACAAGCCCGGCGCACCATCAGGCTCCAGCGGATCTGAATGAGATACTAAGAAAGGCTAAATAGTCCACATCTGACCTTTCGTGGGCTCGGCAGCGGAGGTGACCAAGTCGGACGCGAAGTGTTCCAGCTTCCAACAGGGACTGGACACGAAAACGTGCGGAACCTCGTTCCACGTAGAGACCAAAGTCAGGGGAGGGGCAGGAGACTCAACCGAAAATCAGTCAGGAGCATCCACCAACGCAGGACGATGGTGTGGGGACACGCCCGGCCCAAAGACGGGGATACGTCTGCGTTACCAACACGTCAAGGAAGTGTACTGCTTGAGGGCCATGAAGGCGGATGCTGCGGGCAGCTCCAGAAGGCGGTCGAGGTCAACAACAAGGTCGCCTAGTGGGTCCGCCGGCGGAGCAGCGGGTAGCAATATTGGGGAGGTCACGGAAGCGGCAAGACCCGCGGTCGGTGCCTCTGGGAGCAGCCCAAGAATCTCGGGTGAAGAGTCAGAGTCGCTTGGGATGGCGAGGCCATCCAAGCAGACCTTGAAGTGCCGTAACAGGTGCTATCGACTTAGTATCGGCGGTCGCGACCCGAGATGGCGACGAGACGCCGTATCCCAGCTCAGGAAGAGGTCGTCGCCGAGCAGTAGTCGGAGAGAGCTAGTGACGAACTCTTGTAAGTGATAATGCTCATTACCTACATCAGCCCAACAACATTGCTAATATTCCGTAATGATCTCCACAGCAAATAACCTTTTCCCTTACCTTAATTTATTTGTTATATATATATATATTGACAGTTCATTGGCGTATAGATTCTCATGCGGCAATATGGTTAGTGCTAGACTTACGTTCGTAGAATGTTGTAAACGGAAGAAAATGAAAGTCGAAATTGTCGTTTGCGAATATTTGATCAGTTTAAAGATTCAAACCTTGGCACAACCTGGCCCTTATCTCGTCATTAGGAATGACCAGTTCATATGATCAACGCCCTCGGTGTATGAGATAGCTGGCTCCCATGTACGCTGAGTTAATGCAGACTGTAGATGCATTTCCAAACATTTTACAAATTAATCCATTTCAACACAAAATGGTCAAGTGACAGGACCAAAGAGGTGAACCGAATCATTGGTTCTAACAGGCCACGCTGGAGGTCAAAATGGCATTTGATAATCAGCTAAGGCGTAGTATTGATACTGGTGCTAGGTTGACTTTTCTACGATGGTTCAATTCGAAGCGACTTAGCTGTCACACCAGCTCACCTTGGACACTGGGGAAAATACAAATATTTATAATAGAAGTTGATGACGATGGATGTAAACCCAACGCCAATTCCACAATATTGTATATTATTCGAGGTGAATCAGACATAATACATTACGATTAGAAGCTAATTGGATTTCACACCTTGGAGCAATTGATGCATTCTACGGCTAGTGCATCATGCTGACAACATAGATCAGACAAATCGTGCAATTATGATGTACTTCCGTGAACACTGACGTGGGAACGTGAGCCATGGGATAGCGGGCGAGAACATGCGAATATCAAAAGCGTTTGGATGTTGTTATGCGATTGCAGGATGCCGCTGTATTTGTGCGCAACCGCTTCACGTCTACACAGTGTATGGGTTTATTTCGCTTCAGTGTTGCAGTGAAAAAGTCGGCCGCCTAATAATTCGGCGATCACTCCAGCAATTGCAGTTTTGCACCATGCGCAAGCGCAGTGACCATACGTAGTGACACACAGTGACGCACAGTGACGCACAGTGACGCGCGGTGACGCATGGTGACGCAAGATGACGCACAGTGACGCATAGTGACGCACAGTGACGTACAGTGACACACGGTGACGCACGGTGACGTACAATGACGCACGGTGACGCATAGTAACGCATGGTGACGTAAAGTAATGTACAATGACGCACAGTGACACACAGTGACGCACAGTGACGCACAGTGATGCACAGTGACGCGCAGTGACGCACAGTGACGCACAGTGACGCACAGTGACGCACAGTGACACCCAGTGACGTACAGTGACACCCAGTGACGTACTGTGACGCACAGTGACGCACAGTAACGCACAGTGACGCGCAGTGACGTACAGTGACGTACAGCGATGTACAGTGACAGGTGACGCCAGGTGACGCACAGTAACGCATAGCAACTGCAGAATTGATACAGACGTGTGTTAATTGCTCCCCGATGTACATGAATGATCGAGAATGTCATCATTGTATCTTGTTCATTAACATGATTTAAAATTAGGCTGCCACAACAAGCTGAGCGGCCTTGATCGGTAACCGGAAATAGATAGTAGCATGTGCTTTCGGTAATTTCCACCTCCATTTATTTCGACGTCATGAGATTATAATTCTTGCTTGTGTGCGAAGGAAGTACGTTAGATCCTGCCCAGTCTTGCGCAAGGTGAAGGTAAGAGAATATTATACTCTGATATTATATTATATTTTACTTCTGTACAGTATTATGTATTATAATCTGGTTAGAGTTTGCGCAGTGACAATCGTGAAGAATATTTCAGGTGAGTTTCACTCGAGATGTCAATCCAATGTCCTACATTTCAGTTGCAACATGCTTACTAACAATGGGAGAAGCTATCTCTGTTCACGTCTAAGACTATTAATAAGACAGTGCACCAAGATCAGCGTCGAAAATAAACTGCAAGCTGGATGTCAATCGGCAGCTACCTCATCACGATTCCGCCAGAGTATGTCTGGCTGTTCAGATTTCATCCGTACGGCGACGGACTGGCACGGACACGCTCGCGCATATACGGACAGACGCCTGGAAAGAGAGGGACGGACGTCCACACAGAGACAGACGGACGTCTGGACAGACATGGACGGACGTCTGCACAGCCACGGACGGACGTCTGCACAGACACGGACGGACGTCTGCACAGAGACGGACGGACTCCCACACAGACACGGACGGACGTCTGCACAGAGACGGACGCACGTCTGCACAGACACGGATGGACGTCTGCACAGAGACGGACGCACGTCTGCACAGAGACGGACGGACGTCTGCACAGACACGGACGGACGTCTGCACAGAGACGGACGCACATCTGCACAGACGCGGATGGACGTCCGCACGGAGACGGACGCACGTCTGCACAGAGACAGGTGCGCCCGCAGCAGACGACGCAGTCAGCTGAGCCGACAGCGCAGTCAGCTGAGCCGACCATAGCCTGCCGTGATATTTATGCGGCCGGTTTTGCTGCGTCACGATGACTTTGCGGCCTGCCAGGAACTGCTGCGGTTCTGAGCCCACCACGAAGTACGACACCGCGCTAACGCCAGCTGGCGTTCAGGGATACGGGCGCAACTGTTGATCGCTGTCGACCTGCAAAGGATTCATATAACAAGGGTGACGGACCGGTGGGCTAGATCTCATGGGATGGATCTCGCAGGATTATTTCGCCCATGCACCACACCAAACCGCGGTTAGGGATGTGTCAAGGAAGCATCCCTTCAATACAGCTTAATTCTGGTGCATCAGTTGACAACCACTTAGCACTAGAAGCCAGGCAATCGAGTTTAAGAATGGATTAAAAGTACAGCGTTAGCCAAATCACAAGCAAGGCATCAAGCAATCAGCACACACAGTCAACAAGCATAGGTTATCGTACGAGCACAACTTCATGAAATGCATCCAAACGCGAGAACTGCAACACAATCGGCCAAGATAACAGACATAAGGAACGCATACTCGTACGCTTAACACGCGCACTGGAGGGGGGGGGGGGCGAAATCCGCCCACCACTCCGGTTTTTCGTAGATAACTCCATATTTTACCGTCCGATATACGCCATTGTTTGTGTACCTGCCAATAAATGACCGGCGCGTTGTTTGAAGTAAGAAAATTGAAAATCGACCGAACATTTTTGAGTTAGGGGTCGCTAAAGTCAAACAATTTTATCAGCGCCAGATCACAAATATCGGCTCTGATGCGCTTCCCGTATATTAGCAAAAAGGAAGTGTTCTTGGCAAAACTAGCGACTTGTTTGATGTACATTGTCATGCTACATCGTTCCACAGTCATGTCAAGTTACCGAGGTCAAGTCAGGTCAAGTTCATAACAGGTTAGCACACGCCATAGAAGGGGTGTGGCGAAATCCGCCAATACTTCCGATTTTTGGTACATAACTCCATATTGTACCGGCCGATATACACCAACCTTTTCGCGTACCTGCTTAGAAATCACCGGCACATTGTTTAAATCAAGAAAAATGAGAATATACCGATATTTTTTTCAAGTTAGGGGTCGTTAAAGTAAAAACAATTAATTCGCAGCGCCGGACCACACAAATCGGCGCTGATGCGCTTCCCGTATATTGGCAATAGGGAAGTGTTCTTGACAGCACTAGCAACTTATTTGATGCATATTGTTATGCTATATAAATTAAAAGTCATGTTAGGTCGCCGAAATCAAGTCAGGTCAAGTTCATGATAGGCTAATGGAACCAAACTTGGTCAACTGGAATGTGTCATAAATGCAAATGACTGTCATGCGATTGATGCGACTTTACATGTTACTCTCTATACATCCCGAAATGTACTGTTTGTCATTGTGTGCCTAAGCGTTTCCATACTTTATTCATGTATTTCACTCCTTTCCTTGCGAAGCCGATTGTGCCGAGCCGCCCAACGGAGCAGTCGGGATGGGGGCCCGGTTCCGGTAACTGGAGCAGATAATGACCTAATAAGTGCTCCTATATAGGTGACCTGAGGTCAAATGGCGGATCTGACATCTGTATTGCATCATTAGTAATGTCCGAAACATCTTTAATGCCAATTTTAGAGCATTTAAACACAACCACAGCGATCCATTACAATGACAAGCCAAGCCACGCAAAACCAGAAAATTGTGCTATTTTGACCTCATTTCACCTTGAAAATATTGACCTAAGGTCATGAAATTTGCACATAATAGAGTTCACTATCGTGCCCATCCACCCGGTGAATTTCGTTGCTCTAGCCTTCATAGGAGCTGAGATCATATGGGGCGGAATCCGCCCCCTCCAGTGCGCGTTATTTTCAGAGGCCCTCCAGGGCGCGTGTTAAGCATCAGACACACCAAACTCATTCATTCTCACCTTAAAGGAAAGCATTCACGACCACAATGCACCATATTCCACTGCGCACTTACCATCAAGCACATCATCATATACATTGCACCAAATACACCAACGAGGGACAGCATATCACAAACTACTGCATCATAAACAACATTTGAATCCAGCGTGATTTTTGTGTGGGCCCGGGACACTGCTTGGAGACCTAGGCGATTTTGTGGAGCCAATGGCGCAATATATAGTGCTTCGGAGCGATTTTCCTGGTTCGGGATGAGATGAGACCCTTGTTTAATTTATCCGGGCTCCGTTTTCTTGCAGGTCCCAGTTTTTTTTTTTGCCGGGCCCGATTTTTCCAGTCCACGCGGATGTTTGAAGCTCAGCTGTATAAATTTGGGGTCACCGATGAAAATATGTTGTGGTGCCGCAAAGGAATTTATAAGTTTTTTTGTGTTTTGTTCGGGCCCGCTGTGATGTTCGAGTCGGTGAACGACTTTTCGGGGCACCGTTATGTTTATTTCAGGCCCTCGACGCGAACTTTTACGAATATCGATGCGATTCTTAGGAGTCAACCAACTCCAAGGGGGCCAGAATTGCTACTGATCCCAGCGAGGAAAAGAAGCTGACGTCCTGACATGTCCTGGGGTGCTTCCCTCTGCCTCCACTAGAGAGCAGTGTTCCCCGATTCCATTTTAGCATTACGCTTTAGGGTGTAAGTACACTGAGAAAAAAAAAACGGGGAAGAAGCAGCTCGTGCCCCCTGATGCTTTCGGCTGGTGGCGTGCCTGGCCACTGAAAACCCTTGTGAAAGTTGTACCTACACACTCCTTAACGAAGTTTCAAATGCGTAACCGGTCTTTTTGATCGCTCTGTATTCTTCGCCCATACAATTTCTGTCTTATATTCACTTTGCAATGGTTCAAGGTCATGTTTGAGAATGCATACATAATATTCATTAGCACGTAAAATCCAAATCAGTGGGATCTCATAACACAGTGATGCATCTTTAAACTGAGGAAGGATTCTTATCTTAAAAAATTCATTTGTCGCTTGTTTCCTCAAACGGTGGACTTACTACCTTACGTTTTCCTCATAAAGGAAGAACTTTACTCCGCTGTGACGTCCCGCTGCCAATAAGGTTTGGCGGATGTCGGTTCCCAGTTATTTAATCCTTGTTCCCACATCGTTATTCTCTGTGGCGGAGACACCACGCGCGCCGTCGTGGTGAAGTCGTTTATTTTTACTTTCCATGGGGTTCAGCCAGAATTTATAAGCTGCAATAAATGCTCATTTTCGGGTGTTAATTGCGGTTCTGGTGTGGCGAACTTTGCCCGAAGCTCTCGAAAACTATCCGCAGCTGGTGGCGTCGCCCATATTCAGATTCAGACTGGGCGACATTTATAATGGCCTGCCGTATTGTGCATCGTTCAAATACTTTTCGTATTGTGAAAAGTTTCGTATGCAAGTCATATCCCTGTAGCCATGTGCTTTTGACTCGCACTTCCCCATCAGCACTATGGTGTGGAAGTAGCAGAGGGCTGTCCTCTTCTCTGGCTTTATGTGCAGGCCCAACTCCCCCTGGAGGTGGAAAGAAGGTTTATCAGAGGGATAAACCTCATGTCAATATTGGCACAATTGGTCATGTGGATCATGGAAAAACAACACTCACAGCTGCTATCACAAAGGTCCTTGCTGCTAAAGGTGAGACACAAGGGGAGTGAACAAGGAATGAACAAGGAGGCTCAATGAAAACAGGACTGGCTTTATTTTTCTGCATTTAATTATATCCTCTAATGTAAACAAGATAATTTTTAGAAATACCAGTTCGATGGCATATTTGTGAGCATGATTAAGAAGATGCCACCCATTTACCTATATGGTGGAATTGAAGCACTTCTTCAGATTTCATCTCCAAAAACCCTTTCACTTTTTGGTTTATACTGGATAGGATGGGCTTCATATGCAGCCACAAGCATACAGAATGGAAACAAATATCACAAAAATAAACAGAAACATCCACCAAATGACAGATTCTTCAGTAAATTTGTCTTAAAAGGTGTTTTATTTTACAAATTTATTTGTAATACCATGTTCATGAAGGTCACTAAGGTGATCAACCACTTATTTTCTGTGCAAATGCAATGATAAAAATATTTTCATTACTAGAATACAAAATTGTAAACCTTAAACATAAGCTAGCCTAACCCAGCCTAGTCCATTTGTTTGCTTTATGGAGGCAAATGCATGTAAAATATTTCTTATTACCATCTTAAAGTACAATAACACCAATAGTTCCCTGAATTTTTCTTTCTTTCTTTCAAAAACAGCTTAGGTTAGCTTGGTCAGGCTAGTTTAGGTTTATTTTTTATTTTTGAGTTCTCAAAATATATTGCTTGACATTTTTATAATTTCATTTCTTGGACTTTTTTGCCAGCAGTAGGTTAGGTTAGATTAGGTTGCCTTTTTGTTTTTGTTTTTAAATATTTTCCTTTGATGCTATGTTACCTAACACAAAGCTTCTTTTTGCATTATTTTGCTCACAACCTGAAATAAGAAAAGGTAAGCATTTGCACACAAAATAAGTGGTCCCATCATCTTGTCACTTTCACAAACATTGTATTCCCAAAAATCACTTTCCAAAATCAACACTCATTTTAGCACAAATTTACCGATTAATTATTCTACCTACTGTTGCCACTCAAACAAGCCACTTTTGTACAAGTTGGGTGCTGCATGACCTCTGCAGTCAATGTGCCCTTAAACCCCAATGACCAAACAAGCCACTTTTGTACAAGTCAGCACCTAGACCACAACAGCACACACTACACTCAAGTTTAACCACTAGAAATGCTGACAACAGTGTTTGGATACTGCTCACAAGACTGCTTGCTTGCACACTGGATAGGCTGGGTTCCAGGTACTCCCACTCTGACCAAGGCTGCTGTAGAAACATGCCTGCATCTTGCCCATAAAGTGGGGAAGATGACAGTTTTCAGAGATGTCCTCTGAAACCAGTTGAAGGCACAAGCTTTTGCTACTTCCCTTGACATGTCAGGGATGGGTTGCTGCATGCCATAGAACATAAGGCAAAGTCATCAAGCTCTGTGCATGGCTCTGTGCAGATCTGATTATGGCATGCATTTTTGCACTTTTGTGTCTGAATAGTGGAGAGTAAGTTATTGGGGTTTAGGGGTGTGCCAAATGCAGTATCTATGCAACACCAATAATCACTGAAAGTCAACATACATCATAGCCATACCAAAGTGCCCAAGCAGACAGATTGAAGCATCATAATATACAGTGTATTGTCTAGTTTATGGCCAACTTGTATAATAAAACCTTGCTGGTTTTACTGCATACCATACCATGAGCTGTATACATTCAGGCATTAATGCAAATTCTGCCAGTCTTACTGGACATTGGATCATTATTGAGATTTCAAAATTTTTGGAATGCAAAACCATATTTTTGGAGTGCATTGTGCACCAAAAGCTTACTCCATTTCTTCACATTTATTGTGTTGGTCCCCCATGAGGAAAATCATGGCTGCACTACTATTATGAGCCATCCCTTTAGGTGAAGTTGAAGTCATCTTGAGTTGCCAAAATTGTAAGGAGCAATACAGTCAAAAGGATAGTCTTGCCAACATTGCCTTATTTATTCATTTTAATACTTGAGAGTCATGCATCTTCTGTTAATTTGGCTCACCAATGATGCCATCTCTATAGTTTTGCTCATGCAAAAGGTTTTTTTTTCCTGTGGCAGCTGTTTGATGACATATCAGGGTTACTGTGTTGTTTTATGTTTGTAGATCTAATTGTGGGTCAATTGCTATAGAGTACTGTTGCTATGATGTCATCAGCATCAGAAAGTGTGATCACATGTTAAACACCTGGACAAATTAGTTTAGTATCCTTGTAAAAATGCACTCCAGCTCAGAGGTGAACTGCATTGTGACTCCAAACCTTAAAAGTAAGTTTCCCACTCAGCCCATTTTGGTTGCAAATGCTACCTTTTCATTGGGTCACCAACCACTGTGTCATCCTTGGTGACACCACACCATCTGTCAGCACTTCCACTGACATGAATCCAGGCATAATGGAATGTATGGGGCACTGCATCCCCTTGCATGAGCAAGTGAGGCATTGGATCCCCTTGGTCAGGACTGCAAAGTATGACACTCAGAGATCTGGCCAATGGTGTGGCTGTGATGTGGAAATTGGTGCCAAGGCGGGTACCTGGTGTGGGCAGGCTTTTTTCGAGTGTTTCACTACATGCCACCATGCCCTGAAGTGAAACACCAAGCAATATTCACTTCTACAGGTGCGTGTTCTGCTGGATTCCTAGCCATGTTGAACTCGCGGGAAACGACGCTGCTGACAAAACCGCCAAAGACGCCATTAGCAATGGTCGTGTGGTCCATCTACGGCTCCCTCCAAGAGATGTATACCCTACTATATTGTCAAGTATACGGTCAGAATGGCAACGATCCTGGAATTCGAAGTGTAGTAAGCTCAGGGTTTTAAAACCGACATTAGGAAAATGGCTATCCTCTCACCGAACCAAATGTCCGAAAGAAGTAATACTTTGTCGATTGAGAATAGGCCATACCTTTACCACACATAGCTATATGTTGACCGGTAATGACCTCACCGTATGTCCGCGCTGTTCTAACCCGCTTACCGTGTACCATGTTTTAGTTGGCTGTACACTGCTAGATCCTCTACGACGCCAGATTTTAGGACGGTTGAATACCGACTCTTCTTTACGTATGCTTATAGGGAACGACTCCGAGGCCGTGGCTTCTGGGAATATTTTTATGTTCATTCGACAAGCTCGCCTTGACGTGATATACCCCCACCCGTGAAGATGGATAGTGAGCTATGATAGCAGCACCGTAGATTGATTAAAATTCAGTTATGGGCGCAAAATGACCATAGATGTCATCGCACGCCTAAACTCCAATTCACCACCACCTACAGGTGCCTTGCAATTGTGCAGAAACAGGGAAATGCTACTTTACTCAATGAACTGCTGATGTATACAATTGGAACCCCAGTATACGGCATTACTATAGTAATGCAACCTGTCACGTCAGCTTTATTTTACGGTACGGCTTTTTTTACATAGCGCCACCACCCGCGGTTCTCCTTTCCCTCCATGGCACCCTCCTGCTTCCCTTTCTCCCGGCCTTCTTCCCTTGCCTGCTCTTGCCCCGCCGCGGCGGCGCATAGCCTGCTTAGTCTCGTAGCAGGCTGGTTCGGTGCGCGCGCTCCGTTGTCGTGCTGGTTACGGCGACGGAGGTTGTAAGATATGGCGTACCACAGCCAATCAAACACCCTGGCGATAGACCAGTACCACTCTTTCCCATCACCGCCCCCCCGGCCCACCGGCGAAACAGTGTGGGCGGCGCCATTAGCCGTGAATGTGCATAAAGTGTGTCGTGAACCAACCAATAAACAAAAAGTCAGATATCCATGACCATGTAAAAAAGAACATACAATACTATTTGCACAGTTGCTATTGCAGCCATTGTGCATGTGCTGCTGTGAATGAGTGCTTGCATTTGCATGTATTTCCTCATTTCATATTCACCAAACTTTCATTCATTCCACATACAATTAGCATATTACTTTTGCACAACTGATAACACAGATAATAGCCAGCTTATATTCTCAGTCTCAGTTTCAAATACAATGTGACAAAACTGAAATTGTTCTCCGGAGCTGTATGTCCTCCAGAAACTGCCTTCAGGTAGCGTGCCTTTAAACTGCACGTTAACCTTCGAAAACGTCCATTTCAGGCAGCGGGGGCAGCGCCGATGTCAAAAAGTACAACGAGATCGACAACGCGCCCGAGGAGCGCGCGCGCGGCATCACCATCAACGCGGCGCACATCGAGTACGCGACCGGCGCGCGCCACTACTCGCACACCGACTGTCCCGGCCACGCCGACTACATCAAGAACATGATCACGGGCACGTCGCAGATGGAGGGCGCCGTGCTGGTGGTGGCGGCCACCGACGGCGTGATGCCGCAGACGCAGGAGCACATGCTGCTCGCCAAGCAGATCGGCATCGAGCGGCTGGTGGTGTTCATCAACAAGGTGGACGCCGCCGACGAGGAGATGGTCGAGCTGGTCGAGATGGAGGTGCGCGAGCTGCTCGACAAGATGGGCTACGACGGCGACGGGACGCCGGTCGTCAAAGGCTCGGCGCTGTTCGCGCTCGAGGGCACGAACCCCGAGCTGGGCGCGGGCGCCGTCGAGCAGCTGCTGGCGGCCATCGACGAGTACATCCCGACGCCGGAGCGGGCGCTCGACAAGCCGTTCATGATGCCCGTCGAGGGCGTGTTCTCCATCACCGGGCGCGGCACGGTGGTGACGGGCCGCCTGGAGCGCGGCACCGTCAAGAAGGGCACCGAGTGCGAGTTCTTCGGCTACAACCGGCAGCTGAAGACGACCGTCACCGGCGTCGAGATGTTCCACAAGACGCTGGAGGTGGCGCACGCCGGCGACCAGCTGGGCGCGCTGATCCGCGGCGTCAAGAAGGACGACATCAGGTGGGCGGCCGCGGCTGGCCGGACTGCGGCGGCACTGTCTCTGTCTGTGTGTGTAGAGGGGTGCGGTGTTGACGTTTTATCATTGCCGTTATCTCGACGAGTGGGTGGTGTGCATCAGCATTGGCCTGTTGGGTCCTGTGTTTGTTGCCAGGCTGGTGTACGATGCGTGTTAATTGCCTGCATCACTAACAATCATTATGAAGCCAGTTTTCTCCTGTGTAATTGCCTTCATTGGTTTATTCATTTAAAACCTGGTCCATACTGAAATACTGGCTGTATACATACTAAGACATTTGTAGTACATTGATTATGACACTAATGTCCCATCCAATTTCATTCATGCTCCAGTTTTCATTGCTGTTGTATAGTTGACTTCTTTTTCCATAGTGGAGTATTTGTAATTGGGTTTTGAATTTGGTAACATACAACACGTTTCTTGACAGAACATGGCAGCTTAGTGTTTTAGATGGAAGGTGCCTCTAAGTTCCTATGGAACTCACCTTGATGCTTCATTGATAAAGTGGACTATTTGTTGAAGTTATCAACAGCTTTTCACTTCCTTTCCCAATGGTCATGACAGTCATGCAGCAGGCGAAATGTGCAGATGTATTTCCTATCCGCATTTCGAACTGGTTTGTTGTAGCCTTCCTGTCACACAATCTTCTGTTAACCACTGTTTGAAGGAATGTTTATTTGATCCAGTTGCGGCTTAAGTGAACAAAATTACTGGGTTCAATAACTTTGTAATGGAACAAAAATTATGTACTGGCCTGATGATGACCTGAATATGCAATTATCATTTTCATTTCACTACAAGCGTTCCCGATTAATCATGCGATATTTTCCCTGATGTGTGGCAATTTACTTCAGTTTATCTTGACATCCACATTCTAAGGGACGTGATGCGTTTCCACGTCCTGAACCATTATCAGGCTCGGAAATCTGCTATTTTCCTGCATGTCCGTTGTCTATTTGGGTTCTCCTCTGATCGTTGTCTATTCTTGTTGTTGTGTCCCACACACCTGTGGTTGGTTATTGGTTTCACGACACATCGACCATTGAGTCATGTAGCGTCGCCAATCTTTCACGCCGATTGGTCGCGGGCGAAGAGTAGCGACAGGTGAGACTCGAACCCACAACATTTCGATTGTGAGACGAGCAACTTATCCCTAGCCTACTCGTCCCCCACACACCTGTGCAAACACTGCTCATGGCAGACATAGTAGTTTGTCCTAACAATTGCACTAACGTCTTGCACACACGATTGCTACCAGAACCGTCGTGGCTCGGTGTGCACACGGAGGAGCTACAGTGATAAAGTATTCATGAAATAGAGTGGGATATGCCACTTTCTGAACACTCAACTGACATCCTTCTTTAAGAAGTATCTACGTCATAGTTCTTCATGCAAGTTTGTGTCTCCTTTCTCCCAGTATTTTGTTTATAAGTATAAGTATACTCATGCTCTCAATAAGGAATGGTGATACACAAACATTTTGCAACATAATGTCATGTAAAGGGATTACCTGTAGTGTGATATGACATCCAATATCTGCCTCAGCATAAGTATTATTATCCCATATCCCGAGTATAGCTCTTCCTAAATAAGTCAAGTCATAAGTACCTACACCATTGGCTAAACTTTAAGTCTGAAACACATCAACAACATTTTATATGACACTAATTCCACGGAAAATGTTTCCACCCTACTGTGCTCGTTTTGCCATCTCACACCTAACAAAAGAAAACGATCATTTTGATCCTGCAGAGCCAACCAGATTACTTCGACCAGGTGGACAGAGATCTGTTCCGCCGACGCAAGACGAGGTGGTGCCCTTGGACCTGCAACCAGTCCGGGAGATACGTTTAGAGAAGGGTCATGTCCGTGAGCTGAGCAGATAACCTGCTCAACGGTGATCTGCTCATGTCCTGGGCGTGGGTGATCTGTTTATGTTCTGGATGTGGGTGATCTGTTCATATTCTGGGCGTGGGTGATCTATTCATGTCCTGGATGTGGGTGATCTGTTCATGTTCTGGATGTGGGTGATATGTTCATGTCCTGGATGCAGGCGATCTGTTCATGTTCTGGATGTCGGTGATATGTTCGTGTTCTGGATGTGGGTGATATGTTCATGTCCCGACTATGGGTGATATGTTACTGTCCTGACTGGGTGATATGTTCATGTCCTGACTGTGGGTGATATGTTCATGTCGTGACTGTGGGTGATATGTTCATGTCATGACTATGGGTGATATGTTCATGTCCCGACTATGGGTGATATGTTCATGTCCTGCCTATGGGTGACATGTTCATGTCCTGACTATGGGTGATATGTTCATGTCCCGACTATGGGTGATATGTTCATGTCCTGCCTATGGGTGACATGTTCATGTCCTGACTATGGGTGATATGTTCATGCGGCGGCAGGCGCGGCATGGTGATGTGTAAGCCCGGCTCCATGAAGGCGTACGACCACGTCAAGTCGCAGGTGTACGTGCTGAAGAAGGACGAGGGCGGCCGCATCAAGCCCTTCACCTCCTTCATGCAGCTGCATATGTTTAGCAAGACGTGGGACTGTGCTGCGCAGGTCAGTTGGCGACGGTTGCTTCGGGCTGGTGCCTCGTCACCGTGGCGGTATTCTGGGTAGGGAGCTTGCTTCCCGCGAGTCCATCTGTGCGGGCGTCGGGTTGGTGCATCGTCGCTGTGCCGGTATTCTGGGTAGGGAGCTTGCTTCCGGCGAGTCCAATTGTACTGGGGCTAGTCGTGGCCGCGCCGCTGAGCGTGGGAATATACTGACTCGAGAGACCGGGACAGAATAAACTGGTCACGGGAGCTCGATAGTTCGGCCGTTTGAATCACGATCGTAAGCCAGTGGGTTCCAATCCTGCGCCGGCAGGATTACTGAATTCGTTCACGACCGATCGACGTGAGAGGTTGGTACCACTATATTTATGTAGTACGCGAGAAACCCTAGACTCTTCTTGTTTGAAGCCGAAGACCAACTCCAAATTAACCACAAACATAAACCAACAATTTGAATTAGGCGCAGTTAAAGTGGTATGCAGTTTGCAAAAAGACTGTTTATTGAGGCCAGAGACTACTTATTCCCAATGCCTGATTGGCTGCCCCCCTATCACGTCATCTTGGGCGCTGTATAACCGAAGCAGTCGATGCGCCCCTAAGCCAAAATAACCAACCATCGCGTCATCTTTCTTCGTTCGGCTCTCCATGTTGCCAATTTACGTCATCCCACCAAGATGCCCATTTTCGCCACTGAAATTGGAGTCGCCTGAACCATCCGCAGTCGATATTCTCTCAAGCTCGGCAACATACCCGCTGAACTTTGTCACCGTGTCATTATGGGCGCTGTATGACCAACGCAGTCGATGCGCCCGAAAGCCCAAATAACCAACCAACCAACCGTGTCATTGTAGATGTTTGAAAATCACCAGTTTCGTGTTGCAGCTGCAATATGTGTAATACAGCTTTCTCGACCCATGTAGATGCATGGACACAGAAGAGCACTGTCCAGTTTTATGGACGCTACGCAGTCCCCGATGTTGCTGTACCATAAATCTGACGGATTTGACTAACCTTTGAGATTTTACCGAGGAGAAACAAAGTGATGGCAGAGCAATCGTACGCCATTCGAGTTTTATGGCAACCTGGTGTGCTATGAAGTCAGAAGGTATACTTGAACATATCAGTGTAGTGTTCAGGCTGCTGAAATGTGTAGCCGGCGGCATAGGAAGCCTGAGTGGGTGGCAATCGAAAGGTATCCAATGCTGCGTGTTCTCGTGATGTATGCGTATAGTGGCTGGTGCACCAATATCAACCTGTCGGTCGACCGCCAGGCGGGGGTAAGCGACAAGGAAATGGCGCCTCTATCAGCTGGTGCACCAACCTTAACCTGTGGATCTGCCGCCAGGTGGAGGTACAGGATAAGGAGATGGCGATGCCGGGCGAGGATGCGACGCTGGTGCTTCGCATGCACCGGCCCATGTTCATGGAGAAGGGCCAGCGGTTCACGCTGCGCGACGGCTCCACCACCCTCGGTACCGGCATCATCACCGAGATGATGACCAACCTGACGCCCGCAGAGCACCAGCTGCTGCAGGAGGGCAAGAAGAAGCGCGCCAAGCGGCTCGGCACGCCGTTGCAGTAGTGGGACAGCGCGTGAGCGGATAGTGTGTGGCGAGTGCGAGCGTTGCTAGCGTTTTGTGGGTCTGTGGTGCCGACGCGCCGGCCGGTGGTGCTCCGCGCGAGACGCGGCTCCGTAGCTGTGTGGAATGCGAGCAAAGCGTGTACAGGAGCATGTCCGACAAGGCGAAGGTCCCGTCTGTGGCGGGCAAAGGCAGTCTTGTCGCTCCACCGGCGCGAGAGCCTGGAGGACAGCGTACGAGTGGCGTCACGTGCGCGCGCGCGCGGTGCCGCTTCCCGTGCGGTGTTGGAGCCGCGCGTGGCACGCCGTGGCGGAGCGGTGGCGGCCGGGTCCGGGCCTTGAGGCGAGCGTCCTGCGGTCCGGCTCGGCTCGCTGCCCCGCCTCGTGAGGGAGGCGAGTGTGTGGCCGTCAGTGTTTTGCGTATGATAATGTGCAGCCTTTGTCTACCGATGCGGGCGAATATACTTGGAACATAATTCCCGTTATGTCGATGAAGTTGTGTTGCATTTCTCATGATCGCATGTCGCATCCAACGAGTGTTCGGAAACTGAACTAAAAGTAACTGCGTGCTCAAAAATATTTCGAAGCAATCATCCTAAAGATGAAATTCCATAAATTGAGTACATTTCGCCCCATGGGCTTCTTCAGTTCAAGTACGTATGCATTTATCAAATGCAATAAGAAAACGAACTCAATAATTGTATATACATGTTGTATACCGTAGTTCTATGGTTCCTGGCTGACCTGCTGAATGAAGGCCTTCGGAACTGCTGTGGATTGGATTTTCATCCTGTTGGTTTTTGTGGGGTGTGGTAAAATGGTCTCAACACTCTTAGCGCACAAGCATCCGTTAAGCTGTATGTAGTCCACTATATGTTGAACCATGGATGATCTGATTATTCGTACACAAAACAATGAAATCACATTTAAGGACCGCCAGGGCGTCGGGAACAGGGGCTCGGAAGGGTCCCTTGAATTGACATGAAGGGCCCAGGGACCAACGGAATGAGTCGTGTCTCGTCCGTCCTTGAGCCTCCATTGTGACTTCCAAGTACCCGATCACGACTTGTTGACTCCCAGCGTGATTATCAGGGACTGCGGTGCGAACTTTTCAGGTTGCCCGGTCCGACTTTTGGGTCCCGGAGCGATGTTCAGGGGTCCTGCCCCAACCCTGTGTCCCACACGATTTTGAGGGGCATGGCACGTCTTTTTGGGGGGCTCCAGCATCGTTTTCGTGGGCCCGGCGAGACTGGGCCAAGGATAATTTCCAGAGCCAAGCGTAACGGCCCAGCCTATTGATGACACAGCGTGATTTTCGGGGACTCAACGGTGCTTTCAGGGGCCCCGGCCCGACTTTTTGAAGCCTCCAGCGTCGATTTGTACGCCCCCAGTATGATTTTCAGTGGCCTTAGTGCGATTTGTGGGCACCCAGTGTCATTTTCACGGGTCCCTGCGACTTGTTCCCCAATGTGATATTAGGGGCTCTGGCGCGAATTTTGGAGGCCCAGGATGATTTTTATTAAGCCTGGCGCAATTTCTCCGAAACCTGGCAAGATTCTTGGGGACCGGACCTCTCAGGGGAGGCTAAGCTCCAATAGCCCCTCGGTGCGCCACTGGTTCAGACACAGTTTATTATGGAGGGCATTCACAAGGCTGAGGACCAAATTGTTGCGCCTCTTCTTCAGGCTACCTCAAAATGAGACGCGAGTACATGGAATGCAGATGGAAAGGAGTGAATAAGGCGTGTACAAAGAGCAAGATTTGGGACATGAGACGGACTAGCAACATGCTTGAACAGCATTCTGGAATTTTTCCTTCTCCTTTCTTAAGCAGGGTCACCCTAGTCCAAGGCGAAACAACTGGCACCTCTGGAGCATCCGTCAGTCTTTTTTTCGCCATCGCTGGAGCGACCGTGCTGGTGGAGCAGCTGTGGTCAAGGCGATATACACGCTGTGGTGGTTAGGCCATTGGGACGGCTGTGTTACATTGGGCAGTTGTCACCGCTAGGACGGCTGTGGGCGTTTTGGCGGCCGCCGCCCCTGAGGTGACGGTGGCTAGCCCAATGCGATTTTTAGACACTGCTATATTCCAGGCCAAGGCGCCAGTTGTGTGGTTTTTGAGGGGGGTCCCGGGCTGTACGCGATTTTACCCAGGACTACCGATTTTTTTTTTGCAGCCAGTCGCTTTTTCGGGTTCCGGAGCAAATTTCGCTGGGGACCAGGAAGTTTTTCGAGGCCTAGCGCTGTCTTTTTTGGTTGTCTGGTGTCCAGAGCGGTGTCCAGATTGATTGGATGATTGATTCCAGGCAAGGATTTATTTTTTTCATACGCACTCACGTGCTCATGTCCAAGATTAATTGTTTGGAGTCCCTTTGTGATTGTTTTGTCTGGCCCGCCGAATTTTTTTTAGGGCCCCGACTATTTTGTTGACCATGCTTAGCTTTCCTGGACTTCAGATTAATTTCTTTAATTTCGGAGTCTCTGTTCGATATTTAGAGCCTCGCGATATTTATGTATGGTCAAGGTGCAAATTTTTGACTATGGACACTTTTCGGGGAGGGAGCCTGAGCGCAATTTGGGGTGGCTCCGGTGCGATTCCTTTTCGTATCCCCGGCGTAATAAAAAATTAATTGTGGCGTCCTCAGGGCCCCGACGCTAGTTGTCGCGGCCACGCGTATTTTCTGGACTCTACGCAATGTTTCTTTTGCTTCAGTACTCAGCGACAGGATGGCACAGCCGGCTGGGCGCTGGTCGCGTGCATCGCTCCAGTACTCAGCGACCTGGTACAGACGGCTGGGCGCTGGTCGTGTCCATCACTTCAGTACTGAGTGATCCGTTGCATACGACTGGGCACTTGCCGCGTCCATCGCTTCAGTACTCCGTGACCCGCTGCAGACGGCTGAGGCTGTGCGGCGCACCGCCCGCATTTCCGGAACGGACGCCGGCGAGCGCAGCCGCGGTGTGATCAGCCCTCGGACTGTGTATCGTGATTACGTGCAGCCATCCTCCAATGGGAGGGGACGAGTAGTCTATGGGTAAGTTACCCGTCTCACAATCGAAAAGTCGTGGGTCTCACCTGTCGCTGCTCTTCGCCCGCGACCAATCGGCGTGAGAGATTGGCGATGCTGCATGACTCAACGGTCGATGTGTCAAAGCCAATAACCAACCATCTTCCGATAGGTACACGTTATCGGGTAAGGTGACCGATGTATTGGAACTCTTATGCCGAACAGCTACCACGGCTATATAACACCTGGCGATGAGTGTATGCCTCATATACCCGCATCACAAGATCACTGTAGATGTGCGATGGTGATAGGGCGTGACAATCTACATCCACGGTTGGAAAGACCATCTTGACATGCATTTTGTGATCATAATCAACATCTAGCGCACTATAATTGTGGACGAAACCTCGGGCTACAGCTTGTATTTCTGGATCCGAGTCCCAACTGATTTTTTTGATACTGCAATGTCCAAATTTACATTAAAAGTTACGTACCGCAATGCTGTCAAGTGGTACAAAGGGATTTCCTTATGGCACGATTAAAAATAATACCACACTCTGTAATTCACGATCAGAAAATTATCCTCCACATTCAGGACACCGAAATACAACCTCAACATTGTCTACGTATGGACTTCCTCGGCTAGATTCGTCAAGTTCCCGACCACCGCAACGTGTTCAGTTTGGCGGGACAGTTGCCACGGAACGGGTCCGTGCAGCTGACACATGGGTCACCACGCCCGCCATCGCGACAACAAACGATATTCTGGAGCGCGTCGACCGCATGCACGGCGACGTGTTCGGCGGCACTCCTCAATACAAACACTCACAACACATGACACCATATGCCGACTGAATGTACGGCGGCACTCAATACATACAAGCACACACATACTCACAGCACACTACACACGCACGCGCGCCGACTGAATATGCGGCGACGTGTCGGGGGCACTCAATACATACAAGCACACACATACTCACAACACACAAACACATACTGACGCTGAAGCAGTGAAAGCGTTGAACATTGAAATGATATCTGCACTCTCACCAGTCTCCCATCTACATTTCCACACATCCAAGCCAGCAGCACACAATTTCAAGATGCCTTCACTCCCAGGCTGCGGCGACACAACGGAAGCTCAGGTTGAAACCGAACACCCACACAAACCTGAACAGCCGGCGCGGCCCAAATCGTCACAGACGGTCTCGGAAGAACATCACAAGCACGGCGAACATGTTGAACGCCACACTGAAGCCCAACAGCAGGGCGGTGAGCACGCCCTTGTGGTTGGCCGCCATGCCCAGCAGACTGTTGTCCGTCATCTGCGACGAGGCGAACGAGTGCGCGCTCAGCGCGCCGCCGCTCGAGTTGTGCGTGAGGCCGGAGCAGCTGTGCGCCTCGTGCACGGAGCCGGCGCAGCTGAACGGCTCGTGCACGGAGCCGGCGCAGCTGCGGCAGTCGCCGCACTGCGAGCCGGCCCAGCCGCGGCCGGCCGCCGGCGACGACACGCACGACCGCTCGTCGCCCAGCACCGAGCCGCCGGCCGGACCGTACGCGTCGACGAAGCCGCTCGACTGGCTCGAGCTGCGCGAGAAGAGGTGCGGCGACGGCGGCGCCGGCTCGGGCCCCGGCTGGCCGCGCTGCCAGTAGCCGCCGGCTATCCACGCCGAGTGGTGCAGCTCGCTGCGCATGCGCGGCGGGCCGAGCACGCGCCGCGGCGAGGCGAACAGCGCCGCGCCGGACCGGTCCGGCTGGTAGGTGCGCAGCGCGAACACGCCCTGAGAGCCGGCGCTCTTGCGCGGCGAGCCGAGGCTCAGCTTCAGCAGGCTGCAGTCGTCCTGCACAGGGTCGACCGCGGCTGACTGCTGCCACGGCGACCCGCCGGCGAGCAGCGACCGGCCGGACGGCGAGGAAACTCCGTTGCAGACACTCGAAGGTCCGTTGGAGAGCAGGGAGTCGCTGAGGGGCGGTGCGGTTCCACTGCCGAGCCGTGGTGGGCCGCCCAGGCTGGCGGAGGACGCATTGCCGGCACCGTTGGCCAGCGACTGAGTCGCGGGCCGGGTCGCTGACGCGGCAGCGCCGGGTCGGCGCCGACGCACCGCCAGCACCAACTGGCACCCGATGACGGCTGCCTCCAGCAGGGCGACGTTACCCCCAGCCACGTGTGAAGCCGACGCGCTGCCGACGGCGCAGAACACCAGCCACAGCAGCAGCGGCGTCAGCGTGGCCGCTCTCAGGCGCAGCTCCATCGTCACCACCCACAGCGCGAAACACGCCAGTGCCAGCACCGCTCGGAGCTCGTCGGACGTCCGGCCCGCCGCCAACACGATCGCCGAGTGCGCCTCGGGCGACACCGCCCGCACCAGCGGGTGCAGCGAGTGGTGGAGCAGCAGCAGCAGCAGCGTGGCCAGCCCGGCGCACTGCAGAAGCACCAGACCGCCGTGCAGCATGGCCCCGAGCCCGCCCGCCGCCGCCGAGCCGGGCGGCGACGCGCCTGCCGCCGCCTCTGTCGGCGCCGGCAGCCGCCGTTTGACCCACGCCAGCCAGGCGGGCCGCACCATGTCGTCCTTCTCGCGCAGGGCGCGCGCCACCACCGCCTGGCAGTAGGCGCACGGCTGGTACACCCGCTCCAGGTGCTGCGCGTACTCCTCCAGCTCGGCGTCCCAGTCGTCGTCGCGCACCGGTCGGAACTTGGCCAGCTGGCGCGTCTTGAGCGCCTGGTTGGCGTTGCAGGAGTGGCAGAGTTGCCACGCGGGCGGCCGGCGCGGCTGCACGGCCACGTTGTAGCGCACGTGGCGCGGCCTGGCCGTGGCCGAGGCCGGCTGCGCCACGTCGCCGTCGGCCGTGAAGCCGTTGAACTGGTCGCACTTGGTGCACTCCCAGGCGTTGCGCGCGTGCGCCGGCACCTGCGAGTCCTCGCAGCAGAACCAGCAGTTGACGGTGCTGGCCATGGTCGGCAGCACTGCCGCTGAAGATTCACCTGCCGCAATAGGCCAGTGGTAACTAGGTGCACTGTGCTTATCCAAGCATGATTTAAGGCCAACAATCCATACAAACACACATGAGGTAGCAATATTGAATGCAAGATTCACTAAATAGCTGGTTGGCTACTTGAGTTCTAGGGCATGTTGACCAGGTTTGTTCAATCAGCGCCTATCACTGAATAGGCATTCACGTTCATGGGAAGCACAAACTAAACGAAAATTCGTCGTGTAGTCCAGGTTGGGTGGTGGCTGATGTTAGCGTAGTTGAGTGCCAACAGACACAACTCATAGCGATGGAGAAACATTTATTGACAATCATTACACTGGGCAATATATAAAAAAACATTCGTCAAAAATCCGCTGTATGCCACGAGTTGCCACAATGGTTGTAACTGACACAAAATGAGCGAGAAGACGAGACAATGACTGTGGCATAGCACGGAACCTGTGCCAATTCAAAATTTGCCATAGTGTACTAGCCCATCGCCCGTGCAGATTATCTTACCAACTTCGCGATGACGATGAGTGGGAGCGATGCAATCTAAGCTTTGATGTATCTAAGCTTTGGTGCCTCGGAGCGGCAAAATGAAACCAGCGTGTTATACGTGATAAAATATCGTGAGCGATACCGATGTTTATATTCCTGGCTGCTCATTCCCATGTTGGCTAAATATTTTGTTTTTGTCACAAAAGCATTTAATTTTCATGTTAAATCGTTCCATCTGTACAAACATTAATCGATGAGAATGAGAAACGTTCAGCACAGCATTACTCAGTATATGATAATACTTGAGTGTATCCATGTGAGGTTATGTTTGTTCAGCTCCACCCGACACCCCACTCCTCTGAGGGCCCTACTGGGGGATGCCTGAACCCCGTAAGCGGGAGGACGCCAGACGTCCGCGGAGCGATACGGGGCAGGTGGCGCCTTCGCCCGGCCGGGAGAGAGAGAGACTCACCACCTCGACCGGGATCCAGCGCCCCCCACCCCTTGACCTCAGCCGGCCAGGCTGACAGACACTGGGAAGAATCCCAGGTCCTCGGCCCGAAGCGACTAGCCACTTGGCCCGTGTGAGGCCCCACTGGCCCGCCCGCCCCTCCGGGATATCAGGACCATAGGTGTGTTGGTCCCCCGTCAAAACTAGCACCGTGCGATGGGGGGCCTCGACCTCCAGGACTCTGTCAACCCGGGGGAGGCGGGTCGAGGGGTCGCGGCTACCCCGATACAACTGAGCTGATGGGTAGGACCAGGGAAGTAGTCCTACCTGCTCATAATGCAGATAGTTGGTGTTGCAGGGCTAGGTGAAGGACATGGATGTTGTGATTGGATGGGTATTGGAATGGGAGCATACAGCTGGAAGGATGAGTGAGGCACTTCTAGTCTGGCCCCTTGCCAGATCACCAATGGACTGAGATTCTGGGTTCTTAGGGCACTCAATCCCCCCCATCACATAAAGGTGGTGCCTCATTGAGGGGGTGAGGAAAGGACCCAATTTTCTCACTCACCTGTAACATCAGTTGGCATATAACAGGCCAGGTAGAAAAGAACAAAACAAAATTATCCCCTTTGGGCAACATTTTGCCACAAAGCAGCTTGAAAACTCAATCATCCCAGCAACACTCAGCATCACAATGTTACAGCAAGTAAAGATATGGCAGAACTAAAAATTGATGAATACATTGAAATCTGGAACCAAGTCAAACCTAAACACAATGGAAGCTCCATGGACCCTCATAAAGCCAGTTCACTATACAGCATAAAACTGCACATATCCCACCTGCACCTACCTACTTATTCATTATAAAATCACACAGTGGCACACTTACACTCATTCATCCACACACTCTAATCTTGCAAGATGCTAAAACTTTACTTGCAAGATGCTAAAACTGGTATAGTAGAATGTCAAATGTGTTATGGAAGCAATGTTGCTGAATATGTTCTTCCAGCACAATTGTCATCCAACATAGTATCCATATGTGTACTTTTTTTTGCTTGTTGCCATATATTTAGACATAAAGACATAGACATAAAAGATTAGTGAAACTATGAGCCACAAGGGCCCTTCTTGGTTGCACTCTGTACACTGAACCAGTTGCCCACCAAATCTGTCAATCAGCCCTCCCTGTAATACTGAAAAGCAAGCCCTCTATTCTTATAATATTGTCTATGCTGTTTTTAAAGATGTTCAATGTGCTGCTACTGACAATGTTTTCTGGCAGCTGGTTCCAGTGTTCTACTACCCTGTTGGTGAAGAAAGTTTGCCTTAACCTTGTTCTGCTGTGGTTAACTTTAATTTTGAATTTATGACCTCTAATTGCATCATTTCTGTTCAATTCAAACATTTCCACAAGGTATCCCTTCTCCAGACCATGGACAAATTTAAAGACCTCGATGAGATCCCCTCTCAGCCTTCTATATCTAAGTGAAAACATATTCAATTTCTTCAATCTTTCCTCATATTCCAGGTTGCTTATGCCATTAACCATTTTTATAGCCCCCTTTTGTACTCTCTCTAAAAGCCAACAATCTTTTTCATAGCTAGGAGACCGAGCTTGGATGCAGTATTCCAAATGTGGCCTGACGTATGCACAGTAAAGCTTCCTGATCACTTCCTCACTTCTGTATGATAGCGGGGCGCCGGGGCGCCCCCGCGGGGGGCGGGCCGCGCGGGGCGGCCGCCACCGGCGGCCGGGCCGCGGGCCGACGCGGCGCGCGGCGCGGCGGCCGGCGCGGCGGCGCGCGCCGCCGGGCCGGGGCCGCGGGCCACACGGCCGCGCACGGCCGGCGCGCCCCGGCCGGGCGCGGCGCCGCAGGAGCGGCGGCC
Organism: Imbricaverruca yamaguchii; assembly: GCA_034440575.1. NCBI lineage: Eukaryota > Metazoa > Arthropoda > Thecostraca > Neoverrucidae > Imbricaverruca > Imbricaverruca yamaguchii. The sequence goes on along the minus strand of JAOTOL010001653.1, from coordinate 34,348 downwards.
CGCCCGCAGTACCGGCGCGGCGCGGGCGGCGCGCGGACGCGGGCAGCGGGCACCCGGGAGACACCGGGCCCGCGGCCAGCGGGCACGAGCGCCGACGAGACGGGGCGGAGCACGCACCGGCCCCGTCGCGGGGGGCACCACGGGGGCCGAGGGCCGGGATACAGGAGCGCCGACGCCAGGGCCGGAGCAACGCCAGGGCCGCGGAGGCGCGCGCGGGGGTCGCCCGGCGAGTCGGTGGGGGCACCAGCGGGCGGGGCGGGAGAGCGGCGGGCCGCCCGGGGCCGCGACGGCCCGGCAGCGGGGCCCAGCCGGCGGCGACGGTCCGGGCCGACGGCGGAGCCGCAGCACCAGCCGCCACGTCGTCGGCGGGAAGGGCCCAGGCCGCACCGGAGGCGCGCGCAGGGCGGGGCCGCGCGGCAGACGCGCACGGGGGCACGAGCGCCCACGCCCGGGCCGGGAGCCCGGCCAACCCAAGCGGGGCCGCAGCGGCACGCAGCGGCCGGCGCCAGCGGCCGACGGAGGCACCCGTGGTCACGAGCCCAGAAACGCGCAGCGTGCCAGGGGGGAACCAGCGGGCCACCCCGCGGCGCGAGCCGCGGCCACGAGCACAGGCAACCGCGGCCGGCACACCATACCGGGGGCGCGAGCCGGCGCGCACACCGCCAGCGGCACGGCAGGGCGGGCAACGGCAGCGGGCCAGCACGGTCAACGTGCACGCGCGGCCGGGGGGCGGCACCCGCCGGTAACGTCCCGCCGCGGAGAGCCGAGCAGCGGCAGCGGACCGGCCCCCGGCGAGAGCAGGGGGCCGGCACGACGGCAGGGCACCGGAGAACCAGCGGGCGTCCAGCCGGAAGAACGCGCCCCGACACCGGGGGGCCGCCAGCGGGGCACACCGGGCGCCACGCCGACGCCAAGCAGGGGCGACGGCAGCGCACGCGCCAGGCGCCCGCAGGCGCGGTCGCACGGACGGGGGGGCACCAACGGAAACCACGGGCGAAACACCGCCCAGAGCCGCCAACGCACGAACACCGCCCGCGAGGGGGCCGAGCGCGGACAGCAGGGGCGGGCGCGCCACAGCCGGCGGCCGGGCCGCAGCACACGGGGCGGGGCCGGCGGCGCGGGGAGCCGGCCCGCCAGGGCGCCGGCGCGGGGGCCCCCGCCGGGCAGGCGGGGCGGGCCACGCGGGGTCGGCCGCGCCAGGCGGTCGGCGGCGCGCGGCGCGGGGCGCGCCGGCGCCCCGCGTCCCGAGGGCGCCACAGCGGCGGGGGGCCCCCGCGACGGGCGCGCGGCGGCGCGGCCCGACCGTCCACGGCGGCGGCCGCCACCCGGGCGGGGCGACCCGGGGCGGGGCGGCCGGAGCAGGGCGCGCCAGGCCCGAACAGCCGGCACGTCGCGATGCACCAGCGGGCACCGTACAGCCCAAAGCACGCAGCCGGGCCCCAGCGCAACAGCGCCGCGGGCGGAGACAAACGACTAGTCCACGTGCATTTCCGCAGCCGTGCCACGCCAAGCAGGAAGTTTCCGCCCGGTATCGGGGCCAGAGCGTGAGCCGGCACCATAGGTGGGTCGAAACAGCCGGATCCGGGAGAGCGGCGGGACGCAGGCCGTAAACCGTGTCGGACACGTCGCCGATACGGCCCGATCTCTTGTCGGAGCTGTCGCGCGTGTGGGGCGTCAGATGTCGCGCCACGGGACACCCGGCCCGAAAGGCGCGCGGGGCACAGGGCACGTGGCCGTCCGGGCGGGCATGGCTGCCCGTCGGCGTGCGGGAGCGACCGCAGGCGGGACCCGCCAGCGCGGAGCGAGCGTCCGACGGGTGTTGAGCCGCGGGATCCCGCGACGAGTGCCGGGCGGCGGAGTCGACGACGGGCACGGGCAGTCCTGTTCCGGCGATGCGGACACAGGTGGACGTGGCCGTTGCAGGCAGCCGAGTTCGACGGGCGTTTTCTGCGCACGGCGGTGGCGCGACGCAGGGGAGTCACCGCCAGAAGCGCACGCGGGTGTCCCATCCCGGATCCCAGTGACGAGCGGTCGCGAGCGGAGTCGCAAGCGACAGTCCAACGGGCGTCCGCGCCGAACCACGAGCCCCGCCGCGCGCGGCGGAACCCGCCGACCAGCACGTACGCGCCGACGCGGAGGCGCCCAGCCCGGAGAGGCGGACGGACGGGAGACGTCAAATCCAGGCCGGCGGGGGTCGCGCCACGGCGCGAGCAGGGCGACGAGGCGGCGGTGACCGCCGGCGGGGCAACGACCGGGAGAGGCGTACCCCCGATGTCCCGCCAGAGGCGACCGCCGGCTGGCCCCCCCCCTTTTCCCCCCCCCCCGGGGTTGTTTTGTGTTTTGTTTTGGTGTGGGGGGCGGCTGCGGCCCGCGCCAGCCCCTCTCCCTTTCCTGTCGGTGGGGGTGGTTTGGTTTTTAGCCGAGGCGGGGGGGGGGGGGGGGTTTGGTGGGGGGGGGGGGGTCCATTTTTCTAACGCGCCGTGGGGTGGGGGGGGGGTGGGGGCTCCTTGTTTTTTGTTTATTTTCTTTTTCTGGGTTTTTTTTTTTTTCGGGGCTGGCCCGACCGGTTTTGCTCTGCCCTTGCTCTCCTGCGGCGGGGCCCCCCCGGCGAGGCGGGGGGGGGAGGGGGGCGGGCAATCGGGGCCATAAACCACGGCCCGCGCCGGGGCAGCGACACACGCACAACAGATACATTCCTATTTATTGCCCCGAGCATTCTCAGTGCCTTCTTCCTGGCTTCCTTGGTCTGTTCTGTTGCCCCCAGTTTTGTGTTTAGAATAACACCTAAATCCTTCTCCTGTTGAGTCACTGATAGCACTTGGCCACCCATCAAGTATGGAGCCTTCATATACTGCTTACCTACAGGCATGTTTTTGCACTTATCAAAATTAAATTTCATTTGCCATTCTTCAGACCACTTCACAAGTTCATCTAAGTCTTTTTGCAGCCAGATATGCTCATCTTGACCTGTTATTGCCCTAAAGACCTTCAAATCATCCGCAAATTTCAAAAGTTTACCGCTTATGCCACTTTCAATGTTATTTACAAATATAATGAACAGTAGTGGCCCCAGTACTGACCCCTGGGGGACTCCACTAAGAACATTTTGCCATGATGACTTTGTACCATTTAGCATCACTCTTTGCTGTCTATCTGAAAGCCACAACTCTATCCATTTTAAGATGCTACCTGCAATACCATGGGACTGAAGCTGTATCATTAACCATCTATGGGGTACTTTGTCAAAGGCCTTACTACAGTCATGATATGCTACATCAACCTGATTTCCCTGACAAATTGTTCTGTGGCGAAGTTCAAAAAGTCCAAGAGGTTTGTAAGACACGATCGTCCTTTTCTAAACCCATGTTGAGTACATTGAATCAATCTGCTACCTTCCAGATAACTAACTATTCTATCCTTGATAATTGATTCAAGTACCTTGCAGACTAGGGATGCAAGACTTATTGGCCTATAGTTTTCAACTTTCCCTCTTTCTCCTTTCTTGAAAATAGGAACTACATTTGCCCTTTTCCAATTGGTTGGAATTTCATTTTGTGAAACTGATCTACAAAATATTATACTAAGTGGAAATGCCAGTTCCTTTTCAGTTTCCCACAATTAGTTAGTTAGTTATTGGGGTTTAGGGGCGCATTGACTGCAGAGGTCATGCAGCACCCACAACACCCTAGCATAAATATCATCAGGTCCTGCTGCCTTGTTTGGCTTTATTTTCCTGATATGATTGTAAACAACATCACTATCAATGAAATCAACATCATTTGTCAGATCCCATGTCACTGAACTATGGTGTATGGTCGGCAGATTGGTCATATCTTCCAATGTAAACACTGATTTAAACTGCTTGCTCAGCTCCTCAGCCATTTCACTATCCTCACCCAATGTAGTCCCGATTACATCCAGTGGACCAATTGTGCTAGGAACTTTACTCAGCTTGTAGAAACTAAAGAACTTTTTACTGTCCCCATTACAGTTTCTAGCTAAATCCAGTTCTCTTGCTCGCTTTGCTGCTCTGGTTTTTTTTTGCTTCAGTGTCTAGCTTTTTGATACGCCTTTAGATTAACAACATTTGAGGCTTCTTTAAAGACTCTAAATGCAGTTTTCTTAGCCTTAATTGCTTTTATCAAGTCTGGTGTAAGCCATACTGGCTTTCCTACCCTTCTTTTGCATCTTTGCTTTTGGGGGACATGTCTAATCTGAATTTCCTTCAAGTAAGATTTAATTCAGGAATAGCTATTTCAATGCAAACTATACAAAATACAGTATTATTTAAGATGAAGGGAAAATCTGATTCCTCAAATATTGTTTTGGAATACCATGTATTTTAACATGAAAACCCTGTGACCACTCATTTTGTTGATGGAAATGCTGACAACGTGCCAAACCTCATGCCTGCACACTGAACAACGGCCTCCAGTTGCTAGGAATTTGGCCAATGCATCTCCAGAAACCTGCTTTTCAGCCACCATATAGTGTAAAAACTGACAGTTTTAAGAGACGTCTTCTGGAGTCCCAGATGCTGCCAATCAGAATTTGCTTCATAAGCACTTTCTGTTCTGAAAACTGTCTTTCAACCAAGTGACAAGGAATATTTTTTAATGGTGTTGTAACCATTAGCAACTTTGAGCACATGTTTAACAGTGCCATACTGCAAGCACAAGACCTTAACTGATCCTTTGCTTTGTGAGCTGCCATCTGACTGTTGCATATGATATACTGGTGTTGGGTCCATATCATGCCAGGAATTGGCTGCATATGTAAGTAGATGTGCACTCTGAGCTTGCGGTGAAGCATGGATTATTTGTTTCGTTCACATTTGGCTAGCCTTGTACTGAGACCAACAGTGAAAGGAAAGCACATTGCTCCTGTGACTTATGAGAAAGCTGAGCTGATCATCACAACTCCCTGTCTTGCTGTGCCATCAATGTTAACATATTTGTTTCTATGCTTTGCTGTGACCAAAAATGATGATGTATATTACTTATGTACATTACATAGGTACTGACCAGGTACATATGATTTTCATCAGTTACCAGTAAATAAATTCCATGCATAAAAAAATAATGTCAACAAAAATGTAATCCTGAAGAAATATGTTTGCACTCCGACTCCAAACCTGGAAAGTAAGTCTCCCCGCTGGAGAAATATGAAGGTAAATGCTGATTTTTGTGATTTTTTAATACTATGCATTTTGACATGAGTAAGATGATGTGACAACTTATTTCCTCAGCAAATGATTAGTTTTTAATTTCTAAAGAAATGCAAGATCATAATCTTCACTCCACAATTACAACTCATGCCTTATAATTATCTGCATTTGGTGTGTCACAGATGTGGTAAAGAAGAAATTGAAAACAACCAATTGTATCAACCACCTCTGACTTGAAAGTAATCATTTGTAGAGAAAATGAATGGTCACATCACCTTAACCAAGTCAAAAAGCATTGTATTAAACTAATCAAAATAATCAAATTGTACCATGATCTTTTTGGTTGGTTATTGGTTTACAACATATCAACAGTTAAGTAATGTAGCATCACCAATCTCTCACACAGATTGGTCGCAGGCGAAGAGTAGCAACAGAGACTCGAACCCACAACCTTTTGATTGAGACAAGCAACTTGCCCCTAGGCCACTCATCCCCTATCATGATCTCTGAATTAACCAAAAATACCTCAGTTTACTAACTGACAATGCAGCAGCAAGACAATACAGCACAATCTACAATGGTGGGCATAATCATGATACCTATTAATCAGACTGTTCAAAATTAGATATGCAGAATACATAATAACTTGTGACAAAACATGATGTTAATACTCTATTTGGAAGAATATCAAGTCAGTGTTCATAATGGACCTATATTTCAACATATTCTACTAATACCCTATCAGGGTTAAGCACATTTGTAAGGATTGCAATTGAAAAAGAAATTCAAACAACATAAAAATTACCTGAAACTACCGATCTACCAGCGATGGGACGTATCATTTTGGTACAAAACTATTACTTTTCTGGTGGCATAGAAATAAGTACTAGGTAGGTAGGTACCTACCTATCTATCTACGTGCCTGCATGCTGTTCACCGCGCACATGACATGCAGCCAATAGCATAGTATGCATTGTCCGTACCTGGTGGGTCACAGACACGAGAAAGAAGAAGTTCAATACCCCTTACAACAGTGTCCACAGATCCTCACGTCAAAAACCTTATGCTTCCGGCCTAATTCCGCGGCAATTCCGAGGAAAAACAATTCCATCCGAACGCACGACGCGATCCAGGTACCAGCCGGTTTTACACCGGAGATTTGCCCCAAGATCACGTGGTTTCAGGAACAAAATAGAGGGAAAAGAAAAAGTATAATGATCTACATAAATTAACACTAACCACCAATTATAATTATCACACCAGTTTTAACAATGAAATAGGTTTTATCCTTCCCACGGCTGAAAAAGTATAATTAAACTTACGAACATCAGAAAATTGTCATATGCCTTATGATTTACGTGGAGCCTGCACTCCGCTCTATGCAAGCTGGCAGCCAACGAATAGCCGATTTTACAACGGAAGTCTGCTCCCAGATAACGTGGTCTACGGAACAAGATAGGGAAAGAAGACCCGCATAATGATCTGTATGAACTAAAAGCGACTACGGAATCTAATTCTCACACAAGTTTGAATAACAAAATTCGTTTTACTATGAACACTGCTGAACATAAATATAATTAAACTTATGAACATCTGCAAATTGTAATATGCTTTCTGATTTATGTGGAGACTGCACAGAACTCTACGGAATATGGCAGCCAATGAATGACTGCCAGAGGACAAATTGGCGCTGTGGTTAAATTAGCAAAGGATGGGATTATATGCCAAATTCCTGAGAAATGGTATACAAATCGGGGGCAGAAGGGGCGATTTCCCCATTGCCGTGAGACTGGGGGCGCCGTCCCCTGAAATTTCAGGATGAAAAGGAGGCGTCCAGGACGAAAACGAGGCCCCCAGGACGAAAAGGAGACCACCGGACCAAAAGGAGGCCCCAGGACGAAAAGTATGCCCTCCACTACGAAAAGGAGGCACCCATGACGAAAAGGAGGCCCCCATGAAGAAAAGGAGATTTTACAAACTAGGGACCTCCAGGTGGAGGCCCATAATGTGAAAAAGAATTTACAGATTTGGTGGGCAACTAGTTCAGTGTACAGAGTGCAACCAAGAAGGGCCCTTGTGGCTCATAGTTACACTAATCTTTTATGTCTTTATATCTTTTATGTCTTTATGTCTTTATGGTAAATGGGACATATTGGCAAGATGGGCTTATCGGCAATATGAGTGTATCGGGAAAAGGAGCGCACCGCAAAAAGGTGTATTGACATATTGGGGATTAGCAAATATTGACATATTGACTACTTATCAAATTGACAAATGGAGCTAAGCGGCAAAAGGGTGTATCGGGTGACTATTTGTATTGCATTTATGTATTGTATTCATGTATTGTATTTATTAATTTACTTATGCATTGCATGTATATACAGTATTTATGTGTGGCATCTTTGGGTTGAGTTGATGTATTGTAGTTGTGTATTGCATGCGTGTATGGTATGTCTGTTTTGTATTGGTGTATTGTATTTGTGTATGCCATTATGTTGTTTATTAGTGTATTTATGTGGTGTATTATTTATTTATGTGATGCATTATATATTTATGTTATGTATAATTAATTTATGTCATGTATGTATGCATATATGTATTTATTTAATAGATGTACGTATGCATTTATTTATTGCATGTTTGGGTGCATTTATTTATTGCATGTATGCATCCATGTATTATTTAAGACATAAAGACATAAAAATTAGTGCAACTATGAGCCACAAGGGCCCTTCTTGGTTGCACTCTGTACACTGAACCAGTTGCCCACCAAATCTGTCAATCAGCCCTCCCTGTAATACTGAAAAGCAAGCCCTCTATTCTTATAATGATTGTCTATGCTGTTTTTAAAGATGTTCAATGTGCTGCTACTGACAATGTTTTCTTGCAGCTGGTTCCAGTGTTCCACTACCCTGTTGGTGAAGAAAGTCTGCCTTAACCTTGTTCTGCTGTGGTTAACTTTAATTTTGAATTTATGACCTCTAATTGCATCATTTCTGTTAAATTCAAACAGTTCCCCAAGGTATCCCCTCTCCAGACCATTGACAAATTTAAAGACCTCGATGAGATCTCCTCTCAGCCTTCTATATCTAAGTGAAAACATATTCAATTTCTTCAATCTTTCCTCATATGCCAGGTTGCTTATGCCATTAACCATTTTTGTAGCCCTCTTTTGTACTCTCTCTAAAAGCCAACAATCTTTTTCATAGCTAGGAGACCAAGCTTGGATGCAGTATTCCAAATGTGGCCTGACGTATGCACAGTAAAGCTTCCTGATCACTTCCTCACTTCTGTATGATACATTCCTATTTATTGCCCCGAGCATTCTCAGTGCCTTCTTCCTTGCTTCCTTGGTCTGTTCTGATGCCCCCAGTTTTGTGTTTAGAATAACACCTAAATCCTTCTCCTGTTGAGTCACTGATAGCACTTGGCCACCCATCAAGTATGGAGCCTTCATATGCTGCTTACCTACATGCATGATTTTGCACTTATCAAAGTTAAATTTCATTTGCCATTCTTCGGACCACTTCACAAGTTCGTCTAAGTCTTTTTGCAGCGAGATATGCTCATCCTGACCTGTTATTGCCCTAAAGACCTTCAAATCATCCGCAAATTTCAAAACTTTACTGCTTAGGCCACTTTCAATGTTATTTACAAATATAATGAACAGCAATGGCCCTAGTACTGACCCCTGGGGGACTCCACTAAGAACATTTTGCCATGATGACTTTGTACCATTTAGCATCACTCTTTGCTGTCTATCTGAAAGCCACAACTCTATCCATTTTAAGATGCTACCTGCAATACCATGGGACTGAAGCTGTATCATTAACCGTTTATGGGGTACCTTGTCAAAGGCCTTACTAAAGTCAAGATATGCTACATCAACCTGATTTCCCTGATCAAATTGTTCTGTGGCGAAGTTAAAAATATCCAAGAGGTTTGTGAGACACGATCGTCCTTTTCTAAAGCCATGTTGAGTATCTTGAATCAATCTGCTACCTTCCAGATAACTAACTATTCTATCCTTGATAATTGATTCGAGTACCTTGCAGACTAGGGATGTGAGACTTATTGGCCTATAGTTTTCAACTTTCCCTCTTTCTCCTTTCTTGAAAACAGGAACTACATTTGCCCTTTTCCAATCGGTTGGAATTTCAATATGTGAAACTGATCTACAAAATATTATACTAAGTGGAAATGCCAGTTCCTTTTCAGTTTCTCGCAACACCCTAGCATAAATTTCGTCAGGTCCTGCTGCCTTATTTGGCCTTATTTTCCTGATATGATTGTAAACAACATCACTATCAATGAAGTCAACATCATTTGTCAGATCCCATGTCACTGAACTATGGTGTACGGTCGGCAGATTGGTCATATCTTCCAATGTAAACACTGATTTGAACTGCTTGCTCAGCTCCTCAACCATCTCACTATCCTCACCCAATGTAGTCCCGTTTACTTCCAGTGGCCCAATTGTGCTAGAGACTTTACTCAGCTTGTAGAAACTAAAGAACTTTTTACTGTCCCCATTACAGTTTCTAGCTAAATCCAGTTCTTTTGCTCGCTTTTCTGCTCTGGTTTTTTGCTTCACAGTGTCTCTAGCTTTTCGATAGGCCTTTAGATTAACGACATTTGAGGCTTCTTTAAAAACTCTAAATGCAGTTTTCTTAGCCTTAATTGCTTTTGTCACGTCTGGTGTAAGCTATGCTGGCTTTCCTACCCTTCTTTTGCGTCTTTGCTTTTGGGGGACATGTCTAATCTGAGTTTCCTTCAAGTAAGATTTGAACCTTTCCCACATTTCACAGGCATTTAAATTGGAGAATTCTTCTTCCCATCTGATGGCACTTAAAGCCGCTCTCATGCCGTCAAAGTCTGCTCTGTTGAAATTTGGAACCTTTACCAAATTATCCTTGATAATTTCCCCTACATGTGCCTTGAATCTAACTATGTTATGTTCATTTTTTCCCAGAGTTTCGCCTACAGTCAAGTCTTGAACCAAGTCACTTAAATCCGAGAATACAAGGTCCAAGAATGAACCATGCCTGGTGGGTTCCGATACAAACTGGTGTAAGAACAGGTCCTCTTCAAGGCATTTCCTAAACATTTTGCATGATGGGGAGCCAACACCAGCATTTTCATAACCTTTTAGATTAAAGTCACCGAGAATAAGGCACTTCCTCTTAAAGTTTCCACTGATTTCCTCACAAATCACCTTGTCGAGCTCCAGTTGCTGAGAATGTGGCAGGGTTCCTGATCGGTAGAAAGCTCCTATCCTAAGAGTATTGCTGTTGCCTTTTCCCACAGTGACATCAAGCCAAATGGACTCCACAGACATATTTGTATCCCCAACTGCTACTTTTTGAGAACTGAATTAGCTATTCATATTGAGCATTACCCCACCCCCTTTCAGTGCTGGACCCCTATTGCACGAAAACATATTGTATCCCTGGATCTCATAGTCCTGTAAGTTATCTCCAAAATACCCTTCACTGACCCATGCCTCCGTAATGCAAACAAAATCTGGTTCCTCCTCAGCAACATAACACTTGAACTCATCAAATTTGGAACGGATACCCTGAGCATTAAACATCATACACTTAACAATTGCTCCATAACCACATTTGGCTTTTGTCATATTGATGAGTTCTTTTATCACTAGATGAACTATAACTCTGTCCCCTTGAGTTGCTGCTGTCCCTATTTGCAGACTTTGACGTTCCATTGCCTTGGCTGACACTATTGGAATATTCCTGAGTTGGCAATGCAATTTCATCCCTCCCCACCCCATTTACTAGTTTCCCTGAAGGACATGCTCGTATACTTTGCCTAACACATGGACCCCCTTCTCAGAAAAGTGCAAGCCATCCCTCTGATAGAGGTCCCACGATGCATAAAACCTGCTCCACTCGTCTACAAATGTAAAACCTAGCTCATTGCAGAGCTTTCCTACCCTGGTGTTAGCTGCCAGTGCCCTAGAGCTCCACTCAGGGGAGGCTCTAGCCCTAGGCAAAATTGCTGTTACAATAACTCTATTGGTACCCTTCAGGGTGGCCAGAAGGGCCCTGCACTCCTGCAGAAGCTCCTCACTCCTAGTATGACCTATGTTATTTACCCCTACATGCACTATGACTGTGTTAAACTGGTGATCACTGGTGACCTGTGCCACCGCAGGTACCAGGTCCTTCACCTTGGCACCAGGCCTGGTGATGCACCTCCTGTCCCTGAATTTATTCCCTCCACCTCCTATATTTATTGTGTGTATGTGTATATTTATTTATGGTACGCATGTATGTATTTCTTTATTTAGGTATAGTATTCACTTAGCACCTTTTGTCACTTAGCCTCTTTTGTCACTTAGCCTCTTTTGTCACTGAACCACTTTCACCACTGAACCTCTTTTGCCGTTGAACCTAATCGCTGCCTTCAAAGCATTTTTTTATTAAAAAAATATCCCCTTAACATCTTCGTATACGCATGTTTACTAAACATTCCCCACGACAACGCTACGGTACCCTAAACAGCATATGGCCGCGCACATATGGCCGCGCACAACGTATCGCGCCGATAATGACAAACACTATACATAATATATATGCTGGAACAAATGAGGTTCTGTTCTGGTCTCGCAATACATTCTGAATCTGAAGCATGGAGCACTCACTTTTTCGTCTCGCGAGTCTAGTTTGAAACTTTATAACAGGAACTTCATTCATGATATTCGATTATCCCAACTACCGCCATCAGTTCCAAGATGTATACGATCGCCAATCTCCTTCGATGCGAAGTTTCAGTACCCGCTATACACCAGCTAAGCCATCGGCATCACGCCGTACGGTTCCAATGTCGATTCCGCCCGCTTCCGCACCGAGCACACCCATTCGCTGTCTGCCACCGCGCCGGCCACTGGTGTGCTGTGGGCTGGGCATCTTCAGAGGGCCGGGGGGGGACCTCTGGATGATCGCCGACACCAGCGCTTGGCTGCCGCCTGTCTCGTCCATCAGCATTTTCGGCACATCAGTCGCAGCCAGCCGCCGTAAAAAGAGGACGTATAGACCGGCTATCGTGCGATCTACTGTGCAGCCGCCAGCCGATCAGAAACCAGCCAGATGGAAGGCAGCCGACCCCGCTTGCAGAGGCATGTCAAGCGAAAAACCTATGTGGTGGCCTGGTATGAAGTGGCGTTTCGATCACGACAGACGCCTGCAATGGACGAGGAGCGAAATTATCTGGCACGCAGCAGTCAAATGACTGCTGTATGCTGACTCATTGGGTGTTCCTCGAGCCAAGTGGTATCCTCCGTCGCTTTTTCATAGCTCGCCAGGGCTTGGTATCTTCGCACCTTCCCTAGTACCGGACGGGGTTGGTGCGACCCTTTAGCAGTTCCAACCGGAGAACGAGGGGCCACCTGGAACAAAGACCGTCGTGCGTCACATGGCGGAAGTCGGCAATTGGCACCAAGTTGAATCCCATTAGGCACCCCAAGCCATGTTAAGCCATGCCAAGCGACAAGCGACAAGCCATGTCAAGCGACACCAAGCTGTATTGAGCGACACCAAGCCGTGTATAGCGACACCAAGTCATATCGAGCGACACCGAGCCATATCGAGCGACACCAAGCCATATCGAGCGACACCAAGCCAAATCAAGCAACATCAAGACACATCAAGCGACACCAAGCCATATCAAGCGACACCAAGCCATATCAAGCACGTAGGCTGTGCCCGGAAACATCATTTTCACAACCTTCATCTGGCTCCATTATCCCCGTCCTTCACACCGCACATGTCGACATTCCGCATGGGACACTGCTGCACATACGCTAGGAAAATGAAAGCAGATCAAACAGCGTCGATTTGGTTTTGATAACCAACTCGTTACAAACGGCATCTATTCCGAAGTCCTCCGAAACCGAATTTGGCGGGTGAACATGTAATTTGGTGCCGTGGACACGTTGCGAATTGTCGAGATATTCTTAGCAATTCCTTCAAACAATTGAATATCCTTAACGATGCATTTTGCGCGATTGGTGGTATCGGACGTTTTCAGGCAGTTAACTGTGATTTCGGGTTAGCGCAATGTGTAGTAGGGCATCAGTTCTGGCCAAAAAACTGGGCGAACAATGTGGATTTCTGAAATTGGCTTTTTGAGGTCATAACTATCAGTTGACACAGGAATTTTACGATTGCATCTGAAACAACTGATGATGGATCATCGCTTTGGTCGAGGGTAGGTATCTTTTATCGAAGGTTTTTTAACGAGTTAATTTTGAAATTACATGTGCATTCATACATTTGTACAGCTGTGAAAATTACATATTTTAGTTACTTATCAACAGGTACAGATAGCCAGCAGCGAACGGAACATATTGTCTTTCCTTAATACAACGAAGAATGGCTCTTAAGTGCTCCTGGGTTTTAGACATTGCGTGAGAAGAAATGTACGACCTTCAATATACCAGGTGGTGCTGAGTTTACATCAAAAGTAACGTTAGGGATTACTCAACGTTTCGGCCAGGGGCCATCGTCAGGAGGGATATAAAAATGTCACGCTTAACAATTGAAAAAAACGCCAGAAAAAAGCGTGCAAAAATACATGTGAATCACAGAAAGCGTCCTTAGTGGTGCAGACACTCCAAAAAAAAACTCCAAACCAGAAACCAACTAGGTCAAGATAGAATCCTCTGAGGAAGCCAGAGCCGATGGTCAACTTATTTACGTACCCGCTGGCTGCTGGAGCTGTGATGAATTGAGACCTTGGAGACTATGCATCTGGAGTAGAGCCTTTCATGTCTGCAGTTGATGAGGAAGATGATCCGTTCTTCGACACGTCCTATATTGAAGGTCGTACATTTCTTCTCACGCAATGTCTAAAACCTAGGAGCACTTAAGAGCCATCCTTCTTTGTATAAAACAATGTTATAACAGTGGCGACCTCACGGAAGGAATGGCACAATTTGCAATTTTCAATCAAAAGAAGAACGGATCATCTTCCTCATCAACTGCAGACATGAAAGGCTCTACCCCAGATTCATAGTCTCCAAGGTTTCAATTAATCACAGCTCCAGCAGCCAGCGGGTACGTAAACAAGTTGACCATCGGCTCTGGCTTCCTCAGAGGATTCTATCTTGACCTAGTTGGTTTCTGGTTTGGAGTCTCTTGGAGTGTCTGCACCACTGAGGATGCTTTTCTGTGATTCACGTGTATTTGTGCAAGCTTTTTTCCCCGCGTTTTTTTTCAATTGTTAAGCCTGACACTTTTTATATCACTCCTGACGATGGCCCCTGGCCGAAATGTTGAGTAATATAGCGTTTACGTTACGTTACATATAGCCCTAACGTTACTTTTGATGTAAACTCAGCACCTCCTGGTATGTTGAAGGCCGTACATTTCTTCTCACGCAACATATTGTCTTTGATGAAATGCCAATTTCGAGTTCAAACTTTTCCGCGAAAGGAATTTTGGAATATTTACCTATTTTGACATTTTTTGTTCTTCTCAGCCTGCCATAGTTCCGAATTTTGCTTACACCCTGTTTTCCTTACGTGTATCATTTTCATTCTTTTCATTTCTGACGATGATTATGGAAAAACTTTATACATCGAAGATACATTTCTTAAACGTTTTTAAACATTTCAGATTGAAATTTCACACACAACACACATTACCACACCTCTGGTAATGTACGGATTGTCCCGGCATGGGCGTTGGGGGAGGGAGGTAGAGAGGCTGCAACTCTACAATACATGTCATCTCTTGAGTTATAAAGCAACGACTCACATAACCATGTTAACATTGCCATTCCCTTCAGCATCGCATCACAACCTGTCCATCGCTTTGCTGTTCTGGGAGCACAATCTGCTTAGCACAATCTGATGCGATTTGTTTGTTTCCTTGTTCTGGTTAACACGTTCAGCAGCGCAATTTGATCTTCACAATAATAATGTCGACTTTTTAATCGCAAATCGGTACAACTGGGATGAATTTTATATTAGATGAATAATTCTCAATTTTGTTCCTTGTCAATTTCGTCGATTATGATGAGACTTCGTTTGGCGTCAGGTGCTATGTTAATGCGGACATCAGGGGATCTCGAGGAAAGAAAGAAAACGGGTAAGTTCCTGATACCATTCAAGAACTATAAAACATGCGCCACGACGATCGCGCCAGGATGCTCGCTAGTGTGCGCGCGAAGAATAAGGTTACAATTTGAGACTCTGTCTCCATGAAATATGGTGCGAAGTGCATTTATGAAAGTTAGCTTGCCTTCATACGTCAAATTCATTGACATTTACAGTGATATATTACGCATATGTTACTTTGCGTATTGCCTTTTCGAACTATTTTTGACCGTAGACGGCCATACACTGGCGGTCCCAGACGGCACGCTGCCATTCACAATATGGTAGGATGCGGACTATTCCCTGACTGTTAATGTGCCCCAACGCCAAAGCTGCAGGCAGATTTTCAGATCTGAAACGATAGGCGATGTGTGAGTTACGCCACCATTGCAGTTGAGGCTGACGGTTTTTCTCGATATTGCTTAACCCGTCCCGTCTCGTGGGGGGGGGGAGGGGTCTTCAACCGCCCCCTCAGGTTTTTCGCGGATAGCGGACGAACGGCGCACGACAGCCACCCAAATTTTGCATACTTTTCCCACATCAATTTGACATGCTGATTCAAAATTTGTAAGTCAGGTCATCTAGGGTCAACGAGTTATTCAAGATCAAGTGAGGTCACCTCCAAAAAAGTTCAACCAGTCGTCACACTTTAACGAATACAGATATTTTAATGAAACTTTCAGCGTTTGCTTATCTTTACGGATGCAACAAAACGTATGAGTCGAATTTTTCATTTTTTTTTCGTTTTTGACTACATATAAATTTTGCGGGTATGTCATATTGTAGTTTAAACACAGGATTCTGGCTAAAGTAAGCATGTTTGATTAGGGCAAGTTGACTTCCAACAACATTTCTGGGTCTGCTCTACCCATTGGAGAAGGAAAATTAAAGGAAACTTGTAAACACAAAATTTTGAACTTTCGAAAAAATAAACATTTTATTTTTGGGGGCCAAAAAAAAAATTATAGCCATGGTCGATTTCGCTGTCCTTTTCTCATTCCCTCAAAAAAATGTTCTTCATATATCCCCCAAAATGAACTGCCCAGAGTAAAAAGCATAATGCGAGTCGTGAAAATTCGTGAAAATCTAGCCCCCTGGTGACGTTGCATTTTGGGGAATTTTTTTTTTTGGGGGGTGGACCCAGACCCTACTCGTGGAGCGCTTCCCGATGACACCTCTTTCATTTTCGTGCGATGCTTAGTTTGGATTTTAGAGGGGGGGTCTTCAACCGCCCCCCCCCCCGAGACGGGGTGGGAGGATTTGACAGCAAACACGGCGCGGGAACACTCACACGTCCGGCGGTCCGCGCCAACTTCGCATGTCCAGGGGGCAGATGTCTGCCCCTACGATCTCCAGAACTATGCTATCTAGCAACAAACGGAAAACGAAGTTGGATAGCTGGTGACGGACTCGATCTAAAGTGTTTCGGTCCTTTTTTCATTCAGGTCAATATTCAGGTCATTGGGCCATCATAGGCCAAGTTTTAGCAGATCGGGCGGGACTCTCAGCTATTGACACATATCTCAGAACCTGTAACAGATATAAACAAACGGCGAACGCT